>CM068745.1:11965255-13165255 GCA_035084275.1 Hydrolagus colliei
TGCCCCCCCCCCCCCCCCCCAGCCTGTAACCCACCTCCCCACATACAGCCCCCCCCCCCCCCCCCCCCCAGCCTGTAACCCACCTCCCCACATACAGCCCCCCCCCCAGCCTGTAACCACCTCCCCACATACAGCCCCCCCCCCAGCCTGTAACCCACCTCCCCACATACAGCCCCCCCCCCCCCCAGCCTGTAACCCACCTCCCCACATACAGCCCCCCCCCCCCCCCCCAGCCTGTAACCCACCTCCCCACATACAGCCCCCCCCCCAGCCTGTAACCCACCTCCGCACATACAGCCCCCCCCCCCCCCAGCCTGTAACCCACCTCCCCACATACAGCCCCCCCCCCCCAGCCTGTAACCCACCTCCCCACATACAGCCCCCCCCCCCCCAGCCTGTAACCCACCTCCCCACATACAGCCCCCCCCCCCCCAGCCTGTAACCCACCTCCCCACATGCAGACCCCCTCCCCACCCCCCCCGGGCGTCTTGTTTGAGACTCGCATCTGAATAAGTCAGGACAAGAGCATTAGCGATGTGTCCCACCACCCGCCGCCTGGATGTTTTTGGGGAGTTCATTTCAGGGAGGATGTAATCTAATGTAATGTAAGAAGCAATCCCCCCCCCCCACCCCCTCCCCCTCCCCCTCCCTCTCCCTCCTCCCGCTCCCCATCCCACCTCTCCCCGGGAGAGAGGCACCGAGAGCCCTGTTCGCGGGCGCTGCGCGATGGACGAGTCCTCGCTGCTGGACTTGCTGGAGTGCTCGGTGTGTTTGGAGCGGCTGGACAGCACGGCCAGGGTGCTGCCCTGCCAACACACCTTCTGCAGACGCTGCCTGGAGAAGATCGTCAGCTCCAGACACGAGCTGCGCTGCCCCGAGTGCCGGATCCTGGTGGGCTGCGGGGTGGCCGAGCTGCCGGCCAACATCCTGCTGGTCAGGTTGTTGGATGGGATTAAACAGAGACCCAGGAACGGCAGGTCAGCGCCGATCAGCGCCCCGGGGTCAGCGGCAGCCTGCCCCGCTCCATCATCATCATCATCATCCTCCCCGTCCTCCTCCTCCTCCTCCTCTCTGGGGACAACCCTCAAAGATCATCCGGCGGCGGCGACCAGAGGCTCCCCTGGAAAGGTATGTGTGGCTTATGTAATCTCCATGTGTGTGTGTGTGTGTATGTGTGTGTGTGTGTATACCTACATGCATGGATGTGTATATGTGTGTGTGTATACATGTATGTATGTGTATATGTGTGTGTATGTATGTGTGTGTGTATACATACATGTATGTGTGTATATGTGTGTGTGTGTGTATACATATATGTATGTGTGTATATGTGTGTGTGTGTGTCTATGTGTGTGTGTGTGTGTGTATACCTACATGCATGGATGTGTATATGTGTATACATATATGTATGTGTGTATGTGTGTGTGTGTGTATGTGTGTGTGTGTATACATGTATGCATGTGTGTATATGTGTGTGTGTGTATACATGTATGCATGTGTGTATATGTGTGTGTGTGTGTGTGTGTACATATATGTATGTATGTTTCATTTAAGATCGCTGCACTAACTGTTTCAGGGAATTGTATGACCTGTGCCTCCAGGGGCTTGAGTCATTATTCCCTGTTGGGAAGGGGAATGGGAAGGGAATGGGAAGGGGGGGGGGGGGGGGGGGGGGAGTTTGCACATTTTTAGAATATTTCACATTTTCAAACAAGCTCCACTATTGATCCTCCCTTACAGTTGATTGACTCATTCAAACATGTTGCCTTAAGCTTGTTTTTTTGTCAGAGGTGGATCTCATCTCTCTGCACTCCACCCTTATGTAGTGAGTTACTCTCTCCCCTATCCCTTCACTCATTGTGTTCACCTTCTGTGTGATAGTGTTTCAATACTGCGTTTCTTCCTATATACATATATATATATACATAGACTCGCCTGAGTTAAAGTGACACCACTATCCCTTGTTAAATTGATATACTTGTCAGTACTGCAATTTGTACAGATTTATACTTCAGTAACCACACGTCTCTCTGGATCGGTGTCGATTTTCTAGCAGGTCGAACAGAAAATTGCAATTTGTTGGATATTTTTGAAATTGATGAGAAGGTTTCAGTGAATGGAGCTCCATACTGGATCATGATAAAGTGTTATGATTGACAGGGAAATGAGCGACTGAATACAGGTCATTGACCCCACTCCCTTTCACTCAAAGCCACGCCAGATGTGGTCCAACGAACCTGGATGAAAGAAGAGAAATAGTCACAACATGAAAGTAGACAAACAGGATTGTGTGTAAAGGACCAAATTTAACTTTGCGCAAACCTGTACGTGCTTAAAATCAACACACACACACGAACATACACACACATACATACATACATACATGGTACATTGTACGCAGTACACTCCAATTGCACAGGGATGCATATGGTCTTATTAGTATCTGTGAATCAAGCTTTCAGAAATGCACAGACTGGAAACCCCCAAACAGCTGAATGTCCACACCCCCATGCTCCAACCCACATGGCTCCCAGCTGATTTTAATCTTATGTGATCCTAGTTGTGGATCAGTGCAACATTGCTTTCCACTGTGTCAGCCAACTAGGTGGCGACTGCATGAGGTTAGGAGTGTGGCTTGTAAATAGTTTTCTGTCTGCCTTAGGAATTTTAATTCGGGAAATCGCTTAAAAAACTTAATTCCCGTTGATGAATAAGTGAGATTTAAAAGTACCATGATAAGCACCAAACATATATGAGTGAGTGTGGAAAACTGTTTAAAATCTGAAGCACAGTTCCAGTTACACACCACACAACTCTCATTCGAGTGTTTGTTGAATTATTTTTTTTGTCTTACCAGAAGCAAGGCATCCCAGTAATATGAATGAAACTGCGCATTAGTTCATCCTTGAACTGTGGTGTGTGTAATTTTTGGTGACCGAGCTGGGTACATCTGTTTCTAGAGCTTGTGATGTTTAGGCCATCCTGGCAACAGATGCATTTCATTGTACATGTCATACTGAGTGGTAGAGAGCAGATTGTCATGTCTGCAGGGATGTTCAGACACCTGCCTTTGCTGTATTCAATTACTGAGCACTAATTTGATGTTTAATCTGATTTTACTCTTATATGTTTCTAACTGTGGACAGATGAACATTTGCATTCCATTGTTTTCTTAAATTGTAGTTTGAAAATATATTCCCATTGCTGCCTCATTTGTTCCTCTCGATCATTGACTGCTACATTTCGCTTGTGAAATATACAGTCAATTCACTTTATAGTATACTGCGTGAAGCTCTTTGAGACATCTTGAAGATGTGATAAGGAGTTATATCAAACGTAAGAATTGTTATTATTTCTGCCTTCCAAATTCTTTTGAAAATATTTTTTGTCATAGTCTCTGATTTCCCTAACATAAGGAAGGCGGGTTTACCCATGTTTAAGTCTTGTGGGAAGATTTGCAGTTCTATAATTTGAGATGTTAATTGTTCATTGCTGGAATCGTAGAAAATATATAGAATAAGACCATTTGCCTCATTCTGTGTGTGCTCATCCTAGCTCCTCCACTGGAGCTATCTACTGTAATCCCATTTCCCTGAATTTTCCCTATAACCATCAAATATTTTTCTCGCGGAGGACATCAAATTCCCTTTCAAATACGTTTACAGTCTTGACTTCAACAGCCATTTGTAGTATTTTGTTTATATTCCACAAGAATGTCTTTGTTTACAATGTAATAACATGCCTTACAAAAGCAATGTACCATTGCAACACTACATTTCAGGAGCATATTGATGGGACTGGATCTAGTATCATTGCTTTTCTGCAAAAGCAAGCCTCACTTTACCATTATGGAGGACGCAAAGGAGTTCAGCACCATAAAATGCTAACATTCCTCTGCTTTTTTGTGAGCGAGATAATAATAATAATAATAATAATCTTTGCATTTGATATAGCGCTTTCCACATCTTATCAACGTCCCAAAGCGCTTGTACTAGGATAGTTCATAGCTAAATTAACAGATAACTGTTACTAGTTCATCATCTCTACGGATGTAAACAGTGGGCTCCACTTGATCTCTACAAAGATGAGTAACCATACTAACATTTTAACAAATACTTGTGTAATTCTACAACAGTTCTCTTTCCCTTTTCAGCCTTGGTTTGAATGGGTACTTTACAGTGTTTGAGACTGATATGCTATTTTAACATATATCTTAGTTTATTGATGCTTACCTCTTCATCTGCTCTTATTATACAAGACACTTGTGATCAGACCAGACCAGCGTTACAACAACAACTTTGATTTATATAGCGCCCTCCATGCCAGACGGCGTCTCAGAGCGCGTCAGTGCCTTTGTTGGTGAATCATTGCCCATCAGTTTAATAATAATAATAATCCTTGCATTTGATATAGCGCTTTCCACATCTTATCAACGTCCCAAAGCGCTTCACAGAATATACTGTAAAGTGAATTGACTGTATATATTTGTGGGCAAATCGCGGCAGCCAATTGCGCACAGCAGTGTCCCACACACAGTCATGGATTGAAATGACCAATTTTATTATTGTGTTTTTTTGGAGGGATTATTATTAGGCGTGTGGAGTAAGGAAACTTGCCCAAGGTTTCACCCTGACCTGCCTGGATTCGAACACAGGTCTCCCCAGCTTGGTTTCCCCAGCTTGCAAGACAAGTGCTCTAACCACTGAGCCACAGGAGTTTGATTTTAATATCTAGAAGCAACCAGCATCTCTGGGCGTCTCGTGGGTTGCTCGGATTAGTTCTGCAAAAGAAAATCATGAATGGCTTTCCGAAGGACTGTCTATTGATGACATGTCCTTTCAGCTGAGCAGAGATTCTTCCCATCCCCCACTCGCTTCCTCCCTCCCCCGACTCACTTAAAAGAAGGATTGGCTTAGATACAATGTGGAGAGATACAGAACTTCATTCTCTTCAATATCACACACTGTATTATTTTGCCCTACCTTGAATGATTTAGTCACTAGTCACTAAATGTATGGATGCTTCAATACATCTTCAATATATCAATATATAACATTTATCTGTAACTAATTTCACAGTTCTCTGATGTGTCAGCACCACTGTGTGACGCCCATCCCCCTCATCCAGCAGGCCGACTTGACTCTTAGACAAAGAGTGTCTCCTCATCAAACACTTTAGAGTGACTACTGCTTGTGACCCCGACTCTGACCCCAGATACCCTCGAACTGCAGTGTGGGCTGCCTGACAGCCAGTGGCTCCTTTGTCCTGCACTGGTTTTGATTCATCTGTCCACAAACTTGCAGACCTGGTAAATTTGCTGAAATTAATGATGATAAAATCCACCATCGCTTCGGTGTTTACAATTATTTGTCTGCAATTAATTCAAACCGAACCGACAGCGGATTAATTGTGATGTTGTCAGGAAATAGGATCTAGATGGTGCGAGATTTTGAATTAATGAGATCATTATCCTGGGGCGTATGTAGGTCACGGCTTTAGGGGGTATCAAGACACTGGTGATAAAACAGAGGTTTTCTCACTCGTGTATCAACGCTTTGGATATAGGATTCTATATAGTTTTGCCAGGTTAGGATTATGCCTTCAACTTTTCAGGATAGGGCAAGAAGGTTATCTGTTAATTTATAGTCCAGCAGAAATCAGTGCCAACGTACCAATTTTAAACAAAATTCTATGTTTGATTACTTTTCTTACTGCCTTTGATGCAGTAAAACATCAAATGCTGCTGAATAATCTGAGTAATGCAACTGGATTCTGATCAAATTACACAGCTAATGCATTAATATTGCATTTAATTCTGTCTGATATCAGTTTGGCTCAGTTGGTAGAAGTCTTGCCTCTGAGTCATAAGATTATGTGTTACCAGCCCCACCACAAGACTTTGAACTCACAATGTAGGCTAAATAATATAATATATTAATTCTTGCATTTAATATTCCACTTTTCACATCTTCTAGACGTCTCAAAGCACTTCACAGATATATGTAAAGTGAATTGACTGTATATTTGTGAGCGAAACGCTACAGCCAATTGTACACAGCAGTGTCCCACAAACAATTGTGGATTGAAATGACCAATTTAATTTTTTTAGTGATTATTATTAGGCATGTGGAGTAAGGAAACTTGCCCATGGCTTCACCCTGCCTGGATTTGAACACAGGTTAACACAGGGTAACACACCAGTGAGTGCTGGGAGAACACTGCATTATTCGAGGTGCTGTTGTTCAGAAGCGATGTTTACACCAAGGTCTCATTTCCCTGTTCAGGCCATTAAAGATCCCACAGCACTATTCCATAAGAGAGTTTCTCTCAGTGCCCTGGCCAAGAGGATATAATTGGTCTCAGTTTCTAGCTATTTATGTGATGTTGCTGTGTGTAAATTGGCTGCCACATTCTCTGACAAAATACACAATCACTACATTTTACAATAAGTTCCCGTGAAGCTCTTTGAGAAGTCTTCCTTAAGTGAGAAGTGCTATATCAAATGAGGAATATTATTGTTATTTTTATTGCTATTATTGTTTAACATTGTATAAGTCATTGAAGTATCAATTAATTTACTGTCCTTGCTGTTGAAGACCATATGTGGACAACACCAAATATCGTGCTCCAATTTTATTTTTTTTAAGTCATTTCACATCCCCAAATGATTTAAAGCCATTTTAGTTGACCAAATATACTGTGACATTGATGTTGTTTTGCAGTTGAGCAGTGGTTGTAAAAGATGTGAAGAGGCTTAAAATCAATAACCATATCAAGGAACTACAGTGTGTGGACTTGGCTATGCTGTTCTGCGGGCCTGACTGTCACATTTGCTGGTTGTGTTTTTAATGCTGTTCAGAGTTTCGAAGTTGAGGTTGCCTTAAGCAGGAATTTCTGTTATGTGTTAAACTGTGAGCAATTTAAATAGTGGACAGTCCCTACCCCAACCCCCCCGCCAAAAAAAGTACATATAGATTAGATGCATGGATGTTAGCCAACTTGGTCTGTATAGCCTTGGGCTGCTTTTTTAAGAGAAAGTGCCTTAGAGTTTTGTCTGATTACCTTTGGGGATAAGGGAATATCAATGATGAACATTCCCTCTAGTGATTTAACAGGAGGGTAGAGTTCATTTTAGGGTAGATTGATTTCCAGAACAAGGAGGGGGTGGGTGCGCTTACGGGCTGCATGGTCTTTCATTCCATGCCTTCTTTCAGCGCCTTAGGACGTCCTCCCGCCGTGAAAGGTGCTATATGCGAATGTAATTTTATTGTTGTTGTTCTTATCCAAGCTTTGTGCTTTTAGTTGTTTGAACTTCAATACACACTCTGGGGTGCCCAAGCTTAGGCATTTGCCAAACTGCACCGAATGTTCTCCAAAATTAAGTAAGCAAGCTGCGTCTCTCCAGGGAAAAAGTGCACATTGCATTCCAAACACAGGGAAATGTTCATTTGTAGTTGGCTTATACAAGTGGGACTTAGTCTGATGTGGATGCTCGTAATCATGGTGATGGATTTCTGCATGAGTTCGATGCCCAGGTGATGAAAACAAAGTACATTCTTATATTCTTACACACTGGCAGATCATTGAAACCTGAGATACAGAGGAAGGTCAAAACATTTGAAGGTTGGAAGGAACTGGAGAGGAAGGTTTGGAGGAGCAGTGACCATCATAACATTGATGAAATAGAGAGGGACCAACAGCAAATGTTGCGACTAAATGAAAGAGGCCAGCAGTGAGGCAAAACCACTTTTCCTTTTGCCGTGCAAAAGAGATGTGTTGCAGCAGCCTCACAAGAAGGGGTAGCATTCAGATCTTAAATAATAATAATCCCTGATTGTCCAGTGCCTTGGGACGTCATCCTGATGTGAAAGGTGCTATACAAATGTAATTTATTGTTGTTGAGTGGACTTGGGCATTGTAGAAATTTAAGATGTGAGGAGGGAGATAATTTTTTTTATATGAATGTATTTCAAAAGTGTTTTGGCAATGTAAGGGGTAGAAGAATTCTAGTTAACGCCAGAAGAAATCATGTAGCCCAGAATGCTGATAGACAAAGAAGGTGGTAGACATTGGTTGAAACTGAAAAAATGTGGCTGGGGAGATCAATGTTTTGTGCTGTGAGAGGAGAGAGGGTCATATCGTACTATGTCTAGGTAGTCCAAAACAAGTTCATATATGTGCAGAAGTATTATCAGCAAAAAAGTTGCTAAGGTTTGATGAAAAATGAATGAAGTCATTTATGTGGAGAATAGGGAACGGCGATATGGGAATTTCCCGATATGGATATATCGGTTGGCTCATATCGACATATACCGATCTATCGATATTTTCGGGTTTTTCGTACTGCGCATGCCGGGTGCGCGAGCATTCGGGGCCTATCTTCTCAGGAGGTAAATATCTTTCTCTCTCTGTGTCTCTCACTCTCTCCATCTCTGTGTTTTTCTGTCTGTGTGTCTCTCTCCCTCTCTCCTCTCTCACATCCCCCCCATCTCTATCTATCTGTATATTATCACATCCACCCCGTCTCT
Source organism: Hydrolagus colliei (assembly GCA_035084275.1). Lineage (NCBI taxonomy): Eukaryota > Metazoa > Chordata > Chondrichthyes > Chimaeriformes > Chimaeridae > Hydrolagus > Hydrolagus colliei. The sequence goes on from CM068745.1 coordinate 11,973,784, forward strand.
CTCTCCCCCCCCCCCCCCCCCCCCGCCCCTCTCTCGCACCCCCCACCCCCGTCGTCTCTCTCGCTCCCCCCCCCAGCCGTCTCTTTCTCCCTCCCCCCCCAGCCGTCTCTTTCTCCCTCCCCCCCCAGCCGTCTCTTTCTCCCTCCCCCCCCAGCCGTCTCTCTCCCCCTCTCCTCCCCCCCCCCCAGCCGTCTCTCTCCCCCTCTCCACCCCCCAGCCATCTCTCTCCCCCCCCAGCCGTCTCTCTCCCCCTCTCCCCCCCCCAGCCGTCTCTCTCCCCCTCTCCTCTCCCCCCCCCAGCCGTCTCTCTCCCCCTCTCCACCCCCCAGCCGTCTCTCTCCCCCTCACCCCCCCCACCCCAGCAGTCTCTCTTCCCCTCTCCCCCCCCCAGCCGTCTCTCTCCCCCTCACGCCCCCCCCCCCAGCCGTCTCTCTCCCCCTCTCCTCCCCCCCCCCCCCCCCAGCCGTCTCTCTCCCCCTCTCCACCCCCCAGCCGTCTCTCTCCCCCTCTCCCCCCCCCAGCCGTCTCTCTCCCCCTCTCCCCCTCTCAGCCGTCTATCTCACCCCCCAGCCCTTGCATACCTGTATATTGTATTCGAGGACTGTGAATACAATATGGCGGCTTTGCACCTCGGTCTGTGCATTGTGTATAGAGATGAGCATTCTGGGTCTTGTAGTTCAGTGTGCTCGCATCCCGATTTTTTACCTCGATATATCGTTTTTCGATATATCAATATTTTTAAAATGTCTGTATCGGCATATCGATATGAAAATTATATCGGGTTTTAGCGATATATCGATATATCGCTGTTCCCTAGTGGAGAATGAACAAAGTGGAAATACCTCAGAGCCTCGGAGTTAATAATACAGTAATCATCATTACATTTGACGCACATCTGTGGATCAATCATCAAATACAACGCATACAGAACAATGTGACAGGAAACAGGTTAGCCACAACTATAGCTTTGCTTAGGTAAAAAGCTATAGATACAGTGTTATCCACAAATGTAATTTATTTCAAAGTGCACAGTCCCAAACTCTGTTAAAACTTTGTCCAGGGTAGTGACAGTTCAATCAATGGAACTACCTTCTAGAAATGCGGAACAGATTATCAGTCATGCGGTCATTCCGATAGCCACCCTACCGATCAAGGATTAGGGTAGAGTTTGCGAGGTGATGGATAATTGGGTTTTTAAAAAATAGGTTTTAAACATGGCTTGTCCAGACATATAAAATGAATAATGTCTGTAACAGGTTAGTGATGGTATTCTTGAGTTCGATGTGACTCTTCCCCCTAAATTGAGTGGTAAATTTGACATTGTGGTTGGATGATTGATGTATAGCACAGAGTGCCTTGGTGAGCTTTGATACATTGATGAATCTATACCATGTGCGATGTATTATTCACTTGAAACTCAATCATTCGAGGGAGATGGTCTCAAATTGTTTCACTGCTGCTTTTACAGTATTGCCATCTCCTTTTGCTAATGACAGCCTGTCTGGGCAGACAGTGTCCCGCATGATTGGTTATTTCCCATTTTGAAACACGTATGAGGATCATGATTGGAATCAAAGAAAAATTCTTCATCCTTAGCGGGTTTATTACAGCAAAAGAAAGTCTGTACTAATCTGCTTTTGTGAAGCAGCAGGGAAGTATAATCCTGTTTGGGAGTTGTTAACACAGCTGTTAGCCAAGTGACCCTGTACATATCTGCTGGGATCTTGCAAAATAATACTATTGAACTTCATATACCCAATGTGAAGTTCTTTCAATTTATCTCAATTTGTAGCTTTGTTGCTTCTGGGTTAGAAGGTTATGGTAGCAAGCTTGACTCTGGGTGTTGAGTTTATGTTCTGCGATGATGCTCTAATGCAGACCCAGTGAACGACCGAATTGTCTTTTGGATGAGATGTTAAATACAGGTTTTTCTATTTGCCTGTTCATTTGGATGTTCAAGGTCTAATGACATGAGTTGAAAAGAGAAAGGGATTTCTCCCAGTTTCCTGGACAACAATCCTTCTGGCAAATTGGTCTTTCACTTCAAGACTGTTTGCGAGCCCATGCTGCGAATGAACTGACATTTGCAGAAGGAGTCACTGCGCTTGACAGTAATTGCTGTAAAACTCTTTTGAGATGTTTTGACTTAGTACGGTTCAACATTGGCTGTGAAATATCCCTCTGATCAAATGTGTTGTCTGAGTCACATCTGAACCATAGCCACATTGGCACCCAGCATGAACTGCCTTCCAGAGAGAAGGAAAGGCAATATTTATTGTAAACTGTGTTCTTCATCATTACAGGTTACAGAAACTCCCTGTGAAATGCTTCGAGTATGTTGACGTTATATAGCACTATTTCAAATGCATAGTCTATTATTATTATCTTCCATCAATCGTAATTGAAACTGTTCGCAAGCAACAAAAACATCATAATATTCCTTGCATTTGATATAGTGCCTTATGACATCATCAAAGTGCTTCAAATATATTCACCTTCAAAGCCCTCCATGGATTTGCCCCACGCTAACTCTGTGACCTCTTAACCCCGTATCTAACCTAGCCGCTCCCTCCGCTCAGCGGCTCTGGCCTGCTCCATGTCCCCCGACCCACCTGCCCCACCATCGGCAGGTGAGCCTTCAGTCACTCTGCCCCTACCCTTTGGAATTCCACCCCGCAGTCCATCCGCCTCACCCGCTCCCTAGTTTCCTTCAAGTCCTGCCTCAAGACCCTTCTCTTCAACGGTCCCATCGGTCACCCCAATGTCCCTCCTTTACCTCTATCCTCCCCAATCCCGACCCCAGCTCGGGTCTGAAACATTGATTGTCCTGCATCCTCCCGTCGCGAATGGCGCTATCCAAGTGTAATTTTGTTGTTGTTGTCGAGTGAATTGACTTTTGACTATATTTTGTGGGCAAAATGCAGAAGCCAATTGCGCACAGCTGTGTGTATTGAGTGTGTGTGGGGTTAGCTGGGAGAGATGGTAATCTGCAATGTTTGATTAGCAAAGACTGCTCTGTTTGCAATACCCGTCAGGCTAGACTTCACTCGTTGATTGCTATGCTCTCTAATCACGTCATCGTTGTCGCATATAGTTATGTTTTTGGTCAACCCACATGTGCAAACATGATCAATATAGTTACGAGCATTACAACAATGGTGAAGACTGTCTTGCTATATGTGGCCTATGAAAACTACAGGCACTCAGTGAGGGCTCACAACTGCACTTGTCACATGTCAAATAACCAACTAGTGACTATTCTTCTGGGGTGGGAGAGGGGTTCTCTCCTTGGAGCTGAATTGGCTCCAAGGTGACAAGTTTGGCAACAATGTCAGAATAGAGGCCACCCTCTGTGGCGGTCTCAGTATTCAGGCTCCAACTCCAGTTCAAGAAATCATTATCTTGGGAGGTTCTCAAGACATGAAAGGTACTTATTCGAGTGTTGTATTCTACAAAATGTGATTATGTGTTGTCTCAAATGCTATTTGTCTGCACTGTACTGTATGGTAAATAAGCCTAAATGCAACATTTATGTATATATTTAATCAGTGTTTGCATCTGACAAATGGATAGAAGAATAAAACATTTCTTAGAACAATACAATGTTTCTTGAAGTGGTTTTGTCTTTTGACTTTATTGGGACAATGAGGGAGGCACAGGCAGAAATAATTATTTTATACTGACAACTAAATGGGCCTGATCCATTTCACTATAATTTATGATAGAAAATCAGTTTGAAGTAACTCTTTAATACTTCATTATTACTATGCTATTAAACATAGGGAGGTGTCTAATTTCCAGTATTTTTTGACAAGAATCTTTAATAAGTGGATTGTGTCAGAGTGGAGTTCTCCAGGTCAGTGTGATGCATTTCCAATAACAATGAAGAATCCTCATTTGTGCGATTTAGGTTCTTTACTATGGAGACCTACTGTGAAATATTGTAAATTAGACTTACTTGGTAATGTCATTTGGTAAAACAGTGACAGTAAAAATGTGAGTCAGAATCTTTTCTTTTTTTTACATAAAAATATAATTTTTTAAAACAGAAAATAAAATGAGTTGGTCACACACAGCTGGTTTCAGTCTTGCATTGGTTGTCTTTTGAAAGAATCCAGAACATTTTTATTATGGACAGGAACTGAGTTTGGGTCTCAGGATTCTATCGGACATAAATCCTCCCTTCCCTGGTGCAGAACAATATCAATTGGAGACGGTCTGGCATCACGAGGGAGTAAAACCACCTCTCCCACAGCTCAGGTCTGTCTCACACCAGGCTGATATGAATCTTGACCAGGGTTGAATGTAATAAAACTATCAAAGGATACCATCAGGTAGTAATATAACACCTCCAGGCGCCTGAATGATATTGTACGGTTATAGGCAGTACAAACCCAGATTCTTATCAAGGACCCTAACATGTCTGTATTGAGCCTGCAGTTACAGTATATAACCAGTCTAAGCCGATCCTACACTTAATTATCACCTAGACTTTGTTAGTGTAAAGTGCCAATATACCCACTCAGTCTGTTAGCAGTCACTGGCACCAATGCAGATACTGCTTTGTACACACATCAAAGAAGCTGAGATCACATGCCATATTGTGAACAGCCATATCAAGTTTTATAATGTATTCTGACTGAAACCTCCTCTGCTGGTATTTTTATTTCTGTTATTTTTATTAGTAGTAATATTTTGACTAGGAAAGTCCCAAATGTGTCCCTCAGACTGTGTCCAATGACTGGTGAGGCCACACAATTGATCTCAACAACAAGAGCTGCCATTTACATAGCGTATCCTTCAAGTCGAATAATGACTAAGAGTGCTTCAAATTTGTATGGTTGGGTATCTCAGTTTTCTTTGGCTAGGAAGAAGGGGAAACACAATTAGGATTCTTGCTCCTAACTGCTATTTGGTACTGTAATTTTTCACGTGTGGATGTTGTGTAAAGGCACGAATGCTGTAAGGGACTGAATGCTGATGCTAATTGAATAGCCTGCTCAAGTCACACTTCCACACGGATGAGGAATGAATGAGCTACTGCTTGACCTCTACTGCCACAGGGAACTATTTAACGTAACAACAACAATCTTGCATTGATGTGGCGTTCTTCACATGGAATTGACTGACAATACCCAAATAAAATTGATCACCAATTCTATGGCTGTTTATGGGATATTGCTGGCTACTGCATTGCCCACAAACTGCACGGTCAATTCAATTGACAGTGTGCCTGTGAAGCACTTACAGCAGATAGATTACCAATCTATATGGTAAAAGATAAGACCCATTAAAATAGAAAATTAATATAAAGCATAAGATTAATCCCACTCTAACACTAGCATAGAAAAGTGTTACCCGGTTTACATAGCTCAGGGAAGCAGAGATTCTGTCCGGGTTGGTCAGAGCAAAACGCCTGTTCAGCCTGTCCCTGTGGTTCTCGAATCGCTTCTCAAAGGAGTTCTCGATGCCGACTTATCTGAGTATGTCCCCTATATTTATATGAATCTCTCACCTCAAGACTCTTCTCTTCAATGGACCTATCGGCAACTCCCAGTCCTCCCTTCCCTCCCCATCCCCATCCCCACCTCCCCCACCCCCCCCCACCCCGTCCCCAGCTTGGGTCTGAAACAGTGACTGTCCAGCGCTTTGGGATGTCCTCCTGAAAGGTGCTATATAAGTGTAATTGTGTTGCTGTTGAATCTTGTATGGGCATTCTTCTGTCTATTCTGGCGGTTGTTGTAAAAGCATGTAGCTTTAGTTTTATCTGTTTTTGCAGTTACTGTACTTATCGCTGTAAGGATATTGGGAAAACTACATGTCTCATTCCAAGAAGAGAACCTATTGACCCATGTGAGTCTGTTTCTTTGTGGTTTTAGATTCGGCGTTGACTACTTTGACTTATGATTAGTTTTACTCAGAATCAGGTGTCATTGTTTCTTTTATCCAATCTCTCAGCCTGCAACATTATGTTCCCTTTTCATCCTGATTGTAATGTAACTGTGTTTGTTAAACCCATGTAGCCGATGACTTACTCAATCTATCTGGTTTTGTCACTCTGGTTTTAACTCTTCATCTCCCAACACTCTACAGTCTCTGTAATCCAGTTCCTCAGCAAATTGATTCTGCAGTATTCCAGGGCACCGCCAACCTGGCTCATTGGCAAGACTTGAAAGAGCAGACAGTCACTTGGGATTGGGAGTCATCCCACTCAGCTCCCAATAACCATGCACACCTAAGCCCTAATGGGTATATTGGTCCTAGCTGGACAAGCAGTGGAAAAGCTTGCCAAGCAATGTTTTTTTTAATGGGAAACTATGTGGGTTTAGTTGGTTAGACCAAGTGTTTCCAACCTCCGCCTAATACTTTCCGGAATCAGGTGACCAGGGTGCATTCCTCCAGTGAGAGAGTGCGCATTTTATTCCAATAAACTGTCTCTGGAATCTCCATGTGTAGGTGGGATGTGTGGGTTTCTGCGCGTTAACACCTGGCTGACCAAAAAAAAATTAAGAGCATCAGAGATGGCAGAATTGTGGAGATCGCACTCAAGTGCAATAGTAATACTGTACGCCAAATAAAAAAACCACACATATAAAAAGTTCCAAAAGAATTGCCCTCCTGTGGCTCCTGCTAAGGCTGCTATTTTTGTAGTTGAATTCGTTGAGAAAACTACAGCTATGTGTTTTCTGGCCACTTAGAGCATAACTCCACTTCCTCAGGAGCATCTTGTGGATTTGTACATTGACGCATCCAGTAAAGTCCCTGAAGTTGATTGGGGGAATCGGACACCGAAATGACTAAATTACACGTATATAAAAATTATCTTTGAACCCTCAGAATGCTTGTGTGCATACTAGTTGCTCATTTTAATAAAAGTAACAACTGCAGCAAAGGCATCTGAATGCACTGATATTATGGCGTGGTTGATTTTGGACTGTAGGAATGAATCTAAAATTGACAAAGAGGTTTGTTGGGAAAGGAATACAGTAGCTTTAGTGCTTGTTTAAAGCCCCAGTTTGGAATGGAATGGATCATGTAAGCGCCAGTGCTATTGCTAGGGTTTTAAAATAAGTTAAATTGCAGGATTTAAAGGGAACTCCAGCAGTGTCAGGGATTTTGTGCTTTAAGCAAGAATCTGCTGCAGGCAGACAGCACTGCACAGAAGGTCCAGATCAGTTATACAATGATGCGTTAGCCAAAATGCTATTAGACAGATCAAGTATCCTCCAGTTTCATGAGACATTTCTCGATGAATAGACTCGGTTGAAGAATGTTCAGTTAGCCATGTCTGTTAAAAGATCCCTCTGTTGAGTCTGCTACCAGTGTTACAGTATTTATTGTCAAATCACAGCAGGCTTGATCGACAGGCATTTATTCAATGGCTCGGGTTCAGACATTCAGCTCCTACATATCCTGTTTTGGTAGAAGTGAATTCCAGGTTTGTGTTCTCCAAAGTACCAGTGAGTTATTGTAGTAAGGGCTGAAGTCTCACAGTGCCAGCTAATGTACAAGATGATTCCCGAGTCAGTCTTTGATGCAGACTTTGAACACCTTTGATCCTCTTTGAAGTTACTCTCTCGGTACCAGCAACGTTTTATCGTTCCAAAAATGAATTTAAGGAAACATGGATCCCTGAGGCAAGCAGGCAAAACCTCAACTAAATTCACCAATCCCCCACATACCCCCAATCCAGATTGGCCTGCTACCCTCTAATCCCATGGAGTGTCCGTAAAATGTTTTTTTTTGGTGATTAAATCCGTTTTTTCCCCGGTAAAAGTTAATTGGTAAAAATATATGTTTTAATCCATGTTTTACTGTTAAATGGTGTATTTGGCCATTCCCCCCACTCCCCCCACCCCCCACAATATTCATCATTTTGGTGCACAGCTAAAGCCCACCTGGCTGCCATGCTGGTCCCAGGAAAATACAAGAATACAGAGAAGCTGGTTCCAGTGTCTGATGTTGCACGTATTGCCACAAACAACAACAGTGCCTTTCACATGGGGTGGCACCTCCATAGTACACAGATCTATTTAGCTGTAGTTCTCGATGTGGAAGGCGCTATACAAATGTAATTTTAATTGTTGTTGTTGTTGTTGATCCTGTGAGTAAACCCCCAAAGTGTTCCGGAACCGAATTTTGTGCATAGTTATGCTACTCGTATTAGATCCAAACAGATTTTTTTTATTCTGAGAGTTAATTGGATGGTCCAAATTAAATCACTGAATTTCCTTATTGAGATATTGCCGACCACCCAAAATTCCCTTCTGTGAAACACCCAGAATTTTATTTTTTCAATAGAACTTGAGTTGAATTGTTCTAAAGTACTGTATTTGCTTTCTTAGGCTGCTTCTATCCCGGTAAGTTCCAATAGTATTCCCAGTACATATATACAATATTATGTTTTCCAAATTGCCAGTTTGTATTATATTGTACAGATCCATCTCTTAATCAGAATGACATGAAATGCTTTTGTGGATAAAGTTATCCTCATTTCCAGTATTCTAAGATGAAAAACAAATCTAATTTCCAGTCTAGCTTGAAGCATGTTAATTTTAAATGTACTCCCACTGGATGTTACGAACCAAATAACCTTCTTATAGTTTACATCTCCTGTGCTTCTCAGGATTTTAAACACCTGGATCATGTCTCTGTTCAATCTTATTTTTTCCAATGAAAACAAATTCAGCTCTGTGATCCTTTTTATTCTCAGAACTTATCAGAACATTTCTGGTCCCTCTCCAAAACTATTATTTTGATGTGGAATGTCCCAAATTGCACAAAGTATTCCAAACGTGGCCTTGCCAGAGTGCTTTCAACTTACAGTCAAATAGCCTTGAGGTGTAACTTAGTCTTTGATTTGTTTTGTTGATAACTGGTGCACACTGACCATCACTAAAAATAGTGGTCTTTGTTACACTACTTGTTTATAATGGGACTGGAAACCTTCAGTATAAACATCTTTGTGCAATATTTGTGCTGTTTAAGGTACTTGCATTTTTTGTTTAAGTCCTGAATGTAGATTTGGACCATTTGACACACAAAGCAGAGCCGATGGCTACTAAACCTAGACTAACCCTCAATGTTCTGCTTATATTGTACTTTTGAAGTTTAAAAGGGAAATATTTCACTAAAACAACTTGTTCAAGATGACGGTGTGGAGAGTGACTCAGTGCCTTCCAGTCCTACTCTGTTTAGAGACACGAGTATGTGTTAGCAGTGACACCTCAGCTTTCATCGAATCATAGATTTATACAGCATAGAAAGAGACTATTTGACCCATTGTGTCTGCTGGCTCTTTGAAAAGAGCTGTCCAAATTATCCCACTCCCCCACTCTCTTGCCTTCTAAATTTGTCCTCCCCAAATAATTATCTACTCTCTCAAAAGTTGTTATAAAATCGGCTTCCATGTATTGCCTGAATACATTTCAGGCTATGTATTCCAAATCCAAATAACTTGCTGTGCGAAAAAAATTATTCTCACTTCCCCTGTTTCTTTTAACAACTATTTTAAATCAGTGTCATTGGGTTACTAACCCACTCACAAGTGAAAATATTTTCTCCTTGTTCACCCTTTTGAATTCCCTCATAATTTTGAAAACTTCTATTATGTCTCTTCTTAACCTTCTCTGCTCCAAGGAAAATAATCCTAGCTTCTCTAACCTCTTCTGATAACCAAAGGCCCTCATTTCTGGTACCATCCTGGTAAGTCTCCTTTGCACCCTCTCCAAAGCCTTGACATCCTTCCTAAAGTTTGGTGCCCAGAACTGAACACAGTATTCTAGTGGTAGCAGAGTACTGCTGCTCTAAGGTATGGTACAGTAGAGCCAGGTGATTCACTTGAGAGTACCATTAACCCAGATTTATGCCATTGCTGGATTGGAGATTCTAGTGGCACTCTGGAGAGGATGGGTGAAGGCATCAGGAGAGAAAGTAATCGCTGCCATTTACTTTCAGTGACCAGGAGCAGATATACTGTCACTTTAAACATGTGGGGATTTAGCGACAATTCACTAATCATCTAGTGCAGAAAACTGAATCTCCCATTGTATGCGCCTTCACTTTTATGTGGTCCAAAGCTAAATCTCAAACCAATTTGCAAATGTCACTCCAAGTGAGAGCCATTTTGAGCTGACCTCCCAACACGAAAGGCGCTGTATAAACGTAAATTGATATTGTTGACACTTATACAAGCGAATTCATAGGGAATTTATGAGTTCACTTTGCCTATTGCATCTTCTGTTAACACTTCCTTGGTCTTATCAATTGTGACCAGAAGCAACCTGAATAAACATTAAAAAATTATATTTCATGATAGATTCAATATTACATCAAATAGGTGTATGGTTTCCAGACAATTGGTAACTGGGCTGCCAACCTGTCAGGCTGTTTTTGCAATCAATAAAACATTTGTACATTAATTGGATATATTACCTTCGCACAGGTTTTGAGAAAGTTAGAAAGAAACGTTTAAATATGTTTCACTCATGTAATTTCCCTTTCCTTCCCTCGTGATTTCATGGCCTCATGTTGGGACTGTTCAGTACTAACAGTCATCAGGCACCTCATCTTAAAGTTCATTGTTCATTTGTGAGCTTAGATGATGTGTGTTGGTGGACGATAGGAGGAAAGATGTATCAACAAGTTGTCAATGGCTCACTTGTTAGCACTTTTGTCTCTGAATCAGACGATTGTAGATTCAAGCCCCATATCAGGACATTGAATTTACATAGTCCAGGCTGACATATCACTACAGTGATGGGGTGGGGAGCATTGTTATGGATGCTGTCTTTAGATGAGACTTTAAACTGAAGTCCCATCTGCCTGTTCAGGTGGAGATTAAAGATCACATGGCAAATTGGGGATTGTTGGCCTACCTTCTCATTTTGAAGTCATTCACTTTATGGCTGTTTGGAGAATATAATATAATAAGAACATTGCTGTGTTCAAATTGGTGTGTGCACCATTCACATACAAATACACAATCACTGTACTTTTCAGTCAATGCTATGAAGTGTTATGAGATGTCCTGTCGACGAGAAAGAACCAGCATCAAATGCAAAGATTATTTTTATTTATTATGTATTATTATCACAAAACATCCACCCATGCACATTTTAGAGCAAATCTCAATGGACAGTGATTAACTTCCTTATATAACTTCCTTGGTCTTTTCAAATTGTACAACCTAAATAAAGATAATGAATTTGGAATGCTGCATGTTTCTTTACTCTTGTCTTTGTCCAAGAGCATTAAGCCAATGTAACCCAGACAACAGTATTTTAAATGATGACTGGGAAGACCTCTGTGGAAATTTAAACTGAATATTGGATATTTCACTTCACAAACATTTTCATGCCTTTGACAGTTCATGAGCCATGCCGTCATCACAAAGACAGAAGCCCAGTATAGTCTGGCCTGACAAATGGGAGTCTCATTAAAGCAGCAATTCAGCTGTGCTGAAGACCTGATTGAAGATTTCAGCAACACGACAAAAGTTAGACCAAGGCTCCCATTGTTAAAATTAACATTCCAGTGAGGGTTTGCTGAAATTGCAGATTATTTGATGAGGTCCTTCCATCCGTCTCAGATCCCCACTGCACCTCACCATAATATCTGCCCGATCACTCACTGTGGCTGTCGCTAATTTCAATGTAAACTGACAATTCAGCCGTGGCAGAGGAATTTATTCCAGGAATGTCGATGAGGTCAGCGAGAGTGGCAAATATTGTCTAATACCCCAGATTTATTCCTGTGACCAACGAGAGAGAAATCTTTCTCAATTTTATTTATCCTTTCATGCAGATTTAACCTTTTTTTACCTCAGTCACTGAAATTGTATATATTTTGCTAACTCCAAAGTGCCATTCAATCGTTAATTTTTTTAAAAAACTGGGAATAAAATTCCAATGGTATGTGGGCAAAACACAGCAGCAAATTGTGCACAGCACATGAATAGGCGTGGATTGACCCAGCTTCGGGTCCCGACCCAAATTAGGGTTGCAGGACTGGGTCCTCAGACGAGTTGCAAAGGGTCATCAGAATTTTTTTTGTTGTTGCTTTTTTTAATGCTGAAAAGTGCCCGAGGTGACTCCGCAGACCAATTTGTATGAAAGACCGGACTAGCGAGTGGTGCTGAATTCACAAAAGAGAAGGAGATATCCTCTTGGCTGCAATTCAGTCGCACAGTCGCCCCCTTAGGATCGGGAGGACCCGTTGATGGCCAATTTAGGGTCACAGCAAAAAAAGGTTGGGAACCACTATCCTAGAATGTGTGCTCAAAATCCCAATGTGGGGCTTGAACCCACAAACGTCAGACCCAGAGGTGAGAATGTTGACAACTGAGCCAGGTTAACACCAGACTGAGAGTTGATTTGAAGCAGCCTGATCCAATTTTTTTTAATTCAGTAGTGGTAGGGCTAAACCAATAATTATTCAATTCTATTTCCCTGAGTCATTTTAACGCACTACTAAAGCATTTTTAGCGCCACCAATTTATCACCTCCTTTGACAAATGATGGAGTTGAGGGTGATTGTTCTGGCATTTGATATCCAGCACGTTGCTTGTCTGAACTTCACCAATTCTTGCTTCCACTGCCCCTTGGTCATTGATATAAAGCAGATCTTTGGCTTTCCTGCTGTAAGTAATGTAGCACTTTGATTCCAGGCAGCGTAATCAGATAAACACGCTCACAAATGCTTTCACCCAATGATACCAACAGGGTTCTCAAAGACCGCTGTGAACTTGACAGTAGATAAATAAAAAGGGATTTTGAAAGGAGCCAAAGAGCATTAACTTACTTTGGTACGGATTCCAGTTTAATGAAAAATGTACATTAACTGACTTGGTGGTGCAGTGAATAAGGAATTTAATTTTGGCCTATTCTGAGACATGTCAAGCGCCTTTGATGCTTCAATAAAACTCATAAAGGATTATCTGTACCTTTTCAAAAGTCCTGAATGAAAATTTTGCATCTGAGAGTAGAAATCTCATAATACATTCTACAAAAGAATAGAGTTTACCCAGATTGGTTTAGCAGGCCGGCGTAGCGCTTCGGACATTAGTTATGAATTGGAGTTTAAAGCTGCCTCTCTTTCAGAAAGATCTTATGGTTTCAGTGAAACCCTTTTCTGTCCAGCTGAGTTGCTGATCCAATTTCTGTGCAATCCTATTAGATTTTAGCACGGTGCTGAAGCCTGGTTGCTCCTGTGTGGATGGACTCTATTAACAGTGATTAACTACAGAATGCTGTTATTGGAGTGATATGATTTATCCTTCTGTTGTTGACAGGGTTTATGCATTTTCCTTTTTCAAATTTATTTTAGTGGTGCCCAGAAAGCTTTGGAGTCACAGTTCACTGGCGAAGTTTATTATTGCGAAGAGCGACTATGTTGATAGAGGGTCAGAAAGAGCCTTGGAATCAGCCTGCATTGTATCTCATTTACAAAGGCCTGATGCATATGACACGCATAATTTGCCTTAAGCTTCTTCCTGCCTTTTCTCATTTCAGGGTCAAGTCCTTTATCTTTAGGAGCCTTCAAAAGGTAGAGGTACAAATTGAAAGATGCTTTTCACTCCTTTGGAATGAAAGCTATAATAGTGTCATTTGTAATATGTCAGTGTGGTTCTCGAATCAGCATTCAGATGAGAGTGAGAGAGAGAGGTGCATGTAACACCTGGTGTCTCTTTGATATGCTTGTATTCTGCCTGATTGTTTCATTCCTTTTAGCTTTCCAGACTCTTTTAAAATTGCACGTCTTCCAAGTATGCTGATTGTTTGGGAATTCCTAATTGTTATTATTGCGGGGATTGTGGACAATGCTGTAATTCTGGCAGTTGTTTTCACATGTTGTGCCCTTTCTACATTCAAAGTGTAAACAGGCACGGTATCAATCTTCTCCCCTCTCTCTAACACTCCAAAATCTGAACCTGCCAAATTTCCCTACTCACACAATAGGTGCGTCCCCCACATCCCTCTAATCTCTTCTCTCTCGCATGAGCCTCCTCATGAATAGGCTGCTTCTCTAGCAAGGAGGGCCTTGAATGTCCCATCTTTCATGAGATGTTGGCTGTGACTCGAGATCCCCACAGAGCTGAGGTCCTGTGATACGGTGTAATGTGCATAGAGTTTCTTGCTGGAGCTGCGCTTTGGGTGCAGATGCTTCTCCTTGCTTCCTTGTAAAGGATTGAGTTGATCATAGAGGTCTGTGCCTTTGCTCACGTGATCTGTGACACTGCCTGACTCTACCTCTGGATAGCATCTTGTAGTTCATGGAAAAGTATCATTATATAGTAGCTCTAAGGTGATGAGAATGTACAAGTGCTGGCAGCTGTCATGGACGATGGATCTTTCTTCAAAGAAGTGCAATAGTAATAGCTGTTGATCTATTCTGGGAACAAACTGGAGCCTCAGAATGGTCCAGCTTTAATTGTGGAACAGAAATAAGCCTATCGCCTTCAGATGATGAATGATCATCGCTCTATTGTCCAGTATACCAGAAGGCTATTCTAAAAGAAAGAAAATTCTAAAAACAAAGGTAAAAATTATAAATGCCGGTCTACAATGTAGAGATGAGATAAATAAGAATACGAGAGTAATACAAGAAGTCTTTGTAAGTTGTCCTGCACAAAAAGGAATGAGGGTGAATGGGGAGTAGCTGTCTATGGGTCAGAGAATGGACTAGGAGATTAACTCAAAGACTGAGGAACTTCATATTTAGGAGCCAGCAAAACACCATTAGAGGGTTTTGTTTTATTGAACAAAGACAAAAGGCAGGCTGTTTGAGGAGATTAAAGGAGCTGGAATGTACTGTATGATGATGAATAAACAATCGCCTGTGAGCTTTTGAATTGTTCTGACATTCAGATTGTTTGACAGGCACGGGCTTCACTGTGTTATTAAGGTTTCATTTTAGAATAAAGGTTCAACATGCATTGTCACATCATGACCCAAAAGTGCCTGCTGTGTGAATTGCAGCCTCTCTCTTCAAACCGAACTTGGCTTTGCAACAGTCTGTCTGGGAACCAAATGATTTGATCTGCACCTAAAAAAACATTTCCTCAGGAGTTCCCTTTAGACATGCTTCCGAGTAGCGCAGTGCGGTTGTGAGAAAAATAAGAAAGAAGGTCTTCATAGTATTTGCCGTTTTTTAGAGCAGTGGTTCTCAACCATTTTCCTCTTGTTAATTTTCAACATTATCGTGTACCCCCACGCAACCACATACACACACATCACCACCGTCATTCCACTTGACCAAGCTTTTCTTATACAACAAAATAATTAGCACATACAAAACAAGGAGAATAACAGTTAAATATACAATTTGGAAGGCTATAAAATACTAAATAAGAGTGCTAAATAAATCAATGTACCGCCACCTGTACCCCCTGGAAGTAATTTTGTATCCCCTGGGGTACATGTACCCCTGGTTGAGAACCGCTGTTTTTGAGTGCAAAATCACAAAGCCAAATCATAGCCAAATGAACACAAAGTCTAGGGAATTCTGTTACTCAACCCAAATGTCATGTGTTCAATTGCAGGTAGAGCTGCCGTCTTAGACAGCCTGCTGTTTTGTTCTTTATTTGTAGTTGAGAGGTTCTGTTTCTGGTGCATTTAGAAAGAGTAGACAAAGTTAATGCAAATGAAATGGATTTTTTGATCTGGCCAAAAATTGCTGACTGGTTGAAGGGTGTCTCAGAAATGGGGAGGATGCAATGAGATATTGAAACAGTATTCCTGCTGAGTTGTTCAATCAGGTAAAATCAATGTTCTTACTAGAATAGTTAAGAGAAAGGTTAGATGGTTATCAGAACATTGAGAAATTCCACCTGTGTCTCGATTAACTCTATTTATGTAGCGTCCAGAATAGAACAAAGTATAGTGGAATTCTTAAAAGAATTTGCCAGAATTCCAGCTTCAGCATTAAGGCTATATTTAAGAATTTTTGAAATTCGGAATAAAAAGGATTTATATTTGTATTGCACTTTCACATCGAGAGGGTGTTTCAAAGCAGTTCACCGAAATGACTGGGGTGGGGCTGAGGTAAGAGTTGAGGTGGGAAGAGGTGTATAAAAGCTTTGTTAAAGAGAGAAAACTAACCCCTAGTACATACTGTACTATGAAACTTTAGATCCAGATGGAAATTCTTCTCAGGAATCCTTTGTTATTTGTGGCTTTCGAAGTTATGACCAAAACAACATTTAAAAGAAAATTGGATAAATATTTGAAAAAGCTTGTAAAAGGATGCAGGGGAGGAGCACCAAACTTAGATTTGATAACTCTGGTGCGGGAATAGGCACAAACCTGCGCATAATGCTCTGAATAGCTTTCTTCTGTGCTGTAATACATTTTCAAATAATTTTATAGTTCTAATTCATTATAATATTGGTTCTTGGCAGTCAGTTGGAATAAATTGAACTGTAGCAGTCTGTGAGCAGTTATACTCAGAATTGTAGCTCAAAATGTGATTCAAACTAGCTGGAATCCAGATCAAAATTTGGATTAAGTTTGCTTAAGGTTGCCATTGATTGGACATTGGGAGCCTAACTTGTTATAAACTTTCATTTTAGCGACAGCCAGCGAATTAATCTCTGGTACCCGAGGGTGAGTATGTGTACCTGAACAAATGATCGGGTCTATGAATCTAAACACCTCCTTGTTGAATTAAATGGTGAATTGGTGATGGTTTGAATGGAGACACTTCCCAGAATTCGCCAAACCAGGCCACTTCACCTGGTAAATTATTTGTAATGATGATTTTTTGTGAAGCCAAAAAGCCCTTGAAACTAGTGGAATATCATCAGCTACATTGTTGTCCTCCCGATGTGAAAGGCACTTCTATAAATGTAATTTTGTTGTTGCTGTTGTGGTACATTGATGTTTAGTGGGATATCATTGAACACATTGATGTTTCAAATTTCCTTTCTGTAAGTATTGGTTGGAGGCTAGTTTATTTGCAATGGGGGGTAATAAATACAACCTATATATATTTCTTTTCTTATGGATTTCTCTGTGTATAGAACCTATATTTCCTCTTCAGTGAAGTGATGTTCAATCTTTATACAGTGCTATTTAGAGCTGAATTGTAACTGTCCCTGAGATTAATAGCCCACCTTGGTTTCCTCTGAAGTGTGCAATCCTGGTGTCCAATTGTTCAGCCTCCCCTAGGAGCTTATTGCACATGATGTTTGCATCTTTCCTGTATGGAGATGGGGAGTAGTATTAATGTAACATTTACCCCCCACCCCCACCACTTCCTACACCCCCCCCCCCCCCCCCCCCCCACACACACACACATACATAGATGCACAGACAATCACACATACATTCAATTTGAATTGCTGCACAAGTATCATGTTACCACAAATTAATGCGAATTAATTTGTAAAGACACAGAAAACATTGATTTCTTTGCATTGATTTCCCCCTCCCCTGCCCCCCATTGTTTACGATTTTCCAATGGCTCCAGTGTTATTTATTCATGCAGTTATTACTCATGCAGGATTATTACATTATCCTGCGTGAAGCGTACTATATAAATGCAACTTGTTATGTTTGGATTGGATCATGCTTGGCATTGGTGTCCTCCTTCCTTACTCTCCCCACTCCCCCAACACCTAGGCACTCTGCAGTTGAATATGCTCATTGGCCAGGTTCATCCATTAAAACTGGCTTCTTAACAGAAGTACCTGTACTACAAAGTATGTAGTCAATATGCTTTATAGTTAAATCCTGTGAAGCTCTCTGAAACATGCTTCCACCCAAAATATCAGCTACAAGGATTACTAATATTAGCACACAGCCATGGACCAGTAACTTAGTGGAGGGAATGAAAAATCCAATGATTTCCTCTTGCCTTTACGAGAGAAAGAAAGGACAAAATTAGAATTTGAAGGACAAAATGAGGTATGAAAAAATACTTTACCCAATGACTCGTACACAGAACATGGTTAAACATTATGTTGTTCTCTATTTACTGGCCTTATTTTATAGAGTCTCACTTTCCACTTGTCCAGCATCACACCCACTTGATCGGGACAGATGGCAGGCAGTTTGATCAAGTCTGGGACGATCCCTCTCTCAGAGCAATGGCTAGGAAGGCCTTGGGTCATCCATTCTCTGAATTTTCCCACAAGCTCTGAAGGGGCAACGACTGTTGACCTATATGTGCCTCTCACTCCACTCTTGCACAGATGATATTGAAAACTTGCCAAATAAACTGAATGAGCAAAACTCAAGCCTTGTGCTGTATAGTTCTGACACAAATACCTTGCACCACTGTGCAAAACACTTGAATTCCTCCAAGGAATCTTGTGTAACATGGGCAAATGTTGTATTTAAAACATGGAGGCTGTGGTGGTACAGTATCTGCGCTTTTCTACCTATGCTCTAGACTCTATTGCAGTAGTGCATTAAGAGCTGTTTGAGACAGAATGACCCATTGCTGACCTTTAGCCTTCTGCAAATGAATAAGACTCTCAAATTGCACTAGATGAGGCCTTTGGTAACCCTGGCAACATGCTGGGGCCACAAGATGTGCCGCTGAGTCCTGAAATTTGCAAGAACAAGGTTAGTATTGATTGTAACATAATCTCTCAAGATCTTGCATAGTATTTTCACCAGGAATCATCAATTATGGAAATATAGTATTGAACCAGACTTTACACATGGAGCGGAGCAACACAGAAGAGTAGATGTGCAATAAACAAGCACAATGTCCTTTCACCTCTAGGAAGTGGGCAACATGCAGCCACAACACAAGGTTAACAATATTCTTTTCACACACAGCCCGAGCTGGACAAACAGCAGGAAAGCTTGCCAGTCAGCAAGTACTTAGCAAGAGTTTTGGAAACACCACAACATTTGTTTTCTAGTCTTTGTTCTTCTGTGGACATCTAGTAGTAGCCGTGTCCTGTGTTAATGCATTTAGTCTCACTACCTTGCAAGCACTGTACCATGATGAGCCACAGGAGGCCTGGGGAAAAGCTTTGCGGAATTGATAGGGGAAGCAATTTGGAGCCGTTTCACTAAGAAGTTGCTGGTGAGGGAATTGTATGATTATATCGTTAACAAAATACCTCATTTCCAGAAGAAATTGGAAAGGTTTGATTTGGCAAGAGCCAAGTATAATTCTGCTGCTTTACTGACGTATGAGGCTAAGCTATACAATGTTTGGATGTGAGATGTGATTCCATATTTTAGAATATTTCTCTGAAAAGAAGAAATATCATAGAATGTGTAAGTAGTTTGGTCCCTTTTAGTATTGAAATGCCTGCTTAGCATGAATGCTGGGTTTGTGAGAATGTTTACAGCACTACTGAGGTCCTTCTAAAAGGAGTTTTATCGCTATATATTTGGAAATGCTCTTGGAGTGATTTCCAATGCTTCCAGGGTTTCTCCAGTTTCCGAAGCAAGCAATGTGACCAATCAGAAAATTTTCATTAAGAGGGTAAAATAGAGCCTCCAGGGCTTGATCTGACAATCTTTCTGAGAAGGTGATAGATGCTCAGTGACCAGATGTCGATAGCTGCAGGTAGCTGTGCAGCGCTTGTCAGAACCATTCAGTTTCTGATTGCAGATATAATGGCATACTTCATTGTGGCTTTTGATGTCATTTCTCCCTGGGAATTATATGCATAGAACTGAATAAACAAGCGTTTCCTTTTACTGAAATGGATTTTTGTTGGGAAGCAGTCACAGACTATTTAAACTTTATCAACCGGATCATAGCATTATAATAATGATAATCCTTGCATTTGCTATAACACCTTATCACATCTTCGAAACGTCTCAAAGTGCTTCACAGAATATACTATAAAGTGAATTGACTGAATATTTTGTTGGCAAAACACAGCAGCCAATTGTGCACAGCCATGTCCCACAAACAGTTGCAGATTGAGTGATCAATTTATTAATATATTTTGTGGGAATTATTATCCCCAGGAAAGCGATTCAGCAATTGACTAACAACCGGGTTCCTACTTACTGCTAGGTAAACAGTGGTGTGTGGAATAAGGAAACTTGCCCAACATTTTGCCCTGTCGGAAATCGAATCTAGGTCTCTCACTTGTGAGGTGAGTGCTCTAATCACTGCAGAGTTCTTTAACATTCAGATATTACCAGCACACTTTTTAAATGTCTGTAAATTGACTAAAATCGATAAAAGCTGATTGAATCGGAATTAACGGATTGGATTGTGTGTCGTAGATTTAATCCAAACCTTGTTACAATTCAGGGTCATGGAAATCCATAGTTAGTTGAATTAACTTTTCAGGGGTTGAAAGGTGTGAAACAAATGTGAAGGAGTGTGCTGTGCATGTCTAAGAGCTATGATGAGTTTGAATGCTTTGTGTTAGAAATGGTGCAGCCAAGAACTGAAGAAGTCCCTTTCAAGTGTTATCAACATTGTACAAGTGAAGTATCACATTATTTTTCAGAAATAATAAGTTAGAAATAGGTTCCAGTGACATTATAACAGTAGATGTAATTAATTGATGTTTCTCAATTTCTAGTAAATGTTGTCTAAGGAGCAATTCTTTTGGTCATCACACTAGGATGACCAAAACAATTCACGAATATATAAAACATAAATCACTATGTCCCTTACAGCGCAACAATGGAATTTTTGTATCAGAGGTCTGTGCACTATATACAGAGACCATGGAAGGTCTGCAGCCAGAATGCACCATTTCTGGTGCATGTGGAGTCCTGTAGTTCAGGGGTTAGAGCATTCGCCTCGCAAACGGGAGACCTGGGTTCGATTCCCGGCAGGTTGAGACTTTGGGCAAGTTTCCTTATACCACATGCTTGAAAATAATCCCTCAGAAAGAAAAGAGAATAAATTGATCGCTTCAATCCACGACTGTTTGTGGGACACTGCCGTGTGCAATTGGCTGCCACGTTTCGCCCACAAATATTCAGTCAACTCACTTTACAGTATATTCTATGAAGTGCTTTGAGACGTCTAGAAAATGTGAACAGCGCTGTATCAAATGCAAGGATGATTATTATTATTATGTGCAGTTTTAGTGTTGCCCCTGATGCTAGTGTCACTAATTCCATTGGACCTCAACTCCAACTGCACAGAGAACATGCTGGAATACAGTGGGCAGCAAAAGAGCAACAATGATACTGTAGTCCACTTTTAATGGATAGTGCTATGTCTGGTTTTATGTGAACGTGTGTGTGTGTGTGTGGGTGGGTGGGGGGGATGAATTTGTTGCAGCACCACTGCACCGTGAGGTCTTTAACTATTTATTTCCCTACACATGACTGGTGCTGTCCTGCTATAATTCAGTTGGGATTTTATTTTATACTGGCACATCTGGTGTTCTTTTGATTTTGACATTTGTTTATTATTCAGTTTAAGCTCCACATGCGTTCTACACCCTTGTTTCCTGCTGTTCACATGTTTTAGGCACTGAACACCAGTTTGTAACATTGCAGGTTGAAAATATGACTAGCGCAGGCCAGAATAAAGGTAAACAGCAGAAAACCCCTTTCACAGTTACATTGATTGTCGCTGGAGACAGATTCAGAGACAGTAAAGAGCATTAAACTTTCTGACAACACCATGACTGCAATAGTGAACAGATTCCATGGCTGTGAAACTCTTCATAAATAATAACAAAGTTATACTTGTATAGCAAAGTACAGTACAGTGGTTGGAAGTAACTATATTAAATTTAAAACATTTATAGTAAGGAAGTGAATAGAGATTGATTTTCATAGAAAAATAAAATGCCCGAATAAAATTAAACCCAGGTTGAATTGATTTTATCCTCCTTAATATAGCAGTTTCCTTGGTTGTGTTTTCTGTAAATTGGCCATTTGATACACATTATAAACGTTGTAAAAGGGGTGCGTGTTCCAGTTGTTGAGGGGCTCACACCCGCACCTGTCGGATGTCAAATGAGCACCTTCTGATTGTCCTTTTGGAGGGGGTGGAGGGGTGTAAAGTAAGCAGGATCTGCTCGATACTAAACTGGCTCCAAGGAGTAGAGTGGGAAGTGTTTCTGCCCCCATTGACTGATCTGGCACTCCCAAGTTCTGCCAATGAGGCAGACTGGCTATGCCGCCTTCTGTGGTGCCCTGGAATACTACGTATCTACCTGACTCAGGGACTGGACGACTGAGACCCCCACACTGGACTGGCTCAGCTCTGACTTTCCGTTGGCATGTTTGGCATCTTCATCTAATACGTTTCAGAATTAGGTAAACAGGATGCATCTCCTCAGGGAGAGAGTCAGCGCCTTGGGACATCCTCCTCATGTGAAAGGCGCTGTACAAGTGTAATTTTTGTTGTTGTTGTTGCAAGCATTCCATCCCAGAGTTATCTCTGAAATTTCCATGTATAGGTGGGATGCCTGGAATTCTCAGTTTGGTTTGTGTACACTTGAACTTGCTGATTGGTTTCCATGTGAATCTCACACCCAGCTTGGGACGTGGAAAGTATGGGATAAAAAATGCAATATGTAATAATTATCCCATCACATACTGTACTTCTTTTAAAATCCCTAAGAAGCTTTCATAATCTACAGTACACCTGCAGATGAAAATACTTACAGTAGAAAGCAGAAGTGGTAATGCAGTCCTCCCTGTCATCTCTGATATTAGATATACTGTATTGCTATTTCATTATTTTCCAGTCTTGGCACTGAACTCTGGGGCTGGTCTTTCTAAGTTTTAGTTAAAAGGAAATTGTCACAGATAGCTCAGTCAAATTATATTGGATTCCCTTCTAAATTCTAAATTCTCCCCTTCAGAAAATGCGTCCGTCAAAAATGCTTCGCAAACCATTCAGTCCCATCCTTGCCTAGCTTCACTGGCTCCCTAGCACTCAGAGAATCGAGTTCAAAACCCTCGTTCTCACCTTCAAAGTCCTCCTGCTCCCCTCCCCGCAACTTCTGCAACCTCCTTATCCCATATCAGCCTGTCTGCTCCCTCTGCTCGGCAGACACTGGCCTGATTCTGGTCCTTTGCACTTTCTGTCCAACCATTGGTGGTCGGGAATTCAGTGTCTCTGCCCCCCAACTCTGAAGCTCTATCCCACAATCTCTCCACCTCACCCCCTCTCTTGCCTCCTTCAAGTCCTGTCAAAGGTCTTCCTCTTTGACCATGCCTTTAGCCACTGTCCCACCCAATCCTCCATCCCTCCTGATCCCAACTCCCAGCTCGGATCCAGCACCTTGGGACATTTTGCCGAAATGTAGAGCACTGTTCAAGTGTAATTTATTGTTGTTATTGTCAATAGAAAGTGCTGATGGATATTTGTTTATTGCTGATAATCAAAGTCGCTATATTCATAATCAACTCTCTACAAAGCTGTGGCCAGCTACAAAATGAATACAATATTGGGCAATACTACAAAATGAATACATTATTGGGCAATACTGCCCAATAATGTATTCATTTTGTAGCTGGCCACAGCTTTGTAGAGAGTTGATTATGAATATAGCAGCTTTGATTATCAGCAATAAACAAAAACATGAATGGTATTCATGTGGAACAAAGTGAATTGAGTTGCTCTCCAAACACCTTTCTGTGGTCTGCCAGAACTGGATTCCCCACAGACGGACCATTTAACCATTGCAACGTGATTTGACTAGAAAGGTTATTTTCCACCTTTCTGCCAAATCTCTTCTTGCAATTAATTACCTGCTGTTGCCTGTATTTCTTCCCCAGTTTAGCCTCAAGTCACTGCACAAGAGGAATTGCCCATAGGACATTGAGCGGCAGTGATAAACAATCTCTTCTAATTCTTCCATTCATAATCGACCTGATTCTCAAACCTAGCTGTGATTTTCACTTCCCAACCATCTGGTTTTGTCTACAGCCTGTCTATAAGGTCGTCTGACAGGAATGTTTGCAGAGTACAGAGCACTTTGAGGGCAAATGTAAATATGACACTTACCAAAGTTTGGCAGATGCTGTTCAGGTTTCTTAATGGAACATATGACTGTCAGCATTGGAAGAACCTGGGGTTTCTTGATGTTTGTTGATCTTGAGGTAAGCCGCAAGGAAAGTGTAATGTTTAGTCTTGTCTTATGTAAACTTTAGATGTAGACCATGAACAAGCATTCTACACGACACACCATAAAACAACCAGAGTGCCAATCTGCTGTCTTTAACATTTCAAATTATGCAGAATTGTGGAAAATCTCCAATTTACTACATTTGAAAGCTGGTTTCTCCCCCAGAAGACTCTGATTACGACACCTTTATTTCACAATTTTAAATGTTACTGTAATAGATGTCTTAAACCTAAAATCATGGACGTTTCAAGCTCAGATCTGCACTGAATCATTTCAAGCTTTCCGGGATGCAACCCTGAAGGGTGCTGTATAAAGGCAAGTTTTTGTTGTTATACGCAATGTAATTTTGTTTTTGTTGTTATTGGGGCAAAGATCTTACAAGAGAACGTCACACTATTGGAAAATTGATTTTTCACAGCTCAAGACACTATACTGTTTTACAATGTAGTTTACCAAAAAGATACGCATTGTGGAAATTTCTATCCATTACAGATTATTTTATGGAGTATTTCTTACTGTTCAGAGCGAGATAAACAATGTGACATTGTGCTTGGGGTGATGGTGGTTGTGAACATTTTAATCTCCACAGATCCTTAAAGGAACAGGCCTTTTCAGCATAACTTTATAATCAGTATCTGCAAAATTGATGGACTTGTAGAGAATCACTTTGAGTGGTTTCATGGGTGAACTTTTCAAGGTTAGAATAATTTTTTCTGACTTAAAATCAAATGGACCAGACAACACTGTTTATAGCTGTGTTGATTGCAGCTTCTTATTGACTGGATACCTTCAATAAATGCCCATTTATCATACCCAGTTCAATTTCCTTCTCTTCCACCTATGTCAATATCCTTTCATTCTGTACACACAGGTACAGATTCTCATTCCATTTTGATTCCCTTCACTTTATTTGCATGGAATTCTGCCAGTAGAGAGAATTTAACAAGATTTACTGGGGATGGGTGTTTTGTACTATGAGCAGATACTAAAGAAACTGGACCCATTTTCACTGGAATAGAGTTAGTTTGAGGAAACCTGATTGAAATCTTTAAAATTATCATGGGTTTTGATAGTGCTGATTTGGAGAAATTATTTGGTTGGTAAGTATTTGGATGAGGAAATAATGAAGAGGGGCACAAGACGTGCCTATACTCAGAGATTCAATACATTTGTCAAAATACATTTTCAACGGGATCCAAATATAGAATTAACTTTGGAAACAATGAGATGGTGGCATCTCATTTGTTGGCATCTGAACACATTGGTTACGTCTTGTGCCCATTATTTTTATGGAAATAATGCAATCAATTTTTGTTTGGGTTTTCAATTGGAAGTCTACAATGATTCTCTAAATATGTTTTTTTTAAGCAAATCATGATGAACTGGGCAGCCAATTTATCTGGAGGATTGTTGGTCAGGGAAAATGTATTTTTTTTACGAATAATATCATGGGGCTTTTAACAAGCCAATGCACCTTTGATAATCAGGGCTTGTACTGTACTAAAGTGCCAGATTGGTCTATGGAATCAGACTAACATGGGGCGTTAAGTTACAACTAGTTGACCCAGAAGAGCTACCAAGTGGCAATCCATAATTAAATTTCCAAAATCCATAATTGTTTGAGAAATCTATTTCTACATTTAATTGTGTATTTAATATTGAAGCATTGGCAAATCATCTTTGTTCAGATGATATCTACAACAAAAGACATGTATAACATTTTAAATGGGATGGAAAAAGTAAACCCAGAACAAAACATTTGATGCACCAAGCCAATAGAACAAGAGGACACAGGATTACAGTTGCAAAAGGCAATTTCAGAAAGACACCGGGAA
Source organism: Hydrolagus colliei (assembly GCA_035084275.1). Taxonomy (NCBI): domain Eukaryota; kingdom Metazoa; phylum Chordata; class Chondrichthyes; order Chimaeriformes; family Chimaeridae; genus Hydrolagus; species Hydrolagus colliei. The sequence continues at coordinate 11,999,653 of CM068745.1, forward strand.
ATATTTTTTTACCCCAAGGGTAATTAGAAACTGGAACAGGTTGCCAGAAGGGGTGGTTGAGGCCAGGACACCTGAATCATTTAAATACTGTGATGGGAGGAAGAGATCAGAAGGACCTTCTTAATCCAAACCAATCTTGTGAACTTGTAAATTTCTTAGACAACCTAACCTAGAGTTTATGGAAATAAAGAGAGGTTGTAGTTGAGGTTGATGTATTTCCCTAAGGTGTTGAGTAAAACCTAGCTTGTGTTACTAAGTGAATTCAATGCAGTTTCATTATTTTCATTAAATCCTAACCAGCCTTATGGTGAAGCACAATGGTGGGATTGAGCTGTAAACCAGTAAGCAGGAAGTGCACCAACAGAAAAGATGGCGGACATCAACGAATCACTCAAAGCTCACATCCTGTTTTTTTTATACACATGTGCAGCGGGAAATGGTGTTGGTGGTGACCTGATGACCTGGAAGGCTTCAGGAGGTTAAAATGATTGATGTCTGGCTCATTGTATTGCCATCGACTCCACTTCCTGTTTTGTACAATTAAACAGGAAAGTGATGTCGTTGGAGACCCAATGAACCGATGTTGGCCATTGGGAAAAGCCAGTCCATCCAGGCAGAAGAGTAGACCAATTAAATACAATGACATTCAAAATAAATAGCATTCTTGATTCAATACCATGATATTATATAGAAGCTTAGTGAGCACATTATGGTGGGGTCGCGCTGCATTTCTTCTTTGCACCCAATGTCACCCTCCTAATGTCAAGCTGCATTCCAACACATTAATGTGGGAGTAGGTGGAGTTTGCATAGGAATAACAACAACCTAGATTTATATAGCGCTCTCCATGCCAGACGGCATCTCAGAGCGCTTCGAATTACCCAACGTTTGACTTTTCACACCCTCTCCCTGCCTTGAGTCCTTGGCCCCTGCTCACATTCCCAACACTAATGCTCAGATTATGATCCTACTTTGTGTGGAACTGCAGGCATGACTACTGTATCATTTCTGGGCAATGATGTACTGAAGCCCATCACAATGTTGCGAGTGCCATGACTACCATCAGAACTCTCGTGTGACTTGCAGCTTAAGTTTTTTTTAAATCCCCTTCATGGGTTGCTGCAAAGTGGTGATATCATTGCATTGTTCATTCTCCCATTTCCCCAGCCTTAAAACTATTAAAAACAAATTGCATTTTAGTTATTTTTAAATCAGACACAGCCACCAGTGTTTTGAATACTGGCAGGAAGCCTATACAATCTGGTTGTACATTTCTGCTAGCAGAACTGTCTACAAGGTTATGTTATAATTCTACTAAATGGTCATTTCAGTTGTGTGGTGGAAATAAATCATATCATAAGGATCTCCAAGGCATATCACCTGCGTGGCTGTAGTTTGGTTCATATTAAGGAGTGGAGTTGGGATCCAACCAGACATTATGTGGTAAAACTGAACTCCAGCAATGTGCTGAGAAGAGTTTGTAACACTAATCCTCCTTTTTGGAGCTGTTCATTGTAGCTCATTCAGTGTTCCAAAAATATGTTGAATTTAAGGCTAATCTTGCTGAAATTGACATGCTATGAGGTTATTTAACCGTTCGAATTAGCAAATGCACTTGGACTGTGAATTGGCTAAGATCCATCTCAGACCTTGGGCTGAGATCCAAACCAGTTTGGAGTCTCCTGAGTACTGTTTAATGAACATGGTCCCATGCTTCACACCCAGTTCCCATACCACTGCCTCCTCCACCCATTTTCACCCTCCTACAATCAGGTTACTTCCCAGATATCATTTTCTATCCCAGTTTTATTATGTACCGGAAGCAGGTTAAGAAATGTGGAACATCAAACATTCAAAGATTTGCTATGTGTATACATGGGGGTACATATATGTATTTATATTTACATATAGCCATGTGTGCTTGCGCACACACACACTCACACGTACATTTGCATGAGCTATTATAAGGCATTACCTGGAAGTTTGTGTATGAGAGTTCACAATGATATATCCAGAGCTTGGTATTTACCTTGATCAATATGTAGAGATATGTAGTTCTATTCTGTGTGTGTATGCATTTGTATCTGTTATCTGTGGTTTTTGTGTATAGTAATATTGCTGTGTATGTGTCTGTATTGGCTGTTGTCTGGTTCCTGTGTATAGTAATATTATTGTGTATGTATCTGTGCCTGTTGTCTGTGGTTTCTGTGTGTAGGAATATTATTTTCTTCCTTTGGTTAAGAATGAGAGTTGAAAGCAGTGAACGTAACCTGAAATAATGAGTGCTGCCTGGTATTTCTCAAAGGACTAGAATGCTTTTATAAACATATTTGCGCTGTGTGGAAAGCTGTGCTGATGGCTGATTAATGAATGTTAGGAATAATTACAGAATGATGAGATGGTAAGTGAGCTCCACTGTGTGATCATTCAAAAGTGAATAAAATGTATTATAAACGGTCGTGTTCAAATTATCTACACATGTATTTATAGGCAGTTTCTTAACATTGTCACATAGATATATTCTGTCACTTAGTTTGTACAATGCTTCATGCGCTAAGTGTTTTCTAATCATAACCCTGAAAAGCTCCATTTAGAATTGCCTAACAAGAGCACTTGCCAAACCTTCTTAGTTCTGTGTTATCAAATGAAAGAGGTGACATTTTTTGTAATTTGTTTGAATATTTAGAGCCTTTATTTGATGCACCCAGTCTGCCTTTCTAATGGGTTTCATGGTTTATGTTTTTTTAAAACAAAAAAAATTCATTCAAAGCGAAATTGCACCCAGGTCTAGATTTACTCTGTTTATGCAGCATTTTAGAGCATCCAGATTTGGGCAAATTCTTATACAGCCTTAATGTTAAAGCTGTTTTTCTGCAAGGTCTGTTTAAGCATTCACCAGCTTTGAAGTTGAGATTGAATTTTAAAAATTGCAAAATCTGGACTCTTTAAATTGACACATAAATTTCCGTATAAATAAATCTAGACATAGGACATAGAACATAGAATCAGGTGGAATTTCTCCCCAGTAGTGAGTGCTTTGCTCATTTGAAAAGATCAATCTGGAGAGAAAGAAAATCTGGGAATGCTAGAAAATTTGCAGTAGGCAAATCATCACTTCAAAGAGAAAATACAGTAGGTTCACATTTCAGGTGCAGTACCTTGAATGTGAACTCACTTGGGAAACTGGGTGGGTTGAAAAGCAATATTTGGATTGTGTTGCAATAGTAACCTGAAGTGTCCATAGTTACTCTTTAACTTGTGAGAAATCCACTCAGGATATAGATTGGGTTGAAGCAGAGTTCCTGCAAGTTGGTATGACATATGTCCAGATAAACTCGTGAGTCATTATTTACGACACTCGAAAGGAACAACCTATTGTTCGGTTAGCCGAATCTTTGCAATATGTTCACCTACCAATTATAGTTTAGTCGCTACACTTCACAGTAAATCTTGTGAATGATTTCAGATGCCCTTCCAATATGAAATATGCTGTATCAAATGCAAAGATTATTATTATTATTAGAATCGGAATGGCACAAACCTAGGAACAAACTATTCGAATAAGGGGACAGCAGATAAGGTATTGCCTCAGAAATATTTTGTGGAGAAATTATCACCAAAAAAGGCAGTTCATCTTTAAAAAAAATACACAATAGGTTCTGGTCTGCCTTACACTGATATCCTTTTTCATTATTGCTTAATGCAGTCTGCAGGAGGCAGAGACCAAGCAGAGACCAGGTGCTTCCCTGCAAACAACCCAGATAGAGCGGAAGGAAGCCAATTCTGTATGACTTCTCTTGCAACATGTCTCAATGATTAGATGATTGATGGAGACTCAGAGAAAAAACATAGGGTTTTGGGGAAGGGAGCATGGTGTGTTCATGACAACATGGTTGAATAGGTGGCACATCATTTTCCATTCAACAGAATATGGGTGATTTGAATATTCAGAAGCTCGAGTGAAGAAGAATACGTTGCTATGGCAGTGTTCAGTATCAGTGCACATGTGTTCTGTGATTTGAGGTTTTGAGCCAAAAGGACAAGTTGACAATCATACGTAACATTTAGCATCAATGTGTCTGAGTTATGTATGGAATGGAAATGTGTTTGCAGGGTCTCCCATGCTGCTTGTAACATTAAATCTTATTGTAGGTCTGCAACATAGTACTGTGTAGCAGTTTTATATCAAAATTGTACCTTTTATCAAGTCAGCTGATAGTAAAAGAATAATAATAATCTTTGCATTTGTTATAGAGCAGTTCACATCTTCTAGGCTCAGGGTATACAGTTCTGTGAAGTGAATTGGTATATTTGTGTATGTAAGTGCACAAATAAGGATATTGAATGAGAAGTGAAGCAATTTAATTTTTGGTGCCCATCACCATGCTTGTGAATCCAAACCAAACTGAGAATTCCATGCATCCCACCTCCACAGGGTTGATATTTGTTGAATAAACTTACCTTGGTGAAAAACAGTTTAATCAAAGTAATCCTTGCATTTGATACACATTTCAGTGTAGAATTTTACTGTAAATTCTTTGGGGGTGGGTGCGGGGGTTCAGCCAGGTATCTGACAAATGCCAAAAGTCATCATCATGCTGAAAACTATCCAAACCAAGCTGAGATTTCCATTCACCCACCCACCCTGACACCCACCCCCGCCCTACACATGGAAATCCCAGGGATAGATTGTTGAAATGGAATGCACACTATCTTCCTGGAGAGACACATCCCGCGTACCTAATTCCAGAAATTATTAGCCGCAGGTTGTCGAGAGCCAAGGGTTGGGGACCCCAAAGTGCGTGTTGTGGATCCTACTGGAGTCTCACCAGCTAAAACCGCATAGCTTGCCATTGATATCACTCACTGTCCAGCAAGCTTATCCAGTTACGACCACCCTACAGGTTTAGGGCTTTGGCTTGCAGGGTTAACAGGAGCTGAGTGGGATGATTCCCTTCCCCCAAGTGACTTGGCTGCCCATCCAGGTCCTATTGGGCTGTGTTGTTATCAACGGTGCTCTGGAAGACTTGAACACTTCTGGCTCAGGAACTGGACTACCAAGAGGTCTGGCACTATTCTGACATTCCATTGCCAGACATGTCACCGTGGATCAGACACCAGTTCAGACACCAAGGAGACCCTGCTTGCCTCCCCCAAGGAGTTATAGTCACTAGATGTTCATTTGGCATGGGACAACTGCGGGTTTGAACCCTCACTAGATAGATTGTAGGTTCAAGGAACTCTCTGCGAGCTTCCCAGTGGGCAACACACCTCAGCTTGAAAGCAGCGCCACCATCTTCCTGTCCACGGCTTGGGCACACATCCCTTCCATTCAGTCTTGGTTCCACCAGTCACAGGTACAAAGTTTAAGCAGCTGATTCCTGCTCTGTAAGCCAATCAAGGTGGATTCTAAGCACTGGACGTACAAACGTGTGTTCATGAACTCGGACTCCAGCTAATGCCATCCAGCAGCTGTTGCCCCAAAACTCAGTGTGTCCTCATCAGGTATCTGTGAAGCGTAGTGACTATGTTTTGTAGGCAATTTATTACATTGCCTGATAATTGCAGTCAAACCAGTTGTTCCTGCCTGAGCTATGGGAATGGGAGCACAGGTAGAAGAGAAAGGATATGGACTGGAATCTAGATCTGTTGATTGCATTGGTTAAGATGGGGAAGCCTGAACGATTTGAAGATGAGGTCAGGAATATTACTCTTGAACTTATGTGTGACTGATAGCAAAATACATGATACACTGTGAGAGAGACTCCCAGTAGAAGAATCCTATGCAAAAATGTCTTTCAACAAATGTATTTCAGAACCTCTGTGATACTTTCATCAAACAATTTCTGCACTGAGCAGTCAGACTCTCTGCACACTGGGGGATAGAGACACTCTGAATGGAATAACAATTTGGTGATTCAGCTCTTTTCCTTTATGATTGCTTTACTATTGCTTCACTACAACAAATAGCCCCATCGCCGTATGCTAGACAGGTTTTCAATGTATGTAATGGATCAGTAAGTGACTGATTGCAATCTATTTTCCCTCCAGTTTTTTTTCATCCTTAAAAGTGCTGACTCATGCTGACAAAAGGTTGTAGTTCTAGCTTTCAGTAGGTTATTCAGTACCCTGACCTTCTTCTTGGTAACCTATTCCAGATCATGGAATACTCTCTGTAAAGAAATACAGTGTTTCTGATACCTATCCTAAGATTGTACTGCACATAACAACAACACCAACAACAAATTAAATTTGTGTAGCGTCTTTCAGATCAGGAGGATGCCCCGAGGCACTGGACAGTGAGGGATTTGGACCCAAGCAAGGGGTTGGAATGAGGAGGGGTGGAGGCCAGGACGGGTAGGGGGTAGGAAGGTGGCTGAAGACATGGTTGAAGAGATGGGTCTTGAGATGTGCCTTGAAGGAGGCAGGGGAGGGAGCAAGGTGAAGGGACTGTGGGATGGAAAGCTCTTAATCTGTGATTTCTTGTCTTGGGTATGTTCCTTACCTCTCTGATCTGCACCCCCCCCCACTTCTCTACCCACAACCTTCCTTCTGCTGGGTCTGCTGCACATTATTCGTCTCCACCGCTCCACAATGGATGCAGTACTTTCAGCTAGGGTCCAGCGATATATCGATATATCGCTAAAACCCGATATAATTTTCATATCGATACGCCGATATAGGCATTTCAAAAATATCGAAAAGTCGATATATCGAGGTAAAAATCAGAATGCGCGCACACTGAACTACAAGACCCAGAATGCTCATCTCTATACACAATGCACACACTGAGGTGTAAAGCCGCCATATTGTATTCATAGTCCTCGAATACAATATACAGGTATGCAAGGGGTGGGGGGTGGGGGTCGAGAGACGGCGGTGGGGGGGATGCGAGAGAGGAGAGAGACACAGACAGAAAAACACAGAGAGAAAAACACAGAGATGGAGAGAGTGAGAGACACAGAGAGAGAAAGATATTTACCTCCTGAGGAGATAGGCCCCAAATGCGCGCGCACCCGGAATGTGCGCGCACTCGGAATGCGCACGCATGCGCAGTACGAAAAACTCGAAAATATCGATATTTCGGTTTATCTCGATATGAGCCCATCGATATATCTAAATTGGAAAATTTCCATATCGACGGACCCTACTTTCAGTTACTATGCGCCGATCTTTCATCTTCGCTTCTCACACCTGAGTCTTTCTTCTTTGACTGTGCCTTTGGTCACCTCCCGTCACCTCCCTCCACCCCCACTTTTAGTTTGGTGTCAAGTAGGGAACGGCGATATGGGAATTTTCCGGATATGGATATATCGGTATTTTCAGTTTTTTTCGTACTGCGCATGCGCGCACTCATCGGGGTGCGCGCGCATTCCGGGTGCCCGCGCATTCGGGGCCTATCTTCTCAGGAGGTAAATATCTTTCTCTCTCTGTGTCTCTCACTCTCTCCATCTCTGTGTTTTTCTGTCTGTGTCTCTCTATGTCTCTCTCCCTCTCTCCTCTCTCACATCCCCCCCCATCTCTATCTATCTGTATATTATCACCCCCCCCCTCCCCCCCCCCCCGTCCCTCTCTCGCACCCCCCACCCCCGTCGTCTCTCTCCCCCACCACCCCCCCAGCCGTCTCTCTCCCCCTCTCCTCCCCCCCCCCCGCCGTCTCTCTCTCCCTCCCCCCCCCAGCCGTCTCTCTCCCCCTCCCTCTAGCCGTCTCTCTCCCCCTCTCCTCCCCCCCCCCCTCCAGCCATCTCTCTCCCCCTCTCCTCCCCCCCCCCAGCTATCTCTCTCCCCCTCTCCCCCACAGCCAACTCTCTCCCCCTCTCCCCCCCCCCCCCAGCCGTCTCTCTCCCCCTCTCCCCCCCCCCAGCCATCTCTCTCCCCTCTCCCCCCCCCCCCCAGCCATCACTCTCCCCCTCTCCCCCCCCCCCCCAGCCGTCTATCTCCCCCTCCCCCCAGCCGTCTCTCTCCCCCTCACCCCCCCCAGCCGTCTCTCTCCCCCTCACCCCCCCCACCCACAGCCGTCTCTCTCCCCCCACCCCTTGCATACCTGTATATTGTATTCGAGGACTATGAATACAAGATGACGGCTTTGCACCTCGGTCTGTGCATTGTGTATAGAGATGAGCATTCTGGGTCTTGTAGTTGATTGTGCTCGCATCCCGATTTTTTACCTCGATATATCGTTTTTCGATATATCGGTATTTTTAAAATGTCTATATCGGCATACCGATATGAAAATCATATCGGGTTTTAGCGATTTACCGATATATCGCCGTTCCCTAGTGTCAAGCTACGTTAAGAGCTCCGAGATGTTCTACCCGTGTGTAGGTAGCTGCATAAAATGTAAGTTGTTGTTTTACGTTATATCTAAAAGTATTGTTCCGGGTTTGTTTCCTCTATGCTTGGTAAGTATCTGTTATATCTCTGTAAGAACCCCCATTGAGACGTATGCTTTCTAGGCTGAGGAGCCCTATCTTAACGTATCGTTCTTCGTAGCTCATTCCTCGAATACTGGAATGCATTGCCTGAAAAGGTGGTGGAGGCTGATTTGATAACAACTTTTAAAAGAGAGGTCGACATTTATTTGGGGAGGATGGGTTTGCAAGGTTATTGGGAGATAGCTGGGGAGTGGGATTAAATTGCTCTTTTTAAAGAGCCGACACAGACTCGATGGGCCGAATGGCCTCATTTTGTGCCGTATGATTCTATGATCCCTTTTGTTCTACAGCACACATCCTGGGGCACCTGGGTAGTCCCTTATGCTCTGGAGACGGGATGCATCTAAAACTAGTTCTCAAACCTTGGTGTGTAGCTCACTAACTATTGTTCCTTGAGTTTCTGAATATTTTAGACATTGTTTAATGTCATATTGAATCCAGCAACAGCCACAGAATGCAGTGGTGATATGTATGTTTATGGGGTGAGGTTAATATTCTATTTATTTTGATACGAGTTCTTCTTCCTATTACAATAATAATCCTTGCATATCTATATGTTAATATTAATCCTTGTATTTATATAGCGCTTTTCATGTCTACTGCCTTATCTTGTCGTTGAGATATCTCAAACATTTCACAGAATATACTGTAAAGTGAATTGACTGTATATTTTGTGGGAGAAATGAGCTAGCCAACTGCACACAGCAGTGTTCCATAAATTGTTGTGGATTGAGTGACCCAATTATTATTTATATATATTTTAAAGGGATTATCACCCCTGGAAATGCGATCTGCCAATCGACTAACAATTAGGTTCCTGCTTATTCCAAGTTAAATAGTAACAGTGTGTAATAAGGAAACTTGCCTAACATTTCACCCTATCCGGAGATGGAACCCAGGTCGTCTTTCTTGCAAGGTGAGTGCCCTAACCAACATTCTCCAACTATTCCCGGTTCCCCCAAATCACTGTCCCAATGATTGGATAAAGGGCAGAAATTGTTAGCACAGCCTCTGGTATCTAGTGCATATTATTTGTCATGAATTCATAGAGCAGACAGATAGTTTGTGCTGGCACGTCACTTTGAATCTCCATGAGCAGTCGCACCATTGTCTGGATCCGAGCAAGCCTTGACAGATTAATACCTACAGGGTCCACTCAACTAAATTGCCGGTGGAGGGCTGACAAACCACTCATGTGTATGGCTGCACACACCAACATTCCCTCTGCTGGGATAGCAGCCTACAACTATTGGGTCAAAATGCTGCATATTATTCTGTCAGTCACCGCATGTCAGTCTATTTCTGTGTAACTTGATTTCCCTTCAAACGTACCTACACCTTACACAGATGGATCTTGTCTAGCTTGTCTTTTTTTCACTCAGATTGTTAAGTTGTTTGTACTGTTAGACACTTTGATATCAAGTTTATTTGGTTGTCCTTGTTGTAATAAGTAATGTCAAAAACAACAACAGAAACAGAATGCATTTATATTCCACCTTCATACGGATTAGAGTCTTAATGGTGGAAAGGGGTGACCTTTCAACAACAACAACAACAACTTAAACTTATAAAGCGCCTTTCACGTCGGGAGGATGTCCCAAGGCGCTGCACAGGAGGCGTGTGACCCGAGCTGGGAGGGGAGTGTTTGGGAAGGGGTGAAACACGAAGGGGAGGTCGAAAACTTCGAGGGGGAACAAAAGGCACGGTTGAAGAGGAAAGTCTTCAAACTGGCCTTGAAAGAGGAAAGGGAAGAAACAAAGCGGAGGGATTGGGGGATGGAATTCCACATGGTGGGAGCGGAGAAACTGAAAGTCCGGCCTCCGATGGTGGGGCGGTTCGGGCGGGGGGGCTTGGAGCAGGCCAAGACCTGCTGAACGGAGGGTCCGGGTGGGCTTATAGGGGGAGAGTAAATCGGTTAAGTAGGGCGGGGCAAGGCCGTGTAAGGCCTTGAAGGTGAGGATGAAGATCTTGAACTCGATCCTCTGGAGGATGGGGAGCCAGTGAAGACGGGCGAGGGTGGGGGTTATGTGGTCGCGGAGGTGGGTCCGGGATAGTACACGGGCTGCAGAGTTTTGGATGGCCTGCAGCCTGTGAATGGAGGAACTGGGGAGGCCGACGAGGAGAAAGTTTCCGTAGTCCAGCCGTGAGGTGATGTACGCGTGCACGAGTGTTTCGGCAGCGTGGGGGGTGAGGTAGTTGCGGAGCCTGGCAATGTTGCGTAGGTGGAAATAAGCGGTGCTGGTCAAGGCACGGACTTGGGGGAGGAAGGAGAGTTCATGGTCGAACGTGATGCCGAGGTTCCTGACTGGCTTTGTGAGGTGGAGAGTACAGCCTTGGATGTTGAGGCTGGCAGCGCCCGATGTGCAGAGGCGCTGGCTTGAGCCAATCAGGAGGGCCTCGGTCTTGCTCACGTTCAATTGGAGGAAGTTGTCCCTCGTCCAGGACTCAATGTCGGACAGACATGCTGTCAGAACATCGATGGTCTGGGGGTTGAGGGATGAGGCAGAAAGGTACAGCTGGGTGTCGTCCACATACATGTGGAAATTTACCCCGTGTTTGTGGATGACATTGCCCAGAGGGAGCGTGTAAATGGTGAAAAGGAGGGGGCCGAGGACAGAGCCCTGGGGGAACGCCGTGAGAAACTGTGCGGGGGTTTGAGGAGAAACCGTTGGAAGATACAAAATGTAGGCAGTGGGTCAGGTAGGAATGGAAGCAGTCAAGGACTGTGCCTTGAAGGTTGAGGTGGGAGGAAAGACGTTGGAGGAGGATGGTGTGATCGACTGTGTCGAACGCAGCAGACAGGTCAAGGAGGACGAGGAGGCAGAGGGAGCCCTGGTCACAGGCGGTTAGGATGTTATTAGTGACCTTGACCAGGGCGGTTTCCGTGCTGTGAGCAGGGCGGAAACCTGATTGGAGGGGTTCAAGGAGTGAGTGAATTGAGAGGAAAGAGCGGAGCTGGGAGGCAACCACTCTTTCAAGGACCTTAGATAAAAACGGGAGGTTGGAGATGGGTCGGTAGCTTAATGGCTGCGACGCATCAAGGGAGGGTTTTTTCAGGATAGGGTTGATGGTGGCTGTTTTAAGGGAGGTTGGGACGGTGCCTGAGGAGAGGGAAAGGTTGATGGTGTCAGAAATGAGCATGCATTCATGCAGGATGAGTGTTTCAAAGCAATTTACAACAGGGATCACCAGGCACAGAGGAAAGGAATTTGAGGGTTTTGCCCAAAGGCACAGTGAGAGATAATAATGATCATAATATTCCTTGCACTTGATATAGAGCTTTCTCATGTCTTCAAGACATCTAAATGCGCTTCACAGAAAGTACTGTAAAATGAATTGATTGTATACTTTGAGGACAAAACATGAAATATGCTTTTAAGAGGTTTTTGATGGCAGGGAGAGAAGGCTGAACTTTCCCCCAAAGGGATTTGGGGGAAAGTTACAGAGAGTGGGGTATGATGCTCTTGTAATATTTTTCACAGTAAACAGATCAGTGTCTGAAAAAAACTGGGAGGCTACTATTTTGATTAGGTCCTTTCATCAGAAATGTTTACATTTCTGCATTTATTTTCAGATTTCAAATTCACATTTGTTAGGGGGCATTTTGGAAATGATTGACTGTATTTGCATAGTAATTCATGACACACCATGCTTCTTTCCATGCTTCTGAGGTAAGTGTGTGTGTCCGTGTGTCCTTCAGCTTAGTGGTCAGAGCACTCGCCTTACAAGTGAGAGACCTGGGTTCAATTCAAGGCAGGGCAAAACCATGAGCAAGTTTCCTTACTCCACACACCTAATAATAATCTCTCAAAAATAAAACAATATAAAATTTATCATTTGAATCCACAACTTTGTGGGACCTGATATGCACAATTGGCTGCCGCGTTTCGGCCACCTATATACAGTCAATTCACTTTACAGTATATTCTGTGAAGTGCTTTGAGACGTTTACAAGATGTGAAAAGTGCTGTATCAAATGCAAGGATTATTATTATTAGTGTGTTCACTGAGAGGTGTGGGAAGGGCATTTCCTGGTTTCATCACTCCAGCTGCACAGTCTCGCCCACATTGCTTTGACATTTCTCTACTTCTATATGTAATTTCCATTGCCTACCACAACCTAAATCAAATTGTGGTTAGGCAATTGCCTCCTTCACTACAATGCATTTGTGTGCCCATACAGAGGGATGTGTTGTGTAGTGTGGATCCCTGGCTGCCCAGCAGCTTGGGGCATCCTCCTGAAGTGAAAGGCGCACTAAAAATGTGATTTGTTATTGTTGTGAGACCCTCTTTAAGCGGGGCATTTTGCTTGTACTGCAACTGACCACATAGGGAGAAGCATGCTCTATGTAAAATTCTTCACCTTATGAAACACATTGGTGGTTCGCAATATCAAAACTTAACAAGTCCGTTCACATACTGAATTATCCTCAGGATTTTCCATCACATCTGTGGAGAGTCCATTTGAATTTAAATCTCTGCAAATAAGAGCCCATCTGATTTGCAGTTTTAATAACCCAGTAGGCCTCGCAGTTCAAAATGCCCAGGCAACAACAGCTGTGAATTGTAACTGAGAGCAGGGGAAGTTCACAAATGTCCGCAGGGAACAGGAATATTCACATACTGCGGTCACTTTTAAAGCAAGACGCTGGGACTGAATGTGTCTACAAACGTGATGCCGAGCAATTGCTTATGAGTGCAAAGCAATTAGCTCTGAGGCTGCTGTTTGGAGCTCATCTTGTTGATTCTGTCACTCGATTGAATGTAGAGTCTCAGCACATGGTTAAGCTGTGAATTTGAGAGCTGATTCTAATCACTGTTGAGCCACCTTAATCTGCCACATCCTATTGAAATTGAGTGTGATATGCCAATTTCAGGCAGGTCAGCACTGCTCAGAGGTAAGCTTTGTGTGTCCATAGAAACCTTATCTGATGTCAGACCTTACCTGTGACTTTGTACTAAACATACTGTGACTATTTCAAAGTGAATGCACTATGCACTTTACTTATTTTTTGATGGATAGGTTATTTGGATTACAGGAACATGATCTTGGTTTAGAGTTTAATTAAATATTAGAATTTAAAAATTTTAGTACAGCTACATTTTAAAATTGAGGGATGAAAAAAATTCAACATTTGATGGGATAATGATCCAGTTCAGTAGAAAAACTGGCAGAAGGAAATAACAAAATCTCATTCGAAAAGATTGCAATCAACTTGAGATAGATTCTTATGAATAAATATATTTGATCAGCTGAGCATCTGAACACATGGGATAACCACACATTTATGCTTCCCACGCATGGAATTTTTTATATGTCTGGAATGGAATATGTACAGTATTAGATGTGGGTTTACTTACATAATATATTATTGTATATTAATGTTATCTAATATAGTTTCTATTAACATATTGAATATACTTTATATTGATAGCATCTAGGAATACTAAATATTCCTAGATGCTATCCCTGGTGGATGACGCTATATATTCAACAAGTTGTTGTTGAATCATTTCTTCTAAAAGGAATTAAGTTTTGATAGAGATCCATGAGCGGTTGGACTATAAGTTACAAATGTGATTACCTACTTGGTATTATACGTGCATGTGTTTGTCTATTTTTCCTGATTTCCATCTTACTTTTCTCATTGTCCCCACAAAATCTAAATGGGGCAATCTTCATAGTGATGGCTTTCAACTGTGTATAAGATAGCCATTTCTGCTGGAAGCAATTCCGTAGACCTGCTACTGTGTTTCTGTGATCTTCTGCATTAAAGATCACTTACTGACAGACTTGAGCCTACAGCTTACTTCACACTACCACATAAATGTGTTGATTGACTGACTTGGCCTGCCTCAGAGTCTGAACACTGACCAGATTCCTGTAGTTTTGGAGGCACAGGGAACTTCCCCACTCTTGACAGGCCAATCTAATTGGCGTGGTCTAAGATGCATCCATGATGCAACCATAAATGTTAGTTAAAAAGATTATTGCAATAAATTCACAATTCCAACATTAAATATGTTGAAACATCTTATTATTGAGAGTGATTATTGAGAATGGATGATATAGGAAGCAACTTATAACATATTTTGGACTAAATACATTAAATTATTATCCTTGTTGCTTCATTTCTGTCATTCTCATTGCCAACGTGTTCTTTTTTAAAATCACCATATTTTGACGTTGGTTCCTTTGATTTGTTGTTCAACTGTTTGATACATACTCTTGTAGGAATGTTCACCTCTCTGCTTTGGCTTGTTGTCAGCTTCACATTCCTTCTGCCTTGCTTTTAAAGGCATTGCATTGTATATTTTCTTTTCTTATTAAACCAACGGAGCCTAAATAAAGCTGGGTAGTCAGAGTGCTGCAATGCCTGTTGGGTTGAGTTGCAGATTTTCAGTTTCCCCGAAGCAGGCACACTGAGAAGTATTATTATGAAATGTTCATCACTGAACCATACATAGTGCAGTGTGATATGCCCTCTTTCTGTCCCCCTCTAAGCAGAATTTTCCATAGCTTTTGAATCCTAGGTTTTCTATTAAATCCTAGGGGCAGCCTTTAGTTCTGAGCAACCATTGAGGTCAAAGAAAGATGTTCTATTTTATTTAAGCAAATGGATCAGGTGCATCAACAGAAAATTACATTTGTATAGAACTTTTCATGTTGGGAGATGCAAAAAGCAATTGAATAGGCTAATGCATTGCTGGGTTTTCTACAAATGGTTTGGAATATAAAAAGAAGGAAATCCTTCCATAATTGTAAGGAATGCTGGCCAGAACTCATTTAGGGTATTGAGTTCAGTTTTTGACACCCAACCATAGGAAGGATATATTGGCTTTGAAGATCATCTAGTGATGATTGGCCATATGTCAGGAGGGCAATCGATGATTTGATTGAGATCATATAAAATAATGAGGGAAAATGACAAGCTATATAGGGGACGATTATTCAATCTGGTAGAGGAATACAAGTAAGTGGAGGAAGTCTTGAAATTAGACCAAAGTTAGCGGGAAGTCACAAAACATTTCTATACACAGTGGCTGTGACAATGTGGAGCCCACACCTCTGAACTTTGTAGAACAGATTTGATTGGGATATTTTTAAAAATAGATAGCTGCAGTAGATAAGACAGCTCCAGGTTAATCTATAACCTGGATTTACAATGGATCTGTGCTATACCAAAATCACAGTACTCAGCTTCCAACATTGACCAGCCAGCTTCATGTACAAAGAAAGTCCGACTTCAAGGTTGTCAGGTCTCTGATGATGTCACTTTCTGCTCATAATACATAGGAAGTGATGACAGAAGCAACTTGATGATTGAAAATCAAGATTTATTTTCACACTGTCCACCATAAGGTGGGCTCTGAGAAATAGGACGAGGACAACTGTATTCTAAGAAGGTTGCCCTGAATTTAGAAAGTAACCATGTTCAGAGATAAGGAAAAATAATAATAATAATACTTGCATTTGATGTAGCGCTTTTCATGTCTTCTAGACGTCTCAAAGCACTTCACAGAACACACTGTAAAGTGAATTGATTGTATAGTTGTGGGCGAAACTCGGAAACCAATTGCACATGGCAGTGTCCCACAAACAGTGAACGCAAACAGGATTGAAATGACCAAATTATTACTGTGCTTTTTTAAGGGATTGTTATTAAGTGCCTTGGGACATCCTCCTGATGTGAAAGGCGCTATACAAATATAACTTTGTTGTTGTAGGCGTGTGGAGTAAGGAAACTTGCTCATGGTTTTACCCTGCCTGGAATTGAACCCAACCCACTTCTAAGCTGAGTGCTCTAATCACAGAGCTACTGGAATCTATAAAAAGGCAGGAAATTTGACTAAAATGTTTGATATTATCTAATAATGTCAGAAAAGACTGAATGGCGTCCTATTCCTAGATTCCTAATTCAGAACTGTTTTTTTCCCTCACTTATCAACTGCTCTGAGTTCCACGTCCTATGGAGTGTTTTGATTTACTGCTTTGAGTTAATTTAATGACTTTCTCCTGTGCACATTTTTGCTAGAATGACTCACAGTTGCAAACCTTCCATTATACACAAGTTTGCAGTAGCAGCACACTTTAAATTTAATTTTCAAAAGAAAACGTCCACTTTTCCCTCGCAAACCCTCGGGGTCTCAACTTTCAGTTTAATTCTAACCTGAATCTGTAGCTCGTGTCCGCGCCCTCGCCCAGCTCCATTGGCTCCCCATCCCCGAATAGGATCGAATAGGATCGAATTCAAGATGCTGTTCTCACTTTCAAGGCCATTCACGTCCTTGCCCCCCCCTCCATCTCTCTGACCTGCTGTCCCCCTATGAATCTGCCCACCGCCTCCGTTCAGCAGGTTCCAGCCTGCTCCATGTCCCTCGCCCGACCCACCCTATCATTAGCTGACAGGCTTTCAGCCTCTCTGCCACCACACTCTGGAATTCCATCCCACAGTCCCTTCGCCTCGCTCCCTTCCTCACCTCCTTCAAGGCCGGCCTCAAGACACTCCTCTTCGACAGTGCTTTCTGCTGCCCTCCTGACTCCTCCCCTCCCAACTCTCTCCCGCCCCCTCCCTCCTACACTGCCCCTCTTCCTTGCTCGGCTCCTGACCTGACTGTTCAGCACCTTGGGACGTCCTCCCGACGTGAAAGGCACTCTATAAATGTAATTTTGCTGTTATTGAACCAAATATTTCCATTTTAGTGGTCTCACCTGGGATGAGAGCAGCATTCATGAAAGATCTTCCTTGGAGTGATTTTTCCAGGGTTTAACTCAGTGAAGTCTCTTGAACAACAAGGTGGAGGATCTGTTGACTTTATGTACTCCAGAAAAAGTATTAGCAGTCCTGATAACATGAACATTTTTATTCCTGGTGCTTTGTAGTTAAATAAAATGAATCTTGTGGTTGACATTGCACTCTTCATGTTGGAAAGACCTCTCAAAGTGCCTCACAGGATATACTATAAATAATAATAATAATCCTTGCATTTGATTTATCGCTTTTCACGAATAAAAAGTGGAGTGACCATGTACCCTGTGGGGAAACAAAATGTATGAAACCTTTGGTGTGGGGTGGGGGGGGGTGGAGATTTTCACCCCAAATAGGACCTTTGGATTCAGGTGTAATTCCATATTGAAAAAAAATCCGAATGCGAATGTGGTCATAGAGATTGACTAACATCCTCACTTCTGCAAATATGACACTTTCCCCACTGGTATCCTGAGTCCCATTGAAAATACATAGGGATCAGCCTAAACATTGGTATAAATACAAGAGAATACTTGCTAGCAATGTTTCTCTGTCTCAAATGTCGATACATTTCTTCTTATATGGATGAGCTTCCCCCACAAAATAACATGTACATCCATCATGCAGAGTCCTGTAGCTCAGTGGTTAGAGCACTCGTCTTACAAGCGTGAGACCTGTGTTTAAATCCTCTTGGCCAGGGCACTGAGAGAAACTCTCTTGTGTAATCGTGCTGTGGGATCTTTAATGGCCATCTGAACAGGGAAATGAGACCTTGATATAACATTGCTTCTGAAGAACAGCACCTTGAATAATGCAGTGTTCTCCAAGCATTCACTGGTGTGTTAGCCTGTGTTAACCTGTGTTCAAATCCAGGCAGGGTGAAGCCTTGGGCAAGCTTTCTTACTCCACACGCCTACAACAACAACAACAATTTACATTTATAGAGCGCCTTTCACGCCTAATAATAATCCCTCAAATAAAACTACAATAAATTGGTTATTTCAACCCATGACTCTTTGTGGGACACTGCTGTGCAAAATTAGCTGCCCACAAATATACACGGTCAATTCACTTTAAAGTCTATTCTGTGAAGCACTTTGAGATGTCTAGAAGACTTGAAAAGTGCTATATCAAAAGCAAGGATTATTATTAATATTATCAAACAGATACGGAACCTTTAACAAAGACTGAGCTTCTTCAACAACAGACCTCATGGTAACCAACAGGCACACGTTGATGAGACCCACCATTTAATATATATAGGCTATATACAAAGCGTACATAAATGGCTTAGTTTACATCCTGCCTTTTTACTCATCAAGAGCAAATGAGGACACACATCTTGATTTAACAGCTTAATAGTGTACACTACATGTACAATGTGTCACTGCTCGAAGCTTTGAAATGTAGCCCCACAAAATACACCGCCATTTCCTGCTCCACTTTGATCCTAATGATATGTGGAATTTGAATGAATAGTTATCCTGTGTCATCCTGGCACTCTCACCTCTGAGTCAGAAGATTGTTGGTTTGAGCACGATGTCGGGAGTTCGAACCACATTGTCTAAGCTGATGCTGTGTTGCGGGGGTTGTGGAATTGTTGGAGGTGCCGAACTTTGGTTGAGACTTTAAACTGAAGATCCATCTATCTGCCTGTTCAGATGGGTGCTAATGATCCCATGGCACTGTTCAAAAAGAAGGGAGATGTTCCTGTGTCTTGGGCAATAATCCCTCAAATATAACTGGTCGCTCACTCCATAGCTATTTATGTAGCTTATGTAGAGTACATGTACAAGTGTATGATTGTATGTACACAGTTGCGTGCATGTTGTGATGTGTATTGTGGAAAAATATGGCAAGCAGAATAAAGACACTGTCATTATCCACATTTGAATGAGTTGTGAATAAAGATTTCAAGATTGTTTTTCCCCTTTTCACATAATCCTCGTTACCACAAATTGCTGACATTATCACATGTGAGTTTACAAGCAGTGAGGAGTTCAATTCTCACTGTTTTGATGTCAACAATTAGTGGTTGAAGTAATTTACTATGTATTCCAGATGCCAGCTTGAAATAGAGCCCTTCTTTTACATTTTGTGTCTTACAATTTCTCATTACGTATTTTTTGCCTTGTAAATGCTTCATGAGCCGAATCCCGTCTGTTTCTTAATTTCCTTTTCTGCCTCAATGTTTGAGGTTTCTGTTCAAATGCCTCAGAGACAGACAAGGCAGTCAGTAAAATGCTGGTAGTACCACAGTGTAATCCTGCAGATCACAGCAAATGATCTGAATAAGACTTATAATCCAATAAAAGGCACAGGGGCAAAGTTGATTGATATTTCCAACATAATTTTACATTAGTGGTTTGCTCAGGTAATATTGGGATGACAATTATAGACTCCCGCAAGGTGATTGGAATTAGCTCTTTAAAAATTTGGTTGGGAAAATTATGTTTTACTTGATGATTGAGGTATTTAAAATAAAATACTGAAAAGAAATCCAAGATTAAATGTCAGACAGCTCTCCTCTTTGGTAGAGGGATTCATTGCAAGGGGTCTTAGACTTAAAATCAGAATCATCACTGTTAGAGCATGGCTTCATGCAGAGCATTGTGAAGATATGAAATAAAGGCAGAATCAATAGGGATGTTAAAGAGAGAGACAGGAGTTTGGGCAGTAGACCTAGTAATGGTTATGGTGAAAGGGTGTGACACTGGGATTAAAAGATCTACCAAGAAACTAATAGACTGGTGGAACGGGCTTGATGGGCTGAAACGTCGCCTCTTGCTTTTGCTGGAGATTTTTTTTCCCCCAAAATAAAAATTCAGATTTCTGGTTCTGAAGATGAATTTGGCAAGTTTTCAAATAATATTACAAAACCCCTTGCATTTTTAATCGCACCAATAATGATGAAGAGTTTCAAATCAATTCACAGTAATTATTGTCAGGTGCAGCAAATTGCTTTTGTTGGCAAGTGTGGCAGCCATTTTGAGCACAGCAAAACCCCACAAGGGTCCTGGGACCCTTTTATCTTTGGTGGAATGGTATTCAGCTCCTGATCTTCCAGATGCTGGAATAATATGCTGCATCTGGCAGGAGTGGCAGCCACAGTGGATCAATTCAGACGCCGAGCATTTTTATAATGCAACACAAGAGGGTTTAACGTTAAGTGCATAACCTATAAATGGCTTCAGTTTCTATTTATTGCTGCGACTTAATGAAAATAACCAAACAAACTGGGTCTGAGCAGGCCTAGAAATAGGACTGGAAAGGTCTCGGCTCCAGATACTGACTCTTAATTTGGTTCCCATTCTCCTGTGTGAAATGTTAATGAATCCAGACAGAGTGATTTCCTGTTGCATGCAGCAGTGTGTATTTTGAGTCACACAGAGTACCTGTTTTATTGCTTGTAGAACCCTGTAACATATTACAACATCCTGTTCTGAGGGCAGCTGCCATTCTGCTGCTGTCCTGCTTATGTTGGCTCTTCATCACACCCGCAATTTGTTTTGGAAAAATCCAATTTCCCTCAGAAACCTCCATGTTTAAACCAGCCCATTCATGTCTACCACGTTTGAGAAAAAGCAAAAGTTTCTTACTTATTTGCTTTCATTGGCCCTCTAACCTCAATGTTTTCCTGCTACTTCTCTGAAGGTTCTGACTCTGGCTGGAGTAAGGTTTGAGGGATGACAGGTAGGTCATTTGATTGTAGGGAATATAATCCTTGTTTGAAGTCTAAACACTGCATTCGTCAGAAGGCGACAGTGGGGCAGAAGTCACTGAAGACTAATATGGAGTGGACGGACACCCTAGCTAATATTCGACCCCCACTCACCCTGTTCCTTCCTAGTTCAAAGATATCAATACAAATCAGAATAATTTGGGAATGATTTGTTTCTAAGTGATTTGCTGTTGGGATGACATAGTGCCTTTCACATCAAGAACATGTCACAAAAGCACTGCATAGGATTTTATGATGAAGTGCAGTGACACCATCCCACTTATGCACAGCAATGAACCACAAACGGCCATGGAGTAAGTGAACAATTTTGTATTCATGATCAAATAATGAAATTATACTTATAATAAATAATCCTTCTGTTTGATATACAGTAAAATCCTGTTTATCCGGCACCCTTGGGACCTGGCCAATGCCGGTTAAAGTGCCTGCTGGATATTCAGCTGAAAACGCCCCCAAAAAAATTTCAATGCATTTTTCCAGATAAATTCCCGGTTAATCGAATGCAGACCTTTTTTTTTTGCAATGTTGGTTATACGGAAGTTATAGTTGATCAGGTGCCAGATAAACAGGCTTTTACTGTAGCACCTTTTCATGTTGTTGAGACATATCAAAGCACTTCACGGAATATATTATAATTTTTAATGACTGTGTATTTTGTGAGCGAAATGCAGCAGCCAATTGTGCACCACCTTGTTCTATAAACAGTCGTGGGTTGAGTGACCACATTATTATTGTTGTTTTTGGAGGGATTATTACCCCGTGCAGATTAATCAGTAATTTGGGGGTATAAACTCTTTCTGATTGTTAGACATTGGAAAAGCAATTATATAAAATCTTTATAACTCAATCCCAAGAATGCATGCATTATGATCTAACATATGAATCATGTTTTCAAAAAATAAAGCGAGGGGAAAATTTGGAAGGTAGGTGTAGGCAAACATATTCCCAATGGACTAGAACCCTGGCACTGAATACAATAATTACATCTCAATGCAATCATACTGCAGGAAGTGCATTTCCTACCAGACAGGAAATGTGACTCCATGGAACAGTTCGACTACCTGACTCAGGGTGTTCAAATACTGTACCACTCTTCAACTCTGTCAGTGAGCCATTTCATATCTTTTTTGAGGTTGCGGGCTTCTTGTTTTATAATCCTTGCATTTGATATATCACCTTATCATGTTGTTGAGACATCTCAAAGAATATGCTGTAATGTGAATTGACTGTAAACTTTGTGGACGAAATATAAAGACTATTTTCATCAGTGGATATTTTCTCCCGTTGTTCATGTTGCCCTGTCTGACCTACCAGTGCCATTTGAGCGAAATTACAACCTGCACCCAGGCCTGTAGTAGTGCAGTCTTGTAGCCTGAGCCTCAACAATTCTCATGGTTTTAATGATCTTACCTTATTTATTGGGTGACAAATTATCCTAAATTCAATCTCAACTTGGAAGCCGAGATGTTAGATCTACACAAATGAAGACAAAATGTCTGTCTTCATTTGTCCCACCAATTGGCGTAGAGACACCAATAGGAGTCCTCCCAACCAGTTCTTCCACAGGAGTCCTCCCAACAGGAATCCTCTCACTGAGTGTTTCCAACAAAAGAACATGTGAACACGGGTTGCTATTAAGTTCAATGGCACATCTTCTTAATCTTAAGGGATAAAAATGCCTAAAAGTGATCTTCAAGCCTTTCAAGGACAAATAAGAATGCCAGAGAGAAGGCTGATTAAATAAAACTGATTGCAAGAACAGCTGCAACAGGTACAGCTAGTGATTAATAATAATATAATAACAATCCTTGCATTTGATATAGCGCTTATCATGTCTTCTAGACATCTCAAAGCACTTCACAGAATATACTGTAAAGTGAATTGACTATATATTTGTGGGCAAAACATGGCAGCCTATTGCACAAAGCAGTGTCCCACAAACAGTCGTGGATTGAAATGACCAATTTTATTATTCTGTTTTTGAAGGATTATTAGGCGTGTGGCATAAGGAAACTTGTTCATCCCTCAACCCCCAGACCATCGATATTCTGACAGCATGTCTGTCCGACATTGAGTCCTGGACGAGGGACAACTTCCTCCAAATGAACGTGAGCAACACCGAGGCCCTCCTGATTGGCTCAAGCCAGCGCCTCCGCACATCGGGCGCTGCCAGCCTCAATATCCAAGGCTGTACTCTCCACCTCACAAAGCCAGTCAGGAACCTCGGCATCATGTTCGACCACAAACTCTCCTTCCTCCCCCACATCCGTGCCTTGACCGGCACCGCTTATTTCCACCTGCGCAACATTGCCAGGCTCCGCAACTACCTCACCCTCCACGCTGCCGAAACACTCGTGCACGCATACATCACCTCACGGCTGGACTACGGAAACTCTCCTCGTCGGCCTCCCCAGTTCGTCCATTCACAGGCTGCAGGTCATCCAAAACTCTACAGCCCGTGTACTATCCCGCACCCGCCTTCGCGACCACATAACCCCCACCCTCGCCCGTCTCCACTGGCTCCCCATCCTCCAGAGGATCGAGTTCAAGATCCTCGTCCT
The DNA here is from genome assembly GCA_035084275.1 of Hydrolagus colliei. Classification (NCBI taxonomy): domain Eukaryota; kingdom Metazoa; phylum Chordata; class Chondrichthyes; order Chimaeriformes; family Chimaeridae; genus Hydrolagus; species Hydrolagus colliei. The sequence goes on from CM068745.1 coordinate 12,023,141, forward strand.
CACCTTCAAGGCCTTACACGGCCTTGCCCCGCCCTACTTAACCGATTTACTTTCCCCCTATAAGCCCACCCAGACCCTCCGTTCAACAGGACTTGGCTTGCTCCAAGCCCCCCGCCCGAACCGCCCCACCATCGGAGGCCGGGGCTTCAGTTTCTCCGCTCCCACCCTGTGGAATTCCATCCCCCAATCCCTCTGTCTTGTTTCTTCCCTTTCTTCTTTCAAGGCCAGTTTGAAGACTTTCCTCTTCGACCGTGCCTTTTAATAATAATAATAATAATAATAATATTATTATTATTCGACCGTGCCTTTTGTTCCCCCCTGAATTTTTCGACCTCCCCTATGTGTTTCACCCCTTCCCGAACAACCCCTCCCAACTCGGGTCACACGCCTCCTGTGCAGCGCCTTGGGACGTCCTCCCGACGTGAAAGGCGCTTTATAAGTTTAAGTTGTTGTTGTTGTTCAAGGTGTCACCCTGACCTGCCTGGATTTGAACACAGATCTAATGCTTGTAAGGCGAGTGCTCTAACCACTGAGATGCATTACAGTACACTCCACAGTACAGTTGTTGATTTACAGACAACCTTTAAACCAGCACCAGCCTTTGGGAATTTTTACCATGCCATAATATCAGTTAGTCTTCCACCCCACATTCCTATTGGCAATTTTACTGTAGATCAGCTGTAAATTCTAACCCAAGGCAGTTTTTACCAGCCTTGTGAATGAAGCTGGAGACCAGCCCCTGAAGCAGAACACAATGGCAGAGGAATTGAATAGCTCAGGGAATACATAAAAGCTTAGATCTCATCATTCAACTTGTAGAGAAAGAGGAACATTCACATTCTGCCATTGCATCTTATAATAATCCTTGCATTTGATACAGCATCTGATCAGGTCATCAAAATGTCTCAAAGCACTTCATGCAAACTTACTGGGAAGTGGAGTGGCTGTGTATTTTGTAGGTGAAAGCAGTTGCCAATTTCCACACAATATCCCACAAACAGCCACAAACTGAGTGACCAATTTTATCTTGGATATCCATGGCAGGACACCATGAGGAGGAATTCTCTTCTCTTTTTGAATAGTGTCATGGGATCTTTAGTGTCCATCTGAACAGTACCTTGATTTAACAACTTAACATCTCATCTGAAGGATGACATCCCCAGCACTGCAATGGTGTGTCAATTTAGACTGTGATCTGAAATCATGACATTTTCTCCACGCTTGCACTGAAACTCTCAACGTGAAAGGCATTCTATGAGTGTAATTTTGTTGTTGTTGTTGTTGTTGAAACTTGCTCTCAACAATACTGACACTTCTCAGACACTTTCAGCTGAACCAAAGGAGTGAGTGGTGAATGAGGGTAACCGGCCATTTTTCCACGTTGTGATAATTGTGCTACTTATTGTAGATTTGTCGGATGGTAGAAAGAGAGTAATGCCTATTGGAGGCAGAGTTTGACTATGGAAAGAGTGTTTCTTGTAAAGTGGATAGAAAGTTTAACATCATTACAGGCAGGGCAAGAAATATGCAATGATTTGATGGCTGTCAGACACAGAGGCAGAATAAAAACATGTGAAGAAAAGTAGACCAGTAAAGTGAAAAATGAAAAACTTTCCTGTTAATTATCCTTTTTGTGTTTGTGCCACTCTAAAATCATTTTTTTTCTAAATCACCTTGTTTTCATTCATTCTGCTTTCCAGTTCCTTACCCATTCCATTTAATGTTTGTCTTTCCTAGTAGTGGCCCCAGTTCTCTTTTTAATTGTTACAGCACAGGTCATTGGATAGTGATCAGTGGCAGTTGGAACCTATTTGATTCTTATGAAAATTTGAATGGAAAGCAATGTCTCATAAATAAATCGAAAAGATTATTTCTTATAATAATAATCCTTGTATTTAATGTAGTATCGTTCACATTGGGAGGATGTCTCAAAGCTCTACACAGGATATGCTGTAATGTCTAGTAACTACATTTTGTAGACAAATGCAGCAGCAAATTTGCACACATAGCCATGAAGTGAATGGCCAATTTTTATTCGGGTGAACGCTGTACAGGACAAGATTTTTGGCTCTACCCATTGATCAGTGACTCAGTAACAAGGGGATGTAAATTGAGGACAGAAACAGGGAAAGATTGTAAAAATCTTTTTACACAGAGGTTTGTTTGATTGAAGACAAATGTCTGTCGCAGCTACATCTACAATCATATTTAATAGGGAATAAATACTCAAAGAAAATAATGTTATATGATTGGGGAAAGAGTATGGGAACCAAATTGGAGTAGATGGCTCCAGTGTAAGAGCAAGCACCAATATGGACACATTGAGCTAAGTTCTCATTTCTATAATGAAAATAATTCTTCCTCTAATGGGCTCGGTCTAGGATTTGGATATTATTGGGGACTGAAATACGGTTGAGTAAATTAAGGGCACCCATTGGGCATTTTAACAAGGTTAGAACGTGGGTTATTACCCCACCTGAATGGGAGATGCCATTCAGATTTACAACCATACATCACTGTTTACAGGCTGTGATTCATTAGTTACAGGTTAGGGTTAGCAGTACAGTACTAGCTGTGCTGTATTTGTTCAAAAAAAACTGTTTGGATAGAAGGGAAAATTGTATTCTTTGGAATCAGGGCATTGCCAAACTTGCTGTCCCTTTCATCATCTTGTGATACTAGCGTATTTTTTATAATCCAGACCTTAGACTTAAAGGGTTGTGTTTGATTATCTGTGCAGCCCTGTTTAGTCTGCAGTAACTCTTAAACAGTGTCTGCTTCTGCATTCACTTTTGGATGTGCGCTCTGCAGATATATTAATAACATATTTTTAATAAATAGTTGAGGATGTAAACTTCTTATTAGAGACGTTGTATGAAAGGTCACACCCATAAAATGTGGGGAGTAGCGTAAGTCACAGTGTGTGGTAGAGCATTGATAAAACCTGAGCATTTCATTTATATTTTAATTAGCCACGAAGGTTTCTGAAGGTCAGATTATGACATTCAAAATCATAGACCTCTCAGCGCTGCAATTAATTCTCTTTTTTCATGGAGTGTTACTGTGCTTAGGTTAAGACCAGACTCAGACCCTCCACTCAATGTGGGCCCTTGCCTACCCTTTTGTTGGCATTCAGTTGCCACTCAGCCTCTGTTAACCCTGTAATCCAAAGCCCTAATGTGTAGGATGGTCGTATGTGGACCAGCCTAAGCTGTAATATGGCCTTGCAAATCTGCCCACATACACAAATTTACCATGAGGGCAGTCACAGAAACCAACATATCAGTTTAATAGAATAAATGGTGATTGGTTTTAAGGGAATGTAACTTATAGACCGAAAAATTAAAAGCATTGACAGGGTGAAAAATAAATAAAAGAAAATCAATCAATCAAAGTGCTAGCAGTTATGCACATCACTTGTTTTATAGCAAGACAAAATAGCAACCAAAGCATACATTCAGACATGTTCTCAGTTACATATTTTTTTGGACCACAGACAGAAAACTATTTGGGGAAAGATGACTGACCATTTATGTGAGGGATTGTGATTACAGTATTAAGGTGTACAGTATTACTTAGAATAGTGAGGAGGTGGGAGAAATCCTCTTGCACTGATGGCATTCAGTCACAGATTTTCAGCTTCACTGGAAACTAAGCGGTATTTAACCTGATGGAACTGATCGATGGCAGACTTCAGTGAATGACTGGGAATCAACCGGAGGCTGCGCTGAGTCCTGCACTTATCGATTGTAGTGGAGGACAAAGCAACCAGAGTTTTAGATAACACTTTCAGAGAACTTGTACTGGAGCACAAAGCGATCAGCATTCAGGTAACCGTTTTGAGACACTTATGAACTCTAGTGGGGCACAAAACAAACCAGTGTTGTTACCCTTTTCAGAGGACAGTTCAGTACTGTGCATTGCATTACGCACATTCCCCAGATCATTAAACAAAAACTTCTACAGCAAACAGAAAAGGAAATTGAGCAATGTTGTGAACCTTGTACTGTACTTATTATATATTTTTTGCAGTGATCAAGTTTAGAAATATTTTACATGGAGTTGCAATATACAGTCACGTGCACTGTAAAAGGGAAAACTTGCACTTCAACAAATATTTGCTTGTCACCAAAAAACCATCATCTCTCTGGGTAGTGCGTGACTTAATATCAGCTGCCTATTATTCATTGTCAACATATGACCAAAATCTACACATTCTTGTCACCCAGAAAAAAATCAAGAGTCTTGATACAAATAGCATAAAATCCATTTTGCTGTAAAGGTTGGTGTTTCTGCAGTGCTGAAAGAGACAAAGAGTGATCAGAATCTGGAGGCCTGATATTCAAACTGGTTTTAGTATTTTTCCTCCGATCCACCGTGTGCTTTCAGCCACTATGCCCCTGTCAAACTTTGGAATTCCCTTCCTCAACCTCTTCACCTCACCCCCTCTTTTCCCATCTTCCTGTCACATCTGAAGACCTTTCTCTTCGACTGCACTTTACCCCTACCCCCAGCTCGACCTTGGGCTCCGTCACTGTGAAGCACTTTGAGATGCCACCCGACGTGGAGGGTGCTATACAAATGCAAGTTATTGTTATTTCAAATCATTTTGTCTAAAAATTTTAAATGCTGAACTGTGTGAAATTCTTACATTCAGTCTTAATTTGGAAGGTGATTTATTTTGAAGAACTGAGGAAGAGGGGCTTCTGAGTTGTGCCTGAATTAAAAATGTTTCCCAATCCTGAGCAATATTAAATTTTAAGACAAAATAATCTTGCAAGTTTGCTAAGAGTGAATGGCATTTCAGACCCGAAGTGTGAATGGAACGTAATTAGTTCAGTTCTGTACATTCTGCACCAAATACTATGCGCAAATGCATTTACATTGATTCCTGGGTCATCGTGCAATGTCAGGAAAGATATGAGTTTAACACCGAGAGCTGTAACATGACATTTAACTAATGGTATCACAGAATCCAGCTCTAAAGGTTAAGATATCTGGATGCAGCCCAGCATGTATACGATTTTTTGATATGTGCATTACTTGTTGTGAATTCTTCCTCTGCAGATATTCCAGTGGAAGATCTAATCTCATCATGTTTTCCTAGAAGGAGTCGGGCCTCTTCTGAATTTGTGATATCTCTGGCAATCCTAGTGTGATCATGAAAGGTGGCTATTGTGTGGATGACAGCTAGGAATTGTTTTCAGATGAGTTGGGAAGAACAGACAGCCTGTGTGTTGCCTACAAATTAATTGACTGTGCTTTGAGACAATGATAGAAGTCTTGAAACTAACCTAATCAATGAGAACAAAAGTGCTTTTCAGCATTTGCTGTATTTCTCTCAACAGTATAAGCCTGGTATGATCTCATGCTCCCGATCATGTTTTATCTCACAGATTGCTATCCATCACATTATCACATTCGAAGAGGTGAGAGAGGGGGAGTGGGATGGGGGAAGGTTGTATTCTGTTCTGTTTGCTGTGAGCATAATAAATCTTTTGATGAGCACTTATGAGAGGAAATCCCATTTCAATGACATATGAAAATATTTGCCACTTAGTGAAAGCAGTGAGAAAACCACAATTGATTGGTGTTTTATACCACAAAGTTGTTTATTTTCCACATCATACACTTGTTAAATCACACACTGCTTTTTATCACATATTGCTCTACAGCATACATGTTACTCAGATAAATTATTTTCCCTATTTTACGCATCTTGCTTTACAGCAGCTTACTCTGAGTAGGCTGTTTGTAGGCCATTCTGTGTATAAATTGGCTACCACATTCGACTACAAGATACTGTCATTACAATTTTCAGTAATTCATATGAAGCATTTTGAGATGTCCTTCTGATGTGAAAGAAATTATATCAAATGCAAGTATTATTATGATTGTCAATGCTTCAATGACTGAGGGTAACTTTGAACACAGTAGCATAGTAGTGTGTTACAAAGGCAAAGTGTAGACAAGTAAAATCTCTACTATCCTCCAATTTCAATAACCACCAGGTATCTGCTTTGATACGTAATTAATATTCCACTGTTTGCCACACTTTTAACACTGTCATCATGTGTAAGGTAACCCACAATGGGATTGGAGGTGCAAGGCCAAGGTAGTCCCAAGAATTATAGGACACGGACAACTTTCGGTCAATTATTCAATAGTGTTATCTAACTACTGTATTGAGATTCCATTACCGCCTTCAATCTCTATCCGTCCCTTTTGTTTATCTGATAAGTATCGGAAAGTGTGGGTTGTTGTGGGAGAAGGGCTACACGCTGTAAAGGTTCATTGAAACTTCAAAAACAAAACAAAAATACTACATACTATGAAACTTTAATGTCAGTGGACATCAATGGCATTTAAGAGTAATCACTGCAATAAAAACCCTTTCTTTCCAAGTGCCTAATGAAAGATTTAGAATAAAGGAATAACAAACTTGCTTCACTTTCCCAACCCATCCATCTAATTCAGTTTTTCAACACTTCTACTCCTTTTTATGTCCGTGTTTCCCAAAAGAGATACATCTATTCAAATTTTACTTGTGCTTCTGAAGATATAAATCTCTCATCGGTAGCCCATCTCCTCCGAAATAGTGGTACACAGACATTCCCCCAGTGGGCAGTACATTAGGATTCAAGCTGGTCGTTGTGAGAGCACAGAATTGTGTTTCCAATAGTTAGCAGGGCTTATAGTCAAAGAGCAATGTTTGAGCTCAGTACCACATACATAAACTGGATCTCTCAGCAAGTAATACGAAAAAGACAACAGTATCAACAGGAGGAGCCTTGAAGGTGAAACAGAATATTCTCTTTGAGCTCACATCTCCTACACTCAAGACAGTGAGCCTTGTGTCACCTTCAGGCTAATTGATGGAGTTCTCACTTTGCAAAAGGTTGTGCATATATAATTCAAAATCTCTGATCTAAATAGATGCACTTTGAGGAGGGTTGGGCTGGAGAAACCTCTAATTCTCTATAATTGCAGAGGTGCACTAATTTAAAGAAGCATTTCATTTAATTCTGAGGATCTCCAAAATAACTCCCAATTAAATTAGAGACTGCATTTTAATTGTTGAGAGATGGCTAGTCCATGTTAAGGTTTCTTGGACTGGTACTGTGGAGTCCTGCAGTTCAGTGGTTAGAGCACTCGCCTTGCGTGTGAGCTCGGTTTGAATACAGGCAGGGCTAAACCTTGGGCACATTTCCTTACTCCACATGACTGATAATAATCCTTCCAAAAAAACAATAATATTGTATATAGATCAGTTCAATCCACAACTGTTTGTAGGACACTGCTGTATGCACTTGGCTGCCGGGTTTCGCCCACATATATACAGCCAATTCACTTTATAGTATATTCTGTTAAGCCCTTTGAGACGTCTAGAAAACACGAAAATTACTATATCAAATGCAAGGATTATTATTATTATTGCTGTCAGACAAGAACATGTGATCCCAGATTGTGATCCCAGTTTCTGATCTCAGTCAGAAACAGACCCTCACAACAACAACAAAATTACATTTAAAGAGTGCTTTACATTTCACGTTGGGAGGACGTCCGAAGGCGCTGAACAGTCAGGTTGGGACCCAAGCAAGGAAGAGGGGTAAGGGGGAGGAAAGGGGCAGGAGAAAGTTAGGAGGGGAGGGAGAGATTGGAAGGGTAGCAGGAAGCATGATCGAAGAAGTGGGTCTTGAGACCGGCCTTGAAGGAGATAATGGAGGGAGCGAGGCAAAGGGACTGTAGGCTGGACTTCCAGAGTGTGAGGGCAGAGAGGCTGAAAGGGCAGATTGGGCGGGGGACATGCAGCAGGCCGGAGCCCGCTGAACTGAGGGAGTGGGCAGGTTCATAGGGGGACTGCGGGTGAGAGAGATAGTGGGGATGCCTTGAAAGTGAGACAACATAGACCATATGCACTGAATCATTGATTTGGGCTGCTTGAGCAGTTGTCAATGCTTGAGAGTAATTAATGACTGAAACAAGTTGCAAAATTGAGGGCAGGACATTTGACTCATTTACAATGCATTTTTGTAGTGTGATGGAAAGATGTTCTGGAGGGAATATCTATTTAGATATTCTGGAGGGATGAAATCAGATGGACTGAGGAGACACCGACCTCAATGAATACCCATTGAAGGAAAAAATAGATCTAAGAAGGGAGAAAAATTATTTTACAAAAATGTTTTTTTAGAGTGAACAAAAAGTTGTGATATCTACCCTATTATCTAAATATATATATTTATATTATTATTTATTTAAGACTTATTAGACATTGCAATGGTATCAGAGTTTTTGGTCACCCTGTATGTTGAAGGGCTTCACAAGTTACAAATGATCCGAAAAATCCATTTGTTTGCATATTTTTGTGGTCACCTCCATAATTCAAGAAGCATTTCACCAAGGAAAATTAGGTTAATATTGCACTAGTGAATTTAGGAACCTAACAACAGGAACAGGCTTGTTTGTACAGAATTTTGAACTCGGATGGTTTGGGATTGTTTGTTCTGCAATATTATTGACTGAAATATTCAAATTGCTGCTTAAACTGTTTAAAAAATGTTGCTGTTGTTCCTTCAAGACTTCTGTAATAGTAATATACAGTAATAGTAATAGTTTAACTTGTTTGTCCAGTAGCCAGAAGGAATCGAATACTTTTCATGGCCTTTTATAATAGTCCTTGTAAACGTTTAGCTGTTGTAACCGAGTGGAGTTTTCCTGAGTTCGAGGGCAGCGCAAATCACGCCTGTCCTTCCTGACAGTTCTTTCTGACGGGCTAACTCTTTAAATAATTAGGTAAGTGCTAAAATTCTGAATGACTGCATCCTGCTTAGGTCAGTTTGGCTTCAGACCATTTAGTAAACATGCCAGAGCACTAGAGCGTTAGCAAATCAGGCTTGCAGCTCATATGTTGACATTTTTATCCTCACCAGATCTGTATAAACATAGTTTCTGACCGGAGGGTGGGGGTAGGTGGGGGTGCGGAGGAGGTGGGGATGGGGGAGGAGGAATAAAGAGTGTTATGTACTCCTAAAGGATTCTTGCTTTGATTCTTCTTTGATGTACTAATAACTGTTTGCCTGCATTTAGTTGTTTCTATTTTTACTATTTAAGAAGTGTTGGATGTAAAAGTACATTGCTGTCTGGTCAGGGCCATGGTTGAGCCAAATTGCTGTGGAGCAGCTGCAGTCTCTGGTGTGACTGATGTGAAATATGGAGGAGATGACAGGAGCGGTCAGGAGAAAAAGGGACTTTACTAAATAATAATAATCATTGTATTTGATATAGTGCCTTATCACATTAGGAGGAAACCTTGAATTGCTTCATAGGATATTCTCTAAAGTCTAGTAGTTGTGTATTTTGTAGGCAAATATGGCAGCCAATTTGAACAGAGCAATGTCCCACAAGCATCCATGAAGTGAATGATCAGGTTTATGTGAAAGACAGGCCAGAACATTGGGAGAAACTCACTTTTGAAATAGGATCTCTAACGTCCACCTGAGCAGGGAGGACGTTGGTTTAACTTCTGATCAAAAGGACACTATCTCCAACATTACAGTGTTAGTATAGACTCTGAGTTCAAAGTCCTATTATGGGTCACAGAATGAAATTCCTTGCTTCAATAAGCATAACCAATTAAACAATATGCAGTAACACCAGTTGAATACTCCCCTCCCTGCCCCTTCATGCTATCACATTATATCAATGTTGCTACACTTAGTAGAAGAGGAAGAATTTCTACAGTATTATTATTGCTTCTTAACGTTTCACAGATAATTACAGTCAAGTGTATTTGACTATTTGTGCAAATGCACAAGACTTTTTCCAAACAGTCGAGTCCTAGAAAGAGCCATGAATTGAATTACCAATGTACCTGAAGAATTGTTGGTCATTTGGACTCTACCGTTTTTGAGTGGTGCCATAGGATCTTTAATGTTCACCTACAGAATAAGCAGACTAGTAGTCCTGAGAACTGTACCAGGTTAAATACTTTCACCCAATCGACAGTGATGCTTTAGTCCATGGCGCTTCATCTAAATTTCTTAGGAATAATAAATATTATTAGTTCTTTGACCTGCCAAATTTGGCTCCTTTGTAAAGTCTGTAACGATTTATGGCCATTTTTTCTTCTTTCATGAGTCTACTGTTGTCTGCTTTTCTTACTGGATCTTCCAGGCAATGTGCCAATGTAGACAATGTGCTCTAAACCTCTGTCAACTCCACTCTGAACAGACAGACCATCAAGCAGTCAGCAAAAACAGACAAGAGGTGATTTTTACTTTGATTTGACTCCCTTCCTGGGGAAGATATAATTGACCTTTGATTAGCTTCTCCCAAAGCACCACACCTGACTGAAATCAAGAACACAGCATGTGGAAATCTATAGTGTGGCACTATTTTATGCACTATTTTTCCTTACTGAATATATTTTCTTTCCTCACAGTCGTGGATGGTTCTGGTAGCTGGTCTTTGAGCAAGGCAAGGTGGGAATGACTAAATAGCTCAGGCAGCCCACAGATGTGAAGGCAAAATAAGAATGATAGAAATTCCATCTGGGTCTGGATTTACGCTGTTTTCTTAGTGTTGTAGAGCATCCAGTTTCTTAAATCCAGAGAAAAATCTTAAAAGATTAAAGATCCCATGGCTCTATGTGAAGAAAAAAGAAGGCAGTGTCTCCCTGTGCCCTAGCCAAATAAATAAAAAGGTCATTCATTTTGTGAAACATTGCTGTGCACATTCTTTGAAGCTCTTTGAGACATCCTCATCATATGAAGGAAGCTACATCAAATATAATTTTTTAAATACTAAACACAGAAGGAGGCTATTTTTTCCATGATGTCTGTGCCGGCTCTTTGAAAAGAGCTGTCCCATTCCCCTGCGCTCTCCTGAAAGCCTTGCAAACTTGTCCTCCCCAAATAATTGGCTATTTATTTCTTAAAAGTTCTTATTCAATCGGCTTCCACCACCCTTTCAGGCAATGTATTCCAGATCCAAACAACTCACTGTGTGAAAAAATGTCTCCTCACCTCCCTTCCGTTTCTTTTTAACAACTATTTTAAATTGGTGTCCTCTATTTTAGAAAATCGAGAAAATCTAGACCCAAGTGGAATTTCTCCCCCAATACTTGCTCATTTGGTGGACAATAGTCTCTTGTACTAGTAACACAGATCATAAATAGTGCAATATTCTAAACTAAATATCAAAATTAGACTTTTCATACTTGGCTGGGAAGGAGTAAATATTAGCTTTAAATTTCTGTCATTTCTCTTTTGATTGAGAAAAATGTACATGGGCACCTAATGCATTTGGGTGACCTGAGCATGTGAAGATTATACTGTTTTGTCCTGGCCTGCATCTGATATCTTTCTGACTATGTGAAAATTGTGTGCTGTATGCAGGTGGGTGCTTGATATGCAGGTCATTCTGTGTTATGTTCTTTTGTGGGGTTTTCTGTGACGTCTGTTGGCACTGACGGATTGGCAATCCTTGCACTGCAGATAAGGACAACAAACAAAACATTCACCTTGGCTCATTTAGAAAGTTAGAATTTAGAAAGTTTACTTCGGTCATGGTCATTAGTAGTTTCTGTTATTGAAAATCTGGTCAAGAGAAACTCCTTCTTGGTGTAATCTGTTGTGTGTTCCAGTAATAGATTGTAAGTTATATAGAATGGATTGTGATTGTGTGTGTGTATATATACAGTAGAAGCCTGTTAGTACAGTTTAGGGTTATCGGCTTGCCGCTAGTAAGGCTTTAAAGTCGCGCTGCCGTTTTTTTCACCCGCTTGGTGTCCTCCATTTTAAAAAGAATCGCTGGACTATAAACCTCAACCAGTAAATGTAAGAAGTGCAAGAGAGTAGTTTTAACAATAAGTACCAATACAATATTCTGTTATTATCTGTTATTATTTAGTCTGGTGTGTATGGAGTGTGTTAAAAGAATTTTAATTTTTTTGTGGTGGATTTTCAGCAGTATATATGGATTTTCGGCAGCGGGCTGTCCGAATATCCGGCAGGCGCTTTAACCGGCATTGGCCAGGTCCCCTGGGTGTCGTATAAATAGGCTTTTACTGTATGTATATATATATATATATATATATATTTATATATATACACCTGAAACCATTGTTAAACCAGAATCCATTTTAGATTTTAAGAAAGTGTTAGAAATAAAAAAATGATCGGGAAAAGGCAAGAGAATTGGACTAAGAAGCTAGCGAACAACAACTTCGATTTATATAGCGCCATCCACGCCGGACGGCGTCTAGCTAGAAGAAGCTACAAGAAGCTAGACGCCATCCGGCGTGGAGGGTGCTATATAAATCAAAGTTGTTGTTGTTGTTTCAGAAAGCCAGAACATACATGTCACACACCCTTTCTTAAGCAGTCAGGAAACGTATACCCGGGTCTTTGACAAAGGTATACTGTATTGTGTACATCACTGCGAGGAGGTGTATGTGAATGTCTTGCATTTATGTTTCAGTTTGATTCAGTTTGTAGCAGTTTGAGTTCTGAGTCAGAAGATTGTGGGTTCAAACCACAAGTTGGGAGCTGAGTTTACAATCTAGGTTGATACTTCAGTGGGAGAAATCTGGAGCAATGCTTTTATAAAGTGTTATAAAAATGCATATTCTCTTTTTTCTTCCTCTTTCAGTTTGCTTATTTCCTTCCCTGTGGGTATTTACTAGCTTCAGAAATTGGCAGTTGCGAGATATCCCAAGCATGAACGCATAAACTAGCTACCAAACCAGTGGGAAATAACATTAGTCAGAAAATAAGGTTGCAATTTGTGATCGTGAAAAATAGGTGGGTTTACACAGTTGTTTATATACAGCATATATGGAGTAAAGCTAAAGCACCAACAATCTTAAGGTACTGCCCTATGTTGCATTATAAACAACAATAACAACAACAACAAAAATTACATTTGTATCGCGCCTTTCACGTTGGGAGGACATCCCAAGGTGCGGACAGTCAATGTTTCAAACCTGAGCTGGGGTCAGGATCGGGGAGGGTGGAGGGAAAGGAGGGAATTTGGGGTGACCAATGGGACCATCGAAGAGGAGAGTCTTGAGGCGGAACTTGAAGCAGGTCTCCAGTGCCTTGGTAGGAGCAATTGATGGAGACAAAGTGGAGAATGATGAGAAAGGTAAGAGTTGAACCAGGCAAGGGCAGGTCCACGAAGCTTGAACTGGGAGGAGAGGCGGTGTAGGAGGATGGAGTGGTCGACAGTAGGTAAAGTTCCCCTAATCCCTAATGCAATCAAGCTGAAACACCAGGATTTAAAATCCGCGTCATTGTTTACATTATTTATCTTGGACTGCATTTAATCCACAGATGAGATTTCCATCATTTTAACCAAATCGGAACCACACATGTTTTGGGTAGTATTTGACTCTGTTCAGCCTCATAATCTACAATTCTGTTCTTAACCAGGTATCTGTCCAATATCTGTTTAAAAGAATTAATGAATCCAGCATTAGTGATGACAGCCTATTTGCATATATATTGTACTGCTTCTAAATCTCTTCTAATCTCTAGTCTCGTCAGGGCTTGTTAGTTCTGCCCTCATGCTTTCTAATTCTGCAATCACAGTTTAAATTGAATAATCTACCTACAACTATATTTTCTACGTCTTTGAGTATTTTAAAGACCTGGTTCATGACCATTGTTAATCTTCTTTTCTCCTGCAAAACATGTTTAGTCAGACTTGTAACTGTTAATCACTAGGTATAGCAATCTTTTATTTTGGTTTAAAATATGACCCGCTTTTGATATTTTGCCATTTACAAAAAAAATCTCTTATATTGAAATAGATTTTCAAGTTATACCAACAACAAATTGGGGGTTGGATTGGGGGGTGGATGGGGGGCGTGAAAGCAAAGGTGGATAGGGTGGGGGGAAGATGACCAAAGGCACAGTCAAAGAGGAACGCCTTGATATGGACTTTGAAGGAGGTGATTGTGCCCATTTGAATAACCCTGAAATTGTACAGATAGTGCAAATCTAGCCCAAACAATTCATTTTACAACATGAAAATAATCTGTTGACATATTCCCTTGTGTTGTATTTCTTCTAGTTGATGGCTGTGACCAGTCTCTTATTGACTGGAATGTATGACTAATAATAACAGCAAAATAATAGTCATTACATTTGATATAGTGCCTTTCACATCAGGAGGATGTCTCAAAGCACTTAACAGAATTTTCTATAAAACGTATTGACTGTATTTTGCAGGCAAGCTCAATTGCCAATTTACATACAGGGGATTGTTGGCCAAGCAACTGGAAAAAAATCCTTTTTGTTTTCGAATTGAGCCATATGATTTTTAATGTCCATCTGAATAGGCAGGACCTCAATTTAACATGTCATCCGAACACCACCTTCATCAATGCAGCGCACCTCCAGCACTGTAACAAAGCATCAGTCCAGATCAAGTTCAGGATTCTGACACAGAGTTTGAACCCACAACGTTCTGATTCAGTGGTGAGAGTGCTACCAACTGAGCAAGACTTAGCTAAATAACACTTGCATTCTTTTTCCCTTTTTCCATTCAGTTTGGTGTTTGGAATTCAAAACAAAATGCTGGAAATGTACTACACCTGCTGGACAATCCAGTAATTAAGTATTCAGATGTGAATTTTCATCAGTAAAAATGCAATGGATTCAGCATTCAAAATTGCCTTCTTCCATGCTGCCGTGCTCTGTAAGGGTTTCCCCCCGTCCATCATTCTAGTCTTGGTGAAGGGTTCTACCCAATCATTTAAATAAATTAAACATTATAGCAAACATTGTTTGTGGGACACTGCTGTGCACAATTGGTTTTCAGGTTTCGCCCACAGAGAATCCACATTACAATATAAATATACAGTGAAGTGCTTTCAATGGTGATTATGTACTGTAAAGATTATCATTATTTTTATTTATGGGTGTTGTATGACCTGGTATGCACATGCTTCCTGTACCAATGTACATTACTTTACATTTGTCCCCCCATTAAATTCCATTTCTCTTTGCCCAGATCCCTTTGTATACAATCGGTATCCCTCAGGCCACTTAGATATATTGATTAGTTTGTTGACTAATCTTCAGTTAGTACAGTACCTAATTTCAAATTATCCTGACAATAAGTGCATATTCGTGAAGGGTAATTATTAATGCCTTAATCTGTGGAATACAAGCCTATGTGGTTTTCCTATCTGAACAATAAAATTATGACTATTATGTCTATGACCACATATAGCATGCAAACCAAACAAAATTTTTTGATGCTGTTATTTATCCTGCTACACAGCATAACTGTAAAGTCAATGTATGTCTGATAATGTAACAATAACAGTCTCCAAAATATTGATTTCACTAGTGTATCATTTGAAGCGCTCTGAGATGCCTGTTTGGCATGGAGCGCGCTACATAAATCCAAGTTGTTGTTATCATTCAAAGCTTTTGGAGATGTCTCGATGACATGATAAAACAATGCATCACATCAAAAGTGGAGTATACCCAGGATATGAACTTCATGGACAACGTAATGCAGCAGATACAGTATATTTTCTTCCTGTTAAGTCTTTGAGCGGACATAGTCTGAGTCAGCTCAAACACTGCATATTTTTGGTCTGTTTTACATTATTTGTGGTCATATCCATTAATTTCACTGTCTTCCTTCTGCTGTCATTTCTCATGCCTGAGGTTGGGTGCCAGACAGTGGTTTCTGGTGACTCAGCTACAATCTCACTCACTTGCCAGTGTGGCTTTGAGGAGTAGACAGATTTTTAAAGAAACACACTAAAATTCTCCTTTGCCGCAATCACTCCATAGAGTGTACCAGTCAACACTATCCTATATCTGTGAGGGAGAGAATAAGGCACCAAATCGCAGGACTAAATTGTGAAGCAATTTGTACAACAGCATGAATATTTGAACCCTTTGAGATAAACACATCTTAAAACTGATGTGCACCATATGGCATCAGGATGAGTGAACCATTGGCTCTGACTACTCCAGAGACCACGTGCCAAGCTAAGCTTGTCTTCATCTGCTTCAAGGCTGTAAAACACATGTTGATGTGGTGTTGGTATCTGTTTAAAGGGTTGAAATCTTGGCATTCCCTTTCTGTGCTGGAATGTCTGGGACTAAGACTGAACTTCCTGTATGGCTTTCGGGAGTAGTAGGAAAACGAGACACAATAAGTCACTCCAGGCGGGTTCTCCAATGACTCAGTGGTAAAGACACGGTGGTAAACGTTACGTAATTGTCTTAGAACTTAGAACCAACATGAAAGGCATAGGTGTGGTACTTCAACAAGGTTGAAAAGTTGGACGGCTAAATTAAACAAGTGCAGAAAATTGGCTACGTTTCACGAAACCTAAGACCTTAAAAACCCGTAGAGTGAGACAGTAGAGGAAGGCAGAGTTCTGCGAAAGAATAAGTTCGAAGAGTGGGAGGAGAAAGTTTCAGGGAAGTGATTAGACATAAGAAAGATATGCAGAAAACAACAAGTATTACCTACAAAATACACTGTCATTACACTTTACAGTAAATCCTGTGAAGTGGTTGGAGACTTTTCCCTGACTTGAAAGGGGCTATATCAAATGTAAAGGTGATCATTATTAATAATCCATATTATTAATAATAATTAATAAGATAGGACAAGCTAGGGGCTTCTGCTCCTGGTCTTTATGCAAAGACCTCCTCTGAAAGCAAATTCTTTAGGAGGTTGAGTGACTTTACTGACTTTGAGGGGTGTGTCATGGTCTGGACATTGCATTTCAGTGCTAGAGGAATATTGCATTGGTGCAGGTGCGATCCTTTGGTTGAGACATTAAACCGAGGTTAGTTGTATCACTGAGACAAAGCAGCACTGGTTTAGTGTAATTGTATATCTAATATACTACTCAGCTCAGTCAAAGTCCTCGAATATTGGTGCCCAGAACATAATTCAGTAAACTTTCTTAGAGCACGTGGGTACACATACCATAGCCACAGGATTCAGGTTAACTTTGGGGATTTCCCTATTGTTGATAGATCTATACCATAGATAGATGAGTATCAGCGTGGCTCAGTTGGTTACATTCTCTGAGTCAGAAGGTTGTGAGTTCAGGGCTGGGACTTTGAATTAATCGTCAGACTCTAGGCCGACACTCAAATGCAGCGAAGCTGGAGTAGTGCATTGTTTGTCCTTTGAATGAGACATTAAACCAAGATCACTTCTGCCTGTTCAGGTGGATGTTAAAGATCCTATGGCACTATTCCAAAAGTAAAGGTAGTTTCTCCTGCCCAACCAGCTACTATGTACAAATTGTTCATTCACGGCTGTGCCCAGCTTAGCACATTTGCTCCAACAATACAAGAAGTCCGGGAGATTACATAAGGAACAGATTCTGTTACATTTGTATTTATTGATGTTCCTGTGGGTTTTGCAAGCCTACCAGCTGAGCCACCTCACTGGTTTCTCAGTTTGTCACTAAGTAAATAGCAGTCACCCTCTGTCAGTTATCTACAGAACCTGCAAGGAGATAGTCAGATATAGCTCCGTTAACAACCACTGAAAAGTGGCGTTAACAAATAACATTGAATTGTCGTAATTCCTCTGCAAAAATTGACATCAAGAAAATCTGGAGGAAGAAATTATAATAATAATAATCCTTGTATTTGGTATAGTACTTTTTGCGTCTTCTAGATGCCATATAGCGCTTCACTTTGTAAAGCCATTTAGTATCCCATAAACAGTCGTGGATTGAAATCACCAATTTGTTAATGTTTTTTTCTTGAAGGATTATTATCAGGCGTGTGGGGTAAGGAAACTTGCTTGTATCGCCTGGAATCGAATCCAGGTCTCTCATTTGTGCTCTAACCATTGAGCTACAGGATCCCAGATTAAGATCATTCAGTCTCTTTGTGGTATAATTACATTTCTGATTAAATGTGATTAAATGTAATTTCAAGAAGGGAATTTTTTTAAAATTAATGAGCATGAAACACAGCATGCAAGAATTCGGTTAAGAGAATTGAGTAATGATTTGTAAATAACATTGCACTGAAGTGACCTACTGCTCAAGGTTTTGTTAATAAAGCCTTCAGTGGTGGTAAATCTGTGGGTGGTGAGATAAATGGGCCTAATATACAGTCAATGGCCTGAGGTGAAACAACTGAAGGAGGGAATTCCCTGCTATTACAGTCAGACTTTGTCAGAGATGTGACATAAATGTATGTGTATTTTGGGGGTAGATGAGGGAGGAAAGGGATTTGGGGCAGAGTGTCACATTGTCAAGCTCTCATCTTGTGAAGAATCACAATTGCCGCTGGGGTAAAGCTTTGCTGTCACTTACTTTGGAATTATAGAAGATTTCACCAAGGATTTTGATTACTTCCTTAATTTACTTGAAGAAGCACCTGGGGGATCCTAAGCACAGGCATTATATATTTCTAAGTCAAACATTTGAGACTCTATTTTCCTGTCATGCAAATTGCATGTTTTCATTGAGGAGATGAAAGGTGAATCTGAACTGTTAGGTGGGAGGTCTACAACGCTGCTTAAAATTTCATACGGATGACTCTGCACCTCTTGTCACCTCTCGGCCTGACTATTTGTACACCCTATTCGCCAATCTCCCCTCTGCTACCAATCATAAAATTCAAGTTATCCAGAATTCTGCCTCCCGCTTTTGCACCCGTACCAAACTTTGTTCCCCCATTACCCCAGTTGTTGCCAGACTGCACTGGCTCCTGATCCCAGAGAGGATCGATTTCAAGATCCTCACTCTTGTTTTCAAATCTCTCCACTCCTCTGCACCCCTCTACGTTTTTGACTTCCTCTCTCCTCACAACAGCACCCTTTGCCTTCGGTCTCTTACCTGGTTTGGCCTCTTCCTTGTCTTCCGAATCCTCCGCTCCAGCATTGGTGGCCATGCTTTCAGCCACTACACCCCGAGACTCTCGAAGTCCCTTCCTCACTCCCTTTGCCTCGCCCCTTCTCTTCCTATTTTCAGGTCTTGGCTAAAGACCTTACTTTTTGACCGCGCTTTTGATCACCATGTTCCCTCTCCCCCTGGCTCGGCTCTGGGATCCATTGTTGGAAAACGCTCTGAGATGCCTTCCGGCATGGAGGGTGCTATATAAATTCAAGTTGTTGTTGTCATTAATGTCTTTGCTTCTGCATTTTCGAGCGTGTCTACTGTCACCAACCCCTCCCCTGGGCTTGACACCAGACTCTGCTGCTGTGCATTGCTCTGAGATGCTACCCATGTGAAGGGTGCTAAATAAAAGCGTGTTATTGTTGTTGTAGGATGGTTTTCTGGTTCAATTTTTAATAATTTTAACAGATTTTAAGATTATACCTGTGCTGGATTTGCCTACAAGACAGAATACTTAACTGCTCTCTACCTTGTGTATTTCTTTTATTATCGTGAAGGCAAAAAAAATCACCTGTAACCTCCTCAGCCATGGGTGTGGATATGGGCAGGGATCTGTGTCTGTGCTGGAGCTAACTACTCTAATCCCATCACCATCGGCGGGCAAGCCTTCAGCCACTCTGCCCCCAACCTTTGGAATTCCATCCGCAATCCCTCCACCTCGCCCCCCTCCCTATCCTCCCTCAAGTCCCACCTCAAGGCCCTCCTCTTCGACCGTGCCATTGCTCACCCCCTCTTCGCCCCACTTCCCTCCATGATTCTGACCCCTTAGGATGTCATCTCGATGTGAAAGACACTATACAAATGTAATTTTGTATTTATCGTTGGGCAGGGGATCTTTTGTTGGTGGTGGCTTCTCTGCTGAAGTGCTGGTACTAACTATTCCAACTCCATTACTTTACTCTATTCACTGGTTCTCACTGCTTCACACCAAGATTGGGATATGTGCATTGCTGCTGCACTTGCCACAAGCACCTGGTGGAGCATTACAGTGACTGTAGCTGCTGTCAGCGGCTCCCTGACCACAATGTGTATAGTCTGCGTGTGCAGGTATGAATGGGGAGGCATCGGCTACAGAGTTTCAGATTATAAATAGACCGCAGAGACTGGCAGCTGGTCTAATAAAGATAATTGGCTTTCGTTCAAAATTCAGAAAGACTGATCATTGCTTTAGATCCTTTGAACACAGACTTCAAAGATCTAGCATCCAACAGATTCTGTTCGTGCCACACTCAGTGGTCTGGTCTGCTGTCCAAAACTGCACAAAACGTCGCTAATGCCCTTTCCTCTGCTTTTTTTGTTTTCAAATGCCCTCCGAGTCGGGTATTAATCATGGCTTTTCACCTCTTTGACACAGCTTTCCTCCTTTTTCAATAATGTAAAATAAATTATTGATGGCATGCAGCCTGGAGCGTTGCTGAGTAACATTTTACAGGTTAAAAAATTGCTTGTGTGGAAATTATTCGAAGTTCCATTGAGCCACAAAACCATGGAAACTAGTCCCGTATTTAATTGTTACAGGAGTTTAAAAAACACAAATACCCGTGTGACACACTTTGCAAAATTAACGTCTTTTTAACGCAATGTATCTCAGCAAAATCTCAGAATTAACTGTGAAGGCTTAAGGCATTCTGTGAGACACTGCTGTGTACAATTGGTTGCTGTGTTTCACCCACAAAATAAAATCAATCCACTTTACAGTGGTTAGAGCAATCGCTTTGCAAGCGAGAGACCTAGATTCGATTCCAGGCAGAGCGAAACCTTGGGCAAGTTTCCTTACTCCACATGCCTGACAATAATCAATAATAAATTGGTCATTTTCAATCCACGACTGTTTGTGGGGACACTGCTATGCACAATTAGCTACCGTGTTTCGGCCACAAATATACATCAATTCACTTTACAGTATATACTGTGAAGCGCTTTGAGACGTCTAGAAGATATGTAACGCGCTATATCAAATGCAAGGATTATTATTATATTCTGCAAAGTGCTTTGAGTCATCTCTATGATGTAATAAAGCACTATATCAAATGCAAGGCTGATTATTATTTTTATTATTACTCATTCAGGTGAGCTTCCTTCGAAGTGGTAATGTGCGCTTGGCCTGCTTGAGCTCTGCACTCGATTTGGAAAGGTCTCTGCAGCTTTAAGCACCACTCTGCTTCTAGCTGCTTATACCAAACTGCAGGGTGAATATCGCAGTGTTTCATAACAGATTTGATGTGATATTTATAACATGAAATAATTATCCATGCTGCAAAGCCCTAATGTGTAGAGTGATCCTTGCTGGATAATCACCCGGAAGCCTGACAGACAGTGCTCTTAATGACGAGCTGTGCGTTTTTAGCTGGATAAAATCCAGCAGAATCCAAATACACACTGGGCCCCTTTGGTCTCATTGGAATTAATAATTAATAATAATAATCCTTACATTAAATAACCAGGGTGCATCTCTCCAGGAAGAGAGTGCACATTCCATTCCAGACATGGGACATTTCCATTTGCAAGTGACATACATATTTGGAACTCTCATCTCAGTCTGCTTTAGATACTCAACAACAACAACAAAATTACATTTATAGAGCGCCCATCACATGGGGGAGACGTCCCAAGGCACTTACTCTGTAGGCATGGCAGTGGCTTTCCGCGTGTGTCAGACACATAGCTGACTAATTGTGCAGAACGTGTTAAGAAACAAATTTCAATCTATAATTATCGACTTGATTGAGGTTTGAACCCCTTCCCCCCACCTCCCTCCACTTCCTTCCCCACCCTTCCTCACCCATTCTACGGTGGTGATCAGCCCTGAGTATTTTACTCTTCTCATTGCTGACAGAGGTGTTTCCTCATGGCATTGAGTGAGTCAGTATCCCATGAAGCAGAACTCAATACCGGTTAATAATTACAATAATCCTAGCATTTGATAAAGTGCTTCATCACATCGTGGAGACACCTCAAGGTGCTGCATCAGACATAGTGTAACATGGATTGATTGTGCATATTCTGAGAAAATTTCAAGATAGGGAAAAGAATAGGACTCCCTGGTCACTCACTATAGATCATTCGACAACAACAACTTCAATTTATATAGCGCCCTCCACGCCAGACGGTGTCTCAGAGTGCTTCACAGTAACTGATCCCGGGACCAAGCCAGGTGCAGGGGTAGAAAGGTGACCAAAGGCGCGGTCGAAGAGAAAGGTCTTTAGATGTGACCTGGCTTGTCACTCAGTGTAGATCACTCACCTGCTCTGTCACTCACAGTGAGTTTTACACAATCCAAAACATTGAAGCTGTGCCACTGAGGAGTCATTATTCCCATCTTCTGCCCTCATGCCCACCTTCTATGGCACCACTCTCAGCTTGGGTATAAACCTTAGCGTCTTGGGATGGCACACTATAAATTTACATGTGTATTGTTGTATTGTGTTTCCTGTTATTTTGCTAAGCACCACCTTCCCCCACAACACACACATTGTAGAGAAATGCACAATGTTCTTTTGGTACCTCATTGCAGATAGAGAATGTCATTTTAAGAAAATATGCTGAGGTGTGTTCTATTTGGAAAAATATACCATATGGTTTATGATTGGTCTTATTCTTTCAAATCATAAGTCCCACCTGTAACCTTGACAGTTGTCTACTTTCATATTGTTCATGGAGGGAGGGGGTAGGTAGCTCTGCTCTCTACACTCTACCTCACTTACTGTTTCTAAAGAACTGGAATTTCTCCTGGTTTTGCTTTAAGACCAATACTTTGTTCTTAGGATCTAGACCTTAAAAACAAGTGCAGAAAACAAGCTTCTGAATTGATACTGAATATAAGAAATCTACAAAATCTTATGTTGAAAGTCAGCGGTTTTAGGACTAATTCTTTGGCAAGTACCAGGCCTCTGATGTGCAACCCAGATATTAAAACAGTGAAGTTATTGCAATGTTTGGAATGAAAGTCCTACTTTTTCTAATTGTAACAACTTTGATGATATGTCATAATAGAAATACTGTATTGTATTTTTGTCTCTACTGTTCCCTGAAAGGAATTCATGGCTTCTAGACTTTAGTCTTTTGAATTTTTTCTATGTTGTGGCTACCGGGCCAGACTTTTGTTCTGTAAATTATTCAATGTGTCAGCAGCTTCCTCTTTTATAATCATAAAGTAAAATAAATCAAAGTCGGTTCATTTAAGAGGATGTGCCTGTGGGTAGCCTCAGGGTTCAGTCTGACTTTTAACAACAGTAGGTGAGACTCTGAGCATTTTGAGTAATTGACACTTCCAAATTATGTTATTTTACTTCCGTTAAAGGAGATAAAATGTGGCTTGGCTTATATTTATTGTGCTATGTTACCACAGGTGACAATCACATCTTTGGCAACAACTCTATAAGGATAATGTATAACATTTCCTCCAGAGGTACAGAGCATGAATCCAAGAGTTGTTTAATCTCATTCATTCCGTAGATAAACATTACCCCCACCTTGCTAACTGTAACCCGCACCATATCGCTGCCCTGTATTGACTTTCCCAGGAAATGAAGTCTTGATTCACAACATCACAATATATTCTGTGAAGTGCTTTGAGATGTTTCAATGGAACCTGGTTGCAAGTCCATTGGTGTATTTTCTGCAGGTAATAATGCCTTTAAAAAAATGTGGTCACTCGGTCCACAGTTGTTTTTGGGACACACTGTGTGCAATTGGCGGCTGTGTTTTGGCCACAAAAAAAATAGTAATACTAATAGTATGTTCTGTTAAGTGCTTTGAGACATCTCAAAGATGTGATAAGGCGCTATATCAAATGCAAGGATTATTATTATGTAGCAGACATAATCAATAGTTAATGGATTTTCAATGCATCAAACTAGTTACATTTCAATCCCATTCAGCCCCGACTGTCTGATGCCGGGACACAGATCCCCAATACTGATGCTCTCCAAGAGCTTGCCTGTTCTTGATATTGGAGTTCTCTCATTTATCTCAACTTTTAATGAAAACAGTCCATAATTCTTGAAAATGCAGGTTATGATTAAGTTATTTCTGCTCTTGTTTGCCGAGTTGCTGAATGAATTATTAATGGGCTGTTGAACAAAAGATTTGCGCATTGAGAATCTTTATCTGTCATTTATGGAATTCCTTTGTAAGCATAACTCGGCAAAATACAGCAGTTCAGAATTTGACTTTACTGCATTTTGAGATGAATTTTGGGCTTTAGATGGGTTAAAAATGTGTAATGTAGCTAGATGTGTTATATCAATTGTTCACCTCTGTTCCATACAGTGTGTGAGTTTATACAGAGGACAATTTAGTTTAGAGAGGGTAGTTGGAATGTGGGATTCTCTACCATAAAGCACAAATAGTTGAATGATAGGTCATAAATTCTTTTAAAATCGAGTTTGTTAGACACCTGAAAAGGCAAAATATTAAAAAGATATGAGGAATGAGTAGGAGGGTAAGATTAGATTAGGTAGCTCATATGGAGTAAAACACCATCAAAGTCACAATGGGCCAAAAAACAGTTTCTTCAGTTATGAACAAGAAATCTTGGAACAAGAAAAGACAATTTAGTCCATTAATTCAGCTCATTCCACACACTACGTAGAACCGACGCTATGATGGACTGTTTCCTGATGCTCAATTGACACTATTTATTTTCACATCTCCATTACATACTCCAGACCCGCTGTGTTGATAGACTATACAGTTCCCCTCTGCTCACTCTGGCAGCAAAGTAACTATCATGTCCAATAGGTTACTGTACTTTATAATTGGGTTGTTGCATCACCCTGGTATAGGATCAGTATTATCAAGCAATCTTCTTTCAATCGGTCTATATTTGAAATATTGACGAAGCTTTGTGTCAGCTTGGCTCAGTCATTAGCACTCAAGGCTCTGGGTCTAAAGGCTAGGAGTTCAAGCCTCGTTTTGAAGATATCATTATGATTATCAACTTTACCGCCCAACTGAACAGCCAGACAGTATCTCGGTTTAATTTCTCATCCGAAAGGGCGGCACCTCTGACAATGCCATCGATACCACATTGGAGAAACTAAGTCAATGTCTCCTCTCGTTTGACTGTAAAGGACCAATGTGAAATACTACAGTTTGATGAGACGTTAAACTGAGATCATGTCTATCTGTTCAGGTACCTCTTCAGATGCCTGCAAACAGCATCATGGCATCATCACTCCAGTTCACAGTAAATCTGTGAAGCCAGTTGGGACATCCTCTGACATGAATGAAGCTATACTATATGCAAGAATTATTATTATTATTTTTATTATTATTATTGGGCCTGAGTTCCCATCCCAGAAATAATAATGAAGTCTAGCATGCTTTGATATCTAATAAAAACTCTTTGTAAGGAATCTGTGTGGGGGCCCCTTTAGTAACCGGAAGTAATGTCACATCACCTCACAGGAACTCAAAGCACAAATGTGTCGGAGCAGAACAGAGCTCCCGTGAATCACCGTGATGAACTGCCGTCACCCCCTGTCAGACCCTCCATCACCAACAACATAATTGTGCCTCCCCTGTATATTTTACTGAAGTGACACCACTCTATTATTTACGGACCTTTTGTTCTTGATTCCCGCTTTGTTAAATACGCGGCCATCCTCTTCACATATTTCCTTCAGTAAACAAAAAAACCTTTTTTCCCCTCTCAGCACATGTACGGTTTTGGCCGTGGAGAGATTCCCTCATTATCCTTCCTTCCTTTCACCATGCATCAGTTCAAAGAAGCCACATTTCAGACACGTCCCCTTTGTATTTTTCTTTTCAAAAATTCCTAAGGAACTTTACTCCCCCTTTGATTTACTGCCCTGCTGAAATGGTGACAGACTAAAGCTTCCTTTTGGTGCCCAGAGCAAACTGAACATGAATGCTTATTTTCTTTCTAGGCAAGAATGAAAGTAAATTCTAATCAGATTCTGTCAAATCCATTTTACATAACTAAACCGTGTTTTATGTTCAAAAGTGCCATAGTTTTTTTTTAATTCAGATCATTACAATCTTATTTCTGCTTGAAGAATACTGATATTGTTATAGACATGTACAAATATGGTATATATTAAACTTGGAATAGCCCCTTTCATTTGTCTCTTTTGAAACAATTCCTAAAACATCATATTGGCATCGGAACACTTGTAAATTGAGCAAAGCTTGGATCTTAAAAAATAATCCTCAACCGGACCTGAACCAAAGCAGGTGCAAATATTCAGCCAATACTGTGCTACTAACAGAGGACCTAAGTGCACTTATTAATCTCCACAACACCAGAGCAAACTTGCTTTCTTTAGGCTTGGATAAATGTCTAATACCATTCACTTCCTCCACTAAAATGTGGCTTACTTCAAGGCCATGTTATAAGCAAAGCATGAAAAAGTGTACTCGCGTTACTCCATTACTTCTTCCAGAGGAATAATATCCAGGCAGTTTTATATCGATGGAACATGCACAGCAGAGGGATCATCTAAGTGGCTACATAAAAAAGAATCCTTAATAAGATGGATTAACATATTACACCATCTGGTGCAAACACATTTCATTCCGCTGCTCTTCTGAAAGAACTGCAGCAGCTAAATGTAAGGAAGGAACAGAAATGTTTTGGTGTTCATCCTCCAGCCTGTGTTTCCTCCCTCTAAGTTGTTTTAACATTTTTGACACCTAGTTTTAGGCCAGATAACAATAATTCTAATAATAATCATCCTTGCATTTGGTACAACCCTTTTTACGTTGGGAGTACTTAAAAAGCACTTCACAGGATTTACTGTTAAATGGAGTGACTGTTTATTTGTGGGAAAATGCACCAACCAATTTGCACACAGCATCGTCCCACAAACAGGCATGAAGTGAACAACCAATTTTTTTATTTGAGGATTGTTGGCCAGGACACCTGGAGAAATTCCCTTTTCTTTTCGAATAGTGCCATGAACAGACAGGTGGGACTTCAGTTTAATGTCTCATCTAAAGGTTAGCACTTCCAACAATGCAACAACCTCTGATGTGGGCCTCAATCCCACAATCCTCTGACTCATAAGCGAGAGTGCTACCACTGAGCCAGATGGAAATCACTGTCCTGCTGTCACTCCAATACAATGCACATTTGGTACTGCATTTTTGAAGGTGCCATCTTTGTGTATGTGTAAGAAACATAAATTTGCTTCAATTTTTCCTTCTACCACTACACTTGCATAGGCACCCTCCATTACCTTACTTATACCTCGATCACAAGAGTCACCTTGGGCTCTATCCTGACCTGACTCGATCCCTACACTCACATGTACCTCTGAGCAGAGGATGGCCAAGTGGTGTTCACAGTGAATTAGGTTTAATCTTCCCAAACTCTTTTCATTTCTAGCCATCAAAGAGAGGGAACTACTATTCCATCAGCCTAACATGCATCCAAACTCGTATTCCAGTGTTGAAAGACTTACGTTCCAATACATTGACACCTAGCCAACCTCCACATTGTTCAGTAATGTTTGATGGTGGCCCAAACTTCAGTGGTGTATGCTTTCTCTCTGTGAGTCTGCAACACAAGAGAACATAAACTATCACAGGATACCTGAGCAGTCAGAGGCAGATATCTCACACATGGGAGAATACACCAATAATATTTATTTTAACAAACATGCTGGCAGCAATTAGCTCTTTCAACAAAACCACGGAGAACATTCCCAACCACTCCTGGAGCAATCAACGTGATTGATAGTTTGCTTCCGGAAACATTCCTGCTGTTTTAGTATTTCTTTGAATTTAGGAAAAAATATGCAAATATGTAAATCTAAATAAAATAAGCATTCCACAAGGATTATTATTATTATTTCTATAAAAATGGTCTTAATGATTTGGGATATTGTATTTGGATATTAAATACCTTTTGTTTTAGAGTGCAGAAGGATTTCCTTGGGAAGGCACACACACAATGCAGTGTCTGTCTTGTACTTCAGAACCTAAGCATGTGGTAGCTACAGAGGACTATTCAGCCAGCCTGACCTGCTCTGTTGTGTAGATTAATAATAAGATCCACTTGGATCTTTCTGCATTTCTCACTACTTTTGTTGCAGTTTTCAGACAAATAGGTTTTTTCACAGAGTAAAGGCACATTGGTTGAGCAATGATCAGAAGAGATCAATATTGGAAGGAGATAAACAAAATATTAAAACCCAGACTTGCTGTGGTTCTAGCTGGAGAAGTGCTGTATTGCTTTTGCTTAAATAAAGAATATCACTAGAAATACTGCAGTTACATCTTACACTCCAATGAATAAATACTTAATATCCTATCCATTGGTCTCTCTTGAAAGGAGTCTATTCCCAAACCTCCTTTCTGAAATTCCTAGCTGTTTTTGTCTTAAGCTAGGAGGATACTCTACATGACCTTTGACTATTGAAACACAGATTTACTTTCCAGTCCCAAGTTCTGAAGTTAGGAGCTCATAAATATCTCAGGCTCTCAGGCTTAAAACCATCATGGAGTGGAGTCCTCCAGTTTAGCGGTTAGAACACTCGCTTCGCAAACAAGAATGACCCGGGTTTGATTCCCGGGTAAGGAAGAAACAATGGGCAAGTTTCTTTGTTTACCGAGCAGTAAGCAAGACACTGGTTGCTGAAGCGCTCTGAGACGCCGTCTGGCGTGGAGGGCGCTATATAAATCGCAGTTGTTGTTGTTGATTGTTAGTCGATTGATGGGCCACTTTTCGCAGAGGTAATAATTCCTTCACATTAAAAAAATAATAATTTGGTCATTCAATCCAACACTGCTGTGTGCACTTGGCTACCACATTTTGCCCCAAAATATACAGTCAATTCATTAGTATAATATATTTATAGTATATTCTGTGAAGCGCTTTGAGACGTCTTGAAACCATGATACGGAGTATATCAAACGCAAGGATCATTATTATCATCTTAAAAAAGAAGATTGTGTTAAATTTAAAAAAAAGTCTGAATTGAGAGAACGATTATCTACAGTACCGAATAAAGAACTGCAGAAACTAGGCTTCCAAGTTAAGATTGTTTGGCAAATTTTCATATCATAATAATAATAATAATAATCCTTACATTTAATATAGCACCTTATCATGTCATTGAAAGTCTCAATCTTAAACTATAAGACAATGGTTGTAAGGCTAAGAACTCGATCATTTTTGGTGCCCTGAACATTTGCCAAAGTTTCATCAGATTGTTGATGTCAGGAGACAGTTCACAGAAAATTGCTCCATTTTTCTTACATTTGTAATTTAATTCTGGCAATACATACATGTTCAGGTAGATGTTAAAGATCTCATGTTACTTTTTGAAAATGGAATACAATTTCTCCCAGTGTGCTGAGCCAACAACCCCTTAGCTAAATTGTCCATCCACTTAATGGCTGTGAGACCCTGCTGTGTGCAAATTGTTTGCTGCATTAATCAACAAATACAGTCACTAAATTTGGCAGCAGTTACCTGTGTGCAATACAGATGCAATTTCAATGCAAGGATTTTTATTATTGCAAGTATTTTCAGTTCATCTCCCTTGCTCAGGATGTTGCTGGTTACAAGGCAGCATTTTGCTTCTGGACATATTTCATGCTTTGTTCACTGAGTGATTACGTTTCTGATTTGCTGGGCAGGTAGGTCTGATGAAAATGAAAGGCTGTGTCGGAACTGCATGCATCCAGCCAGTATTTTATCAATCCTTTTATTTCTGGCCATGAGGAGCACATTGGGGTAGCAGGTTTTGCTGGGGGTTATTTTGATTTCAATTTTATCATTCAGGCTTCGGTAGGAAGATCCAACCCTCCGGAACAACAACAACAAAAAATTACATTTATAGAGAAGGAAGTTTGATTTAAGAAAAAAGCCAGGCCTAAAATTCCCTCCCAAACTCCCAGGCCTGGCTTTTTTCTTAAATCAAACTTCCAGCTCTATAAATATAATTTTGTTGATTTTGTTGTTGTTGTTCCCAAGGGTTGGATCTTTGTCTTTAAATTTAAGAATTATGCACAATTGTGGGAAATTCTTCAATTCAGTCTCAATTCAGTCATCTGGTTCTTTTTAAGAACGGCGGAAAACCAACTTCCAAATGAAAATGGATTTCAAGAATTTTTGAGAATTCTGAACGATCTTAAATTTTAACACAAAATGATCTCACAGGCTAAGAAATTTGTTGGAATTTCAGGCATCCAGTGCACAGGCAAGAGTTAATAACGAAGGGTTGGGGTGTTTAAGTCTGACAACACTATGGGAAGGGTTTTATCTCAACTAAAAGATCGATAGTAATTTTTTAAATTTTTGAACAGTGCCTTTCTATATACCTACCCTCAGTTACTATCCTTTTGTACTTTTACAAAGTGCAATAATATCTGGTTTGACACTTTGTACACTGCAATATTCATAGAAGACCAACTACGTAGTACTGCTAATTATTTACTGCTGTTTTGTTTGAATCCATCTGTCTCTGAGTTTTAGAATCAAGCCTGCACAACAGAGGGTTGGCCTGTGGGTTACGTTTCTGGGTTTTATTAATTCAGGTCATGTCCTTTTCTATTTTTTTGACTTTTTTCTTTTGTTCACCCCTTCTCCCATCTTGTTTTAAGTCTCTACCTCAGGCTCATCACCAACTATATCCAAAAGGCTGTGTGATAGCTTATTTCATTGCTATTCTGAGCTGCTGTGAAGTGTTAACGAATCACTCAGGGAGGAATTTCTTGTCCTGTTCATATTATAGCACTATGGTGAGCAAGTAGTGGTGCTGCAATGTAAGAACACAGGATTAAGAGCAGGATTTTCAGATCTGGAATCTGCTCCACTGCTGAATCATTAGCAAGTTGTTTTTAATTCCATTTCCCACCTTTTCTCCAAATTCTTCAATGCCTCTCAATATCAGCGAGTTGGAAACAGCTGTGAGTTTGTGTCTGCACAGTTTTTTGCAAACCCATGAAACGGCAACCTTGGGGGGATTGAATGAACTCTATGGTTCCCAGTAATATAAATGTTACATCTTACTCTCTCATTCTATCTCCATTCCCCTTTATCTCCTTTTCTTGCTTACTCCTTCACCCTCACTCTCAGTATGGGTCTCTCTCTCTCTCTCCTGTTCTATGTCTCCTGCTCGCTGTCTTTCTCTAGTTTTCCCTACTATCTTGGCCAAATGCCTGGCCTTTGTTGGCTCCATATTGACTCCATGTCATAGTTGAGCTAAGGATTGCAGGCATGTGTTAGTAGCTCCAGCACACTGTACCATTATGCTGTGCTCAGAACATTGGAACAGGAATTGACCATTCAGCCTCTTGGGCCTGTCCTGTTTCTTATTAGATCATGGCTGATCTGTATCTTGCATTTGATACAGCATCTCATAACGTCTTTGAGAGGTCTCAAAGCACTTCACAGAATATTCTATGAATTGACTGTGGGCAAAACACAGCAGTCAATTGCGCACAGTCTCATGCTGTGTTCCTCGGGGCTCTGTCCTTGGTCCTCTTCAATATCTATATGCTCCCTCTTGGTGACATCAACCATATACATTCACTCAATTTCCACATGTACACGGGTGATACCCAACTCTATTTCACTGCCTCCACCCTCGACTCCAGGATAACTATTGTCCTAATAGAATGCCTGTCAGACATCAACTCCTGGATGAGAGATAACTTTTTACAGCTGAATATCAACAAAACCAAGGTTCTCCTGGTTGGTTCACCTCAGGTGCTGACAGCATCACCATCTAAGATTGCATCCTCCACCTCACTAAACCAGTGCAGAACCTTGGCATTTTGTATGATGCTCAACTATCCTCACTCAACTCCATTGGCTTCCTTTTACACAGAAGGTACAGTTTAAGATCCTAGTTGTCACTACAGCCACCCATAGCCTGGCTCCCTCTTGCATCTGTGACCTCCTAACCCTCTACCAACCTGCCCACTTCATCCTCCAGTGGGTTCCCACCTGCTTCATGCCCCTGCCTTGCCCGCCCCCATCAATGTCTGGTGGGCCTCCAACCACTTTGCCCCCACCCTCTGGAACTCCATCCCACAGTCTCTCGGCCTTGTCCCCTCCTTTGCCTCCTTTCAAGACCTGTCTCAAGATCCTCCTCTTTGACCGAACCTCCTTCCCCCATCCTGTCCTACAATCTACCCAATCCTGAATCCCAGCTCGGGTCTGAATCACTGATTATCCAGTGCCTTGGGATGTCCACTCAATGTGAAAGACACTACACAAATGTAATGTTGTTGTAATAATAATAATCCTTGCATTTGATATAACGCTTTTAACGTGTTCCAGACATCTTAAAGCTCTTCACAGAATATACTGTAAAGTGAATTGACTATGTATTTGTGGGCGAATCATGGCAGCCAATTGAACACAGCAGTGTCCCCACAAATAGTCGTGGATTGAAGTGATCAATTTATTGAGGGTTTTTTGAGGGATTATTATCAGGAGTGTAGAGTAAGGAAACTTGCCCAAGGTTTTGTCCTGCCTGGAATTGAACCCAGATCTCTCGTTTGTGAACACAGCTCTAAACACAGAGCTATAGGACTCTATAATGTTATGTGTGATGTACTTCCCATGTTACAACAACAACAACAACAACAATTTACATTTATAGAGCGCCTTTCACGTCGGGAGGACGTCCCAAGGCGCTGATACAATAGAAAAACATGATTTACTCTATATGTTAAAATATTTACACAAATTACTCCTCATGTTATAATATTAAATGTGATTTACTCCCCATGTTACAACATGATGTTATAATGTTTGCACTTGATTTATCCTTCATGTTATGTTTACACATCTGATAATGTTTACACTTGATTTACTCCTCATGTTACATTTACACGGGATTTATTTCCATGTTAAAATCTTTACACATGATTTACTCCCCATCTTATAATGTTTGAACTTGCCAGTGATCATAGCAGTCGTTGTCAAGTTGGGTTAGCATTTTACAATGAATTTAGCACTTTACAATGGCCCCTCAAGCTAAAGGTGATCTGTTCTTCGGTCACTGGTGCTATTTGCAGCCACAGATCAACCTGCTGTGCTGGCTAGTCTGCCTTCAATTTATGCCTCGCATTATGCAGCCACCATGGCATGTCTGAGTCTTTTTGTGGTGGGATGAAATAGCCTGAACTGTCCTATGAACTGGCCTTTTGTTTGCCACTTATTCAGTGTGGAAGTAACTAGTGGTGGCGGTTGAATTGTGAAGTGAGGCATGACAAAGCGCAAGAGAGTATGGCAGTAACTCATGTTGGTGAGTCCTCCCACTGCTTGCTGTGGAAAAACCTTGTGATAACATTTATGACGCTATGCTGCTAATCTCAGCCTTTTCAGTACCACTTCAGCATAGTTTATTTGTCATTACATTTGAAAATTTGTGTCAGTTACAATTGTTAAACAGGAGTGAAGTGGTGCACACACATAATTTAGTTATTGCTAGAAAGCAAATCTTTAACCCACCGTTATCTTTCTCTCTTTCTCTTGCTCCCATTCCATGGGCTTGGCTGTGTTTTAACTGTTTGTTTCTCAGTGATGCATATGAACGTAAGATAAAAGTAGCACTGATTCAGATGGGAAACATTTTACGAATTAGTCAAATAAAGGATGCCTGAAAACACAACGACTGTGGATGAGGCTTTGTGGGTAAATAATAATAATAATAATAATATTAATAATCCTTATATTTGATATAGTATTTTCTACATCTTGTAGATGTCTCAAAACGCTTCACAGAATATACAGCAAAGTGAATTGACTGATAAAGTCATAAGTACCCATGGGTGGGTCAGGTGTTGAATTACGGATGGAATGGATATATTGCTTCATGTCTTGTTTTGATCTGTATATTAGTTGGTGCTCTGTGATCTGCTGCCATAAGGCTAGTGTGTATTTGTAGGCAAACATGACATCTAATTTGCACACAGCAACTTCCCACAACAGCCATAAAGTGAATAACTAATTTTATCTAGAGATTGCAGATTACAGTAAGAGTAGATTTACCATTGAAAAAATGATAATGGCACCACAATGGTGTATTCTTAGTGTAGCCCTACAACAACAATAACAATTTAGGTTATGTAAGCACTTTCAGTTTGGGAAGATGTCTCAAAGTGATTCACACAGCTGACGAGAGCCCATCTTGGGGTGGAGGAGATGAGAAAATGAGCTTGGAGAGAGACAAGAGTAGGAACATGAATTAGTACAGAAGTGATTTTAGTCTTATTCTTTCCTCTATGAGCTAGACTGGTCAGCTCTGTCCTGGAAGAACTAAAATTAGAAGCTTAAAGAGATTTCACAGGATATTGTGCCTGACACCAGAAAATCACACACTATTGATTGTGGTTGTCTGATGAAGTTGCCCTAATCTGACAGGACTTGTCAGTGAGTGCCTGGCTCGATTCAAACATTATCAGTGAAATAGCAACACAGCGGAGATTTCCATTTAACTGTTACTTTATAATGCTCAACCTTAAAGTCCATGGTAAATTGTATGCATTCAGCGTGTCCAGGTGACAAGTGTCTGGGAGAATTTGAGTAAAGGGAGGACTCCCTGTGTGCATTTATCTGTAAAATCGATCGTCTTTTGACGGAGGACCTTACACCATGGTCATTCTCTAAGGCTGGAACTGAATGTGGAAATAATTTCTATTATTTTCCACTTCACGTTATGCCAGAGTGTAAATCAATTCTCACTAGCGAATTGCTGGGGGAAGGGAAGAAGGGAGAGAGAATATGATGTAAACTGACTTACATTTTCTGTGCCTGGATGTGCCCTGTACTGCCTACACAATACACAGTCACTACACTATACTAATCCCCTGAAGACACTGCAGCACTGTGACGAGGTGCTATATGCAAGAATTATTATTATTATTTAGAATGATATTATTACAGTTCAAATCACTCTGTAACGGTAGTTTTTAATGTTTTTGAATGATAGATCACCCAGCCCCAAAACATTGGCAAGATTATTATTAGTATTACTTTTTTATTCTGTGTAAAGGACTACAGTTTTTCAATTTGACAGCAGCTGCTCCAAGAACATGAACAGATTCACCACAATAATGAAAAACTCAAGACCCTCACAATAGCCTTGTGGAATTTACCTTTCCAAGCTGCTGCGTACTTAGCGCTGAGCCAGTGCCGATTGACCAGACAGTTTAACTGGCTGGGTCTTGAACAATCACTATCAACGCAACCATGCGATAAGCCTACTTGTCCTGTCAAATTAGGAAAATGGGAACATGTTATTTTCCTTTTAAAAAAATGAAAACGGCGTTGATGTGCTGGTGAAAATAATTCATCATTGCTC
The DNA here is from genome assembly GCA_035084275.1 of Hydrolagus colliei. Taxonomy (NCBI): domain Eukaryota; kingdom Metazoa; phylum Chordata; class Chondrichthyes; order Chimaeriformes; family Chimaeridae; genus Hydrolagus; species Hydrolagus colliei. The sequence goes on from CM068745.1 coordinate 12,058,346, forward strand.
CCAGCAGCAGACAGATTAACAGCAGGAAGGCTCAATTTAAATTTCACAATCCGACATTATTGGGTCAAAATTCCAACTGGATCTAGATTCATTCTATTTATGTAACATTTTAGAGCATCCAGAATTTGGCAAGTTTTTGAACTAGTATATCTTGAAAGGACTCGCACTTAATGAACCCGAAGAATGTGCCAAATTCTGGACATTATGAAATGTTGTATAAATAAAGTAAATCTAGTCCCAGGAGGAATTTCTCCCTAGATATTGCCTGGAAGCTGAGGGCAGCTCTGTATACAGCTACACAAGTTGGTGACAAATGCTGTTGTTGTGTTCTTCATGTTGATATTATAATATAATAATCCTTACATTTGGTAAAGTGCCTTTCACACCAGAAGGATCACAAAGCACTTCACAGGATATGCTGTAAAGTGCATTGACTGTGAGTTTTACGGATGAACTTAGCAGCCAATTTGTGCACAGTGATGTATCACAAGCCAGCCATAAAGTGAATGGGCAATTTTTATTTGGGGGATTGTTGGCCAGGCCACTGGGAGAAACTCTCTTCTCTGTTTGAATGGTGCTATGGGATATTTAATGTCACAGACATTAAACAGACAGATGGAGCCTCGGTTTAGCATCTTATCCAAAGAACAAGTAAGGTTACGTAACTAGCTCTTCAATCACAATAAAACATGATCCCTCAAAACTGACCAGAGTCTCGAAGAAGCACAATCTTATGTCCTCTGATTTTTAATTTAACTTTATTTTATTTGTTTATAAAAACTGTGGACATTTGCGTATCAGCTTGACCCAAGCTCTCCTCTGGGTCTGTGTTATGATTCATGTCTCATATCAGGGCTTTAAATTTATGTAGAGTGGACTGATTGATACTCCAATACCATGCCTGGGGCTTTCTCCAATCTCGGAGGTGCTGTCCTTTGGATGAGATTAAATGCTAAACTGAGTTTCCATCTGCACTTTGAGACAGATGATAAAGAGATCCTGTGCCACTATTCGAAAAGACAAGAGATTTGCTTCCACTGTCCTGCCCAACAATATCTCAAATAAAAAATGTAAGTTATAATCATGGCTGTTCATGAACATTGCTTTGTGAAAACTGACTGCTATATATGCCTACATATACACAGTAGGGTCCGTCGATATGGAAATTTTCCGATTTAGATATATTGATGGGCTCATATCGAGATATACCGAAATATCGATATTTTCGGGTTTTTCGTACTGCGCATGCGCGCGCATTCGGAGTGTGCGCGCATTTGGGGTGAGCGCGTGTTCCGGATGTGCGCACATTCGGGGCCTATCTCCTCAGGAGGTAAATATCTTTCTCTCTCTGTGTCTCTCACTCTCTCCATCTCTGTGTTTTTCTGTCTGTGTCTCTGTGTCTCTCTCACATCCCCCCCATCTCTATCTATCTGTATATTATCACATCCACCCCATCTCTCCCCCCGCTCCCCAGCTGTCTCTCTCCCGCCCCCCCAGCCATCTCTCCCCCCCTCCCACCCCCCCCCAGCCGTCTCTCTTCCCTCCCACCCCCTCCAGCCGTCTCTCCCCCCCCACCCACCCCAAGCCGTCTCTCTCCCCCCCACCCCCCCCAGCCGTCTCTCTCCCCCCCCCCCAGCCGTCTCTCTCCCCCACCCCCAGCCGTCTCTCTCCCCCTCACCCCCACCCCCAGCCGTCTCTCTCCCCCTCCCCCCTCCCCCGGGCCCAGCCTTCTTTCCCCCCCACACCCCTTGCATACCTATATATTGTATTCGAGGACTATGAATACAATATGGCGGCTTTGCACCTCGGTCTGTGCATTGTGTATAGAGATGAGCATTCTGGGTCTTGTAGTTCAGTGTGCGCGCATTCCGATTTTTACCTCGATATATCGACTTTTCGATATATTGATATTTTTAAAATGCCTATGTTGGCGTATCGATATGAAAATGATATCGGGTTTTAGCGATATATCGATATATCGCTGGACCCTAATACACAGTTGCTATTCTTTACAGTAAAAACTCTAAAAGTGCTTTAAGACGTTTTAATATGGGGCTTCGGTTTAACGTCTTATCCAAAGGATGAATAAAGTTACATAAATAGCTCTTCAATAGCATTAAAACATAGTCCCTTAAAAATGACCAAAATCTCAAAGACTCTCCCTTGAAGACTCTGGGTGCTCTCTCAGACTCACCGAACCAGTGCACAATCTAAGCGTCTAATTCGCCCGTAGCTGTCCTTCCTCCATCTGTCATTCCCACATTTGGTCCCTGACCAGGACCGCCTTCTGGCAATTCCGCACATTGCCCGCCTCCAACTGTACTTTACCCCAAATGCAGCCAAAATCCTTTGTGTATGTGTTTGTCATCTTCTGCTTGGAATATTCAAACACGCTCCTCAAACACACAGCCTGTCCTCTCAGTTCCACCATTCAAAAGATCCAGCCCTTTCAAAAGTCTGGTGACCACTTACTGACCCAGACCAAACTCCTTACCTACAAGTTATGAGTTCTGGCAGGGTCCACAGGCTCCCTATCACCAAACAGATCGAATTTAAGATCCTCACACTCATATTCAAATCCCTTCGCTCTCTGACCTCCCTACCTCTTTGATCTCCTCACTCACCAATCCACCACCTGGTGCTGCTGCTTAATTTGACTAGCCTCCAGCTCGTCCCTCACACCCTCAGCCACTACGCCAGAAACTGCAACACTCTCCCTCAATCTCTCTGCCTTGCCCCCTCACTCCCCATTTTTAAGTCCTGCCTGAAAACCTTCCACTTCGAATCGTGCTTATGGCCAGCTCCGCCCCCCCCCCCCCCCCCCCACCCCACTCCCGCCAACTCAGTCAGGCTACATCACTGTTAAGCACTCTTGACAGTTATGCACTGCTAAGCTACGCTGCATAGAGGGCACTATATGTGCAAGTTGTTGTTGTTAATAAAACAAGGGACAGTATCAAATATAAGAATTACAAAATTTGCTCTTTTGTGATGCAATGATTGTCTTTTGCCCAAATTATACCGTGTTTTTGCACATGAATTGAGTGCTATTTTTTATTCCAATTAACACAGAATTTGCAGTAAAACCCAGGCATTAAATTGTGTATAGTAATGACTGTCACGATGACAACACATACTTTATTTCAGAGAGACATTGCAACGCTTATTCAATGATTAATTTTCCTTGCTGTTTATAACTAAATAAACCCCTATGCAGTTCTCTATCATGTCAAATAAATGGCTGGAAAATTGGACCATTTTTCTACCTTGAGACACATGTTCTGGAAAATAAAATGTTTTCCAGCTCAGAGTAGAGCTGTTCATCTCTTAAATGGTTTCAATGCAGTGGAGATAAAATTCATGCCTTGCTGGAGCTATTTTTTTCTGAGTTGCCAGCATCTGACCTGAATCTTAATCAGTTACAGTAATTAAAGTGAGTGTTGACTGGCACTGGTGTGAAATTACCGCAATACTATCCAGATCATCCGTTTTTGTGAACATTTCTATGGGTGGCAGATGTCTCTGTGCTTCCTGACAGAATGGCAATAGTAACATATCTTGTATTGAGGTCACTGGTAGGAAGTTTATTTTTGATCAGCCAGTTGTCTGACACATGCGGAAATCCATCACAAGTATCCAAAACAAACTGTGAGTTCCGCGCATCCCACATTTACATTGCAGTTCTCAAGATATTCATCAGAATGGCACCCAACTCACTGGAGGTTGCATTCTGTTCATCTAATTCTGGAGAGTATAAGGTATAGGTTGGCAAGAGCCAAGGCTTGTAGACTCCAGCGTGTGTGTTGGGGTATTCCTGGAGTCTAACCAGCTAAAACACCACAGCTTGTCATTGACAGCACAGTCTGGTAAGCTTTTCTGCTACTTGTCCAGTTAGGATCACCCTACCTATTAGGACTTTCGGCTTGCAGGGTTAACAAGAGCTGAGTGGGAAGAGGCCCTGCCCCCAACAACAACAACAACAATTTACATTTATAGAGCGCCTTTCACGTCGGGAGGACGTCCCAAGGCGCTGAACAAGAGGCGTGTGACCCGAGCTGGGAGGGGAGTGTTTGGGAAGGGGTGAAACACGAAGGGGAGGTAAAAGAGTTCGGGGTGGAACAAAAGGCACGGTCGAAGAGGAAAGTCTTCAAACCGGCCTTGAAAGAGGAAAGGGACGAGGCGAAACGGAGGGATTGAGGGATGGCATTCCATAAGGTGGGAGTGGAGAAACTGAAGGCCCGGCCTCCGATGGTGGGGCGGTTTGGGCGGGGGACTTGGAGCAGGCCAAGTCCTGTTGAACGGAGGGTCCGGGTGGGCGTATAGGGGGAGAGTAGATCGGTTAGGTAGGATAGGGCAAGGCCGTGTAAGGCCTTGTAGGTGAGGACGAGGATCTTAAACTCGATCCTCTGGAGGATGGGGAGCCAGTGGAGATGGGCGAGGGTGGGGGTTATGTGGTCACGGAGGCGGGTGCGGGATAGTACACGGGCTGCAGAGTTTTGGATGGCCTGCAGCCTATGAATGGAGGAACTGGGGAGGCCGACTAGGAGAGAATTTCCGTAATCCAGCCGTGAGGTGATGTAAGCATGCACAAGTGTTTCTGCAGCGCTGGGGTTAAGATAGTTGCGGAGCCTGGCAATGTTGCGCAGATGGAAATAGGCGGTGCCGGTCAAGGCGCGGATGTGGGGGAGGAAGGAAAGTTTTTGATCGAACATGATGCCGAAGTTCCTGATTGGCTTTGTGAGGTGGAGAGTGCAGCCTTGGATGTTGAGGCTGGCAGCGCCCGATGTGCGGAGGCGCTGGCTTGAGCCAATCAGGAGGGCCTCGGTCTTATTCATGTTCAATTGCAAAAAGTTGTCCCTCGTCCACGATTCGATGTCGGACAGACATGCTGTCAGAACAGTGACTGGTCAGCTCTTCCAGTGTCCTGTTAATGAACCAGACTGGCAGGGCTGTCAACACCAATGCATGTAACAATATAATAATCCTTGTATTTGATATAGCGCTATATCACATTGTTCAGTTGTCTCAAAGCGCCTCACTGAATATATTGTAAATTGAGTTGACTGTGTGTTTTGCGGATGAAACGTAGCAGCCAGTATCTCACATACACAAAATCCCAAATTGTTTTTTGGGGGGGATTATTCCCAGGAAGACGATTTGCCAATCGATTAACAATCGTTCCTCCCTACTGCTAGTTAAACAATGACGTATGGAAGAAGGAAACTTGCCTAAGGTTTTGCCCCACCTGGGAACTGAACCCTGTCCTCTTGCTAGCGAGATAAACATGCTAACCACTTTACTATCAGTCTCCATGCTAGCTGGTCTGGTTCTGATTACCGAGACTCCCACAGAAGTTTGGCTTGATTTTGACATTCCATTGCCAAACATGTCACCTTGGAGCCAGTTCACTTCCAAGTAGACTTTCCTTGCCTACCCCCAAGGAGGATAAAAAGGGTGTTCTTTGTATGATACTATGCTCAAGCGCTGTGGAATGCTACCCTGCATGAAGGGCCTTATAGAAATGCAAGCTGTCATTGTTATAATGTGCTTATCCAAACATCACCCATAGAATCAAAAACAGTGAAGAGCTCCTTGGGGGCTGACTATGTATTTTGAGAGATTATTGAAATGATCTGTACATAGCAGATGCTGGCTGTGTTGGGGACAATCAATTCTCTTTCAATGCCAACTTCACAACAATGGTGGCTGATGAGAATTTTGGTGAGTCAGCCATGAGATATCTGCGACTCATTTTTTTGCAAATCCTTCTGCGTAACATGCAATATATCCTGGAGCGCTGAACTGGACTTTAATATAAAGCAAGTCTTTAACTCACCTCTGTAATAGCTGTTGGATGAGACACTCATTCTCAACCACTTACATTTGACCTCAATAGAAGGGAAAGGAGGCAATTACTACACAAAACAAACAACACAGTACAAGTACTACAAATAAAAGTACAGTACTACAAAAAAATTACTACACAGTAGAACAGCACAATATTTATTCAGGACCTTTCATGTCAAGAAGATGCCTCAAAGTGCTTAACAATGCTGGATGGGCAAACACCTTCACGTGAAGAAAGCTGAAGGTTTGGTAGAAAAGTTTGGTAGAAAACAGTCTCAAGTTATCTAAGGTGCAATTTTATTGAATTCAGCTTCTTTGGGAGGTAAGTGGCGACCAGTGTGATCTTTCCAAAACTAATTATCAGCACAAAGGAGACAGAACCGCGTGTGAATTGGAGGAACAGGTGTTCTAACTGTTAAATGAGTGATAATAATATTTGATGTATGCATTGTGTGAAGCTGTAGACTCCTCCTGTGCACACTGGCATGTAATCACTCATTAATTGTCAAATCTGCTCACTTGCAGGGATTGTATTCACAACAAGACCCAATTTAGGGAATGGACGTTTAGCACCTTCCTACATCTTGGCCCGTCCTCTTTGCCCAGCTGGAATAGGCATACTGCCCAACCCCTGACCCCTCCACATCACCATTGGAGCTGTGCTTTAAGCCACAAACTCCCTAACTCTTGTACTCCTAGTCTCAATTACTACACCACTTTTTCAATCCAACCTGAAGAATTCGACCAAGCCAATGGTCGGTCACCCCTTCTCCCTTGTTCAGTTTCCAACTGGGCATTATTTAGCGATCTGAGATGTGATCCTGCTTGAACGGTGCTATTTAAATGCTTATAAATGTTGACATATAATAATAATAATCCTTAATAATCCTTGCATTTGATATAGTGAATTTCACATCTTCTAGACGTCTCAAAGCGCTTCACAGAATATGCAAGTGAATTTGACTATATTTGTGGGAGAAACACAGCAGCTAATTGCACAGAACTGTGTCACACAAACAGTTGTGGACCAAAATGGCCAATTAATTTTTTTCTGTTGTGGGATTATTATCAGCAAATGGAGCAAGGAAATGTTCCCAAGGTTTCGCCTGGCCTAGAATTGAACCCAGGTCTCTCGTTTGCAAAGTGGCTGCTCTAGTCATGGAGCCTGTAGTTCAGTGGTTAGAGCACTCGACTTACAAGTATGAAATCTGTGTTTCGAATGCAGGCAGGTCAATGCGAAACCTTGAGCAAGTTTCCTTGCTCCACATGCCTGATAATAATCCCACAACAGAAAAAAAATTGGCCATTTCAATCCACAATTGTGTGCAATTGGCTGCTGTGTTTGTCCCACAAATATACAGTAAATTCATTTTACAGTATATTTTGTGAAGCACTTTGAGACGTTTAGAAGATGTGAAAAGTGCTATATCAAATACAAGGATTATTATTTTTTATAGCTACAAGACTATTGTTGTAAAGGGAAGGGAATAGGATGGGTGGGGAGGTGGATTAGTGTTTTTGACCGCTTAAGCATGCCAATGCATTCCTTGCAAGCTGACCGGTTGTTTCCCTTTAGAAGTACAATTGGTAAACTTTCAGGTCATCAAGTCACCTCCAATGATACTTTCTCTTTGGTGCACGTGGACAAAAGAAATGACATTGGTGACAGCTTATAACGTAGAACTTGGTCTTTTTATAGCACAGGAAGCTAAAATGTCATTGGGACACCTTGATGTCAGTTCCTGCTTTGTGCATGCAGTACATAGGGTCCACAGTGCTACTCTGTTTGAAATGAATTCCCATTCTAGTGAAGCACTCTATGTAATCAAGTAAATCCAGTTCAATACATTCTTGATTTATGGCATTAATAGTTTTGTTACAATCACACTGGCAATGGTAGAGCATTCAGAGCCGCAGGTAGCAGTGAGCACCGATGGGAGATGTGTTTATCCAGGGCAGATCATTGTCCTCACCACACACCACACAGATGAAGAATACTTCTACAGTGCAGCACGACATCCTACAGCCTGGTCTCAAGCTGATAAAATGCCCTCGAGAGTTGACGCAAATCAAAGAACCAAGGCAGACTGGCTCTGTAGTAGACTCAGTGCACAAATAATTGATTAAAAAAAGGCATCATTACAATCATTATTTCAAATCATAATTTTTTGCAAATGCTTTAAAGATTAGAAGATCAATACTGTCTGTAGTACAATGGGGGTGAGATGGTAAATGAATTTATCCCTGGGGTTTGTCATCCAGATCAAATATTGCCTGGCTGCTTCATATTGATCAACCAGCAGAAATATTTCCCAGGGTAATTTAATGCAATATTTAGTGCAGTGCTGGGCAGTGAGAACCATTTGTTCTTTCATGAGCACAAGCCTATATGTGAACAAACTTGTTCAGGTAACGTTAATCTAGATTTCATACTCTATTCCTACCTTCGCTGGCAGAAATTTGTAGTTTATATTTGTGAGTTATATTCTAAGCAATACAATTCGGATATTAGGAAGTAAGAGGAAAAATTTGTAGAATTGTTTTCTCACGCAGAATGTTAGAAGACTATAACATGGAATGTTTTGCCACAAGTGGACCTTCAAAACTAGGCCCATTTAAAAGAGAATTCAATAAATATTTGAAGGACAATACAAAAGGGAATGGGAATAAAAGTAGAGAATTGGATTAGAGAGGATAGCTCCAGAGGAAGAGCACACAGACTCAATGGGCTACAATGCTTCCTTCTACGATTCCATATTCTTCTGATGCCATTTGAATGAAAGAGAATTTGGGTAACATTATATATAAGAAGTGTTACTGCATTAAATATTGCATTAAATTACATTTCCCAATATAGGCCAAACTGGATTGTAAATGGTGCCTTGTGTTGGAAAATGTCCTTGCAGGTATGAAGTGCCAAGTTCAGCAGGGATTCCCATATACATCAGTTGACCTCACATCTTGGCTCCAAGGCACATGGAGTCGAAACCAAAGTTTTGTTAATCATCATGATGTACTTTACCCCCAAGGTCTTTTTTTCCAGTGTGAGGTACCTGTTATGTTGTGGACAATTCCAATTAAAGATAGTGTCAGAAAGAAAAATGGACTCTCATGCATCATGGCCATCCTGAGCTGCTTGAGCATTCCATTGTCCTACATTCACAGCTGCTTACAGAGAGGTTATAATACTCTATATTTTTAGAAGTATATTTTGAAGTTTCAAGAAGAAGCATCTGGGAAAATAGGTGCACAGAGGATAAATAACATTTTAAAAAGTAGAACGCAAGAATAGTCCAAAAAAAATGACATGGCTCATCCCTTTCATTTGCCATACCCAACACAGCAAGCAGCTTCTGGCCAACAATCCCACAGGGATTATTTGATAATATTTCTGCCTTTCTCAACCATTCTTCTGCCTCATCCTTGATCCTCTTTTTCAAACTGTTCCTAAATACTTGTTTTAAAATATTACATACAGTATCTTTGATTTTCATAAAACAATCCAAATGTGTCAAGAACAACAACCACAAGAACAGAATTACATTTATATAGCGCCATTCACGTCGGGAGGACGTCCCAAGGCACTGGACAGTCAGTGTTTCAGACCTGAGCTGGGGTCGGGATCGGGGAAGATGCAGGGGAAGGGTACCGTTGAAGAGGAAGAGGAAGGCACCGTCGAAGAGGAAGGTCTTGAGGCGGGACTTGGAGGCTAGGAGAGGGTGAGGTGGAGGGTTTGCAGGATGGAATTCCAGACGTTGGGTGCAGAGTGGCTGAAGGCTTCCCCGCCAATGGTGGGGTAGGTTGGTCAGGGGACATGGAGCCCACTGAGCCAAGGGAATGGTTGGTAGTGGCTTAAAAGGTCGCAAAGGTACGGTGGGGCAAGGCCATGGAGAGCTTTTAAGGTTAGGACCAGGGTCTTGAATCCTCTGATTGATGGGGAGCCAATGGAGTCGGGCAAGAATGGGGTTGTGGAGCTTCGTGTGGGAGAGGACACGTGCTGCAGAGTTCTGGATGATCTGCAGCCAATGAAGGGAGGAGTTGGGAAGGCCGACATGCAGTGTATTGGCATATTCGAGCCTGGACATGATGAAGGCATGAATGAAAGTTTCAGCGGCCTGAGGGTTGAGGTAGTGATGGAATCTGGCAATAATGCGGAGGTGAGGGAAGGCAGAGCTGGTCATGGCTTGGATGTGGGGGAGGAAAGACAGTTGAGGATCGAACAAGATACTTAGGTTCCTGACTGGGTTGGTGAGGTGGAGTGTACAACCAATTAAAAGTAATATAAATGTATATCGAAGATCCTCATCAAAACCTTTAAAATGGACATCCAGTACTTGGAATCCACCTTGATTGGTTCGCAGTAAAATAAGCAGCAAGCTTCTTGAGCTCCACCACTCCCAACTGGTGGAATCATTGCTCAATGAGAAGGGATGTGTGTCTGAGCTGTGGGCAAGATGATGCTGGCAATGCTCACATGCCAAGCTGTATTGCCCACCAGGAAGCTTGCAGGGAGTCCCTGGTACCTAGCATCTGTCCTCCCGACGTGAAAGGCTCTCTATAAACACAATTAGGTTGTTGTTTTGTTGTAGTAAGGGCTGAAATCTGTGCTTGTTGGATGCCAAATGACCAACTAGTGACTATCCTCATTGGGGAGGTAAGTTGGATTGCTTTGGAGCAGAACTAGATTCAAGGTGACATGCCTGGCAACATAACATCAGAATCGGTGAAAGTCTTGGTAGTCTAGTTCCTGACCCAGGCGGTCCACAGTACTCCAGGGCACTGTTGATGGAAGTTCAGCTAGGCTGGCTCATCAGCTGGACTTTGAAAGGCAAACTAGTCACCAGAGGGATGGACTCTTCCCTTTTAGCTCCTGTTAACCCTGTAAGCCAAAGCCCTAACAGGTTGGGTGGTCTTAGCTGGACAACTAGTGGGAAAGCTTGTGAGGCATGCTTTCAACAGTAAGCTATGTGGTTTTGGTTGATGGGTTTTCCCACCTGTCAGATGAAAACAAAAGGCTGTAAGTGTGTAATTTCCAACTTTATGAATATGAATTTTCATGGATATGACAGTGATAGTGTTCAATAAAAAAAGAGCGCAGGATGAGGGCTGAGTAGAGCTCCATAGATTGACATGACAGGAGCCTCAATTCATCTTCCTAGAAGCATAGTATATTATCATGGTTCTGGGCTGTTTGGACATGTTCTGTATTGTTTTATCATTTACTTCATCAAAGTCTCAAACAGCCTGCAGGCTACCGGCCTGCTATACAACTACTCTTTGAACTTTATAATGGTAATTGTACTGTGAAACTTGCAAAGTATTAGAACATTTTCCGAACCTAAACAAGTAGTTTTGCGTGACAGACTGGATCAGGGATGTGTGCCTCTGGCAGGGAAGAATATTTGTTTTCTCACAGAAAACATGCTCCTAAGCTGCAGTTAATGGCTTCATAAAAAATAAAATAACTGCGTAAATTGAAGATTTTCCCCCACAGATCCACAAATTAGTGTGTCAGCTTGGTTCAACTGGTAGCACACTCAATTTCGAGTCAAAAGGTCAAGGGTTTAAGCCCTGCATCAGGGCAGGGCTTAATGTTGATTCTCGAATGCAGTGCAGCATTGTTGGAGATGCCATGTTTCCAATCAGATGGTAAACCGAGGTACCTTCCTGACCTACAATCCCCCAAATAAAATTAGTCATTCATTGCATGGTTATTTGTGAGGCATTGTTGTGTACAAACTGCGCTCCAAGACACTGCCCCGAATGAAGGATGCAAGATGTTTTTGTTGTGCACAAATTGGCTGCCCACATAAATACAGTCACAACTTTCCAGTATGTACTGTGAAGCGCTTTGAGACATTTCAACGATGTGAAAGCTGCTGTATGAAGTGCAATGGTTATTATTATTATTATATAAAGTCCATCAACACAGCACCTTTCACCCGGGTTTTTAAAACCCTCCTACAAATTGTTAACTTGGGATATGGCTTCAATCACCTCCCTCTGCCCCCTTTTCTCAGGTATCCATTTAAAAGAGTCTGAAGACATTATCCCACATAAAATACATTAAATAAATGGAAGTTATTGTTTTGTTTAGTACAGGTATTGCAGAATAGAACTCTTTTTACTCTGTGCCATTGATGTATTTAACTGTAAACGGACTTTTCTGCACTAACCATGATTCTGGCTTGTTTAATTGAGTGTGTTTTGCATGCTGGCCTGTGCTGAATTGGCAGCATTTTTTATTTACTTCTTAAGAACCCTCTGTGTGATGTAATGGTTCCTGACATCAGTTCTAACCATGATTCCGATTTGAAGGCTATGTTCCTGTTGTCATGGGTCCTCTACCAACGAGCTGTCCATTATCTAACTTGTCAATTTTATTATTATAAATACCTCAATCAAATTACTGTACCTTGGAACCTTCCCAATTCTAAAAACAGTCTGGCTTCCATTCTATCGTACCGTGTTTTGTTAAAGCCAGTTCCAGAGTTGTTGAAAAGATAATGTGCAACCCAATCTGTGAGGTTTAATGATTTGTTTCTCGACATTTCAATTATTGATTCAAAGAAAGACAACAAAAAACTGTTAAGAATTTATGCTATTTCTATTCTTGTAGCAGCTTTTTTCAAACTACAGCATCAAATATTTGTGGGTTGATAAAAATGTCCTTTTGAACTTTGTAGTTTTCCAGTTTTTTTTTATCAGTTGACATTTTTCTCTTGAAGCATTCTTGTGCACATTTATAAAATGCAAACATGCTATTGCCTGGGTGATGAGCATGATGATGCGTCCTTGTAACATTTCCTCCGTCTGGACTGGGAAATGACCACTACAGTGCATCTGGACAGTTGTAAAGAACAAAACAGTTGACGCAATTCTGTCTCAACCCTTTTCAATCAAATTCTGTGCCAACTAGCAATCCAATACCCTGCTGAATCTGCTGACACAATCTGCCTTCACTACTTCTCCACATATTCACCACATTGTCATCAAAAGTAATTACATTTAAACTGTGTTTACTTTTTTCTCTTCTGAAATTGGCTGAGTGGACCCTTGTTTTCATCTGGAATATAGTGTTGAATTCAAGATCCTTGTCCTCACTTTCAAAGCACTGCATAGCCTTACTCCCTTCCTACTTCTCTGACATGATGATCCCCTATCAACCTCTCCGCTCCCTTCGTTCAACAGGCTCCGGCCTGGTCCATATTTCCCGCCTGATCCACCCTACCATCGATGGCCAGGCTTTCAGACTCTCTGCACCTACCCTTTGGAACTCCATTCCCACAATCCCTTCGCCTTGCTTCTTCTCTTGCCTCCTTCAAAACTAGTCTCAAGACCTTCCTCCTCAATCATCAGCCATCATCCTACCTCTCTTCCCTTCCTCATCCCAACCCTGCCCCTCCCATGCTCAGATCCTGACCCCGACTGTTCAGCAGCTTGGGACGTCCTCCAGACATGAAAGGAGCTCTACAAATGTAATTTTGTTGTTGTTGTTGTAGTGTGGTCTGTTCCTCTGCCAACTATCTGTTCAACAACAACAAACTACATTTGTATAGCACCTTTCACATCGGTAGGACGTCCCAAGTTGCTTCAAATAAAAGCTGTTCAGGTGGACTTTAAAGATCCCATGACCCCATTCAGAAAGAGAAGAGCCAACACTCCTTCCACTGATTGGTCATTCACCTCATTCTGGCTCAGCTAGTTTTGATGTTGTGCATTCAAGTCCCCAAGTCCTGACTTTGAACTCACAGTCCAAACTAACATTGCATTGCAGAGTTGGAGAAGTACTAAATTGTCAAAAGTACCAGCCATCGGATGATATATTAAACTGGGGACCCATCTGCCTGTTCAACTTTAAAGACCCAGTGGCACTATTTGAAAACAGAAGGCAATTTCTTCTTGAATCCTGCCAACAATTCCCCCACTGATTAAAAAAAAGTTCATTCATTTCACTGTAATTTTTGGGTCATTGTTGGCTACAAATGCACACTACAATTTACATTTATATAGTGCCTTTTACTTCGAGTGGCCATCTCAGTGCTGGATGGGCAACCTGAGCTAGGGATGGGAGCTGACGGGTGTGGGGAGGGAAAAGAGGACCAAAGCATAGTCAAAGAGGTATATTTTGAGATGTGTCTTAAAAGAGGGGTGCGAGCAATATCTACACAGTTATTAAACTTTGAAGAAAAACTTTATGAAGTCATTTGAAATGGTCTTGATATTATAGGTACTTTATGAAATGCAAGAAATATTACTATGAACCGATGTTTGTGGAACATTAGAGCTGCAAACGGCTGCCTGGTAAGCCTATTAATCCACTTGCTCTATTTGATGGTAATTACCCAGAAATTGCTTTGAGACGCTTCAGTGCAATAAGGTACTACATTATATAAATTAATTTTTTTCCTACCTGGTGAATTCCCATTTATACCCAGCAGTGAATACAAATTCACCATGTAGATAATAGTGAACAAAGCTGCAGCATACCGTTACTTTTTACTCATTCTTCCAGCACATCTATATATTTTTAATATATATTTACACAGTGGAAACAAAGCCACAGTAGCAATGATGTACTCGAACACCTTGTGAATGCTGTATTCTAGTTATACGTCCATCCAACCTTGCTTGTAGAATAATGAAAAGCATTTACGCTCCCCCTTCCTATGCATTGAAGGAAGAGGGAGGTATACACTTTGGAGTCCACAAATTCTGGCTCTTGCCAAACTGCGTCAAATACTCTCCCAAATTTGATAAACAGAATGCATCCCTTAGCGGATAGAATACACATTCTATTCCAGACCCAGGGAAATGTCCATGTGTAGGTGACAAATATGTGTGGAACTCTCATTCTGGTTTTAAGCATGGTGATGGGTTTCTGCATGTGTCATGCACCTAGCTGATCAAAAACATTTGATCTCGCATATACTCACTGTCTCTCTCTCTCACACACACACACTTCTTTGGCTCAGGATCCTTTATGTTTGTAAATGAAAGCCATCATCAGAAAGTTATTGAAATTATTTTTGAATAGCATTCAATATAATATCCTATACAATTATATTAATTGACGTGTATATTTTAGCTGGTAGAGCTGGGTCAAACGTAACCAGTGCTGGTCCACGGGCAACAGGAGAGATGACAATTGTGAAGTCTCAAAGGTTATGTAGTGAGAAAAGAAAATCTATGTCTGGTGCTTTGGGAACTGAGCAGTTCATTTATACATGATTCAGCTACAAGCTCTCAAGCCTATGGCTGCTAATATAATTGACCTGCTGACCTGTTCTTACATCTTGGGTCACATGCATGTACTGGCCACGTGTACAGAATGTAATATTTTTTCCTCATGTGGACAAGCCAGAAAATAGAGGGAAATACAGTAATGTATGTAATGTATCCAAACATTCTGGTTCATTGTATTTTGGGGGCATTCTGTATTTACAATACCTGTACAGTATAGGTATATATGTTGCAATGTTTAGGCTCGTTTGCTAGTAGTCTCGCCTCTCAGTTAGATGGTGATGGGTTCAGCTCCACATCAGCACTTTGAGCTCATACCGTAGTTAAGCTATCACTGCAGTGCAGCACAGTGCTGGAGGATTGCTGCACAGTGCTGGAAGAGGGCTGCATTGTCCTTCAGATGAGGCATTAAATCAAAGTCCCTGTTCAGGTGGCCATTCAAAATCCTATGGCACTATTCAAAAAAAGGGAGGGAGTTTTTCGCTGTCCTGTCCAATAATTCTCCAGATAAAATTGGTTATTCACGCATTGCCTGTTTGTGGAAAATGGACTACAAATACACAGTCACTACCATTAAGAGAAACGTTTGGTTGTCTATGAGATGAATTTGACATTTGGCACATTTTCTGACACCCCTGCCACTCACACTGCTTTTTACGTTCATGTGATATTTAAAGTAAATCCTTTAAATTATCTGCTTCTCTGAAATAATTTGCTGCACCATGCTCAGATTTATTTCTTGTACGCTCACTGACTATACTTAACAGTAACTCCTGTGAAGCACTTTTAGATATCCTCACAACATGAAAGGCTGCTTACTAAATGCAAGGATTGTTATTATTTTAGTTAAAATCACAGCACAACATGAATCATGGCACAATTGTAGCACTACAACAAATTGCATTGAAGTGCATGGAATTATCACTTTGCTTGGCACTGTGTGGTTTCAGTAGAAAATGATTTTTTTTTACACTTCTTATCACGTCAAAACATCGCAAAATGCTTCAGATAATTGCTTGATTTAGCTGTTTGAAATGCTAGAAGTTTTCTTATGACCTGTCCTCCTCTCATTTATCTGTCTGCCCAGCAGAACTAGCAGACGTTATGAAAGTGGCTGCAGGAAATGTGTGTTTGCGGGAACACGGCATCCAAAATTTATTGACTTGAAATCAGTGCAATCTGTCAATGCGGTGGCAGTCATTCTTTGAAATCTGTGCAGCAAGCACTAGATTGGTCCCTAGAGTCAGTGCTGAAATTTCAACAGCATTGCAGTGCACTTAAATTTTAATAAGGCACTTTCACTCTCCATCTCTCTGTGTAGCACCTCTTGCAACTATGTCCACTTGGTAATCTTGGTTAACTGCTCTTAGCGTGACACATTGTAAGAGGTTTGGATTTTGAGAAGATCGCCACGTCATTGCAGTGGCTGGTACTGTATTGCAGCACGGATGATTGATGAATGCTTAACTTTGCTGAACCTGGGAGTGGCCCTTCATGAATATGTCATGTGGTTGCAAAAGCTCCAGTTGTGTATTCTATTTGAATTTTCACAAAGTAACTCTCCAAGGGCTGCATTGAACTACTGCGTTTTCAATACCGAATAATATTTAATGCCTGTAAAACAACTGAGTCGAATGTTAACATGTGGACCTTAGGTAAATTAAACACTTACTACAGAGTGCTTCTGCATTAAAGAAAACAAAAATCCAGCTCTTAGGCAACTGTCAGGATCAACAGTTGCTGCTAATTAGACAAGCAAATACAAGCAAATAACTAGTGTGAAACTGATGTAGAACACAACCTTCCCCTCCCCTTTTGTGCACTGTTTATAGAGCTTGTGCTAAGCTGCTAAAACTAAGTACTGTACAGTATCTCGTTGTCTTAGCTTTACAAAGGCCACTAAACGTATAGTCACAGCACTTTACAGTATCTCCTGTGGAGCATTTTGGGATGTCCTCCTGAAATGAAAGGCATTGTACCAAATGTCAGAATAATAATGATAATAATAACTGTTATTATTGTAGGACATTGCTGTATGTAACTTACCTGTCGTGTTCACCTACAAAGTAGAGTCCATCGCACTCTACAGTAATTGCTGTGAAGTAGTTTGAGACTTTTGACGCTGTGATAAGATACTACATCAAATGCAAAGTTTATTGTAACTAACACAAACCCAAGTGGAACCTGCAAGAGTTAACTGCTCATTGTACCTTTGGTGTTAAATCTAACATTGTTGAATTTTGTGAAAGTCTTCAATTCAGTTTAATTTGGAGGCTGATTTCTGGCAGGTCTTAAAAAGAACCATGGAAAGCTCCAGCTCCCAAATTAGAATAGAAATTTTGTAAATTACAAATTCTGCAATATTTTATATTCTAATAATAACTTACAACAAGTTGCACTTATATAATACAGGATAGCGTCTTAGAGTGCTTAGAGAATTTTAAGCGAATAGTCCTGATAATAATCCTTGCATTTGATACAGTCAGTGTGCCTTCATGTTGCCAAAGTATTTGACAGGATTTACTGGAAGTGTAGGGACTGTATTTTTAGGAGAAGGCTAAGGCTCCAAATATGTTGCCCACAAAATTCACTTTTGCAGTATTTCCTGTAAATTTCAATCTACACCTATTCGTATATCTTCCCGTGCTGTTCCCAAGGAGGTACATATCCAATTCTTAGCATGAGGTACACATGGCCCACCGAGGAAGTGTACCTTCTATGAGTCAACACCTTTAGGAGAGGAAAATATAATGAAATATTCCTTTCCTCACCAATCGCCATACATTCACACTTCCCCAACAGTGGTCATCTCAGCCTATATGGGACTGGAGTCCATTCTAACAGTCCCAATGGAACCTGGGCGGAAATCAGCTGGTATTCTAATTGAGCCAGTCTGGACAGTTTGGCTGATGGCCACACCAGATGGTGCCTAACCCACTAGCCTGCTGAGTGAGCCTTTATCTTTTTACTTAAAACGCAGTTTGCTGTGAACTGTTACAACCTGAGCTACCTGGAAAGATTGATGAGTCAACATGTTAGTGAGGCCCAAAACGCCTGAAGTACAAAGATCGAAGTGCTGCATACAGTTTGGGTTATGAATATCCTCAAATATACTGAATAAATCATTATAATCATTAAAATCAAAGGTAGTAATAGGTTATTTGACCTTGCACTGCACATAGTCACCCTGAGCTGTAAGTAATAGGCTGTGCCTTTCCTTGGTCTCTGTAGAGCACCTATTGCTACCCTGATTATGACCACCCAGGGCCATGATAAATGATATTCCAAGTTCATTGAAAGACTTGTCCTCCTGATATGAATGGAATTCATCTAACAAGATCTTAAATTAGCTGTGCCATGCCCTTTCATGTCAGCACCAGATACAATTTATCTGTGGACATGAGCTTGCACTGTTATGTGCTTGGAACGTATGTGCTCAGCATCGTGATGATCACTCTGTTTATAGAACTGTGTTTCATTATAACTCTCAACAACAATACACCAATAGGTAAGTCACTATTGCCTTTGTATACTACCTTCAAATCCAATGAGGAGGTCATGTTCACAAGGTCTTTATAATCTCCAGACATTATCATTCCCATCATACCTCATGACTCAAATCTCTCACTCTGCCTCTCTTCCTGTCACTTTCTGTGTTGTCTCTTGCTTCTTACAACTGCAGTGCGGAGAACAACAGGAAGGCTACATGCAATTTTATAAAGCACCCTGAGCATGACCTGGTTCAGGGCCTCCAGATTCTTTAATCCAGTCCTGGTTGCAGGTTCCACTTGGTTTGACATAGTTATAAGAAACCTTGCATTTGATGTAGCATCTTATCAAGTTGTCAAATGTCTCAAACTACTTCACAGCAATTACTGCAGAGTGTGGTGACTCTACACTTTGTAGGTGAACATGACAGGTAAATTACATGCAGCAAAGTCCTACAAACAGACATGAAGTCAACAACAAATTTTATCTGGAGGAATGGAGACCAAAACTCTCTTTTCATTTAAATGACATGGGATATTTTAACGTCTACCTGAACAGGGTTAACATTGGAACTGAAGGATAGTACCTCCAACAATGCAGCGATAACCGAGTCCTGGAGTATCAGCCGAGACCATGAGCTCCAAGTTCTGACTTGGGACTTGGTAACTCACAGCCTTCTGACTCAGAGGCTAGTACGTCACTGTCTGAGCCAGGCTGACACATACGATTGATTCATTTGTGAGGCTATACTTGGCTATATACTCTTGGGCTACAAAGGTGAATACATCAGCTAGTCTGCTTCTTATATCTATCCAGTGACCTCCCAGTATATCATCTCAACATTATATAGGCTCTCTTGAGACACAAGTCTGGAAGAAAACAAACCATCATTGCAAACCTGTCTAATTATTGCAGTTCAAATGAATATACTGTTGCACAAAAATGTCAGTCACCCTTCATTATACTTTACTGAAGTCAAGTGATGACACTGATACTAATTCCACATTATGACCCAGCTCTCAGTGTAACTGAACACTGCCATTAGTGTAAACAGCAGGTCAACCAAATGCAATTCGAATAAAGAGGATCTAATATGGAATTGATTGAAATGTAACAGGGTTTTAATCTTTTATAGACAACTGGCACGTAACCATAAAATGGTAAGCTTGAGCTTCTCGGATAGGCATTGGAGCCTGCTGAACTACACTGCTGGCCTTATTTATTCCTTTGTGTGCATGGTATTCAATGCATTCTGAAGTTGGAAAAGGTTCAAAACACATTGTTGACAAGGCACATTGTCCTGAAATGGGCACTGACATTGATGGCAATTGATCAATGAGGAGCCACCAATTAGAGGTCCTTGTGAAATTCTCTAGTGTCCACCTTCTAATGAGTCCCAGGGTTCTATACTCACCCGTGAGCATGATTAAATAAACCACTAATATACTGTACTGCAACACCAATTAACATACTGTGTTCTGTTAAAATGAGTCTTGAAAACAGCTTAAGTAGATGATATGTTGAGTCCCGAGCATGTTATGATACATATGCCCACCAGTGACTTTGACCTGGGAGTGAGAATTATGAATGGGTTCTGGTCACTCTCATGAATGCAGTTGCTTATTACGGTATAACTCAGCCCCAGCCACGACATATTCAATTTATTATTATCCAGTGGGAATTTGTAGGCTAACAAAATAAATTGAAACTGCTTTGAGACTTACTACTAATGTTTGTGTGATGTTTATTTCCGCTAGTATTTCTTTACATGAGGGTTCTACTATTAAATATAAAAATAAACAGGCGATTTGTCACAGTGAAGTATTGTAATAAAAATTATGGAAATGCTGAGGAGACAGGTGGCATTGGAAAGAGTTTATCTCTCCTGTTAACCTCATTTTCATGCGCTTTGTGATCCAGTCAAGTGTGAAATTAGGTGTTGAAGAATTATTGGAGGGAAGAAACGTGCAATTCCACCTTGTGTTAGGTGGCCTGACAAGAATGCATATTCTCAAGATTGAGGTGTGTTTCAGCCACTGCATCTCAGAGATATCCCCTTTACTGATTTTCAGTGTTTAAACCTTCTGATTAAACCTACAGAAGTTGAATTTGACAACTTTGGAAATGTCCATCTTGTGAAAAGACTCAATGGCCGAATGTGGACTAGTGTGATTTTTTAGGTCATTTCTACATACTGCATATAATAAATTCAAACTAAATTGGGAAGGGGGCTGTAGGAATGGGATAGGGAGGTAGAGAGATTATATTTACATTTGAATAATGGCTTCCCAAAGTCTGTTTGAGGTGTTAGTCTAGGCTGACGCTTCATTGCTTGGCATTGAATATTCATTGCGCTACATTGTCAGGTGTGCCAAGTTTTGAATAAGATGTGAAATTGGGTCCTTTTCAGGTGACATTAAAGATCTCAAGGCAATATTCAAAAGAGAAGGGAGTTTCTTCCGGTGTGCTGTACAACAATCTGCAAGATAAAATTGTTCATTCACATCATGACTGTTTGTGAATCAATGCTCTGTGCAATTGGGTTGCTGTGATCACCTACAAAATACACAGTCACTACTTTACAATCATTCTTGAGAAGCACTTTGAGATATTTCAATGACATGCTGATGCACAATTTCAATTAAAAGTTTATTATTGCTCAATTAAAGCAGCTGATTGGAGGCTGTTGCATCCCAAAATGTCAGTAACATTAAAATTTAATAATCATCCTTCAAATTAAGACTTGATTTTAAGACTGTGTTCCAAAATTCTACACAAGCTGCAATTTATTTAAACAATATTTTTAAGTATAAAAACCTGAGAAATTTGGGGCGTTAAAATTAATAAAGTGCAGGTAAAGGATCAGACCTTCTGGTCTATCAGAATGTGCCAGTGATCAAGCAGTCCTCCCAATGAGGGTTTATAAACCATTTTGATAGTTACAGTGGAGTCCCATAGCGTAATGGTTAGAGTATTCACCCCCCAAGTGAGAGGACCTGTGTTTGATTCTCAGTTTCCTTACTCCAAACACCTCTGTTTCACAAATATACAGTCGGTTTTCCTGCTCTCCTTCCCCCTACCCTTCCCCCTCCCCCCCCTTGCCATCTTTCCCCCCTTTCTCCCCTAATCCCACTTCCATGACTATTTGTGGGACACTGCTGTGCGCAATTTGGCTGCCACGTTTCGCCCGCAAATATACAGTCAATTCTCCTACTCTCCTGCATCCTGCCCCGACCCCTCTCCCCCTGCTCTTGACCCTACCTAACTGTACAGCACCTTGGGACATCCTCTCAACGTGAAAGGCGCTATATAAATGCAAGTTTTGATTGATTGGTTTACCCAGCAGTAAGTGTCGTGGAATAACTCACAAAGATATCAGGTTGTTCGTGTAAAGCACAAACAGTCATTTAATACTAAGAAACAGCTAACATGGTTTCCGATTTTTAACATGGTTTCCACATTCATACAACAACAAACTCAACAACAAAATTACATTCACATTTACACCTAGTCAATTGGTGGGTTGCTTTCTGGGGACAACAATCCCTGCAAAAATGTGGTTACTCTATCCATGACTGTTTGTTGGGCACTGCTTTGCACAATTGGCTGCTGTGTTTTGCCCATAAATACACAGTCAATCCATTTTACAATATACTCTGTGAAGTGCTTTGAGTCATCTCAATGATGTGATAAGGCATTACATCAAATTCAAAGACTATTATTATTATTACTACTGTGTTGGGATCTAATATGGGTATATTTGTAAAGGAATTCCTTAAGTCACTATATCAAATGCAAGGATTATTATTAATAAGGAACCTGAGTTAGGATTCATCTTGGTGACCAATTCTAGCTGTTCCCACTTGTCACGGGCACTCTGCTCTGAAAGTGGGTTGTGTTGGAGTGGAGTTTCTAGTGGATATTGCAACATTCTTCTGTTTTCCTCTTCTTCATGGAATCCTATTGGAGAACTCACAATATTACCACACAGATATCTTAATGCTGTAAAGTCAAAAGAAAGCCTTTAGTTATCCCTACTGAGAATGTTGAACACCAGGAACTGGAAAAGGCAAACCAAAAGTGGTACTGTCCACTGATTTGTTTTATGGACTTGTTATAATGCATGGTCCTGTAGTGTATGTAGAGGTGGAGTCCTGTAGTATATTGTATTGTTTAGAGCTCTTACTTTGTAAGTGAGAGAACCTAGATTCCATTCATGGGCAGGCAAAACATTAGACAAGTTTCCATACTCCACACACCTCTGTTTGCATAGCAGTAAGTAGGAACCCAGCTGTTAGTCAATTGGTGGATCGCTTTACAGGGCTAATAATCCCTTCAAAAATAATACTAATTTAGTCACTCAATTTACAACTGTTGAGGGAGACTTCTGTGTGCAATTGGTTTTTGCATTTCACTCACAAACTATAGGCAATTCACTTTACAGTATTTTCTGTGAAACACTTTGAGACCTCAATAAAGCACTATATCAAATGCAAGATTATTATTATTAGTATCTAATTTGATGAACCCAAAGCTGGCCCTTTGTATCAAAGCCATCACAATAGTTAAAAATAAGCCGTGGTTTCAAGTATCTGAATCTGTGCTGTGGCTTAAGGTCAAAGAAAAGTGTTTGTGAACCACCTGCATTTAATGACTTATAATGAATTGAATTGACTTTTTTAGAGGTTGCTTATCTTATCTCTCAGACATTACTGATATGCTTGGAATAGGCAGGCAGACATAGCTGAGGTGTAGTGTCACACCAGCATCCCTTTGAGGTTTATCTGTGTTTTCCAACAGACTCTTTAAGATTTATGATAGGATTGTGCCTATACTTCACTAAGGATATGAACTGGTGACTGAAATCTTTTAAGCTGACTGGCTTGTGTCTCTTTAAACACTGGCAGTAGACTGAAACCTCCTTTGATTGCAAGTTCTGATAATGCCGATGGAATTTGGTAGCTTAAACATGTATGGAACCAATCTGTACACAAATCAGAGATTTACCAACATGGATAGGGTGGATCACTTGTACTTATCTTGATGCAGAACTCTGTAACCTATTTTCGCTCCCACATAAGGCTTTGCATGGCCATTATCTCCACCCTCGCCAAGCTCCATTAATTCCCTATTGAGTTTAAGATCCTTATCAATTAAAATTCTCTCCTTGGTCTCATTTCACCCCCTCCCAAGCCTCACACCGATGTAATGTTCTCTAACAGATGCACCACGTGCAATGTTGTGCAATGTTGACTCTGGTTATTACATGTCCTCACTCACTACACTCCTCCTTTGGTGGTCAAGTTTGCAGTCCGTGTGCTTTGGAATTCATTCAGATTCTGAGGTTGTGGATTCAAAGTCCATGATGAGTCTTTGAATTCCCTCTCTAGGCATGGAAGTTCTGTACTGTCAGAGATACAGATCTTTGGATGAGATGTTAAACCAAGGACCTGCCAGCTTGCTCAGGTGAATGTTAAAGATCCCATGGGCATTACTTAAAAACAGAAGGAAATTTCCCCCGGGGTCTTGGTCGACATTCCCCAAATAAAATCATCCCATGGCTGTTTGGGGGATATTGGTACAGCTTACCTACTGTGTTCATCCACAACTACACAGTCATTGTAAATTGTAGAAATCTATGAAACGTTTTGAGACATCCTCTTGACAGGAAAGGTGCAATATCAAATGTAAGGAGTAATTATATTTGAAAATTGGCCATTAGAAGTCTAAAGACTCATGTTTTCATAATCATGTCCTATATGGATCCTTTCACACGCAGAATCCAGTCTGATGTGTTGACCTCAAAGTCCTTTCAAGTAAAATAATTATTTATCTTTACAGTAATACTAATAATCTTTACAGTTCATATAGTTCCTTTCATATCTGTATAATGTCTCAAAGTGCTTTGAAGGAATTACAGTAAAATGTAGTGAATGTAGTGACTTTTCATAGGAAAATTTGATTCTGAGGATGCTGTTTCAGTTTCGCCTCAGATATGTAGGAAGAGAGCTGGTTTCTTTGGTAATATGTAATGATGTATACAGCAGGGTGACCATACTTTGTAAGTACTGTACATATAAAACAAATTGAACTTACCACAATTCCTAATGCTGGCAGTACTGGAGAAGCTTGTTGGATTAATGGTGTTTTGCCCACAAAATATACAATCAATTCACTTTGCAGTATATTCTGTGAAGCGTTTTGATACATCTCAATGATAAGTTGCTACATCAAATGCATAATAATCAGGATTATCATTGATTCTGTATTTCTTTGATAAGTGTATCTGTTTAAGAATTTTATTGATCTTGCTCAATTTGTTGCTGAACTCAAGACAGGGCAGATTTGGTCAGAGACATAATACCCCATCCAGGATTTGTCCCCAGAAATCTTGGACGTATGGTCACCCTTGTATAGGGCAAAGCCATTCCATAGTTGGACCATCCTTTTCTTATTTAAGGAACATTCAATAGCTACCAGCAGGTGGCAACACTTCTGGATTGTTTGGTCCAGGTTCAAGTGTCCCGTTTGTTGTTTCTGAAGCAGTGCTCTTTATATTATACATTTCAGGGGTACAGTGAGCTTTAAGCCATTATATTTGTTGGACCATTGAAAACTATGGTTGGAAAGACAGATAAATGGAACTGAAAGGATTGCTCTGAAAAGAGCCAGGAGAGACACGATGCGCCAAATGGCCTTGTTCTATGCTGTAAATTTCTATTGTTCTGTTTTGTGGGTGTGATAAGAGGCGCCTAAATTTTTCTCTTGTGTGTCAAAAGATAAATATCGTTAATTAAATATGTGACAATTTTCTGCAAGCAAAAGGTCCTTATCAAATGCTGTGAGTATTTACTATGTACCTTTCCTGACGTCCTCACAACTTGAAAGGCGCTCTATATGTGTAATATTGTTGTTGTTGTATCTGGGGTTAGAACCTAACCAAAACTGGATGAAACTCTGATTTAATCAATGGAATTGCTGCCAATAATTTTGTCTGTTTGGCACTAATTTAGCAATCTCACTTAAAGGTCATAGAGGTGGCTGGCGTGGGAATTGGAAGAATTCACTTTGCCGGTGGAGGCGCTGGACGTTAAAGAACTGCAAAAAGCTGTTTTCTTAATTAAGAATGAATTTTACACTTGTTTTCCAATGTCCGCACAATCTGACAAACCCGGTAGCTGCACCATCCTCAGGGGAACCCTGTTGTAGAACTCCCTTGTAGAATGCTGCCTTGCTGTCCAATGTGAACCTGTGCTAACTGGAGGTACAATTACACTTCTGGTGCTGAGCAGTCAATCAACCATTTGTGCACCATTTGGCTTCTGATTGGAAGCCAATCAGATGGTTTTCTACCAGGAGAGGATTGTAATTCAGGACAAAATTGATAGACTCAGCATAATCATTTATATTTGCTGATAATTGCTGCACTTTAAAGTAAAATCCTCGGTGGTTCTTTCCTGTTGAAAAAGATGATATATCCATGCAAGCATTTTCCTTCTTCTTATTTTAAGTAACGTGCTTTTTTAGAAAAAGCCTGATCATTTTAACACTCAATGAGAAAAAGCCCCAAATATTCAAAGAACCAGATGTGAAACTGGTTAATTCAGTTCCGGTCAGAAGGTCACCAAACAGGGACAAATCCATTCTGATTTATCTTGTAGTTGACCCAGGAGAGCTGCAGTAAATTGGGTATAAACTGAAGCTTCACTGAACTATCTGTCAAAAAGCTTTTGGTGCACACTTACACAGCTTGATCTTGGTACTGAAGCTTATTCTATATGACTGGGCAATGAGCCTAGCAAATCTTGCTATATTATATTTGCTTTTGTCTCATTAATTAATAGGCCATTCATAAGGCCATTCATAAGGCCACTCTCTCCGGTACACCTGAGACATACACAGAGTATGAGTCAATCCTCTACCAGCACCACAGAAGATGTAGAGGGCAACAGTTGGCCGCAACACCAATATAATAATCCTTACATTTCAAATGTATCTTAATAATAATAATTATTATTATTATTGCATTTGATATCGCGCTTTTCACATCTTCTAGACGTCTCAAACAGACTATACTATAAAGTGAATTGACTGTATATTTGTGGGTGAATTTCTCAAGACCATCTGCTTAGACCGAGCCTTCAGCCGCTGTCCTACCTCTGCCTTCCCTCATCCCAACCCTGCCCCCCACCCCAGCATGCTCGGGTCCTGCCTCCTGACTGTTCAGCACTTTGGGACATCCTCCCGGCGTGAAAGGCACTTCGTAGAATGTAATCTCAAAGCACTTCATAGAATGTAAAAGAATATAATTGCGCATTTGTGGGCAAATGTGGCAGCCAATTGGCACACAGCAATGTCCCACAAACAACAATAGTTGTGTTTATAGAGCTCTTTCACGTGTGGATGACACTCCACAATGTCCCAAACAGCCACAAATTCAACGACCAATTTTATTTTGGGGATTGGCCAGGAGACCACGAGAAACTCTCTTCTCTTTTTGAGTAGTGTCATAGGATCTCTAACATCCACCTGGATAGGAAGATGGAACCTCAATTTTATCATGTCAACAACAACAACAACTTAAACTTATAAAGCGCCTTTCACGTCGGGAGGATGTCCCAAGGCGCTGCACAGGAGGCGTGTGACCCGAGCTGGGAGGGGAGTGTTCGGGAAGGGGTGAAACACGTAGGGGAGGTCGAAAAGTTCGGGGGGGAACAAAAGGCGCGGTCGAAGAGGAAAGTCTTCACACCGGCCTTGAAAGAGGAAAGCGAAGAAACAAGGCGGAGGGATTGGGGGATGGAATTCCACAGGGTGGGAGCGGAGAAACTGAAAGCCCGGCCTCCGATGGTGGGGCGGTTCGGGTGGGGGGCTTGGAGCAGGCCAAGTCCTGCTGAACGGAGGGTCCGGGTGGGCTTATAGGGAGAAAGTAAATCGGTTAAGTAGGGCGGGGCAAGGCCGTGTAAGGCCTTGAAGGTGAGGACGAGGATCTTGAACTCGATCCTCTGGAGGATGGGGAGCCAGTGGAGACGGGCGAGGGTGGGGGTTATGTGGTCGCGGAGGCAGGTGCGGGATAGTACACGGGCTGCAGAGTTTTGGATGACCTGCAGCCTGTGAATGGAGGAACTGGGGAGGCCGACGAGGAGAGAGTTTC
The DNA here is from genome assembly GCA_035084275.1 of Hydrolagus colliei. Classification (NCBI taxonomy): domain Eukaryota; kingdom Metazoa; phylum Chordata; class Chondrichthyes; order Chimaeriformes; family Chimaeridae; genus Hydrolagus; species Hydrolagus colliei. The sequence continues at coordinate 12,086,076 of CM068745.1, forward strand.
CGTAGTCCAGCCGTGAGTTGATGTATGCGTGCACGAGTGTTTCGGCAGCGCTGGGGGGTGAGGTAGTTGCGGAACCTGGCAATGTTTTTTTCTAGTAGCCAACCAGGCTGCACAGAGTGAGTCAGTGTGATAGCTAGATGAAATATCTGAACATCTCTATGATACATGTCATGCAGACTGTATCATACAGGCAGACTGATTCATTTGGCTGCTTCAATTGAACCACTCAGATGAGCTGTTGATGACTTCTGAACATGACCAGATCAATAAAATATAATTTAAGATGCTGAACCGTCTCAGGTTAATGATGGACTGTTAATGCATAGTGGAGATTTCATTGATTTGGTCATTAAAACACAAAGGTGATAATAGCAACCACAGTTGTAATGAGCTAAATTAGTATTTTTAATGGTCTATAGACTGAAGAAGGAAGCCAGGCAGAAAGGGTGGGGGAACAGAACAAGATTTTGAGTCATCCTGATTCAGTGCAAGGTGATGGATTACGTACGATACAATTTATATTTATATAGCTCCTTCCGTATTGGGAGGACGTCTCAAAGCGCTTCCCAAAGCTGTCCTGTCACCCAAACCGGGGAATGGAGCTAAGGGAGTAACGGTGGGGGAAAGTAATTGAAAACAGAGTCAAAGATAATTCCAATAGAATTCAGAGGAAATCAAACAGCACACAGTTAGATAAATGATAAGAATAATCCATGCATTTTGATATTGCCTCATCACATCTTTGAGATGTCTCAAAGCGTTTCACAAAATATAGTGTTGACTGAATTGACTGCATATTTTGTGAAACATGGCGCACAGCTGTCTCCCACACACGGTTCCACATTGAGTGACCAATTTATTATAATAAAAATAATACCTCCAAAAAAGAGAACCGCCAATCGACTAACAATCATGTTCCTACTTACTGCTAGGTAAACGAAGTTAGGAAACTTGCCCAACGTTTTGTCCTGCCCGTTAATTGAATCAAGGTCTTGCGCTTGTGGCGAGTGCTCTAACCACTGAGCTACAGGATTCCATAAAATGTACACCCAAATGTATTTCCCCTCTCCTTTTTTAAATGTTATTTATATCCAATCCTCCTAACCACTTTTGCCAAAATCCGAAATGCAAAGTATTAAGTGCAGGACACCAAGGTCGAATAAACTAAAATAAATAATTGAGTCAAGTCAGGAAGTGAGTTAGGTGATTTCAAGTTTATGATAAGATGCCTTTAATGTCAGTAAAACTTCACAGGATTTACTATGAAGTGGGGTGACAGTGAATTTGTAGTCCAATTGCTCAAAGCAATGTCCTTCAAACAGCCACAAAGCAAACAATCCCTGAAATTTTATTTGGCGTACCGTTGGTCTGGACAATTATATATTTAAAAAACCCTCCCCACTTTCAAACCCTACCTTAAAGGCCTTCCTTTTTTATCCAGCTCCCGATCAGCTCCCTAACTCAGGGTCAGACTTCGCCACTGTCAAGCGTTACCTAGCGTTGTTGTTGAGTTTTCAACAGGGATGGTTAACTGTTTAGTAGCATTACAGCACCAAAGCACTGACCCGTGGACTGTACATCTCAGCTCAGACAAAGCTCACATCTCATTCGGGGAGGGGTGGGTGGGGGTGGGGGGGTGGGGTAGGCAAAATAGCTTGCCTCAAGTTGTTACTACCTGAATCCCTAGCAGAGGCTGCAGGTAACTGAAAGTGGGGAGGAGGAATATATCTAAAAATAGAATCGTCAAGGTCCACAAATATTAGGATCTACAAGCCCTGGAGTCCTGTAGCTCAATGGTTAGAGCACTGGCCTTGCAAACAAGAAATTTGGGTACGATTCCCAGCCTGGTAAAACCTTGGGCAGATTTCCTTACTCCACCCGTCTAATCATGATCCCTCAAAAAAAAACAATAATAAAATTGGTCACTTCTATCCTTGACTGTTCATGGCACACTACTGTGTGCAATTGGCTGCCACAATTCACCCACAAATATATATAGTCAATTCACTTTAGTGTATTCTGTGAAGTGCTTTGAGACGTCTAGAAGTGACAATCACTATATGAAAAGCACGGATTATAATTATCATATTATATTATTGTGAAGCTTCAACCCATAACCTTCTCACTGAAGACTGAGAGTACTACCAACTGAGCCAGGTTGGCAGGTTAATAAAAATAAGTCTTGCATTTGATATAGTGCCTTATCACATCTTCGAAATGTCGCAAAGCGATTCAAAGAATATACTGTACTGTAAAGTGAATTGGCTGTACAGTACACAGTATATTGTGGGCGAAACACAAGGTTAGTTGGTATCAAACAAGTGAGGGGAATCAACTACTAGTTATTTTCAGCACCGAAAAAAATCCCAAAGACTCAACTCCTGATGAATTAGACTGAGCGAGGATAAATGCTGCAATTGTGTACTTACTTTGGATCCCCCTGGGCTGAGCTCAGTTACTGAGCTCGGGGCTTGAGTGCAAACCTCGCAATGTTCGAAGAAATTGCTTCCCAAGAGGAGGTAAATGATTCATCTTCAGTGCATTTCTCCCAGAATAAGGTGATTTGAATGTTTGGATAAAAAATGTTGCTTGTGAATATATGCTTGTGGGTCTACATTAATTTAATCAGTTGTATGTTTCTTACAGTATACACTTCAGTGCTGGGACAGCAAGAGGCTATACTTTATAACTAACATGACAGCTGAGACCTATCTTTTAGATTCAACCTAGTGAATCATTCAAATGTGTATTGTAGTGCTGGCATCTAATGTTGATCTACAGATCTCGATCTGAATCATCCATTCATATTTTCACCGAATAAAGTTCTTAAAGTTTTTTCCTGTAGATTTCCTAAATCGCTGCACTTGATGAAGCACCTTTTGTGTTGGGAGAATGTCTCAAAGTGCTTCTCAGAATTTACTGTAACTATGTAGTAATTGTTTTTTGGAGGCCAATATGGCAGCAAGTTTGTGCAGAGCAACTTTCCACAAACAACTATGAAATGAATCACCAATTTTATTTGGGGGATTGTTGGCCAAATTCTCAGGAAATACCAGGAGAAACTCTCTTCTCTTTTCTGGCATGGGGTCCATAACATCCATTTGAACAGGCAGATGAGACACGGTTTAATATCTCACATGAAGGATAGCACTAGCATTACATTGAAGTGTCATTCCAGACCGTAATCTCAAAGTCCTGATATGATGCTTGAAAAACACAACCTTTTGACTCAGAGATGAGGGCACCACCAGCTGATCAGGCTGACAATCAAAATAAAATAAAATGCGAACACGGAAAATCTAAAAATGAAACAAAAATGTTGAGAAAATTGCCCGGGAAGTGTTAACTTATAATAATAATAATCTTTGCATTTGATATAGTGCTTTTCACATCTTCTAGATTTCTTAAAGTGCATCACAGAATATACTGTAAAGTGAATTGACTGTATATTTGTGGACGAAACGTTACAGCCAATTGTCCCACAAACAGTTGTGGGTTGAAATGACTAATTACATTTTTTTTTGGAGGGATTATTATTAGGTGTGTGGAGTAAGGAGACTTGCCCTGACCTGCCTGGATCTTTTCCAATGAAAAACCAATCAACCCACTGTGCAGTTACTTCTTGCATTTTGCTTCACAAACTTTCTCCTCTCCTGAATGCCCTAATACTTCCTGTCCTCTGGTACTTTGCCTCAGTGAAAATCCATATTGTGTGAGTCTAGACAGTGGATGTTGGCAGCCTATTTAACTGTGGAGGGCATGACTGCAATCCTGTTCTTGCCAGACCTTAACATTTGCACACATTATGCTAGATTAGGATCAGAAACTGGAACTGTGGCTGATTTTTACTCTCGGCCACGAGTGCTCAGGTGAATTGAAGAATCCCGGTTGAACTCTGCTAACTCATCCTAACTCATCGGGGACAGAGGATAGAACCTTACATCTTCGAGGTCAGGTTGGCTTTGCACTACAGGGTGTCAATTCCTGTTTCTACTGAAGTAAAGATTAAGCTAGTTGAAAGGATCATAGTTAGTGTTTCCAATTTGTAAGTCAAGTGGCTTTTTAAACATCACATTTAGTTTTAAACGTCCCATGTCCATTTTTCAAAGGACATTGTCAGAATAAATTAGCTTGAAATTGAAAATTCAATCGTGCTTCTCATAATAAGTAGAATAGCCCTGAGAGGATGCTGATTATCTTTCATGTAACTGTGGAGCTATTAATTCTTAAAGTCTATTAACAGGCTTGGACTTGGTAAGCAACTCTTTACACCCACTATGAAATAAAGTGTTGCAAACTCTGTAGTTTACCTCCAGAAGAGAGTGGAATAGCATTTTCTGGATTAAATCAAGTTGAATACTTTCTTAACACCGATAAATGTTCAGGAGCTTGCCAAAAATGCTTAATGTTGGATCAGAATTATTGTTGGATCTGTACTTCTATAAAAATGAAGATAAAAATAGCCTATTGCAAAACATAATACCCCAGACTATTCAATCATCCGTTTGGCAATTCCATCTAAATGAGACCAGAGCACAATTAATAACATATTTATACACAAATATCAGACTTGGAAATGGTCCTGCTGTCACGCTTTGACATTTGGCAGTTTTCGTGACCTTTTGTAGTGTGCCGAGCATTATTGGAAACAGGATAATTGGAAACATTTTCTGGCTGGCTCAGGGATTTGTGTTTAAGTGTTGACTTGGGTCATTAATTCTCAATAATGGCAGGGAATAGGAAGTGATGTGGTGGATTGGAATTCAACGCATGGATCAGCAATGTGCTTGAATCAGGTGTGTGTTTTTCTGCACATGGAGCTATTTGATTTCATGTTATTTTGAGTGTGGATTTGCAAGGAATGCTGTGACTGATCTGTTGAGTTTAAAGCAAAGTACTTTATTAAAATGATTTATGATTTAGTGAGTTGGCCATTAACCATTTTATTGTGTTTCGGGGAGGTCCCTTCACTTATAACTGTAAAGTACTTGCCTCACTAAATCTCCCATAACATACATACATACATGCATACATTAATAATAATATAATGCATGTGATATAGTGTCTCATGATGGCAAACTGTCTCAATAACCTTCCTGCAATGTTACTTTGAACAGTAGTGACTGTTGTTATGTTGGCAGCTAATCTGTACCACCAGCATTCCAGAAACAGTAATGAGAAAAATGTCCAATTAATCTATTCTTCAAAGACGTGATAAGGAGCTATATAAAATGCAAGGAGTATTAATTTTATAACTTGCTCTTCTAAATGGTGCTAAGGCAATCTTCAACGTTTACCTGAACATATAGGTGGGGTTTGATTTCTCATCCGAAAGGCAGCACCTCTGGCCGCCTGACACCACAGCACCAGACGAGTGAGTTGTATATTATGAGTTCCAAGTCTTGGTGGTGGGGTGATGAACCAATGTTGTTGGTAATAATATAAATAATCCTTGCATTTGAAATAGCACCTTATAACGTAATTGAAACATCTTAAAATATTTTACACTTTTATTGTAAAGTGTAGTGACTGTGTATGTTATAGATGAACGCAGTCAATTTTTGCACAGCACTGCAATGTCCCACAAACAGCTCACGAGTCAACATATCCTTCGCAGTTTGTATCTGGCAATTGCCATTTTGTACATAGAACATTTAATTTTATACAGAAGGAACCACAACAGACTTTCTGGCTGCTCACCATTGAATTTCATCATTCCGTACAATTTTCTCAATTTTTCTTCCCTCTACCATTCTTCATGTTTGAATCAAAGTGGTGACAGGATACTCCATTGTATGTGTGTGTGTGTGTGTCTTTCTGTCTGTGCAAATGTGTGCATAAATGTGTGTGTCTTTGTCTTTGCCTCACCCCTCAGGCTGCCGAAACCCTCATCCACGCATTCATCACATCAAGGCTCGACTATGAAAATTCCCTCCTCGTTAGCCTTCCTGGTTCTTCTCTTCACAAGCTGCAGATCATCCAGAACGCTGCAGCTCGTGTTCTCACCCGCACCAAGCCCGCGATCATATCATTCCCACCCTCGCCCGGCTCAATTGGCTCCCCATCCCCCAGAGGATCGAATTCAAAATCCTTGTCCTCACCTTCAAGGCCATTTACGGCCTTGCCCCCCACCACCTCTCCCATCTGCTGCCCACTATGAACCTCCCCACCCCCTCCGTTCAGCGGGCTCTGGCCTGCTCCATGTCCCCCGCCCGACTCCCCCTACCATCGGTGGCCGGGCTTTCAGCCTCTCTGCCCCCACACTCTGGAACTCTATCCCACAGTCCCTTTGCCTTGCTCCCTTCTTCGCCCCCTTCAAGGCGCTGGAAGTCCCAAGGCATGTAAATGCTCAGTGAGCAAATGAATGTTGGTTCTGCAACTTCCTTCCCCTCCCAAAAGTCCCCTAGATTTTGTACATAAATCTGCAGCTCCTGGAGTCCTGTAGCTCAGTGGTTAGAGCACTCACCTCACAAGCAAGAGACCTGGGTTTGATTCCCGGCAGAGCATGTTGGATATGTTTTCTTATTCCATACGCCTAATAATAATCCTTCAGGGAAAAAAAATTGGTCACTTCGATCAACGACTGTTTGTGAGACACTGCTGTGCACAATTGGCTGCCGCCTTTCGCACATAAATATACAGTCAATTAACTTTACAATATATTCTGTGAAACACTTTTGAGATGTGTGGAAGACATGAAAAGCGCTACATCAAATGCTAGCATTATTATTATACTATGGAGACATAGATTGAGATGTTAAGAGTCTGTGTCATGAAATCACAAGAAAGTATGTGTAATGTTGTATTTGCAATGTACGTCACACGGAGGCTTTAGTATGTCGGAAGCCAATCATCCTCCATCTGGAATGTGAATGATTATATTGTATTTCAGTACAGATCTCTAGAGGTTGCTTTCTGTACTTGTTCGGATCGCTTCCTTTTCAAACAGTCTAATCAACTTGGATTTTATTGTAAGACATACACAGTTTATACAGTATATGTTTATTCCTCATAAGGTATACATGTAAAGAAAGAAATTCTCTGAGAGAGAAATAAGGAAATCAGTGTAGCAATCTTCCATGCTGGAGGTATTCATGTAAGTCTGATTTCCTGTGAGAATTCATGTCTGCTTTTGAAAACTAAAAATCCCATTGCCCAAAGAAATAATTTGCATTTAAAAGATACTAAATCCCTTTAGACAACAGCCTGTATTGTAATAGTATTTTAAAACTCGCAATAATTTTTTTGCAATGAGATGTAAAAAAAAGTTTTATTTATAAAAAAAAGCTGTTTTATTTTTGCCAATTGGAGCCTTATTTAATACAAAGTAAACTCGTGATAGGGCTATGGAATGTCCTCCTGATGTGAATTTAATTTGTTGTTTGTTGTTGTTGTTGATAACTCGTCATTCCAAAGGAGAAGGGCTCAGAGACTTGTTATCTGCAGTGAAAAATTAGGTACATGTCTTTCTGGTCTACAGAAAGGGACTTTGACAGGTCCAGATGCTCAGTGGAGGTTTGGCACAAGTGCTCAGATTTATACTCGAGGTCTCTGGTCTATTGGAAGGCAGCACCACGGCCATCTGTGGTGGGAGGCCATGATGTGGCCCTCCAATAGACCAGAGGCCTCCAATGCACCTGAGTATCCAACCAGTGCTGAGCGCTCCCAGTGGTCGAAGGATTAGGGTGGGAGGACTCTACGATGCAACATGCAATTTTATAGGATTAGTTATCTGATGAATTTTACATTGTGAGCAACTTGCCAATTTTTTTTAGAATGAGACATGTTAAGCAGAGTGACAAGTAAAGCAAGAGTCTCTTATTAACACCAGAAGCGACCAAGATATTAACAGCATGGCGACTTAAATGATTGTGACTAGTTAAACCAGTGTCGTGTTAACAGAAGTTTACTGCAATTCCTTCTATGTGCAATGAGATATAAATTGAAAGGATCAGGAGCAAATTATTGCCTTTGCTATATTGCAATGCAGAGCCAAGTTAAGGACATTGCTGAAACAATGACTGTCCAGCGCCTTGGGAAGTTCTCCTGCTGTGAAAGGCACTAAAAAAGTGCAATTTTGTTGTTTGTTGTTGTTGTTGCTGTTAGATAATAATACTGTACACTTTACATTTGATATGATGCCATATCACATTGAATTGTCTCAAAGTGATCGACAGAGTTTTCTGTGACTGTATTTTAGATGAATACAATCACTTTGGGCCCAGCAACACCCCCAAAACCATCAGGAGGTGAACGACCAATATTTTTGCAGCATGAATGAGCAATTTGAAACTCTTAACTTTTCCGTATAACCTCTGAGATACATTAGAATGGTGTCTCTTCTTATCTCGGTACATTGTTCTCATCCAACCTCAGGAATCACCTATCAGAGCAGAGCTGATTACATTCTTCTGGGAGGACACAGTGGAATGAATGGGTAAAAGAGGCTGTCAATTGCTACCGTTGGCAGGTTTGGAGATTAGAAAGTGCCCTTTAGTCACTTACCTCAAGACAACATTTATCTGTGAGGAAAACTGCACAGGTCCATGTAATCCAGTTACAAATACCCATCAAAAAGTTCTGAAACCACATATCGAAACAAGACCCAGTAACAGTAATAAGCATTAAAATTTACAAACTGACATACTCCATGAATTTATCCTTTTCTTAAATTAGCAACACTGGAGAACTGAAACCTACTGATTTACTGTGTGACTGTCTTGGTTCTGCTTTATTCATCTCTTCGCAACACCCGCTTATTTTGGCTACTTTGGTTTCTGTGACTTTAGTTCCTAGTAAACACCATGGGTTTTGCAATCGAGGACTTCTACGGAACAAAATGACGCCTCATGTTAATCTGTAAGACTGTGTTATCTTAATATTTAAGATAGCACAGATCTGTGGATCTGCAGAAAAACAAATTGAGACCAAATTGAAGTTATCCACAATTTTGTTTTAAGACAAAATGGATTTATAGGTGATACTTGGTGGAATTTGGAGCTTGTATGGCGTAATTATTTGTATGAGTGTAAATGCACTATTCTTGGGAAATGTATGCTTACATATTAGGGTCTGGGGGAGGGGGGGAGGTGGGGGGAGAGATGGGGGGGAGAAACGGGGGGAGGGGGGGGAGAGGGGGGGGAGGGGGGGGAGAGTTGGGGGAGGGGGGGGAGAGTTGGGGGAGGGGGGTAGACGGCGGGGGTGGGGAAAGAGATGGGGAGGAGGGGGGAGAGACGGGGGGGGATCGATCGATCGAGATGGGGGGAGGGGTGTGAGAGAGGACAGAGACACAGACAGAAAAACAGAGATGGAGAGAGTGAGTGTGAGAGACAGAGAGAGAGATATTTACCTCCTAGGGAGATAGGCCCCAAATGCGCGCGCACCTCCGAATGCACGCGCACCTCACGATGCGGGCGCATGCGCAGTACGAAAACCCCGAAAATATTGATATATCGGTATATCTCGATATGAGCCCGTCAATATATCTAAATCGGAAAATTTCCATATCGACGGACCCTATTACATATAAGAATAAAAGAATATAAGGATGACCAATGTTTGGAGAATCCTATACACTCAAACCCCTAGTTAATATACTGACAAATTCAATTAATTTACTGACAAATGGAGAATTTCGGAAGAGTTCCATTATAAAATTATCTTCCACAGCAACTGTTTAAGTCTATGTTGCCTCTATTTCCATTTTTCCTCAATTGTCAGATGATGGCTGTCACGAGTAGTTTTTGTTATCTGCATTGCACCTTGCAAGGGCTCAAACCTGTAACAATAACTTGCTTTCATATACAGTACTGCCATTCACGCAGGGTAGCATCCAGGAACATTTGCTATCAGATGTCTATTCACTAAGTAGTGACTGTCCGTAAAAGGCCCTTTAGGAGTCAACTCTTGAAGAGACATGCCTGTAAATGGAATATTAAAATCCAATTGATTATTGTTCGCGGTCTTGTTAGTCCAGTTGCTGAGCAGGGCAGGTCTATGCTATTCTAAAGCAGTGTTGAGAAAAGACTAGCCATTGAAAGGTCAGACAAGTCTGTATAGGAACTTTCACTCAGTTCCTGTTAACACTGTAAGTCAGTCAGAGGCAGGGTGGAACTAGCTGGTTGCACAAGCAGCGGGAAGCTCCTTGGATACTGATGAAGTTTAGCTGGTTAAACTTCATCATTATCCAAACACAGGTTCAGTCCACAGACATTGGCTCCTAACAACGTACATCTAATACTTTCTGGAATTAGAGAATCGGGGTGTATCCCTGCAGAGAGAGAGTGTGCATTCCATTGCAGGAACATTTCTCCTTGTGGGTGGCATATATTTGTGTGGAAATCTCACTCTGATTTTGATATCCTTAAGCATGATAATGGTTTCTACATATGTCATACACTTGACTGACCAACAAAATGCCAAGCTGTTGTGAATGGCGTAATTGCAGAATAAACAAGGTGTTACTACGTGTATACACATTTGTTTATTCTGCAACATTGCTATTTACAGGGAGCAAAATAAAGATGTTCTGTATGCCAGAGGAACCCCTGAATAGCACAGATGATGCCGTGCATATGGTTCGCAGATGTTATGTGTCATTTATGTTCTTTGGCAAACAGGCCAGGGTCAGTTTAACAACTTGTTCAAGGTTAAGTCTAATGAAAATCTGTCCTCCCCTGCACTCCTGCAGCAATAACCAGTAATCAAACTGAGCCCAGGTTGGATCAGGCTTGTACCAGTGACCTTTCCGTGTGCCTTACTTTTTATTCTTCCTCAGGCTGCAGGGAGCAAAAGGTGATGCACAGCTTAAGTGATTGAATTAAGGCAGGTCAGTGTTCTAACCAGATGGGAACAATCCCATTCACTACAACTGCTGTACAGCACAGGAAAGAAAGGTGCCTTCCTCAATATTTCTCCCCTCTTCCTGTTTGCATTGACTAGTCCTGAAATTCCACCCAGTCTTAGTCAGTAAGATAATTTTTAAGTTGACGATAGCAGTGCAAAATTGTAGAATCAACAACAACAATAATTACATTTGTAAACCACCTTTCACGTCAGGAGGACGTCCCAAGGCGCTGGACAGTCAGCGTTTCGGACCCGAGCTGGGGTCGGGATCGGTGAGGGTAGAGGGAAGGGTGGTGACCGATGGCACGGTCGAAGAGGAGGGTCTTGAGATGGGATTTGAAGGAGTCTAGGGAGGGGGCAAGGTGAAGGGATTACGGGGTGGAATTTCAAAGGTTGGGGGCAGAGTGGCTGAAGGCTCGACCATCTATGGTGGGGCGCGTGGGTCGGGGACATGGAGCAGGCTGGAGCCCACTGAGGAAGGAAGCGGACAGGTTGGTAGGGGTTTACAGGTCACAGAGGTAAGGTGGGACAAAGCCATGGAGGGCTTAAAGGTGAGGACCAGGATCTTTAGTTGAATCCTCTGAATGATGTTAAGCCAGTGGAATCGGGCAAGAATGGAGGTGATAGGGTCACGGAGCTTGGTGCAGGAGAGGACACAGGCTGCAGAGTTCTGGTTGACCTGCAGGCCATGGAGGGAGGAATTGTGGAGGTCGACAAGCAGAGTGTTGGCAGGAAACAAATCTTAAATTCAGTTGTAATTTGGAAGCTACTTCTTGAAAAACTGAGAAAACAGTTTCCAAATTAAGACTGAATGTATTAAATATATTACATTTTAAGATGAAATAGGCTTTACAGCTAAGACCAAGTAAATCTTTGCACCTTTGTGTATTTTATTCCAGGATGGAATTTGATTACTTTTGTGGCATGGAAATACCACACATAGAACACAGAGCCCTTTTGGCCTTGCTGCTGCTAACATAACTGAGGAAAACAGTGGATGTTTCTCAAGAGGGGGAGGGAGAATGCAGTTACAATCATAGCCTCATAAGAGAACATGTGTATAGACTAATGCTGAGGCTCCACATTCAAGTTTCAATAACACAGGTGAAGACCTAAGGGCTGCAGTGTATTAGACCAACAAGGTTGAAGACATTGGAGAGAAAGCAAACTAAGTCAAGATGTTGTGGTTAGTAGGCACCAAGCTTGTGCTTTATACATTTGTGGATTATACAAGGAAGGGAACACCGTGAAAGGCAAGAAATTCCACAGACTTTAGGTCCTGGGAAGGAATCAACAAAAGTATGAGATTGTGTAATAAGCCTTCATTTCAACATCGGAGGGATTTAGAGGAGATGGGGGAAATACAGAGAACCGAGAATTTTAGAACTTAGCAATAATATTGATCCTTGCATTTGACATAGCAATTTATTATGTTGTTGAACATCTCACAATGCTTCACAGAATTTATTTTGAAGTGTAGTGACGGTGTATTTTCAGACAAACAAAAGGGTAAAGTTAACATGACCTTGGTAATGTTTATCAAATAACATTAAGTATTGTTGAAGTATGAAAGCGTGTTGATGGAAGGAAAGAGGGAAGAGTTAAGAGATGTTGTAAAAAAGTACCATGGTAATGGTGGTAGTACCATGGTTGTGGCACGAAACAGAGACCAAGTATCTAAGGGACAGTGTTAGCAATGTAGATGGTAGGGAACGGCGATATGGGATTTTTCCGGATATGGATATATCGGTTTGCTCATACCTGCTTAAACCGATCTATCGAGTTTTTATACTGCGCATGCGCGTGCATTCGAAGTGCGCGTGCATTGATGGCGCGCGCGCATTTATGGTGCGCGCTCAGTCGCGGTGCGCGCGCATTGACGGTGCGTCCGCACTGACGATGCGCGCGCAGTCGCGGTGCACGCACATTTCGAAATGCGTGCTCTAGGTCCAGAAAGTTTGTAATGTTGGTGTCAAGGTCTGTTGAATTATACGATGTTGTTTGCTCCCTACCTCCCCCTCTCCTTCTCTCCCTCCTCTCCTCTCTCCTCTCCCTCCTTTCCCCCTCTCCTTCTCTCCCTCCTTTCCCCTCTCCTTCTCTCCCTCCTTTCACCCTCTCCTTCTCTCCCTCCCTCTCCTCTCTTCCTCTCTCCTTCTCTCCCAACTTTCCCCCTCTCCTTCTCTCCCTCCATCTCTAAACACAAAATAGAACACACACACACCAAAAACAAAATCTAGAGATTTATTCTCCTCCATTTCTTGCTTGAAACTAGCATGTAATGTCCACGTGTAAATGAGATCTATTACAATAGAAAAGGGAGAGACAGACAGTCTGACTGTTAGAGTTAGAAGCCAGATTATCACTGCTGTGTGTGTCTGACTAGACACACACATAGAAGCAGTGATAATCTGCCTTCTAACTCTCTCACACACAAAAATAACACTTACAGCCACAAAATGCCACTTATTTTTATGTAGTCTGAAGTCTGAATTAATGTCCTTCGCCATTGGCAAGCTCTCCTTTGCTATGCAAAAAGTGACAGCGTTCGTGATACTTTGCCACTTTTTGTCCCCTCTCTGGTACAATGTTCTCCTCTTAAATAAAGCAGGAATTGTTTGAGCTGCACTGGCCCCACTACCTGTCGCTTTCTCCGAAGCGCTGGTTCGACTTCCTGCTGTTGTCGACAATGATTTCGCTCTGAGGGCAGCGTGCTGGGCGGGGTGGTGCTGCTTAATGTGTTGTCGCAGGTTGCTCGTGCTCGAATCAGATGTCTTAACCAAGACCTTGCAAACTGTACATCTATACACACCATTACTGACTGCATTGTTTTCAAAGTAGTCCCATACGGGGCTTCTTTTCCCCATGATGAGAAAGGTAAATTTTCAAACTACAATTTTCAGCGATGCGACTTTGTTAAGACGCCACGACTCACGTCGAGTATACACAGTAAAGTGTGCGCGCGCATCGGATGTGCGCGCCCGTTAATTGTGCGCGCGCACCGAATGTACGTGCATTCCATGCTCTAGATCTAGGAGGTTGCAATGCCGGCGACAAGGTAAGCTGGAAAAGATCGCATTACACTGATAATACCAACAATATTGATATATTGCCAGGAACGATATTAAAAATATATCGATGTATATTTTTAAAATCGAATCTCTCGATATAACAGTTTTTTTAGAATCACCATATCGGCATACCGATCTGAAAATCATATCGGGTTTAATCGAAAAACCAATTAATCGCCGTTCCCTAGTAGATGGTAATGTTTTATTTAAGATTAAAGCAGATACTGAGACCCAGAACGTAGCAAGAAGTAAGAAGGATTAATAGTGGAATCAGGTAAAAGGTTAGTTGTTGGTTAGGCTTGAAACTAGGCCAGAAACTAAATCTGAAAAAAAACCAAAGGAAACATTTATTTCCCCAGTTGAAAGACATGATGAAATCTAGGTTCAGTGATTTAACCATTACTCTGTTAAATAATGTTTTAATCAACTAGGGTCTGACATGTGCAGAAAGCCATCAATATGCTTAATAGTATTCAAACCAAACTGCGAGTTCCATGAAGTCCCTGAGATATTTATTGGAATGTGCACTCTCTCCTCGGAGGAACGCATTCTCCTTACCTAGTTCTGGAAAGTATTAGGTGCAAGTTGGCAAGAGCCTGGGCTTGGGGACCCCAGAGAGCTGCGGTATCGCCTGAGTCTAACTAGCTAAAACCGTATAGCTTTCAGCTGGTTAGAAAGCATTGAAAACATCGTTCTGCAAGCTTTCTCATTGCTTGTCCAGCTGGGACCATCCTACCTGTTACGGCTTTGACTTGTGGGTTAACTGAATTAATTGGAGTTGAGGTACAGATCAGACATGATCTAATAGAATGGCAGCACAAGCTTGAAGGTTTGAATAGTCTGTTCATGTTTCTATGTTCCTAGGAGCTGATTTGGGAGGATTCCCTGCCCCCAGTGACTGGTCTGCCCTTCCAAATCTTGCCGATGAGCCAGATGGCTTTGCTGTTATCAGCAATGCCCTGGAGTACTGCAGACTGCCTGGCACTACCGAGACCACCACAGAAGGTTGTCTTGATTCTGACACCTCCCCTCCTACCCAGGACAATAGTCACTAGTTGATCATTTGACATCCAAACATGCAGGTTTGAAGCCCTCACCAGGTACCAGGAACTCCCTGCGAGTTTCTAGTTGGGCAACACAGCTCAGCATGAAATGCATGAGAAAATTATGACAATAATAATAGGAATTGCCACCATCTTCCCATCCACAGCTCAGACTTCCCACTGAGCGATGGGAATATCATGTGTACTTAGAGTCCTGTAGCTCAGTCGTTAGAGTACTCGCCTTACAAGTGAGTATAAGCAAAAGTAAAACCTGCTTACAAGCAAAATCTGTGTTCAATTCCAGGTAGGGTGAAACCTTGGGCAAGTTTCCTTACTCCATATGTCCTAATAATAATTGCTCAAAAAAAAGTGGGTCATTTCAACCTACGATTGTTTGTGGGACACTGCTATGCACAAATGGCTGCCATGTTTTGTCCACAAATATCCAGGCAATTCATTTTACAGTATATTCTGTGAAGCACTTTGAGACATCTAGAAGATATGAAAACATAAGAATTGGGAGCAGGAGTAGGCCATTCGACCCCTTGAGCCTGCCCCGCCATTCAATAAGATCATGGCTGATCCTCTAATTTAACTCCCGTCTTATCCCCATATCCCTTAATCCCTTTATCCACAAGAAATTTATCAATCTCAGTGCTATATCAAATATCAGGATTAGTATTATTATTACTGAGTTAGTAATCAGTCACTGGATTGAGAGGGAAGAGCTAGTGTCTCGAGGGTTTGTGCCATAAGGAAGTTGATGAATGTGGAGTGAGGTATTAGTGAAAGAATAGAAAGAGCTAGATGAAGAAAGAGGGAAGAAAATCGTTGATGTAGAGAATGAACAAAGTCCTCTTTGATTCTGATTGAAAGACATGTCCAGTTAGATCACGCTGGTGAGAAGACAGCAAAGCTAAAAACAGAAAAGGTTAGAAACTCCTTCCCCATTTGATTTGAAAGTCGATCTTAAAATAATAATGTATAATAATAATCCTTGCATTTGATATGGTGCCTTATAATGTCATTAAGACATCTCAAAGCGCTTCACCAAATATGCTCTAAAGTGAATTGATTGTATTTTGTGGGCGAAATACGACCTCCAATTTCACACAATAATGTTCCACAAATAGTCGTGGATTGATTGACCAAATTTTTTTAAAGGAATTATTACCCTCAGAAAGCAAGTGACTAAAAAAACTGATTCCTACTTACTGCTAGGTAAACTGAGGTGTTACCAGTAAGGAAATTTGCCTAAGATTTTGCCCTGGCTGTGAATCTAACCCAGCTCTCTTGCTTGCGAGGTGAGTGCTCCATCCACTGAACCACAGGCTTAATGATACATCAATGGGTGTTTTGGTCTCACAGATCCTACAGTTGATCACTGCGCACATCTCCTGAATGATACAGGATTCTTGGGTATAGGAATTGTATACTTTAAGATGGAGGAAACTCATGGAATTTATAAATAAAGGCACAGTAAATCTGTGATGTTTACATCAATATTTGACATACAGCAAATATATTATTTAGATAGGATGGTTTGGTTCAGGCCAGGACACTGACACATTTCAATACCTAATGCTGTAGTAGGAAGGTATTCTGGAGAGATTAGATGAAATGGGTTGAAGGGACTTTTTGATCTAAATGTCTTTTGTGATTCTTGTCATTTTCTCTTGTGAATACAGTCTCCTGTGAAGAATACTCCTGGCCACTATCGTTATATTGCTTTGTCTCTTCAGACAAGATTAGCTACACTGCCAAGGAACATATATTTTTGCAAACACATTTTCTGCTGCACTATCTGCCAAAACTAAGCCTCCGTATAAACACATCTCAGATGTACTGCCTATTTGTTATTAAGTACTGTAGTACACTTACCATTTTGGTGAATCTTACATTCACTGGACAAATTTCTTAGTTCAACGGCAACAACTTACATTTATATAGCGTCATTCACTCATGATACTGTCTCAGAGTTTAAATGGATTTTTGAATTAATCAAGTACCATACATGCTGTATGAACAATGCTTTTTAATGTACACTATTTGCCACTTGTAGCTGTGAGAGGAATCTTCCGTTTTAAACTGGTGAACTGTGCACACTGCTGAGACTCAGATTTTCCTCCTTCGGCAAATCATGCACTAACTTTACTGAATGAGGGAAATTGTCTCCAAACTTCGTGCTTGAATTCCCCAATGAGAATTGATAAGAATTATAGTGAAAAGCACACATATTTGCCGTTACAAAATTATTGCTGCCTTTTTTGTTGGTGAATGAAGACCATTTTACTTTTCCTTACTATTTTTTGCATGTCTGGTATACAGTACTTCCTTCTTCTGACAGTTTTACTGCTTATTAAATGATTTACACAGCCTCTTTTATCAACACCTCTCCCAGCAGAGGAAGGGATGTTTGTGGGTTTTGCTCACATTTCTAGTATGTGAATGTAACCCTTGTGCATCAGTCTTCCTAATTGTTACTTCAAATGTTCATCGCATATAGTTTGAATGAAGGTAAACTGCTTGGGGCTAAATCCATTGAAGCAGAGAGTTAAAGTGCATATTAACAGTGTACTGCACAGGGCTCTAGTGGGGATTAATGAAGAACTAGCCAGCTGGCCGGTATTAAAGAGTTTTTGAAAAAGAAAATGTAACTCCACGTTTAAATGAACATTGGCCCTTACAAACATTGCTTCATGTTGTCAAACTGCCAACTTCAGATTCCTGTCTTCTCTCACTCTCCAAGGCAATTGCTTTGCCAGGCCTGCATTGTGATGGTGACACGGAATATGATTTCAGGAAATGTCGGGGGACATCATTGTTGTTTTGCAACCTTTACGATAAAGAGGTGAAATGCTATCAGATTTGGAAAGGAAGTTTACCCAAAAAACACAATCCAAATGATGTGCCAAAGACTTAGATCTAGGTCCTGACAATATACTGTACTTTGCAATAATTTCAATTCAACTGCAAGCCTGCAGGGGGCTAAATATTCCCATTCATAAGTCTAACAAAACTAGTGCTTTGTTTAAAGGACAGTTCCACCCTATCAACAACACACAAACAACAAAAAGTACACTTGTATAGTGCCTTTCGCGTCCGGAGGACGTCCTAAGGCGCTGGATAATCAATATTTCAGACCTGAGCTAGGGACGGAGAGGGTGGAGTGAATGGAGTGGATTTGAGGTGACCGATGGAACCATCAAAGAGGAGGTTTCTTGAAGTGGAACTTGAAGGAGGCTGGTGGGGGGATGAGGTGGGGGGACTGTGGGATGGAGTTCCAGAGTATGGAGGCAGAGTGGTTAAAGGCTTACCCGCCAATGATGTGGCAGGTGGGTTGGGGGACGTGGAGCAAGCCGGAGCAGCGGGCAGGTTGGTTGCTGTCCAAAAGGAGGCTCAAAGGGAATATCAAAAGGTCATTTACAATTATGATGAGCTTTCCTGTTGTAACATTGAGAAAGCCCCCAGTGTTGGAGATTGAAGATTTGAGAGACTTCAGTGGTTGGATGGGTTTATTTATGTTGCTTCAAAGTAAGTGCTTTAGAGCAAAGTGGATATGATGTTTCTGGGGAGATGTAGCTCTAAAGAAAGGTCCAGTATCTGAAAAGCTAAAAAGGCAACTTTGGTACTGATAGCTCAGTCCTGCAATATAAGAATAATTATGTGGCATTCCAGTGTCCCTCTTGACTCATTTATATGGGCAAAGAAAGTTTAGATTTGTCCAAATATCCAAAATATGAGCTCCTCAAATTACTGGGGTACACTAGAGTGTAATGGATTCTCATGCATGTAATAAATTGCATGTAAAGTAATAGCAGATTCCTGATCAAGGCATGTATGATTGCAGGATGATGGATTATGTGAGTACTGTGCTTTATTAGCCCATGAGAACTAATTAAGCGTTTAATGTTTAATAAAGCACATCTCTTTACTCACGTAAAATGGTTTGTACAGTATAACAATACCACAGATGATTGCTGCAAAACACATTTGCCTCTTTGTTCCCTCGCTAGCTTTATCCCGTCTTCCTCATTTGTGAAAGCATTTGATTTAACCAATTATGGTTACTCTGGTGCCAGTGGCCTTTTGCTACCTTGCCCAAGTAGCTGTTATTGTGTGAGCCTTGAACAGACTGTTTGATGATAAGGAGCATCCCAGCCAGGATGATCCTCTCCTCACTACATGTTCGCACACAGATGACCTTTCAGTGGAAAACACAGTTAGTGATCAGATAGAGCAGGATCCCTGACTAATTTTTCCCACTGTACATCCGGATGCTGAGGCCAAGTGTAGTACTCCTATGTGGGTGGGAAGTGGTGGTGGGTGGGGGGGGAAAGGAATCTTTCTAAATATTTTCTATAACCGACAAAGTCAAAAAAGTCCCAAACCACATGAATCCTTAACTGCTCAGTGCTGTGAGTCGTCCTCCTGACATGAAAGGCTGTATCTCAATGTAAATTTGTTGTTGTCAGCCCCCAACATTGCATTGAAGTACCAGCAAAGACTCTATAGGTTCCAAGTCCCCAACTTTGAGGTTCACACCAAAACCTTTTGATTCATCTTGTTCCCCAAAAGGGCTCAGGATTTTCATGGAAAAAGGTGTGCGGGTTGGGGAGGGGAGTTGATTTGTGCGTGTGGGGGTGGAGCAGCACCAAAACATATAATGACACACAATATCAAGACCCCACCATTCCATATCAGTATCGTCTGACCTGGTGATGATTTGGCTGGTGATGATGGCAGGATTTGGTCAATTTTGAGCCATTTTCACTGGAGCGTTCGAAAACCGTTCACGGCAGCACTTGGAAAATTTGCTGAATAGCCAGTCTGTCCCGGCTTCCAACTAAGCCAAGCTGTTATCTAAGCTTTAGTATTTTTACTGAACAGGGATCAGGAACAAGAAACCTGACTGAATTTTTCACATCTCCTCCCAAGCCCAAGGGGACTGAAGCACAATTACAACTCTCTTCTCGCATATTTTGTGCATTGAGAAATTAAGTGCTGTACAGCTGCTATAGGTTAGCTGTAATTTGGCTTACAATTTGACTGTGTAGACTGTGATGAAACCCAGACTCTAGTGACAACTATAATTGTCCTTTTGAAGAAAGTTTGCTCCTCACTGAAATGGAATGTGTGAGCCCGCAATGGATGTTCAAGACAAACTGGTTATTACAAATCAAAACTTGGCTACTGCTGATGGTTGACTTGGTAAAACCACTTCCCAATGTAAAACTTAGTCATACACACCAAGAGGACCCAGATTCCATCTGTGCCAAGTTACATTATCTCACTCAATGTTGAGGCTCACAGTAGGCTCCATTTTCCTTGGTGTAAAGTTGGGAAATATGTGTTGGGGTCAGCCAGGTGTGTGATGTGTGGAAACCTATCACCATTCTTGAGAGAACCCAAACCAAGCTGAGAATGCTATGCATCCCACCTATACATGTAAATACCAGAAACAGATTGTTTCCTCTACCTGGAGGAACACATGCTTCTTACTTAATTCCGGTTAAGTGGAATTATATTATCTGTCAAGGCATGGGGACCCCAGAGTGTGCATTGAGAGTACTGCTGGAGTCTAACTAGCTAAAACGGTATAGTTTTGCCACTGATATTGCTGTCTGGTGGAGCTTTCCTGATACTTGTTCAGCCCATTAGAGCTTTGACTTGTAGTGTTAACAGGAGCTGAGTGGAATGATTTCCTTCCCCAGTGAATATTCTGTCCTTCCAAGTACTGCTGATGAGCCAGACTGGCTGCATTGTCATCAGCAGTGCCTTGGAGTACTGCGGGCCTGTCTGGCTCAGGAACAGGACTACCGAGAGCTGGCTCGATTCTGACATTCCGTTGCCAAACATGTTACCTTGGAGCCAGTTCAGCGGATGGGAAATATGAAACAAAGTTACCAGTTCCGATCGCCGTCTGCTGGAAAATATATACTGTATTTGGATATTTGGGAGACATGGCTGGGAACATTGCTTATGGGAATTTAGCTGCCATGTGCACCCACAAAATACACAATCAGGACACTATAGTAAATCCTGTGATGCAACTTAAGATGTCTCGCTGTGAAATTATATGCAATTTAAGGATTATTATTATTACTTTTGGGTTACTTGATAGAGTAACCAATTGTTATACCCAGAATATTGAAGCACTGTTGTAATATTCCATAGATTGTTAGGATATGGGAAATATGTGAGAAGCTCTTGCAACCTAAGGTATGGATCAATGAATATTAATAATCCTAGCATTTATTATAGTGACTTTCACATTGGAAGGATGTCCCAAAGTGCTTCAGAGGCATACTGTAAAGTGTAGTGATGTGTTTTGGGGTAAATTCAGTAGCCAATTTGCACACAACAATGTCCCACAAACAGCCATGAAATGAATGACCAATTTTATTTTGGAGAATGTTTGTAACAACAACAACAAAATTACATTTATAGAGTGCCTTTCATGTTGGGAGGACGTCCCAAGGGGCTGAACAGTCAGGTTGGGACCCGGGCAAGGGAGAGGGGCAGGATAGAGAGGAGGGGCGGGATAGACTTAGGAGGGGAGGGAGAGAGTTGGGAGGGCAGCAAAAGACACGGTCGAAGAGGAGGGGCTTGAAGGAGGCGAGGGAGCGAGGCAAAGGGACTGTGGGATAGAGTTCCAGAGTGTGGGGGCAGAGAGAATGAAAGCCTGTCCACCGATGGTAGCTCGGTTCGGGCATGGGACAAGGAGCAGGCCGGAGCCCATTGAGCGGAGAGGGTGGGGAGGTTCATATGGGGTCGAGAGATAGGCGGGGGCAAAGCCGTGAATGGCCTTGAAGGTGTAAGTACACCAGGAGAAACTCCATTCTCTTTTTGAATAGTACCATGGGATTTTTAACGTCCATCTAAACAGGCAGATTGGACCTTGGTTTTCATTTCTCATCTAAGGACAGCACCTCCGATAATGCATCACCCCCCCCATCCCCCACCAGCAATGCATTGGAGAGGTAGCACACAACATGTGTGTTCAAGTTCTGACGTGGGACTTGAACCCACAAACTTCTGACACAAAAGCAAGAGTTCTACCTTTGGGCAAGGCTGACACACAATGAAGCCCTCAAGAGAAGGTAATGAATGGAGAGTTAATTAAATAAAGAGTAATGGGCTTTCATATTTCCATATGTCACAATGTTCAAAGAATACTTGGGTGGGCTCACTGCTCAAGTTACAATTTGTTGAATTTTTGGAAAGGATCGATTTTCATTTTTGCTATTACTCATTTAGGATTCAAATATTAACATGTTTTGCAATATTGTGAAAAATTGCTGACAATGTTTTGGAGGATGGGGGAGGAAAGAGTTTAAGACTTTAATTGCCTGATATGAACCAGAATGATCTGCAGTTACTCTGTGTCAGAACATGTAGAATTACATAGAACATCACAGCACAAAAACAGGCTATTCAATCGAAGAGAATGAATACTGCACCCCCTTCTAATGCTCCCACACCCATCTGTTCCCCTTTCTCTCACATATGCACAATTGTTTAGCTACATTTATGTTGCTTAGTGTTAAGTAGTGTAGTGACTGTGTTTCTCGGCAAGTGCAGCAGTCATAAGTGTAGTCTTAAGTTGCCCGCTAGAAACGTCACAAGGTCAATGACCAGTTCATTTGGAGCATTATTGACCCAGGCACACTTCCCGTATTTTAAATTTTTTTAAAAATGTTGTGTGAAAGCAGGCAGGTTGTACCTCAGTTTAATATCTCATCAGAATGACAGCATATCAGACATTGTTGTGAACCCACCTCCCACCAGCACTGCACCTGGAGGCTCAGTCTAGCCTAGGAGCTCAATTCCCAATAGGGAGATGGAACCCACAATCATCTGGCCCTGAGACCATAGTGCTGCGAATTGAAGTAGATTGAAATGCATTCAAATGTTGGCATGACATTTTGGTCTGCAAACCTGAAATATGCTTATGATTGACAGAATAGCTTCTATGATTTGAATGAAGTATTTTGAATAGTTGTTCTGCATTGCTGTGCTGCACTGTCTGCCCAAGTATGGTATCTAGGACTTTATGCTTCAGCAAACCATAGTTTTTTTCAGAACAGCAGGAATATTGGAAGCAGTGCGTAAAAAACATTAATGGCAGACAGCTTGATTACTGCAGGGAATTGATTTGGAGATCGCTGATATCCTAAATAAACTAGAAAAAAACGGCTGTTTCAACTGACAACACACTGGCATGTACACTGTATGTGGTATTTATGTAGAACATGAGGAACGTCAATGACGTAGTGATTGAATCCAACCCAGATATGTATTTGACCTACATCTTCTTTCATTAATTACTGATAGGAACAGAATTTATGTATATTATAGTATCAGTCAAGCTATCAGAAGATTCAGATGATAATCTAT
This sequence comes from Hydrolagus colliei, assembly GCA_035084275.1. Classification (NCBI taxonomy): domain Eukaryota; kingdom Metazoa; phylum Chordata; class Chondrichthyes; order Chimaeriformes; family Chimaeridae; genus Hydrolagus; species Hydrolagus colliei. Next base: position 12,109,432 of record CM068745.1, read on the forward strand.
TGGTTTCATTGAGATGTCTCAAAGCGCTCACACTAATAGGTAAAAGTGACAGCCATTTTGTGTGCAGTACTATATTACAAATAAGCATAGGATTCACTATCAACAAGGTCATGGGGTGCGGGGGTGGAGGGGGTGGGGGATCAGGTGCCAGAAATTAAGAGGTTTTGCTGGTGTTGGGTGCATGCTATTTTGGGGGCCTATTGGTCATTATGTGGCTGTTTATTGGACAATGTTGTATGCAAATGGGTTTCCAGAATTCATCAACAGTTACTAAATGTTACCGTATAGCCAATGAAACACATTGTCTTCCTCCTGGTATGATCGGCGCTATATCAAATGCAAGGATTATTATGGTTACAGCAAACCCCAACTCACACACCTCATTACCTTGTAACACTACATGCAAAATGTCTGTCATGTTTGACTAACCAGGATTTATATCTGTATAATGTTACTCTTCCATTGCTCTACTCTAATATTATAGAGGTGTTTGTCTACTTTCCAGGCAGTGTAGACATTGCTGACCTGAGATGAGAGCCTGAGACAATTCAAATAATAATAATGTCCTTGCATTTGATATAGCACCTTAGCATGTTGATAAGACATCTCAAAGCCCTGTGGAGACTATAGAATATATGGTAAAGTGAATTGACTGTATAGTTTTGGGCCGAAATGCGGAAGCCATTTACGCATAGCAGGGTTCCACAAATAGTGGATTGAAGTGACCAATTATTTTTTGAAGGAATTATTATCCCTAGAAAAGCGATCTGCCAATTGACTACAACTGGGGTTCCAACTTGCTGTTAGCTAAACAGAGGCATGTGGAGTAAGGAAGCTTGCCCAAAATTTCACTCTGCCGGGAATCAAACCCAGATCTCTCGCTTGTGAGGCAAGTGCTCTAACCACTGAGCTACTTGATTTCAAAGTATTGAAGTGTTCAAATCTCCAGTACTTTCATTGCTCACATTGACGAATGCATGCCAAAACAACTGATGCTTGAAGATCTTTTATTGTCTACCAGTTCTTCAAAACTGAGTAATGTACTGCATGGGGTACGATTCATTGGTTTTACAGTGCTCACTGCTTACTGCAACACTCTGTTAACTTACAGTAGTAAGGATAAGAGAATTCCTGCTTTTAAAGCCCCCAGTTGTATTCAAGTACTGTACATTGTTCTTTAACAGAATTTTAAAAACATAATCTGATTGGCGGAGCCTAGATGTTACAGTAACAGTCATTTCTTTGTGGTTATTTTTCCTTCATCCTGGTTTTACAGTAGTTCACAGAGAGTTCACTGGAAACTGGAAAGCAGATTTGGTTTTGATTTTGGAGCCTGTCTGTTTCTGGTTGTGGGTAGTAGAGGCAGGATATAATTGAGCTTCTTCCCTCGGTGCACAGAAGCTGTATGGCAACGCAGGTCACGATAGAGAAACTGAATTGAATTTCATTTACTTGCTTATTTGAAATGGAGCCAAATAACTTGCGTGGGAGATCCTCAATTCAGATTTAATCTTGTCCGTTCAAATGCAGAGCTTCTCAGATGGGATTATAATATGATTTGAAATCATTGTTATTAACAAGAGATTCATAGCCATTTGCTAAATAAAGCACTGCCTTTCAGGATAGAGCCCTGGCCGAAGAGGACTGATTATTCTGGTGATGTGAAGTTCGGTGTGTGATTTTTAAATAGGTGCTGTGATTCCAAATTCAGTCCCGTTGGTCAGTTTTACAAAGGGAAAGCCAAATGTAAATCAACACTTCATTAAGTTGATTAATGATAATGATAATAATAATCCTTGCATTTGATATAGAGCCTGATCATGTCTTTGAGCTGTTTGAAAGCGCTTCTCAGAATTTACTGTCAAATGAATTGACTGTATGAATTGACCCTATGGAATTCCATCCCCCAATCCCTCCGTCTGATTTCTTCCCTTTCCTCTTTCAAGGCCGGTTTGAAGACTTTCCTCTTCGACCGTGCCTTTTGTTCCACCCCGAATTCTTCGACCTCCCCTACTTGTTTCACCCCTTCCCGTACACTCCTCTCCCAGCTCGGGTCACATGCCTCCTGTGCAGCGCCTTGGGACGTCCTCCCGACGTGAAAGGCGCTTTATAAGTGTAATTTGTTGTTGTTGTTGTTGTATATTTTGTGGGCGGATTGCGGCAGCCAATTGTGTACAGCAATTAAGGCGCATAGAAACAAAAATAAGAAAACTGATGTAAATGTCGCAGACATTCGCCATCCACATAAGAATGTGAACTTGCGTGTAATAATTGACTATAAAGCCGTTATTTAATCATTGGTTTTTGTGCTGTTCCCTGAACATCTGAAATCAAAATTAATCTGTGCCATGGTTTGGATTTCAGAGCATTCCGCAGTTGCCATGTGCTAAGGCTCTCTACAACTATGAGGGAAAGGAACCTGGTGACCTCAAATTCAGCAAAGGGGACATCATCATTCTGCGCCGTAAAGTGGACGAGAACTGGTACCACGGCGAGCTTAATGGCACCCATGGCTTCTTCCCAGCTACTTATATTCAGTGCATAAAGCCTCTTCCACAGCCACCTCCACAGGGCAAAGCACTTTACGACTTTGAAGTAAAGGATAAAGAGCAAGATAAAGACTGTTTGACTTTCACAAAGGTAAAGTACTTATGACTTTAACAGATGCACCAAATGTTTGTTTGTTTTCAACTCAGGCTTTCTGTGTTTAATCAGCTGGTCCTCAGGGTTCAGGGCACTCTTGCATCTGAATTTATGGAGAAAACAGTAAAACAGGATTGTTAATTCTTTAGTAGTTTGACATTATCATGGTATGTTTCTGCAGCAGATGTTTTTTTCTTTTGAAGAGCTAGTTGAGGATTTCCTCCAGGTAGAAATAATAATGGTGATAGTAAAACTATACACACATATTTCTACTGTCCAGCACCTTGTGACGTCCTCCTGACGTGAAAGGCGCTATACAAGTGTAATTTGTTGTTGTTTGATGTAACTCCATCCCGCAGTCCCTTCGCCTCACGCCCTCCCTGGGCTCCTTCAAGTCTTGCCTCAAGACTCTCCTCTTCGATGGACCCATCGGCAACTCCTAATCACCCCCCATCCCTGTCCTCAGTTGGGTCTGAAGCAGTCCAGCACCTTGGGGCGTCCTCCTGACATGAAAGTGCTCTGAGATGCCATTCAGCGTGGAGGGCACTATATAAATTCAAGTTGTTGTAAATTGTTGAAAGGCGCTATATATAGTGTAATTTTGTTGTTGTTGTTGTTGTTGATGTTGATGTGACCCCAAAACATACAGTCTCTCCATTTTAGAGTCTTATCCTGTGCAGCACTTTGATATGCCCTTGATACTTGCATTTTTGCACTTTTTTTTCATAACTGCATGTTTGAAAAGCCCTCACCCCTTCCTTACTGTCATCGGTGGTGATTTTTATTGGAGATAAGCAACAGCAATTTTCCCTATCAATACATCACACACAACCACAGGGGGAATAGGCAAATAATCTGGAGGATTGTTGACCAAGACTTCAGGGAAGAGAGATTCCCTTTCCTTCATGAATTGGGCCATGGGATCTTTAGTGATCACCTGAAATAGGCAGATGATTTAATGGCTCACCTGTTAGATGACATTTTGGACAATGGAGGTCCCCTCCAGCACTGCTCTGGATTCCCAGACCAGATTGTGAGTTTTATTCTGTTTCCAATATGCAGATTGGATCCAAAATCTTTTGGGTGAGAATACTGGAAACAGTGAATCTACAATAATGTCCCTGTAGGGCAGGGCTGTGAAGTATTAGTCAAAGAGCTCTATTGCTGGGAGGTGGATCAAACAGGAGTATTGTCATTTTTCTACAGCGTTTGATCTGTCTTGCAAGTTAAAACTGACTTAAAAATTAAATCAGTGAATTAATATGGTGCTTAACTAAGGGGGAAGAAAAAAGACAATTATGAAAAATGAAATTTGAACCGGTCTTAGTTGCCACAGAAACAGAATAATTCTGGCCAACGGTACATATAAACACTCCCCATGTTCAGTGATTATGTGATGCAATGTTCCTGGATAGAGTTAATGACTTTCAACCAGTTCAGACCATTTGCTAAAACAGAACATGTTCATGTTATGTTAACAAATAACAATAGTACAAATGTGGTCGCTCAATCCATGATTGTTTGTGGGACACTGTTGTACATGATTGGCTGCTATGTTTCATCCACAAAATCTAAATAATGCATACAATATATCCTGTGAAGTGCTTTGAGACATCTCAATGACGTGATAAGGCAGAATATCAAATGCAAGGATTATTATACAGTAGTCAATGTTTCAGAAAGAAACTAGTTTGCTGAATCCGATATTCTTTTAGGATTCAGTCCCTCTCGCCCTCTCCCCTTGCTTACTCTGTATTATCATTTTTGTTGTTCATCTGTTGTGGCATGGCACTGAATTGGAAAATGACCTAGGGCTGAATATCAGAGCAGCTCAAAATTCAGGGTGGCCATGGATTTGAACTTGGGGAGATCACTCACAAATACCTGGTGCCTAATAGTATGGATGTAATTAATCAAAACAGATGGTGTATCATGTTTCGTGGGGTGGTGTGCTAAGCTCTTTAAGGCTACTGACAACGGGCAGCAAAACAATTCTCCCATTGTTGAAGAAGGCAACAGCCATAAGGATCCCTGAAATAACCAATGTTTGGATGAGATGTTCAATTGAGGCCCCTTCTACCTATTCAGATGGATGTTAAAGATCCTGTAGCACTATTCGAAAAGAGGAGGAAGTTTCTCCCAATGTCCTGGTGAACAATCCCTTATGTTTCCAAACTATGGGGTGCGTGCCATCTGATGAGAGGGGAGGCGTGATGAGATAACTGGATAGGATTTTTATTTTATTTTCCCCAAGTCGGGGCGGGAGAGAAGAACTCGAGTGTGAGGAGAGGCCAGCTTTGGAGAACTGAGAGAAAGGAGAGGAAAAATAAAATTAAAATAAAAACACCAGTTTGTCCAGTTCCTTTGGGGCACAGGGCGAAATGTTTGGGAATCATTGCCTTAGATAAAAATTGGTCATTCGAATTACCACTGTTTGTGGGCCGTGTGGGTAAATTAGCTGTCGGGTTCGCCTATGAATATCCTACACTATCACCTTTCGGGAAATCCTGTCAAGCACTTGAATACATTTCAACGATGTGATAAGGTCTTAAATCCAATGCAATGATTATAATTACTGTAGAACCTCAGTACTTTCTATATCTGTTTAGCAGCCTGTGGCTACTCGTGTTATGGCTATTATCAAAGCTGCAAATCACAACTTTAATCTCTGGGTTGATGAGTTAAGCAGTTAGTCCACTTATGGGCGGAAAACAAAAGGCAGCGGGAACCATTGGAGGAATGTTTATGTTGACTGCTGGTGTTGCTGCTGGGGGCAGTTTTGGGGCGGTTATATTGACTACCGATGTTTATATTGGGACGTCTTCCTGACATGAAAGGTTCTGTACAGATCTAATCTATTGATGTTGTTGTTGGTGGTGTTATTATCTTGGGAGAGGGGAGGCGTTATTTTGAACCTGGTACAGTATTATTGTCTCAGTGGTGGAGTATAAACAAAAGCACAAGTCGCTGGGAACACTGAGCAGGTCAGGAAGCATCTATGGAGAAAGGAAAGTGAGTCAACCTTTTGGGTCCAAGACCCTTCGTCAGAACTGGGATATGTTGGGAGGGAAAGGCTTGAGGAAGTCAAATGAGAAAAGGGGATAGAGGATAGGAGATGATGGGTTAGAGCGGTGTTAATGGTGCAAAACAATGGTGGGATTGCAACAAACAGGAGAAAAAAGAGGTTAATAATAAGAAACAAACAAAGACAACAAAATTACATTTATACAGCACCCATCACGTTAGGAGGACATCCCAAGGAGCTGGACAGTCAGTGTTTCAAACCTGAGGTGGGGTTGGGATCGGAACGGTGGATGGAAGGGAGGGGAAGGGGTGTGACCGATGGCACGGTTGAAGAGGAGGGTCTTGAGGCAGGACTTGGAGGCTAGGGAGAGTGTGAGGCGGAGGGATTGTGGGATGGAATTCTAAAGGTTGGGGCCGAAGACTCGTCTGCCGATGGTGGGATGGGTGGATCGGGGGCAAGCTGGAGCCCACTGAGCAGAGAGAGCAGACAGGTTGATAGGGGGTTAGGAGGTACAGAGGTAGGGGGTGGGGCAATGCGATGGAGGGAGATGCTTTTATGGGCGGGGAGAATTGCAACGAAACAAACAGAAAAGAGAGAGAAAAGGTGTGTCTAGGTCCCAGACAGTGTGGTAATGGTCACAGAAGAGGGGGGAGGGGAAAGGTGAGCTGTGATGGTCTGAAATTGTTGAAATCAATATTGAGGCCAGAGGGTTGTAGGGCGGGGAGCCTGAATTGGCTCATAACTAGAATGTGCATAAATCCAAAGTGAAACTAGCTGGTATTCCTTGAGTGCAACACTGTTTCGAATGAACCAATGTAATTACATTGCTCAAAACATTGCTAACAATGTGGATTTATGTAATGATCACCTTAAACTGCTTCAGAAAGTGAATGGGAATGCGGGGCAGCAAAGGCAGGTATTTGAGGGTATAGAACAAAGGCACCTTAAAACAGATATATCGTTAATAGGGATTTGACGGGTGGAACGGTGTTGCAAAGCAAAATGATTTTGGGAGAGAGTTCCAGAAATTGGAAAAATAGCAGCTGAAGACTTGGCCCCATTGAATGGGATAAAGTAGAGTGAGGAGCAAGCAGTCAGTCAATTTAACAGTTAAAAGCTGCTGAAATTGCTCTCAGTGTTCTTCCTCCCAACCCCCCTGTTGGCTGCCTCCCCTGGAAGCTGCCTAGATGATTCCGCTCACTCTGTGGGGAATGTCAGATGTAAACTGTTGCTCTGCTGTACAGGACACAATCACAAGGGAGGTTTGGTTGACCAAAGTCCTTCAACCCATTTCATCTCATCCTTTCAAAATGCTGACCCTCGCCATCTTTCCATTTCAGCATCAAGTTATTTCTTAGGAAATCCTTTCTACCGCCATCCCTAGTAAACTGTTTGTGCGACACTGCTGTGTGCAGTTTGCTGCCGCGTTCCGCCCACAACAACAAAATTACATTTCTAGAGCGTCTTTCATGTCGGGAGGACGTCCCAAGGCATTGAACAGTCAGGTCAGGACCTGAGCAAGGGAGAGGGGCAGGGTAGGGGTAGGGGTGGGGGAGAGTTAGGAGAGGAGGGAGAGAGTTGGGAGGGCAGCAGAAGGCACAATCAAAGAGGTAGGTCTTGAGACCGTCCTTGAAGGAGGCAAGGGAGGTAGCGAGGCGAAGGGACTGTGTGATGGAGTTCCAGAGTGTGGGGGCAGAGAGGCTGAAACCCCTTCTGCCAATGGTGGGCGTGTTGGGCAGAGGACATGGAGCAGGCTGGAGCCCACTGAACAGAGGGGGCAAGGAGGTTCATACAGGATACAGTCAATTTATTTTACAGTATTTGCTATACAAATGTAATGTTGTTGTTGTTATTGTATTCTGTGAAGTGCTTTGAGACATTAAGCGCTCTGAGACACCGTCCGGCATGGAGGCCACTATATAAATCAAAGTTGTTGTTGTTATCTAGAAGACTTTGAAAAGCGCTGCATCAAATGCAAGGATTATTATTATAAACAACAATCATATATAATGCCCTTCACATAAGATAATGTCTCAGAGCCCTTAACTAATAATTCCTCATCCATATTTACAATGTGCATGTATCACACATTTGACTGACAAATTGGGTAAAAGGCATAGATTTTTACTTAATGCTTCCCTGCTTAACTGGATAAATTGGAGCAGATTTTCAGTGAAGCAAAACACAGTTGAATCTCTGTTGTCACCGGTGTGAAAGAAACCAACATGTACTGTAAACAGTGCAGATTTGTCAGCACCAGAAGCCCACAATAATGCTCCACTGCTTTGTATAGAAATTCCGTAATATAAATGAGGTATTGTTTGTATGTGTGTGTGTGTATGTGTATATGTGGAGGAAGCCCAGTTAAACTGTTTGGCCTGTCTGACTTGTTAGGGGTTCACACAAAGATGGGAAGTACTCTGTACTTAGAGGTAAACAGTCAGTGCTGTTCGAGGCAAAGATGAAAGCAGCTTTTAATTATAATGGAAGCATATATTGTGAGACTTGTACAAAATGTCACCATGTTTGACATTTGCCTTTCCTTTATACTCCAGCCTCAGTTACACTGCTCGCAGATCCATTGTGAAGTTTCAGGAAACTTAGTTTCATATATATTTTTATCCTCTATGTTTCAGGATGAAATTCTGACCGTTATCAGGCGAGTGGATGACAACTGGGCAGAGGGAATGTTGGGAGATAAGATAGGAATATTTCCTATCTTATACGTTGAGGTGAGTCTGGTTCAATAAGATACACGGGGCTAATTATAATCTTTTTTTATTGGTTTGTTATGGGTCGCAAAGATTGTGGTTTTTAAGCCCCATATCGAAGCTGACAGTCTAGTGCAATGCTGGGGTATGTCGTTTTATTGGAGGTGTTGTCCTTTGTTAGACCGAGGTCCTGATCGCTTGTTCAGGTGGAATGTTAAAGATCCCATTGCACGTATCTGGCCAGCTAACTCCCGAATAACGTTGGTCACTTATTTCATGGTTGCATGTGAGAGATTGCTATGTGCTAATTGGCTGCCATGTTTCCCTACCAATAGACAGTCTGTACACTTCAGAGTAAAATCCTGTGAAGTGCTTTGAGACTGCTAGATGGCGTGATAAGGAGTTAGGTCAAAGCAAGAATTATTGTTAGATTATTATTCCAACCTGCCTTCAGTGGCTTGAACTACAAGACAAATGAAGTGGCAACAGTACCTCTGGAGGCACTAAATACTGAGTCCAGTTTTCTATTACCTCTGGAGATAGCAAAGTAAATGGGGCAAGCAGCTTTTATATTGCATTGTTAGTCCCCTCCCCGGAGAACTTAAGTTTACATCAGTAAGTGGGGCAAGATCGCAGTATCAGCAGCCTCAGTGTACTGTACTTCAGAACCAATTTTATTTGAACCAGTTCCGAAGTAACCTGCAACAAAAGTAGGGCATAATATATAACTTTGTTTTCTACTGGAATACAATATCGTTAGCTTTTTTAAATCTTTCCTATCTGCTTGCTGCGGTGGATGTTGAAGATTCCGTAGCACTATTCAAAAGAGAAGGAAGTTTCACCCGATATCCTAGCCAACAATCCCTCAAATATTCTTCAAATACTTATTTCATTTTTTTTAATCTAGCCTCAGTAAGGATAGAGAATGTATAACTGTAACAGTGCGTATAGATGGGCCAAGGCATCAGCGCAAGAGTTCACAGGTTCAGGGTTGAGAAGAGCAGTTTTACAGCTGATACTTGCAAATTACTTTTCCCACGGGGAGAAACCGGTATGTAGAATAGGGAAGAGAAGAGCATTTAAGATTTATTGCTATATTGGGAGAGGGGGATATCTGGATGAATCAGATTAAAAAGAACAAAGAATCTCTCTTGTGGTCATATTACCTCGGTTCTGTATTTAGCCTAATATGTGAGACCTGGGTTCAATTCCCATATTAGGTTGGTCAACTTTCCTTACTCCATACTCCTCTGTTTACCTAATACTGTAGTATGTAGAAACCCGGTTGTTAGTCAATTGACGGATCGCTTTTCTGGGGGTAATACTTCCTTCGAAAAAAGATAATAAATTGGTCCCTTCAATCGATGACTTTTTGTGTAGACACTGCTGTGTATAATTGGCTGCTGTGTTTCACCCACAAAATATACAGTCCATTCACTTTACAGCATATTCTGTGCAGCACTTTGAGATATCTTGAAGATGTGATAAGCTGCTATATCAAATGCACAGATGATTATTATTATTATTACCCGAGTTGTATGTTGAATAGCATTTTCAAAAATAACTGGATTCTAATTGGTTTGGGATTAGTATTGGAGGATATAATAATAATACTATTATTGTACAAAAATTGTACAAACCATGGGTACACTCAGAGAGGAAAGGATTCAACATACAAATAAAACAAAGTAACTGAGCTGGGGCAAGCTATTACACAAAAAGGTGCATGTGGCTAATTGTATAACAATTGGGCCAAGGTTCGCTTCATTTCAGTTCTTGACTTTTATTCTAGGTAAGGAATAAACAAATCCACTAGGCATGGAGTCAGCATGGCTAAATTATATGTCAAAGGGTGCACTACATCTGTACAGCTGTTTGCAGTGCTCTTGTTACTGACACCGGGAAATTGCAGTGCTCTTGTTTTCAGACACTGGGAAATTCTGAAATATTGCAGAGTGTAAGTTGTGACAGGAGGCAGCTGACCATACAAACAGGGATATTTTAGATTGCGGTAGAAACTGAAGAAATAACTCAACCATACAGTTGTCTGCATTTACCCACTGTAGCAGCAGAGAAGCACGAGTGTGTTTGTGTGCGTGCACGTGTGCGTGTGTGTGTGTATGTGTGTCCTGGTCAGCAATCCTCCAGCATAGAAAAGAAATTGATTGTATGGCAGTTTGTGGGGACATTGGCACAAGCAAATTGGCAGTCATGTTCTCCTTCAGAAACACAATTATCAAACTTTGCAGTACCTCCTGTGAAAAGCTTTCAGGTGCTTCAATGATAGGTTGAAGCACTATACAAAATGATTATTATGATACAGGTGTATGTAATCTTTGTGTCTGTGTGTATGTGGGTGTGTGGTGGGGGGTGCAGGGTTCCTGGTTGTGGTTTTTGTGGGAGCAATTCGGTACTCGCACTTTATCCTAATAAGGGAAATATACGTGCTACTCCTTCGAGGTAAAGTTTATTCCATGCTATGAAATTGTGTGCTGTATCCCCAACAAGTATAAGTCAAGAAGACTGCTCAGAAGCATTGAAAACACAATAGCATGGGCATTGGTGTAGGGGCTGGAACCTGAATTGAATTCTGCCCATTCGTTCAGTTTTCCACATGAGTTGTATCCTATTTTTAGTGCGCATTAACCATTAGAGTGCTTCATATGCTTGATACATGATTATACTCGCATCTGATTGAATTTGACATCATTGCTGTGAACCTATTGACAGCTCAGCTCCTGCTAGTCATGTGTATATATTCCATGTGCACATTGTACTATAGTTATTGCACAGTTTGCCTTCCACTCAGTTTCCTTGTAAGGCTGTATAGTGTCACAGAGGAAAGAAAACAAGAAGCATTGAAAAATATGCTTGGCACTGAATCAAAGAGGAAGGGTGGGAGAGGTTGAGTATATTTCCTGCTCAAAATGATATGCATCAATGAAGGCCAGAGAGCTCTATTATCAACCTTTTGAAGTTTATGCCAAATTGTAATAATCCCATAGCAAATCGCTTTTATGGAGCTGCCTTGTTTCTGGATGTAAAATGCATAAACTTCTGATTTAAATTCCCAGCGTGCGCCACACAGTGTTTGTGAATGCAAATCACACATGAGTGTTGGTCCCTCTTTGGTAAGGGATGTTCCAGTCTTCGTGTTCAGTAAGTGGCAGCCACCATTTCTTCAGGTAGTTCGGAATTCAGGCAGAAAGTGCATTAGCTGAATTTCTGTTCTATCTTTAACGCTTTGAGTGAAAATAGTACACCACATGACCTTGGTGTGCTGAGATGTAAATAATGGATGGATAGCGTAGTTGGCTCCAATGGAGGAGGCTGCAACAGCACAGGCTAGATGATGCTAATACTCCTGTGCTCTACTTTCTTTGATTCTATGAATAGCGCATAAGTTCTGATATGGAAATCACTGTATGAATCCTTCGCTGTCTTTTGTTGTAGCAGAGGATTTGTGATCATTGGCATTCAGCACCTTGGGATGTCCTCCCGATGTGAAAGGCGCTTTATAAGTGTAAGTTGTTGTTGTTGTTGTTTTGATGACTTGAGACTAATAACTGTAGATTGTGGAGGTTTGACCATTAGGCCATGTTAAAATCTACCCATTTGCCTGAGTTCGGTTCCTTCCACTCCGGGAATCATCCAAATCCTCCTAATGTGAATCTGCCTCGGTTGGTAGCTCTCATAGACACTCCTCACCATCCACACTTATGACACCAACTATCTCAACAATGTGATAAGGCGCCATGTCAAATGCAATATTAATATTATTGTTACTTATAATAATAATAATAATAATATTATTATTATTATTATTACTATTACCATCTCATCTCCTGTATGAACCCCTTGACCCCCAACTCACACAGCTTCTATCTACTCAGCCGCCATTTCTCAACTCATCTGCTATTTGATGTGCTGAAACCCTCATTCATGCCTTCATCACATCCAGGCTTGACTACGCCACCGCCCTGCTTGTCATCTTCTCAACTCCTCCCTCCACAGGCTGCAGATAATCCAGAACACTGTGACCCATGCCCTCTACTGTTCCAACAACAACAACAACAATTTACATTTATAGAGCGCCTTTCACGTCAGGAGGACGTCCCAAGGCGCTGCACAGGAGGCGTGTGACCCGAGCTGGGAGGGGAGTGTTTGGGAAGGGGTGAAACACGAAGGGGAGGTAAAAGAGTTTGGGGTGGAACAAAAGGCACGATCGAAGAGGAAAGTCTTCAAACCGGCCTTGAAAGAGGAAAGGGAAGAAACGAAACTGAGGGATTGAGGGATGGCATTCCATAAGGTGGGAGCGGAGAAACTGAAGGCCCGGCCTCCGATGGTGGGGCGGTTCGGGCGGGGGGCTTGGAGCAGGCCAAGTCCTGTTCAACGGAGGGTCCGAGTGGGCGTGTAGGGGGAGAGTAGATCGGTTAAGTGGGATGGGGCAAGGCCGTGTAAGGCCTTGTAGGTGAGGACGAAGATCTTAAACTCGATCCTCTGGAGGATGGGGAGCCAGTGGAGACGGGCAAGGGTGGGGGTTATGTGGTCGCGGAGGCGGGTGCGGGATAGTACACGGGCTGCAGAGTTTTGGATGACCTGCAGCCTGTGAATGGAGGAACTGGGGAGGCCGACTAGGAGAGAATTTCCGTAGTCCAGCCGTGAGGTGATGTATGCATGCACGAGTGTTTCAGCAGCGCAGGGGTTAAGATAATTACGGAGCCTGGCAATGTTGCGCAGATGGAAATAGGCGGTGCCGGTCAAGGCGCGGATTTATTGGGGGAGGAAGGAAAGTTTTTGATCGAACATGATGCCGAGGTTCCTGATTGGCTTTGTGAGGTGGAGAGTGCAACCTTGGATATTGAGGCTGGCAGCGCCCGATGTGCGGAGGCGCTGGCTTGAGCCAATCAGGAGGGCCTCGGTCTTGTTCACGTTCAATTGCAAAAAGTTGTCCCTCGTCCAGGACTCGATGTCGGACAGACATGCTGTCAGAACATCGATCGTCTGGGGGTTGAGGGATGAGGCAGAAAGATACAACTGGGTGTCATCCGCATACATGTGGAAATTTACCCCATGTCTGCAAGCTTCATGAACCACATCTCCCCCATCCTATCCTGACTCCATTGGCTCCCCATCAACCCAGAGGATTCAATTCAAGCTACTGGTCCTCACATTCAAAGCCCTCCATGGCCTTGCCACACCCTACCTCTGTGGCCTCCTAACCCCCTACCAACCTGCCTGCCCCCTCCGCTCAGCAATCTCTGGCCTGCTCCATGACCCCAACCCACCTACCCCAACATTGGCGGGCAAGCCTTCAGCCACTCTGCCCCTAACCTCTGGAATTCCATCCTGCAATCGCACTGCCTCGCCCCCTCCTAGCCTCCTTCAAGTCCCGCCTTAAGACCCTCCTCTTTGACGGTCTAATCAGTCACCCCAAATAAACCCTTTTTTCCTTCCACTCTCCCCGTCCCCAGCTCAGGTCTGAAACAATGACTGTCCTTCACCTTGGGACGTCCTCCTGACGTGAAAGGTGCTCTACAAGTGTAATTTTGTTGTTGTAGTTGTTGTTATTATCAATTTCTCCTTTTCCTCTGGTGCCCCTTCCTTTTAAATCCCCCTTGTTCACCTCCAAATGAAACCCAGTCCCAGTCTTTGATGGGTCACTTGTGAAAGCAAGGAAAGGATAAATCTGTACACTTAGGTCATAAGCAAAGTTTTCAGCACTGAAAGCCCCCAATTCTCACAGTTTTAAGGCATAGGCTGAACATTTAACATCAAGCAAAAGTTTGGAAAATTCTCTTCATTTGAAAGGTGTTTTTTTCGTAGTTCGTTTCAACGGACCCAGTGAAAATACATGAATACTGTAGTATTGTTCTCTCTTGTTACCAAATCCACTCCCCTCGTGTGTAAGAAAGAAAACATAATAGTCCTCTCTGTCTCCATATCTCCAGCAAAGTAATTAATGGCAGTGAATTAACTGCTGAAATGCTGCCCAAATTTTCTTGTCAAATGTCCCTGGAGAAGAAATATCCTTCATTTTGAAGTCAGATTTGGGCCTAACTAGTCCCAGCGCGGATTAATTGAACCGAATGGCCTATTTCTGCACTGTATCATTTTATGTAATTCTAGATTAAGATCGATTTGGCAACTTTGACACCTGCCATTTTTATAGAGTAATCTGGTGAAATTGTGAGTACTTTGGTCATCTTTTACCTCTAAACTGCCAGAGTAAACAAAAAGAAAAGAATTGAACATTAAAATGTGGAACTGTAACCTAAGCCTGGGAAATATCCACATGAGCCATCATGTATAGCATTGCTGTATAGCAAGTGAAAAGCACGCAAGGAGATTGTGCAGTGCACACAACTCCCTTGCATATGTTGATAGAACAAATTGCAGAGCAGACTTTAAGTGATGCGATAATTCCCATAAATACCCATGGGCCTTGTGAACAATAAAATTAATAATCAGAAACAGACTGCACAGTGCAATTTAATTCTACTCTGTGCACAAACTAACGGTGTTAAGACACAAATGAACAATGTTTGTTCACCTCGGGATCGCTCATGGAAATTGAAGTACAGTACTTAATTTTTAAAGCAAGTTTTGTTTCTTTTGGAATGAGGAGCCATCCCCCCAGAACACTCACAATACTTTGTTTTTTCTGCCCGTTTACAGAAATATGTAGCCCTTCTACATCCACTCTCTGGATCTCCATCCTGCCTTGCACCCTTTCTTGCATTCTTTAATGCCGCATTTCAAGACCTTCTTCTTTGACCGTGGCTTCAGTAATCTTCAGTAACCACCACACACCCCTTTGCTTTCCACAACAACAATCTTATTTGTATAGCGTCTTTCACATTGTGACAACTTTCCTAAGTGCTGCACATCCAGGGATTTCCACTTGAGTTACGGTTTGGGATCAGGAGGGAGGATACGGGTAGATGGGTTACCAAAGAGAAGGATCTTGAACGAGGCAAGAGTGGGAGTGAGGTGGACAGACTGTGGGATGGAGTTCCAAAGAGTGAGGGCTGAGAGGATGAAGGCCTGACCACCAATGGTAGGGTTGGCAGGGTAGGGAGCATGAGAGCCCCCGGGATGTCCTGTCTGCCTGACGTGAAAGCCTTTATATAAATGCAATTTGTTGTTGTTGTTATTGCAGAAAATGTTGTATTTACTGAGCCCATCTTACGTTTCTCCAGTTATTCCCAAGACCTGTAGTTCTGTCTGTCATTGAGTTCAGCGCAGTTTAGAATTTTTTTTCTGCCCCTTGGAAATAGTGTTTAAATTGCAGCTAGAATGTGCAGCAATATTTCCATAGGACCACATGCCTCAAAGTTAGTTCTGATGTTAGTTATTCCGCTGGGTAAGCTTACTTAACAAGCTGTAAACTCTCCGTGGTTAAACTGGATTTGCTATTCCAGCAGTGTGGTGTGTGCATTACTTCTGGCCTCACATCTAAGCTAATGTTCGCCAAGTCTCCTGGAGTCCTGGCACTTTTTAGGCTGGCTGTAGGCATGATTAAATCTTAGCCTTATTATCTGGAGCTCCCCTGATTGTAAATGCAGTCTGGGGTCTGGTGCCGAGCCATATAGACCAGCAGGGTCCCAAGGTCAGTCTTTGGTCTTTATTGCTTAGTCAGCTGATCTCTGTTTGGGCCCTGGTGTAAGGGGCACAATTGGTCATAAAGTCACTCTTGAATCACCAAAATCTGTCCTGTAGCACATTGATTAGAGCATTTGCCTCAAGATGACCAGGGTTAATTCCGGGGTAGAGCGAAAACCTAGGCAAGTATCCTTACTCCACACGCCTCTGTTTACCTAATACGGTTGTAAGTAAAACCCCCATGGTTAGTCAATTGACAGATAGTTTTCCGGGGGTTATAATCTCTTTAAAACATAATAATAATATATAATAATTTTATCACAATTTTATTTTGGGTAGGGTGGAGTGGGGTGGAGGGTTATTGGCCAGGACACTGGGAGAAATTCGTTTTTCTTTTCTAACAATGCTAGACTTGTTTTTTTACCGTCCACCTGAATAATTCAGGTGTGAATGGGAGATGAATACACAAATGAAAACTCAGGGTACATTGAGATCTAAATAGGGAGATGGATAGATACTTGGACATCAGAGACCCGAATATCCCATTTTTTTTAGCCATAAAACCATTATTTCTAATGTGAGATCATGCAGAAGATTGAAAATCTTTTTAATGCACTTTTTATTCACCATGGGGAAAAAAAAGCTTCCATATTAAGTATAAACACAGAAGTCGTTGGGAGTACGCTGCAGGTCAGGCAGTATCCATGGAGAAAGGAAAATGAGTTAATGTTTCAGGTCAACAACCTTTCATCAGAATTAGACATTGACCTATTTCCCATCTCCATGGATGTTGTCTGACCTGCTGCGTGCTTCCAGCAACTTCTGTCTTTATACTGTACCAGATTTCCATCATCCGCAGTACTTCACCTTTAGCTTCCATATTAAAACATATCTTTCTGAATTCTGTACAATCTTAAAATCTAGATCAAAGATCTTAAGGTTAATACCAAATTCAATTTCAGGCCATTTAAGTAGCAAGGTTTAATGTCAAGTTGATGGAAGGTCAACTGTCTAAATAATATTTGAGGATCACCCAGGTTCCACACGCTTCCTTAACTCAGGTTCCCCATCCATCAGCTCTGCAAAGCACTTTGCGATGTCTCCCTGATGTGAAGCTCGCTATATAAATAGAAAATTGTTATTTTATTGTGCCTTCCGGCTATCAGTTAATTCAGCACAGACCCCAAATCAAACCTGGGACTCTGTGTCTGCGTTGCTTCGTCTCACATGGAAAATTATTTATTTAGCCAATCATTTGCCCAAGTGGTCACTGTTCCTGCGTAAGCTTTCAGTCTTGACCATGGGGATATTATTTTTGCATCTAGCATCATGGGCCTCTGGTCAGTGATTATGAGTCACATCAAGTCATCTGACATGGAAATAGTCTATTAGGCCCAACTAGTTTGCATCATGTTAATACTGCGCACAAGTGCTTCCTATTCCCTCCCCAATTCCCCTCTATTCCCTTCTTCCCTTATCTACGCACAAAGTGAAAAGGGGGAGGTTGATTAGTGCTGGTTGATTTGCCTCTTCCTAACTCAGGGGATCTGAAGCCAATTGTAGTGCCTTGTCCAGCCTAGTCTGAAATTAGCTACCTTAGCACAGACTGGGATTCAAATGAACAAATCTCCCATCTGTTTGGCTCAGTATTACTTTGTGGTAGTGTTTTAACAAGTCCATTTAAGATGCTCCAGGCAATTGATATAATCTTGGCCACTGCATTTTAACAGCTGCACATTTTATACGCGCACAAACCCTCAGCCCATGTGACTGGTCAATACAGCATTTCCCAGACCAATTCCATCGAGCACAGGACGTTTCAGTGAAAGAAAATTTAAGAGTTTTGACAGTGGAAGTGTTACAGTATAAAAAAGGGCCAGATATTTTTCTCTCTGGCAAATTTCCTGGGTTCAAAAGTAGATTAATATTTTCCATTGAGCCCTTATAGTTGGCTCTCACGCACGTCAAATCAACTCCAGGTCACACACGAGAATAAACGCTGGAATTTAGCAGGCTTTCTTCCCTCTCTATAATTGCACTTTCCAAAGTGAGAGTGTGATACTTGTGGTAAACAACAGTGGCATGCCACACATTTAATCTTTCTTCCTTGCCTTTGAGTGAGCTGTGTCATGAGGACCAAGAGTTATACCTGGTGAGACATGTTTTCAGATCCGTTAAATTTCTCCCTTTGACCAAACTGACAGAATCAAAACAGGATGAGATCTCTTCCACCCCTCCCTCAACTTCAACCACTGTTTACATTCTCCATCTCCTGGACAACCAGCTGGGAGAGTCTCAATTGGAAATATCAGTCAAGAATCTGGCATTCCACTGTTCCAATCTTTGGGAAATTCCTTTATGGGAATTTATTGTTGGTCAGTCCTTCCCTAGTTCCCCAGTTTATTCACCACTTCTCAAGGATGAAGCATATTCTTTCTGGCTACAGTGTGTCAGTCTGGCTAAGCCGCTAGCACTCATGGCTCTGACGCAAAAGCTTGTAGGTTTGCCCCCCACTTCGTAACTTTGAACTCATACTCTGGCTGACACTCTAGTGCAGTGCTCGGGGCTAGTCCTGGAGCAATACTTTTTGCAGCTGCTGTCCTTCTGTAACAGTGACCGTTCAGGACCTTGGGAGGTCCTCCTGACGTGAAAGGCGCTATACTGTACATAATTGTATTGTTCTTTGGATGAGATGTTAAAACAAGGAGCCAGGCAGGCTTTAAAGATCCCATGCCACTATTTGAAAAGAGAACAGAGTTTTCAGCGCCTTTGGACGTCCTCGCAACATGAAAGGCTCTATACAAATGTAATTTTGTTGTTGTCCTAGTCAACAATCCACAAGATAAAATTGGTCAATCACTTCATGGCTGTTTGTAGGACATTTCTATGTGCTGTGTATCAAGTGGCCACCATATTTGCCTACAAAATGCACAGTAACCATACAATATATCCTGTGAGGGTTTTGAGATGTCGTCCTGACATGAAATACTCTGTCAAATGCAGTTTTATATAAGGATGTAGCTAAAAGATGTCTAACAACAACAACAACAAATTACACTTATAAAGCGCCTTTCACATCGGGAGGACGTCCCAAGGCGCTGCACAGGAGGCGTGTGACCCGAGCTGGGAGGGCAGTGTACGGGAAGGGGTGAAACAAGAAGGGGAGGTCGAAAAATTTGGGGTGGAACAAAAGGCACGGTCGAAGAGGAAAGTCTTCAAACCGGCCTTGAAAGAGGAAAGGGAAGAAACGAGATGGAGGGATTGGGGGATGGAATTCCATAGGGTCGGAGGCAGAAAAACTGAAGGCCTGGCCTCCGATGGTGGGGCGGTTCGGGCGGGGGGGCTTGGAGCAGGCCAAGTCCTGCTGAACGGAGGGTCTGGGTGGGCTTGTAGGGGGAGAGTAAATTGGTTAAATAGGGCGGGGCAAGGCCATGTAAGGCCTTGAAGGTGAGGACGAGGATCTTGAACTCGATCCTCTGGAGGATGGGGAGCCAGTGGAGATGGGTGAGGGTGGGGGTTATATGGTCGCGGAGGCGGGTGCAGGATAATACATGGGCTGCAGAGTTTTGGATGACCTGCAGCCTGTGGATGGAGGAACTGGGGAGGCCGACGAGGAGAGAGTTTCCGTAGTCCAGCCTTGAGGTGATGTACGCGTGCACGAGTGTTTCGGCAGCGTGGGGGGTAAGATAATTGCGGAGCCTGGCAATGTTGCGCAGGTGGAAGTAAACGGTGCCGGTCAAGGCACGGATGTAGGGGAGGAAGGAGAGTTTTTGGTCGAACGTTCCTGACTGGCTTTGTGAGGTGGAGAGTACAGCCTTGGATGTTGATGCAGCGCCCGATGTGCGGAGGCGCTGTCTTGAGCCGATCAGGAGGGCCTCGGTCATACTCACGTTCAATTGGAGGAAGTTGTCCCTCGTCCAGGACTCAATGTCGGACAGACATGCTGTCAGAACATCGATGGTCTGGGGGTTGAGGAATGAGGCAGAAAGGTACAGCTGGGTGTCGTCCGCTACATGTGGAAATTTACCCCATGTTTGCGGATGACATCGCCCAGAGGGAGCGTATAAATGGTGAAAAGGAGGGGGCCGAGGTCAGAGCCCTGAGGGACGCCGTGAGAAACTGCGGGGGTTTGAGGAAAAACCATTGGAAGATACAAAATGTAAACGGTGGGTCAGGTAGGAATCTACGTTTTGTGATTGCACCATGATACCTTCCGGAGAGTGTTAACAGATTTTTGAACTGTGGGGAAGGAAGACAGATCACAGCAGAACCCAACCCTCTCCTCGCATGAGAACTGGAATTCCAGCTTACCTTAACCTGTCTGAAGATTCTGTACATATTTTACAATGTTTCCTGACAGACAGTGGTGTTGCTTTTACACACATAATTCACCAAAGATGCTCAGGTCAGCAAGGTTACCGTTGATCTCGTCTTTCTGCCGATGTTATTATCATTGTATCATGTCATTGAGACATCTCAAAGTCTTCACTAGATTTTACTGTAAAGTGTCAGTGCTATGTATTTGTGAACAAATGTGGCAGCCAATTTGCGCACATCTATATGATATAATAATAACCCTTGCATTTGATATATGGTCTTATTACTTCTTCAAGATGTCTCAAAGGACTTAATTGAATATACTCTAACGTGAATTGACTACATTTTGAGGACAAAATGTGGCAGCTAGTTGAGTTTAGCAGGCATTTCACCATGTTGCTATAATGCGCGAGAGGATGACTTGATGTAGGATGTGCAACATTGCCATCCATTACTGCATCTGTCCTCTACTCATGCAGTACGTGATTAAGCCATCGCACAGAACAGGCACGACTGCAAAATAAAGTTGACAGCTACAGGGACAACAGCCTCTGAATATCCTCATTTCCAGATAAAGTGCTCCAGCAGCACGTACAATGTCTCATTTAGTTTACAACAAACAGTAAGTCTCCACAAGCCGCCCTGCAACACTGGGCTAGGTTGACATAGCATCAGAGGCTGCAGACAGCACCAGCCACAACAGACACTGCAGACTGTTATAATTTGCTCCAGTGACCATGGTAATGACTTCATGTTGCAGACTCCAGCTGGTGTGAATAGGGCTTTAATTGAATATGAACTGGGTCTCACTGTAGTCTCCTCACGCTTTCATTTGAGATGACTGACTGCAGGTGTCAGTGTGATGAGCAGGCTTCATATTGTTAGCCTTTACCCCAGTGATGTGTTGGGGGGGAGGTGGTAACAGCCAGCTCTCCCTGGATCGTTGCTAAACTAGGTTTAAGATCACCGGAAGCATTCTGTGAGGTTTGCGGGCAATCTATAACATTACAAAAAAGAGCAGTTGGACATCAAACCAGTCACTGAATTCCACGGGGTTGCGTTAATCTAATGGAAATATAAACTGAAAGATAACTGGGGGCTAGGATTTACTGCTGATATGTCAATAGTTTTTTGGGATCAGCCAGATGTCTAACACATATGGGAACCGATCACCATGCTTAAGATGATCCAAGGCAAATTAAGATTTCTATACATCCCACCTACATATGGAAATCCCAGAGATAGATTGTTGGAATGGAATACACATACTCTCTCTGGAGGGACACATCCTGCTTTCCTAATTCCAGAAAATATTAGGCAATGGTAAAAGCCAAGGTTTGGGGATGCCAGAGTGTGTGTTGGAACACTGCTGGAGTCTAACCAGCTAAAACCAGATAGCTCACACCATTGATATCGCTGTCTGGCAAGCTTTCCCACTACTTAATCATCTTGGACCACCCTAGCCTACATACAGCGTTAATAGGAAATGAGTGGGATGAATCCCTGTCCACAGTGACTGATATGACATGACAATCATTCTACAGTATCTTGAAATTTAAGATTGTTCAGAATTTGGGAAAATGCTTAAATTCAACCTCAATTTGGAAGTTGGTTCATATCCACGATACCAGCTTCCAAATTAAAATTGAATTTAAGAATTTCCTAAGATTCACATGGTATTACATTTTAAGACAAAGTGATCTTCCAGAAAAATACTACATAGAATTTAAGGCCATTCAATATTCTCCAAATTGCTAAATTGGCTACCGTGTTCACCCAGAAAATACACACATGCACATCACTTTACCGTATATCCTATGAAGCACTTGGAAACAGCTTGACAGCATGACAAGGGACTATATCAAATGCTAGCATTATTAGTATTATTTATATTTTTAAAACATTTGAGCAATTTCATCAGTGCTCCTTAATTATCAATGTCACCGAAAGAAGCCACAGCGTGTCTGATGTGGAAACTGAAAATGTTATATTGAGGTTGCAGTGAAACACTTTGCAGGATATTTTGTGGTAAATGTAAGCCAAGTTTGTGCACATCAATGTCCCACAAACAGCCACGGAGTGAGTGACCAATTTTATTTGGAAGATTGATGGCCAGGACACCAGGAGAAATTCCTTTCTCTTTTTGAATAGTGTCAAAAGATTTATTGTCCACTGGACAGACTCCATTTAATGTCTCATCGAAGGATGGCACCTCATGCAGCACTCCCCCAGCACTCCATTGTAGTGTCAGTATAGGCTATTTGTTCCAAATCATGCTTAGGTTTTGAACTCACAACCTTCTAACTCATGAAACGAGAGGGCTATCAACTAAGGCAGATCTTTAAACTATATTTTAAACAGTTTTTTTTAATGTTCTCCAATTTAAAAAAAATTATTTGTTCCCCATGACTGGATCAGTTTTATTTTCTCCAACTGTATTGTTGTGATTATGAATTAATGGCTAAAATAACAATAAAAATTGTAAAATCCAGAATATCTATATGGGATAGCAGATGGCTGGCAGAAATTCATTGACATAATTGCTGCTGTTGTAAACAGCTCCATCAGTTATAAACAGCAAAATCTGGCAATTGAACTACCATCTTACACTCATTACCAGTTCATTATCACTCTTTATTGCCTGAGTTTGTTTCAAAACAATGTTGTTGACTTTTTGCATCTTTATTGGGCTTGAACGAAGCAGAGGGGAGCTGAGGAGAATTTTTTTCTCTCAGCGAGTTGTTCGAATCTGGAATGCATTGCCTGAAAAGGTGGTGGGGGCAGATTCCATAACAGCTTTTAAAAGGGAATTAGATCTTTATTTAGGAAGAACAGGTCTGTTAGGTTATGGGGAGAGAGCTGGGCAGTGGGATTGAGTTGCTCTGTTCAAAGGGCCGGCACAGACTAGATGGGCCGAATGGCCTCCTTTTGTGCCGTAAAATTCTATGATTCTATGAACAGTAGAGCCAGTCTGTTAAAAGTGAAAGGTTAATGAAGGTAAACAGAAGGAAGATCTGAAGTTAAACAGCACCATTGGGTCTGGATGAAAATCTGGTTAAAATATAAAAAACAAAGAGTAAAAACATGTTTGAGAAGGGTAATGTGATTATTATTATTATAATAATATCAGACTGAAGGAATCCTTAGTGGAGCCTCACAAGATTCAGCTCTTGGACCCTAGATTTGCATCCAATTGTGCCAAGAACAGTCTTCAACATATTCTAAAACACCCTTCATATCCCACCCACACACTTTTCCCAGTCTATCCTGGGATGATTTGTAGCCCCAAAGGGCCTCTGTGGACCCAGTTAGCTCTGCTCCGAGACCTGGGCTGACCAGTATCTACTTCAGGCCTAGGCACATTACAATAAAAACTAGTCAAGTTAGAGCAGGAAGACTTAGAAAGACACCTGGGAGTAATGATAGATATGCCATTGTCTATGTCCAGATAATGTGTTAAAATAAAGCAATTAGAGTTGGGGTACATATCTACAGAGGAGCAGAACTCAATACTGTGTTCTGACTGTACTTTTCAAGTGGAATCACTGAGATTCTCAATATGTAATATAGCTTCAGGTTCAATAGCATTATTCAGAGATAGGAATTTCCAATTTACATTCTATACAGATGTAATTTGTTGTTGCTGTTGTTGTGTAAGCACTCTGAGACGCCATCCGGCGTAGAGGGCACTATGTAAATCAAAGTTGTGATTGTTGTTGCATTGTTACAAAATAAATATAGAGGGTGGATCCACTCAAAAGCTGGTATATTCTCGAGTAGTCCAACAATCGCATCAAGAACTTTCCAAGGATAATTTTGATAGCTATTAAAGAGCCAGTTATACATCTTTAAACATCTAACACTCAACTGCACAAACGTTTGTTCTAAAATATGTTATTGCCTAAAAGCAGATTATTAATTCAGTACAAGAGAGGAAAGTGCTCAATATATATGAATGGAAATTATTGAAAAGAATATTTACAAATAATACAATAACAACAACAAAATTACACTTATATAGTGCCTTTCACATTGGGAGGACGTCACAAAGCACTGGACAGTCTTTGTTTCAGACCCAAGCTGGGATCGGGATCGAGGAGGTTGGAGGGAAAGGGGGAGATCTGGGGTGACCAATGGGACCATCGAAGAGGACAGTCTTGAGGCAGGACTTGAAGGAGGCTAGGGAGGAGCCAAGGCGGAGGGACTGTAGGATAGAATTCCTGAGTGGCTGAAGGCTTGCCTGCCTTCAGGTTGGTGGTTCAGGTTGGTTGGAGGACATGGAGCAGGCTGCAGTCCACTGAGCGGAGGGAGCGGGCAGGTTGGTAGGGGGTTAGGAGGTTAGAAAGGTAGAGAGAGATGAGGCCATGGAGGGCTTTGAAGGTGAGGACCAAGATCTTAAATTGAATCCTCTGGGTGATGGGGAGCCAATTATGTTGGGCGAGAATGTGGGAGATGGGGGTCACGGGGCTTGGAGCCGTAGACGACATGGGCCGCAAAGTTCTGGATGATCTGTAGCCTACGGAGGGAGGAATTGGAAAGGCTGACAAGCATTGGTGTAGTCAAGCCTGGAATAGAAACAATTTCCTTGTTTACTAATTATCTTAAACTGATACCCTCTAGTTACTGATTCATGAACCAGTAGAAACAATTTCTCCCTATTGACTCTATTAAAACTCTTCATAATTTTAGGTGTCTATCCAGTCACCTCACGACTTCCTTTTCTGTTTTGTTTTTGTTTGTCGGACACTGATGTGCATATCTGGCTCTTATATGTCACCCATAAAGTAATAATAATCCTTGCATTTAATATCGTGCTTTTCACCTCTTCTATCTCAAAGTTCACAGAATTTACTATATATTCGTGAGTCTATAAAATATACAATCAATCCACTTTACAGTACATCCTGTGAGGTGATTTGAGCCTTCTCAATGATGTTACAAGGCACTAAGTTAAATGTAAGGATTATTTTTTATTTCATTCCTATGGAAATAATGTGTAAGTGGAAAATAAACTAATAAATCGATATGTCGTGTAAACCTTTTTTTAAGACTTTTTTTATATTTGTTCACACAGTTAAATCCTACTGCAAAACATCTGATTGAGATGGACAAGCCATGTCTTCCAGTAGCACAGAGCAGCGATGAAACTCCCACTGCTGGTCCCAGTACAGGAATTGGTCCCGCAATAAGCTCCCCACCAAACAGTGCGGGAGCTGCCAGTGCTATCCACAGGCGCATCGATGGCAAGAAAAACGCCAAGAAACGTCATTCCTTTACCTCTTTCAGCATATCTCACAAGGCTTCCCAGGCCGTCAACAACAGACACTCGATGGAGATCAGCGCCCCGGTCCTCATCAGCTCAAGTGACCCCCGAGCTGTGGCCAGGATTGGAGAAGGACCACACCTTTCATCCAGTGCTCCTTCCCAGGTAAAGTAAATTGGGAAAATATCCAGCTAATGTTCCTCCCACAACACGGCCTATTATAAAGGCAAATGCCCAATACAGATGTGAGACTGTATTCAGACAAACTGAGCTTTTATGTGTAGTCCAGAAAGTTGTTAAGGTTGTACCCTGTCTAGCTGGACTAATGCCAAACCCATTCAGAATTCCTGTGAGCCAGAATTTCCGGCTAAGTCTCTGGCTATTTCTGGCTGATATCAACATTGTAATTGTTTGAATCCCATGAGTGGAAGATGACAAATAAACTACATAACTACCCCTGATATGGTATTTAGTCATGTGAATTTCGTCTTTGATGGGTGTGCCCAACACCAAACTAAAATTGATCCTTCACTTTACGACTGTTTGTCGAACATTGCTGTGTGCAAATTGGCTGCCATGTTTGTCTGCAAATACAGTCACTACATTTCAGTCAAATCCTACAAAGCGTTTTGAGACATCCTGTCGACAAGATAAGGCACCATATTAAATGCAGGCATAATTATTATTATTGTATTAGTAAAATAGGATGTTTGGTTTTAATGTCATTAAAGAGTTGGTTTACAGCTCACCTGACAGGATATCTAAGGGAGGGGTAATTGTTGATCATTCAACTTTGAGCTGATCATTCAGCTTTGAATCCCAAATTAAACAACAGAACAGTTCAGGTCTAATCAGTGGCCATTTTTGTGGCCAGAGGTCTCCCGGTGGTATACTTCTTGTGCCTCCATGTTTTCACTGCACCAGGCTGCGTGTAATGCTGTGTTTGATTAGTAGGAAAGTGTGACCACCCCTCCTTGCTAACAGCTACTATCCGACAACCAGTTCTGAGCCACAGAGTTGCATCCATTTGTTGCAAATAAATGTCAAAGTCAACAAACAGATTATGCAACATTACAAACTTCCCCAGAGAAAGAAACAGAGACACTGAAGCATCCATTCCTTTTATATAATATTAATGATGGTGAAGGTCGCACGTCACCTAGGAATTCCTTAACCAGCAGTGAGAGAAAGAAAATTCAAAGTTCTCTGACCAAAGTGCTGCCATAGGAAAGGGACCTGTGTGAATTGCCTGAAATGCACTTTCTTAGTCTGTATGACCATGTTGTCTTGAAATTTAAGATTGTGCATAATTGTGGAAAATTTGTAAACATAGTCTTAATTCAGAATTAGTTTTTTTTCAGGTCTTAAAAATAACCAGCTTTAAAATTACGTTTAAGAATTCCCCATAGTTCTGAGCGATCTTAAATTTGAAGTCAAAATGTTTATTATTATTAATATTATTATTATCTTACAGACTCAGACTCCATAGAATGTCAGGCTCCATATGAGGAAAGTAGTAGGACTCGAGTGCTATTGCTGTATATTGGAGATTTGCCAGGATTTATTTTTAAAAATAAGTTGATTTGATTCATTCCTAACTGCAGCACTGTTAATAGACATGAACACAGTCTTTTACATTTTTTTAGCTCAACTGCTGAATTGCTTTCTTGCTGTTTTTTGAATATTACTCCAGACCCGTTCTTCATTACTGCAAAAGTATGTTTTGTTTATTGTGTATCTGCCAGTGCGCTAAAAGTAACAGTCTGATTCGTTTGTTGCTGTGCATCAGGCCTGTCAAGTTTGTGATGTTGGCTGTCAGGTTTCATTACTAACTATGGAGACAGTAGTTGTTCCCCCACCATTTAGTGTTATTACATCACTAAGATTTTTTTAAATTAAAAGAACATACATAGACGTTAGATAAATGCTATCCCTCTTCCCCTTGTGTGTCACTGAGCGACACAGACCAAGTAGATTCCAGGCTTATCCTGTAATCTTTGATATGTACTTGCTCTACAAAATACAGTCACTACACTTTACAATGTAACTTGTGAAGCACTTTGAGATATCTTTATGATGTGACTGGTGCTGTGTCATATGTAAGAATTATTATTATTTTTATCGCAGCCAAAGGATACTACAACAACCTGTATTATATAATGCCCTTCACATAGTACAACGTCTACTGAAAGTGGCCTCAGTCCCTGGGCTAGGGAGGGGTACAAAGCATAGATAGGTTGGCGGTGAGCGAGTGTCTGCATATAATTTACTGTTAATTTGGCAAAGTCCCTCAAGGGCACAATGAGCTGTGTAGAGATTTTAATTTCAGAAATTGGGATTGTGAAGAGATGGACAGAAAATAAGGTGAAAAGCAGAAACAAAGCCCCAAAAGAAACTATGAATACAGTTTTCACACTGCACTGAAGGACGCAGCATACCACACGCTTTCCTTTCACAATAGTGGAAGTAAAAGCTGCATGTTTACTGCTTGTGTTGTGAATTTGGTGAATTGTGAATCCAGTGTCCCGCACAGAATGCTGCTCAATGATCTCCCAACAAGAGTGTGAGTTTTAATGACTTGATAGTCAGCTTTTCCCAGTCATTAAAATCTGTCTGATCTTGCCATGGATTCCAGTATGAGGTTTTAATGGTTGCACCTATTGGTAGGTGCATATGTACCGGAAATGTGGAACCAATTGTGCAAGCACAGGACTTAACACCAAAATAATAGTAACAATCCTTGCGTTTGATATATCACGTTATCGGGACTTCTCAAACGGCTTCACACTATACTACAAAGTGAATTTACTGTGTATTTTTGTGGGCACAATTTCCCTTATGCACTCCACAATCTCCCAGAAGCAGTTTGCTAATCTCCGTGAAAGCTCCTGTTTGAAGGTTGTCAGGTTGTAGGTTGGATGCCAAAATTTGGGAAAATGTTCCATTTCCAAGGCTTTGCCCAATATGGATAAAACATTAAGTAAGTGGTACAGTGGCGCAGCCCGCTGGTCTTCCAGTGTACTACAGCAGTGTTAACCGGGAGTAGAGTTTCCTTCCCCTCACATGTGATTTGGCAAACAGAAGAAATGGCAAAGCAGAAGCTAAGATCTTTCTTCCTGAGTGTCACATAACAACACCATGGTAAGACTCTGGAAGAGCTGCTCGAGACGTAGGACACCTAGGTTGGGGGTGGGGGTGTGGGGGTTGTCATTAGATGACATGTATTTACGAAGCATAGCAGAGGGGCTTTCTGTAAGCAAGGTCTCAGCTGTTCAACTTCTTTTCATTTACACCTCTATGAAATATTCGCATTAAAATGAATGCGAAGGTCAAGTGTCAGGCTTGTCTCAAATTCCCAGCATTTGAGTTTCAAATTGTAAAAATGCATTTTGAACCAATTTTCACTAAAGTGATGTTCATTGAGGATGGGAGGATTGTTGTGTGCGTGATTTAGGCAGAGAAGCAGGTGCTATTGAGAGATTGGCTTTGGCACTTTAGAGGTACTGCAAACAAATAGATTGCTTGCGAATTGGTATTCAAATTACATGTTGCAACTACATTGTCTGAAGGAGACAATATTTGTGCTTGTCGGCTTCGCTCAGTTTCTGTCACTTATTTGTCTAAGTCAGAAGGTTGTGGGTTTGAGACTTGAACCCATAGTATCAGCTGATATTCCAACAACAAGTTGCATTTATATAGCGCCCTTCATGCAGAGCAATGTTTCAGAGCATTGCAGTGAGAGGGGCAGCACTGCATTGCCACTGGTGCCATTCTTCACATAGATGTGAAACTGAACGTCTTATCTGCCTGTTCAGGTGGACGTTATGGGACAATTAAAAAAGAGTCAATTGACAACATTAGCTGCTGCGTTTCCTTACAAGATAGAAACCTTTTGATGCAGCTTGAGTTGTTTCAATGACGTGCTCCGGCTCTATATCATATGTGAGGATTGTTACTATTATTTTTAAGTCATTATTAGAATAAGAATAAGTATAAGTAAATGTGATAGGCCTGCAGGTTTAAACAGTCCATTGAGCCTTTCTACTGCAGGTCAGTTCATGATTTTGAAGGAATTCATAGCAATAAAAACTAATTTAGAATTGAAAATGCTACCGAGCAGAAACATTTAGCATTTAGCCCTAGTTAATTGGTGCTTTTCTCCACATAAGCGTCTAATCTAATCCCATTCTCATTCTCGCTCCTCAAACTCTTAATATGTGTCTTTGCATTAATTTTTTGATGGGGGTTAATATGTGTCTGGTACATGCGGAAACCCATCACCATGCTTAAGAATATCCAAACCAAACTGAGAATTTCATACATCCCACCTACACATGGAAATTCCCATGTATTGGGATGGAATATGCATTTGTCTTTTCAAGGGATGCCTAGACAATTATTATATGTGCTATATCTACCTTTTCAGAAAATATAGTATTATTTCTTATCCAAGGTTCAGTCATTTAACCAAGAATGTATTTGTTTTTTTTTAGGATTCTTCCTCTATAATTGCTAGCACAACCGTTGGTGCCGTGGGGCCACGATTAGGAATTACCCTGGGAGACCAGGGCATAGCAACAAAAGCACAGCTCCCGCTCAACATGTAAGTGATCATTGGATTTAATGCATTATGTTTCTCCAGGTAAACTGCACCGCACTGTGAAATCTGGTGCCAGTGGAGTGATGTGAAAAAGCAGATTTGCATATCAATATTGGAGGAAATCATGTCTTTGTTTCAATATTGGAATGCGTCCTTTCAGCCTTGAGATGTCCTCCTGACGTGAAAGGCGCATTACAAATGTAATTTTTTTGTTGCTGTTATGATAGTAAAATGATTGCTTTTTTGTTATAATTTACAGAAATAGCTGCCTATTGTGTCTGTTGTAACTTTACCTCTTTCAATTAAGTCACTTCCCACTGAGTTTCTGGAAATATCTGCCGTGATGAACATATTAGTTATCACTTGTGATTACTGTTATTTGTAGATGTCAACAACGGTTCTGTGATGTTAACTATGCCAGAGTGGGCCTTCAAGTAAAGGAAGCAGATAAATTACAATGGACAGTAGTATGAACATCGCCTCTTCCATCAGTGAAACGTATGCTCAATTACACCTGTAAAAAAAGACACCAATTCTTTCCTCAGTCTTTACTTCTCCCTCTAATTTACTCTCCTTGCCTCTTGAAGGCAGTGACTGAGTGTACCCCAGTCAGTGATTGTTGGTAGACTATTCGACTACAGGAGGACTGAACTGAATGATTGAGTGGATTCTATTGTGGAGGGAATGTGAAACCTGCAAATATATCAATTGGTGCAAATGCGAGCATTCTTTACCCTTATTATACATACTGATCACACAGAAACAGACCCAAGAGCCATTGCTTAGGAAAGCAACAAAGCTGATGCCTGGTGTTAGAAGGATAAGATATAAGGACTAGTTGATAAGGTGGGGCTTTACAGCCTTGAAAAACAACATGTCAGAGAAGAGCTTATTGAGGTTTATAAGAAGCTATATTAGATACTAATGGGTTAAAGATAGTTGATCACAGAATCTTCAGTTACACTAAGCCAGCAGGACAAGAGGTCATTTGTACAAGGTTGTGGAGGGCAATCTTAAGAAAAACACCAGAATGTATTTCTTTAAACAAAGATAATCAACAGCTGCAAATTAATTATCAGGAAAGGTGTTAGAGGCCTGGGTTCTGTTTTCCTTTAGGGAAACGGATTGACGTTGCAATGGGTGTATGTCCTGGAAGAAAGAGATTAAGTGGTCTGAAGGTGTCTTTTTCATTTGAACCTCTTGTGATCTTGTAATGTGTGTCGCCTGCCACAGCCTCCACTCTAGGTGTCCTGGGCTTGTGAACTCTATACATTGAGCTCCATGGATGCTGTACGAAAACAAGCACAATGATTGAAATATTTTTAGGGATAGCTTTACAATTTCTTTTTACAAACAAAAACAGTGTTCATGTGGAAGATGAACATAATATTACGTGTGGGGGGGAAACTGTAATCTTGTTTCACGACAGATTACTTTATCAGCGTGGAGCACCCGGCTATGTAATGTTCATGTGTCTGGTTGCCAATCAAACATAATTGCATATACATGGCATGATGAATCACACTAAAGCACCACAAACTAAGCATACCCACAGGGATTGTGAAAAACATTCTGCTTTCATAACATACACAGATGAGGATCTGGAGAGAAACTAAGTCCAACTGCCTCAAAATCCCTCAGGAACAGCTGGGATAGAACATGACAAATCTTCTCTCCCTGATGTCAGTTATGTTTTATCAGATTATGTTTTCCCCAGAAGCAGTACAGTCCAGCCCCATTGTCTGTAATTGTGATCCATAAAATTATATTATAACCGTGTTATAACCGGAACACTGTGCGCACTCACTTCCCAAGTTTTTTCTTCTTTTCAAATGTTCTCAGTTTGACTGGATACTTAAGATTCCACATGTGTCAGACATGCCACATGACCCCCAAAAATCCTCACCTTTAGAGCCCTCCCTGGCCTTGCCCCACCCTACCTCTGCAACCTCCTAATCCCATATCAACCCGCCCTCACCCCCCCTTCCGCTCAGTGGGCTTCGGCCTGCTCCATGTCTCCCGACCCACCCGTCCCACCATCAGCAGGTGAGCCTTCTTCCACTTTGCCCCAACCTCTGGAATTCCATCCCCAAATTCTTCCTCTTTGTCCCTCCCTAGCCCTTCAAGTCCCGCCTCAAGAGCCTCTTCTTCGACGGTCCCATCGGTCACCCCCTCCCCAACTTTCCGTCCACCCTCCCCAATCCAGATCCCAGCTCCAGTCTGAGTTTGGGATGATATGCAGTATGTGGAGGGAGGAGTTGGGGAGGATGACAAGCAAGGAGTTTGCATAGTCAAGCCTGGATGTATGTATGAGAGTTTTGGAGGCCTCCAGGATGAGACAGTGGTGGAGCTGGGCAATATTGCGGAGGTAAGGGAAGGCAGAGCAGGTGTGGGGTAGAAAGGATAGTTGAGGGTCGAACAAGACACCAAGGTTCTGGAATGGCTTAGTGAGATAGAATGTTCATCCATGCTGTCAACACCTGAAATGTGGAGATGCTGTTGGGAGCCAATCAGGGGGGGCCTCCATCTTGTTGACGTTCAACTGGAGAACATAAGCTCTCCAGTACTAACCAGTACTGTTGGTGTGCAAAAGGTGTAATGGCTGCTGACAGCGTCACAAGTGTTGGGGTAACATTTGCAGCAAGACATAGGTAGACAGTAAATATTCTGTGATGTGATATTTATCACTGGAGATGATGCCCACACTGACACGCTGAACAATTAACTCTTCTACTTGTAGACTTATACCTGGACATTTGTTTATGTTCCCATCACCCAAACCAATT
Organism: Hydrolagus colliei; assembly: GCA_035084275.1. Lineage (NCBI taxonomy): Eukaryota > Metazoa > Chordata > Chondrichthyes > Chimaeriformes > Chimaeridae > Hydrolagus > Hydrolagus colliei. Next base: position 12,142,382 of record CM068745.1, read on the forward strand.
CCTCAAGGTCTTCACTTGTGCTAGAACTCCATGGGCATTGGTTACCTCCAATTAACTCATTCACATGACCCTGCTTTCTGTTGAGCTGACACATTGAGTGTCTGAGTGAACCAGACTGAGAAAGAGGTGTTTGGAATGGAACGAAATTTCTCCCTAGTGGGACGCATCCTGCTTACCTCACTGCGGAGAGTATCACAATACAATTTGCATTCATATTGCGCCTTTCATGCTGGTAGGATGTATCAGTCCCCTAGGATGTAGGGGACTGATGTATTAGTTGCTGGTTGGCAACACCCAAGATTTGGGAACCCCCAGCGTGAGTATTTGGATACTGCTGGAAATTAACTTGCTAAGAACGCAAAGCTTGCCTCTGAAAGCACAGTCTGGCAAGTTTCATGCATCTAGGCCCAAATCATTATCACTTTGGTTTGCAGGGTAACAGGAGCTGAGTGAGAAGAATCCCAGCCCCCAGTAATCATGTCCCATCTCAGTGAAATGAAGCACAAGCTGTTTTAAGAAACATTCTCCAATCCCACATCACCCTTCTCTTGCAAAATACAGGCAGATTTAAAAATACATTAGCAGTCTTTTACATTGGATTTTTTTTTGCCAGTGCGGTATGTATTTTAGTCTTCCCAAGTGCTAAAACAATAAGGAAGAGCGATGGAGCAAAAAAAAAGACATAGACAAAAAGCAGCATGTCTCCCTTTGCTGAGGTTTTATTTTCAAAGCGTTCAGCAGCTTTAGTGGTTATAGCATGCCACTCCCAATTCCCGAGGGCTGTGAGTTCAAATCCCAGTCTCAATTCACTTTTGACCCTGCCCCCCCATCTATTCTGTCTATTCTCCACCAGGCTGCTAACTGAGCCATTATTCAGCTGGAGAGTGCTTCAATTTTGAGAAGCAATCGTGAGAAGGAGGAGGAAGAGAAACAAGAATTAGTCCAGACGGTACACATACATACCTCCTAATAGCATTGATTTTCTATTGAGCAGAGTTCTGTGGTCTAGACAATTTACCTTCCTGGTGTGAAGCAGGAATCTAGCTGAACTAAACTTTCAAAATCACTGACAATCTCCTGGCTTGCTTTTAAATTCCAGATACATGGCCCTGTATGCTTACAAGCCTCAAAAGACAGATGAGCTGGAACTGCGGAAAGGAGAGATGTACCGCGTCATTGAAAAATGCCAGGATGGGTGGTTTAAAGGCACTTCCCTGAGGAATGGAATGTCGGGTGTTTTTCCTGGAAATTATGTTACTCCTGTCTCCCGGTATGTGAATAAATATTATTTATAATAAAAGCAATTAGAATTTTTATTATTATTGAATGACAAATCACTTTAGCATTTTAGGTTTTCGTGCCTCCTTTCCCTTATGATCCTGAGTCTTTGACGTACATCTGGAAGAAAGGAATATAACCATAAGGAAGCAAGGTTACATTGATGTAAACCCTTAGTTAGACCACATTTGGGGTTCATTGTACAGTTCTGGTCGCCATATTACAAGAAGCATATTATAGCATCAGCATGAATGCATCGTAGATTTACAAGGATGTTAACACGGATGAGAGGATATTGCTGTTAAGAAAGTTTGAGCAGGTTGTAGCTTTTCTCTCTAGAATTGAGACTTCAGTAAGTACAGTTAGGAATGGCTTATCCCTGACGAACAATGCTGATTTTGACCTTGACTATCCCATTGTTCTGGCTGAAGAGGGCAGCAATGAGATACAAGTGAAAGGAAAGTGAGTTACTTTGCTCCTTTTCAATAAATTTTGAAATCCATTCATTTATTTCAATATCTTCACTGCAAACCTTTGCTTAAGTATAGAAGTGAAAAATACCAATGATGATTTTGGTCTTTGTTTCAGGGCTCCCTTTGGAGTGGCTCAGTCAAGGAACGGGGTACTTGGAGGTGCTGTACAAACAGTGAAAGGAAGCTCCACAACTGGTCATTCAGCAGTAATTGGTCTTGTGAATAATGGTGTGAAACCCATTCCTCCTGTTGTCATTCCTCCAGCTCAGCCGCAGCTTCATACAGCCAGTCCTCAGATAAATAACTGTTTGCGCTATTCGGGCCAACAAACAGTCAACCAAGCCCGGAGTGCAATGCAGATGGGTAAGTGAGGTGTAAGCTTCCTATTCAGGCAGTTAATAGACTGAGATATGTTGTGCCTATTGGTGAGGTTCCCTCATTAGTAAGTTTAGATTTTAGCCACCATTGATTTAAATAGGTTATCACACTGCTCAGCTTTCACCTCTGGATTTGATGCTTGTGGGTTCAATTCCTGTATCAAGACCTGAGATCATAGTCCAGGCGAACACTATTCTCATCTGCTTTCAGGGGGACCTTAAAGTCCATGAAGCCAGTTACTCCACCAATTAGATTCTGACATTAATTCCAATGCTCTGCCAATATCCCTTAGTACCTCTGCTGCCAAAGTATCTGTCCAACTTTTCAACATACTTATTGAACAAAGAATTATTATTATTCCTCCATCCCTCTCTTCCCCCCCCACACTACCCCCAATGGCTCGGAGTCATTGTTAAGCGCTCTGAGACACTGCCCTGCTTGGAGGGTGCTATATAAGTGCAAGTCGTTGTTGATTCCATAGCTTTCTGGCAGAGCTATCTGCCTTATCTTCAGAACCCTGTATGGGAAGAAATATCTGATTTCATTCTAACAATTCTCCTGGAGAAATTGTTCATTCATATTATGGGTATTTCACTGGCAATGAATTGCTGTGTGCTGTCTATAAATACAGTCAAAACAGCAATTAACTGTGAAGCATTCTGAGATGTTTTGATGCGATTAAGTGCTGTAAGAAATGAAAATGCAATTTAATAAAATAATGCAATTTAATAAAATAATTATAATTCTTACATTTACTAAAGCGCCCTTCAGCTTTTCAATTCGGAAGGATGTATCAAAGTGCCTCACAGGATATAGCTCAGTGAACTGATTATGTGTTTTGTGGTGAATGTGGCAGCCAATTTGTACTTGGCATTGACCCACAAACAGCCATAACTAAGTGAATGACCAAATTTATTTGGGGAATTGTTGGCTAGGATACCGAGACACACTCCTCTTTTAAAATAGTGCCATGTGATCTTCAACATCCACCTGAACAGGCAGAAGTGATCTTGGTTTAAAGTCTCATTCAAAGGACAGCACCACCAAACAATGCACTATTCCAGCTTTGCTGCACTTGCTTATCAGCCGAGACAATGAATTCAAAGACCCAACCCTGATCTCACAACCTTCTGACTCTGCGACCAAATGAGCCAAGCTGATACTCATCTATCTGTGTATCTATGATACAGATCTACCAACAATAGGGAAATCCCCAAAGTTAACCTGAATCCTGTGTCTATGTACACTTTCCCATCTGTTCTAAGAGAGTTTACTGAACTATGTTCTGGGCACCAATATTCCAGGACTCTGGTTTAACAATTGACTGAGCTGAGCAGTATATTAGATAAACAATTACACTAACCCAGTGATGCTTTGTCTCAGTGATATAACTAACCCTTGCGCTATCTCCCCCGTTTTATTTTTGCAGTCCATCCCGCTGTTCAAGTGCTTGACCGTCCTACAGCAACTGTGCCACCACTGAGAACGCAAAGCTCTCCCTCTCGTGTTCCAGCCACCGTAGTGCGACCACAGCCAATGACCTCACCCCAACACATTCATCAGTCCAATGTGTCGGGAGCTTCCGGGGTCCCTGGTGGCAGACCAGTCATTTCACTCACCTCTGCAGCTGTAGCAATCACCCCACCGAACGTAAACGCAGCCAACCTGAACGGAGACGCCATGGGCGGCCCAGCCAGTACCTCAGCGACGTCCAGTCCTTCAAATTCCGCACCTGCATTGGCCAAGTTGGAAGAGAGAAAAAGTGAGAAGGTGAGATTTGCGCAGTGATATTCACACATTTATTTCACAACTTCACCACTCTGAATCCAGAGTTTACGGATTGTATCTGTGCGATCTATCAAGGATGGGCAGCGGTGCAGGTTGGAAATCTCCTTAAGTCGGCTTGATCCATGGAGAGTGGGAAGCCACCCAGTGCAACAAAAACAACAACAATAATCACTTGCATTTATATAGAACTTCAAGCGAAGTAGCGTCCTGCAGCGCTTCACAGCGGCGGAGTCTGACAATGAGCCAAGTGGGGAGGGGATGGGGAGATGACTTTAAGTTACGATTGGAAAGGATAGGCTGGTGAGGAGGCAAGACGGAGAGCCAGATTTTAGGAGGCGTAGTGGCTGTTGGCATGATCATGGATGGTGGATCGGAGAGGACGGGTAAACAGCTTGGATAGGTAGGGTGGTGCAAAGGGAATGAAGTGATTTGAAAACAAGTGAGAGGATCTTGAAATTGATACGTTCTGTGATTGGGAGCCATTAAATCTAGTGAGGACTGGTGTGGTGGGGTTCAGAGGTTTGTGCGGTTGAGTAACCAGGCTACAGAGTTTTGAATCAATTCTTCATGTGTGAGCCTGAATAGGCCTACATAGACACACAGTCTTAAATGAGAGCCCTCAGTCTAACTTGTTTATACACTTACATGTTGAAAAGTGAAATGTTTGATATACAATAACAACAGCCTTCATAACCATATGTAATGTTGTTTGTTTATGCTACATGTTTTGACTTTTTGGGGAGTTATAAAGCGCTCTGAGACGCCATCCGGCGTGGAGGGCACTATATAAATTGAAGTTATTGTTATTGGAGTTGATGACCTTATGCTCTAACATTGCACAATAGTTACTGCTAACATTTAGAAAATAAATACCAGGTACAGAAAACGATTCATTTTTCAGTGTTACCTGAAGTTCCTTTCCCATGTTACACTGGCTGGAATTTCAGCCCAAATATGCTGGAAGCCCCTTTCGAGGTGAGTGAGTAATCTCAAGGTCACCACACTCTGAAGAAGATTGTGTTGCTGCGATGTTCCTCAAGTCAGCATCACAAACCTCTGGATTTCCTGTTTCCGAAATCTGTTAAAAAATGTGGTAAATTTATTGGACCACATATTGTACTAACTGCGCTAAATAATCCTTCTGATTCTATTTCGTTAAAGCGAAAACACTAACAACCCTCGTGTCTCATTAAATATATTTCATGACATTCAATGTCCACTTACAAACTAGTTATATCGAGTAAATAACAACTTGCTTCACTTGAAATAAATTGTATTCTTTACTCAGCATAAACATTTGACCAGTTCACATAGTTTCCAAGAAACACTGACAATCCAGAAAACAAGTAACAATTGCAAACATGATTGTTAATTTGGAATCATATAAATAAACTGTCAGCCACCAACATCAATAGCTTTTGTGAAAGAACAGTGCCTCTTATTGGATTATACGCCAATGAAATCAGACCGCAGACATTTGTTCTGATTAGATACAAATCCCATTAACTCGTTCCAATTAAGTCTCTTCTATTGTAGAGTAGTTATAAATGAGTGCAACACTTTGGGTGTAATTGTTGCCTATAAATAATCTATGACATTTTATATTTCATCCTTTCATTTGGGGATTTTTAATGATATTTTATTTGAATGTTTAAACTGCGAGTGCAGTCATCTATTAATGCAAAGTGACAGATTCAGTAAAATTTAGCGAATGGGGCAGAACTTCATTGTCTTTTTAAGGTTAAAAAAAAAGGAAATAATAGGATATTCTGTCCTCGTTGTGATAATTAATTGATGGGTAGCATAGGCCAGAAGCATCTGAGCAGAATATCTGCCCTCTCCTAACATAGGCAAACACAGTGATGAAAAAATGTACCAGAAGGTTGCAAAAAAAATAGTGCAGATAACATATCTTGAGCACAGACACAATTAAATTTCAGACCTCTCAGGTCAGTGAGCATACTCTGGCTTTCCCCTACTCTCAGTAAAGCATGCCTAGATCCAGGGAGGAACGCTATTCAAACTTCTAGCTGCCCTCTGGTTAATTTGTTGGAAAGATGCCAGAACTGCAGTGCATTTGCCATATGTCTGAGTTTTCCACACAACCTTTGAGAACCCCTGGGATTGTTTCTGAGCTAAATCTACCTTAAGATGAATTTACACGTACTGTTAAATTGCTCTCAGTGCAGCTTTTTAAGATTGAGCAGTGGAGAGTCAACATCTGCGTTCAGGTCTTCCGCTCGCAGAATACTTAAGATAATGAAGATATGGAAAAGTGAATAAGAAACCTGTCAGATGTATATCCCTTATATATTTTTGAGACTTTTGTTTGGAATCTAATAAAAATTCTTGGATTTGAGATTTGAGATAGTGGCTTATCACATTGTTGAGAGTGTCAAAACGCTTCATATAATACACTGTAAAGTGGATTAACTGTATATTTTGTGGGAGAGACATAATAATAATATAAAAATAATAGTACAACAATGTCCCACAAACCGATGTCTCAATGACATGATAAGATGCTATATCAAATGCAAGGATTTTAGTATTATTTATTATAAATAGGGAAGCTACAACTGATTTCAGTGCCTGGTGGATAGGGAAACCTCTAGGCAGTGTTTCCTGTGCCCTCTGCCAGGAAATAGCCTGACAGATGTATACCTGGGTTTTGAAAGTTGAAAGGGAAGAGGTGGAGCTGGAGGGATTTGGGAAGAGAGTTCCAGATGATGGGGGCAAGGTGGCTGAAAGCACATGCTCCCTGGGATCTCACAAAAGAAAGTGGTAAGTGTCAAATACCACCACCACCACTCTATAACACATCCTGAAGCGCCATATGATTTCAGAAGAGAAACAGGATAACAATGATAAAAACAAGGTAGTGGACATCCCCTTAGCTGATGCTTAACTGAGGTCAACAATCAACAGTTTAAATACCCAGCATGGAAACTCACATATTGGTGTATAGCGATATTTAGATCTTAGAGGAGATTTACATTGAGACTCATGCCCAAGTCTTTCAAACAACCTCAAAACTAGACTTCAATTCACTTCCTGACAATGATTCACAATATTGGGTCCCTACCCATCACCTGGTGTCATGTGCAATGGTTCAGGTAAGTTTCACCTGTCACCAAAAGCAGAGGAAGACATACCACTTTGAATCACACCACCCATTAGCTGATCACACACACACTGCCAATGATAGCCTCTAACCTACCCCAGACTATACGGAAAGAGAACGAGTCGTGGAAGACTCCCAGAAATGCAGCTGATGAGAGTAGGTATGAAGTGGGGGCAGAGTAGTCATCACCTGTTACAGACAGTACCAAAACGTGGCCTGTGCTGTCCAGCTAAAATCTGAAAGAAGAGATGACAAATGTTATTAAATTTTAACTTGATTCCATTGCTGGGTCCTCTGTTTACAGGGATGAAGAGCTCTTTCTCAAAGTGTCTGTTATACTCCTGATGAGTGTGGAATGTAATTAGCACGTCTCCTAGGGTTGAGTCCAATAAGGGCACCTGGTTTGTGAAAACATGGATCATCAATCTTCTCAATTTCATTACAAAAGTAGCACTTTGCTTCTGTGATGGATGGATGGGAGGGAGGGAGTGGGGGTGAGGGAGGGAGTGGGGGTGAGGGAGGGAGGGAGAGAGAGAGAGAGAGAGAGAGAGAGAGCAGGTCACTTTTAGCTAATGACAGAAGGATCTGCTGGGTGATGGAAGCAAGTCTCTGAACTTGTACTGCAGATGGTGAGAGACTGTGGAGTAGTGTGCATTACTGGATCATTAACAGAGAGGGAAGCTTAAGCCAAGAATTATTATCACTTTTGGGAGAGAGAGCATTAAACTACTTAAGTCAAGAAGAGCCGAGCTACATTATTCTACGATGGTGTTATGTGCTAGTAATGTGAACATAAAATAAAATTCATAAACAGCTGTGAAACTCTCCCTACTATACACAGATGAGACTGCTCCTTGGCTCGTCCTCCTGACATGAAAGGCACTATACAAGTGTAATTTTGTTGTTGTTGTTTTAAAAATTATAATGTTTGAATAAATCATCATCCTCATTTTCCCCGCATAAGGTCTTCACCTGAATCATTCAGCACAATACAGTAATTATTACCATTTTGTATAGTAAGAGATGGAGAATATTGTTGCAAAACACAATCTTAATACTTTTTAGCTCTCTTCCTTCCTGTTCGTATAATTTATATTGGGATAGTTGCTCTCTCCTCTGCCAATTGACATGAAATTCCCTAACAAAATTCAATGACCAAAAGCATCTGACTGTGTTTATGCGCAGTGAACATTAAGAGGAACGAATGAATGGAAAGGCAACATTACTGAAAGGGAAATGAAGGCGATAACAAATTTTGGGGTGTCAGCCTGGCTCAATTGATAGCATTCTTTCCTCTGAGTCACCAACTGTGTATTCTCACATCTAAGTCGGAGGGTGACCTTCCAATGCTGTGCTTTTTACAAATGTAATTTTGTTGTTGTTGTTGTTGTTGTTGCTGTGCTGCATTGTTGGAAGTGCCGTCCTTCAAATGAAATGTTAAGCTGAGGCCCCATCTCTGATTATGGAATTTAATGATCCCATGACACTGTTCAACAAGAGAAGCAAGTTTCTCCTAGGTCCTGGGCGGCTGACAGTACCCAAATAAAACTGATCATTCACTTCTTGGCTACTGCTGTATGAATTGACTGCTGTGTTTGTCTACAAAATACATAGTGACTACATGTTACTGTAAATCATGTGAAGTGCCAATGTGAAAGGCACTATAAAATACATATTAAACGCAAGGGTTATTATTATCTGTATAATTAAACCAAGCAGCATGTACCAATCTTGGGGCTTGTAACACTCTTGTCAAGCAACTTTTAGTCAACTTAGTTTTCACACCATTCTGATGCTGACGTTTGGTAGAGATTAAAACTAAAACCCACCAGCCAATACTTGAGCCTATGTTAAGGTGAGATAAAGCCATGTAAATATCAGGGTGAAGCTGCTTCACATGTATTTGTAATACAGTACCACTGAATACCTGATTTTACAGTTGGTATTTTTTACTAACAATCTGTGTAATTACATTGTGTGCTGACAATGTCTACACTGTGTATGAACACAAGATTAAAAGGGTTTTATTTTACTCTTTGATGTGGTTTGGGTGGCAGAAGGAGAATTACATTGGAGATTTAGGCAGTGTGTTCTCCTGAAAGTGACAATCTGCCACTGTATATTGCAATAGAGGCTCCATTTGTGGTAAAAATCAATGTCTGTCTTGCATTCAGGGTGTAAGAATGATTTAAGGAGACAGAGACTTGTACACAGTAAAACTCGCATAAATCTGATCTATATAAATTGTGTAATTGACTAAGTCATACATCTCCCGAGTCCCATCAAAAGTTTATATTTTATGCAAGTTTGACATAATTCATACTTTGCATAAGTCCAATTCGATGTGATGGCATGGGGGGCACTATATAAATGCAAGTTGTTGTTTGCTGTTTAATAGTTGTAATCCCTGTTAAGCTTCGCACGGTTTTGCCTGAGTTGATATTTACAATACGCTACCGATCGCGGATTGCATTGCCTGTCTTGACGCAATTGTTGCAAAAGCTAATGCAGTAGATTGGGCATCACAAGGCTGCCCTGACATATCTTTCAGACTATATGCAGTGTAGACATTAACTTTGGCCACTTGAAAGCATTCCTGCCTTTTGATCAGAAGACTGTGAGCCCTTTACCATGTCTTTGTGCTCATTGTCCAGCCTGTCATCCAAAGTAGTATTTGGTGCTGCCCTTCAGATGAGAAAATTGGTCATTCACTTCTGTTTATGGTACATTGCTGTGTGCAGGTTGACTGATACGCTTGCTTACAAATCGGTTACAAATTACACAGTCTCTTCACTCGACAGCGATTTGAGACATTTGGACATTAATTGGAGATGCAATCAAGCGCGTGGATTATTTTCATCAAACATTGACTGAAGAGAAGGAAGAGTAGCGGGCGTGCTCCCAATGTGAAAGGCGCAATACAAATGTAATTCTGTTGTTGTTGTTGTTAACCATTTGTGAACAGAAACGATGTTCACTTTGTTGTCTACAGAAAGAGAAGAAAAGCAGCCTCTTGAAACTTCTGTCAGGCGCATCAGCAAAGAAGAAGTCTCGCTCCCCACCATCTGTATCTCCAACACATGACTCACAGCAGGCAGCAGCAGCCACAGCAAATAGTTCCTTGCAAGGCGCTGTGGGCCCTGTTCTTCCAGTCTCGAGCCACGGCAGGGCTGGGTCTTGCCCGTTAGAAAGTGAAATGCAAGGAGCAATGGGGATGGAGCCGCTGCACAGAAAAACTGGCTCCTTGGATTCCAACTTTTCCATTTCTCCACCCGCACGGCAGATCTGTTCGTCCATGGCTGCAGTCCGTCCAGAGCTGAAACCACTGCCTTGTGAAAGGTAGGAGACAAATCAAAGGGCCGGGCGCAGGCACGATTGAGCACTGATTGTTCATCGTTATAACAACAACAACAACTTGCACTTATTACCAAATATCTAATAGTTCTTATTTTATTTTCAAAATGAGTTAAGAAGGTTGGACATAACAAACCTGCGCTGGGACATGTTCCACAGTGTGTGCCCTGCATAGACATATGCTTGGATTTCTTAGTAACTCTGCTGCCTCTCGAATAGAAGGTTGTCAGCCCGTTTGTCGGGTCTTGATGCTCTTTAGTTCAGGCTGCCATCCCATGCAAACTGGTGAAATAAATCCCATTGATGTTATGTCTATGAATCTGTCTCTGCTTTTCTTAGTCACCTATCTGTCTCTGAGTTAAAGTTAATCGCCAGCCTAAATGTTCTGCCATTTCAATAAGGAATCGATTGCTGGGGTTCTTCTGATGCTCAGAGCAAGTATAGCAATGGGCCTTCAGTCCAGCAAAGTGTTAGCATCAATCCCTGGACTATTGTTCATCATGTCCGTGTGGCACTAATAATAATAACAGTAATAATCATAATAATCTTTGCATTTGATATTACGCTTTTCACGTCTTCTAGATTATTTAGGTCCCCAACAGTCTTAAAGGCATTGCTTTATTATACATTGTCACACAATTCATTCTTCTATGACTATTTTTAACATTTATTGCAAATAAGTTAATGAAAATACATGTAAATAAATGGTTCAGGAATTTTAATTAAATGCATGACTTTTAAAAATAAATCAGTGAAGATACATATAAAACACATGGTGCTGAAAGTTTAATCACATAATACCTATTTTAATTATAGAAAACTTGTTGTTTGCTTGTGACTGCCTTTGCTGACAAGCCCCCTATGTCACGTAAAACTTGAATGGTCCCCGAAATGTGGACGTACATGTAGGACTGTATTCCATTCCCATTGCACGCACTTTTCCCAAATGCTTTAAATTATATTGCTTCAAGTATTTATCCAATTCCGTATTAAACACTCTTATGGAATTGGCTTAATTTGCAACAATCATTTTGTCATTCTAACAACACTCTTGAGTTAAACAGAATTTTCCAACGTCCCCTTTTTTGCATCCCGTGATAATCATCAATTTATGCCCCCTGGGTACTAACTCAGCATTCAGTAAAAATAGTCTCTCGGGTTGAAAAAGCACTCGTCAGTAGAACAGCAATATAAGTTTGATTTATACCAGATTTATACCAAGTCAGTATGCGGTATGTCTCTTCCATAACCCACAGATGTCACACTGACCTCGGAGTACTCTGTTCTGATGAGATCTCAGATCACAGTTACCTAGTATCCCTTGCATGATACACGCTTTATGTCTCAAAGCACCGTTTATGTTGCCATTTTCCTGACTGGTGCCTTTTCAACTCTTATCTTCTTCACTCTATTTACCCTACCAAAGCCACTCATGATTTTGGAAACCTATTTAGCTGCTAATATGGGAAACATGGTCAAGAGATTGCTTCAATTTAGATCAAGTCTTGGTGATACAATAGAGGCTTCAGGACTACATTTCATACTTCAGTTTAAAATTCCAAGTACTGTATATGCATTTTCCTCTTTAATTGCTGCAGGCCCTTTGTTCATATGGAGCTGCTTTTGTGGGGCCCACTTCCTCACCACTTACCATTGTAATATTTATCGCTCAAAATAAAGGTCCTCACAAATTATACCTGGGTGTCACTCAGTGCCAATCATATTGAGTGATTTGTGCTGTGGAACAGAACTGGTTGAAATAAACAGCAACGCTCCTGGGCCATGAGGCAGCTTTATCTGTGCTGAAATTTATTTGTTTTAAAATTCCCAAACCAGTTTTCTCTCCATCTCTTCTAAAGGCGAGTTGCACTACAGAATATACTTCCGCATACACCAGATGGACTCTGCTATTTCAAAGAGCCCACAGTTCATCTGTGTACCCGGACATTAATTGCTTGCATGCTATTTAACCTTGGGCATGTAAACATTTAGACCTGTTGTGACCTGGCGGAATGCCTCCACATTAACTTTCCAGCAGGGGTCACTGGTGGACAATCAGGCATGGGAACCTTAGCTGATTGTTTCCCTTAGGAAACAAGGCAGATTAAAGCCCACGTACACCCCCTGGCTGAGTTCAGCAAACTCAGCATAGATCGGTGTCACCAAATCCGAGCCTGAAAAATTCCCCCAAGTCTTAGCCTGTAAAATCATTGGTCTTAAAATTTTAAAAGGTGCACAATTGTGGAAAATTCTTAAATCCAGTGTTAATTTGCAAACAGATTCTCCATGGTTGCTCACTTGACCTCACCAAGCCAGTCAGGAACCTAGGTGTTTGATCCTCAACTGTCTTTCCTCCCCCACATCCAAGCAATGACTCGATCTGCCTTTCTTCATCTCCGTAATATCGCCCGACTTCGCCTCTACCTCACACCCAAAGCCGCTGAAACCCTTATTCATGCCTTCATTACATCCCGCACAACTAGGCAAATGCCCCACTTGTCAGCCTTCGCAATTTCTCCCTCTACAGGTTGCAGATAATCCAGAACTCTGCGGCCCATGTCCTCTACCGTTCCAAACACTAAGACCCCATCCTCGCCGGATTCCATTGAATCCCCATCATTCAGAGGATCCAATTCAAGATCCTGGTCCTCACATTTAATGCCCTCCACAACCTCACCCCCACCCTACATCTGTGACCTTCTAACCCTGTACCAACCTGTCCACCCTCTCCGCTCAGCAGGCTCTGGCCTACTCCACGTCCCCCAACCCACCCGCCCCATCATTGGTGGGCGAGCCTTTAGCCACTCTGCCCCCAACCTCTGGAACTCCATCCTGCAATCGTTCTGCCTCGCCCCCTCCCTGGCCTCCTTCAAGTCCTGTCTCAAGACTCTCCGCTTCGATGGTCCCATTGACAACTCCTAATACCCCTCTACCCTTCTACCTCCTCCCCTGCCCCCGTCTCCCGTCCCCAGCTCAGGTCTGAAGCAGTGACTGTCCAGCGCCCTAGGTCATCATCCTGACGTGAAAGGCACTAAAAGAAAGTGTAATTTTGTTGTTGTTGTTGTTTGCAGTTCTTGATGCATACATGAGGCAATAAAGGGCAATAAGGAAAGCGGTTCAAGTGGGGTGGTGGCTCATGTGGAATTGCAATGAATGCCTACTATGCAGCAAATCGAAGACTTCAGCATTGATTGTGGTGTACATTTTACACATGAATAGGTTTATCTACTAAATTAACATTGTGCCTTGCAACTCTGATTCCAGTGATTGATTTCTTTGTCATTTTATCAAATAATCCATCAAATCATTTGTCAAATAATTCATCCCAAAAAAACCACAATAGTAAAAAGTAGTCGTTTCAATCCACGACTGTTTGTGGGACACTGCTGTGCGCAATTGGCTGCTGCGTTTCGCCCACAAATATATACAGTCAATTCACTTTACAGTATATTCTGTGAAGCGCTTTGAGATGTCGATAAGATGTGAAAAGCGCTATATCAAATGCAAGGATTATTATTATTATTATTATTATGTGGACTAGAAACACTGGCAGGCATTATTAGGCTGAATGGGCTGCTTTCATGTTATAATTTCGGACATCTTTGTCATTTCCACCAACTTCGACTTCCAGCTTGGGTATCCAGATAGTACTGTTACATGCTTTGGGATGTCTTCCCTATGTGAAAGGTACTATATAAATGTATATTGTAAAATACTGTAATTCTATGTAATTATCTCCCAAATATAGGACAGAATTTTTAAAATTTCCACTGTGCTGCACAATCTTAAAATGTCTGGGAATAGGTTGGATTTCTGGCCTCGGGAAATCTCTCAGCCACTTCCACAACAGGCAATGATTTTTACCTACCGAGCCATCAGAAAAACTGCATCTAATTCTGGATACAATCAAATCTTCTGTTTCTGACATTCACATTATCCTTCGCGGCGGGCTTTGATAAAGTGTCATCTCACGCTGTTGCCATCACTTTCCAATTACACACAATTTACAAAAAGCAGCACATCAGAAATGCTGTCAGCAAGTTGTAAATTATGCAGAGGCTGAAGGCCAAATGTATGTGAGGTTCAAGTTACAGTAACCACAAATGTAATTAGAAATACTTATCCTGTTTTGGTCGGGGATTCTGTTGACCCTGGTAGTAATTGCTTTGCGCTGTCTCACAAGCTAACCTCACTTTAATCCTGATTTACATAATTAGTATAATTGTTGTCGTCTGGACAGTCTTTCATTAGAATAAGAATGAGCGGCTGTCAGATGGGGTCTGACAAGAGTCTGAATGTTCCCATTGTTGGCAGCTGGCGTTGATTTCCAAGCTCTGCTTCTTTTCTGTAGAATAAGAAGATGAAACTGGCTTCACTGTTGACTGACGGTGGCCATGTTCGATTTCTATCTGACTCTGATGTACGATCTGCAAACATGAAGCAGAACAGGGCACTAGCATCGAATTCATCAGACATTGCCACATCTGCTCTCCGGTTGCATTGTGTAACCCCCAAACTAATAATGATTACATGGGTGAAAAAGTGCAACATTCAACTGAAATAGTACCACTCACATCAGGAGGATGTCTTAATGAGCTTCATAGGATATATTGGATAGTTTAGTAATTATGTATTTTCTAGGCAAATTGTCAATATTATCCCTCGCACTGATTATCAACTGATCAAGAATTAAGATCAAACTGACTCCAGCTCAAAGGATTCGATCCAAATATTTTTAATATTGTGCCAAATGCTTCACTGGACTCACACTTAGTGTGCCCCAAACACTTAATTATGGGTCCTGAAAACAGTGTTTCATAGAACACTGGTTGAGTTGAGCTGGAGTCCTATTTTTAGCTGCAGTAAAATACTGTACCATTATCAGAAGCAACAAATTGTAGCATGGAAATCTTCGCACTATTGCAAATTTTGGCGAGACCTCAATTGTAGTTTGTGTGTATGGCAATCAATCTCTCCAGCTTTATTCATAAGATTACTTCCCAACTCCATTTGAGGCAGTCATTATCCCCTGGATAAATTTGGGAAACCTATTTTCGGCACCTTAAAATAATCCCAACTAAACTGGAATGTGGAGTCCTGTCGCTCAGTAGTTAAACCACTCACCTTACAAGCGAAATACATTTTTAGTTGGTGTAGGTTTCCTCTGAGTTGGTGTCATGGACTTTCAGATACCGTAATCAAAAATCCGTTAAGGTGTACCACAAAATCCGCTTATTCCGTTCTAATTTCAGAAGACAACACAGTTCTAGAAAAAAGTGCAACTTTACAGTATATTTCTGCTTTCATTATTCCTTATTTCTTTCATACCTGGCTGCCCACATGAGACAGAGAGATTAGTAGCACTGTGCTGAATGTCTAATCTGCTTTTGGCTTTGGATTCATAGTTTCTGGATATCTGATTGCAACTGCCTTGTCCTCCTCTAACCCTGTCGCATTGCGGGCTCTCAGAGGGGACACGATCCCTTGATCCGCAAGTTGATTATTATCCCAAATAACAAAAGTAAAGCAATCAGTGGCACCAAACCCATTCTCCAAGCATTGCAATGATGTCAAAATGGTGAACATGTGTTTGCCTTTATATTCCAGTCATTTGATTTTTAATTTGCTGGCCTACTTTGAAGAATCTGTTCAGAAACAACTTTGGGAAGAGTCTGTTAATGATTCTGTGTGTTTCAACTTCATATTTGAAGAATGACGATGTTCTCTGCATAAACGTGAGACTCCCATGAGCTCATTAAGGAGTCTGGCATCACAGGCGTAAGCCTCACCATAGGGTATTACCCCTCCCCAACTGGCAAGCTCATACACTCGGGAGGGTGCCAAAGAGGGACGAAGAGCAGGAACCCAGCTGGCATTCCTTCCCTAACAGAAAGGCTAGGACAAATTGTTTAATCCCACGCTGCCCTACTCAGACCAACAGCTGCGCTCCATAAACTGGAGCTCTGTCCACTACATTACAAGAGCTGCCCGGAAAAGGCTACTGCTTATCTCCCACTTTAATTCTTTAACAATCCAGACTTTATGCACTACTTACACACAAACCGACAGGAATAACCATTCACCATTTATCCATTCAAAACCTTTCACAATTTTGAAGATGCCTGTCTGGATGGATTCTTAATCTTCTCTGTTCCAAGGAAAACAGCCTGTGTTTTTGAAGCTTTTTCTCATAACTAGATCACATCTGTGTGAAGCAGTTTCAACAGTGTTGAGCTGATAGAAGTAATATTGGTCCTTGTATATTGATCAACTGCAAGGGATCAGGCTTATCTTTTCCTTTCTGCTTTGACCAGGTATCGAGTGGTGGTCCCCTATCCACCTCAGAGTGAAGCCGAGATTGAACTCAAAGAAGGCGATGTTGTGTTTGTTCACAAGAGGCGGGAAGATGGATGGTTCAAAGGCACGTTACAGCGGAATGGAAAAACTGGTCTATTTCCAGGAAGTTTCGTGGAAAGCTTCTAAGAAGCTTAACGCTTGCAAGGAGGTGGTGTTTTATCACGTGAAGATCATGGCGGCTGGACATTAAATACAAGTGGATAAATATCAAAGCACAACGATGTGGGAATCAATAATTCATATTACTGCCATTGTCACTTCCAAAGAAATCCAAAAGACCTGAGTACTATAATGGCTATTCATAGATGATGCTGTTTCTATATAAATGTGCACATACAAAAGTATCTTGAAGCAGTGCCTTCCCATGAAGCCACAGACTCAAAGAAGTACATTTGCATTTTGAACAGACTGACGTACATTTATTCTCCACTATGTAAATTATAAATTTGAACTTTTTTTAAAAAACAAACAACAAAAAGAATTTTGATATATCATCATAAGTTATTTGATAAGATAACACAAATGGTGACCGATTGCACGTGGGGTGATTTCACTGGTAGGTCAAAGTAATTCTTTATTCAGTCTGATAGTGGGAAAGCAGAAAACAACTGGATTATATTGGAGCTGGCAGGCGCTGTTCAACAAGGGTTAGTTACCACCAAGGGAATAATTCACTGTAGTTTCATTCTAACAGTCTTTCTGTCTAATTCCTAATTTCTGTGATCCAGCTAAGAAGAACTACAGTAAAGGTACAGACATTAAAAGAGCATCATATCATTGAGCTATAAATTGAGTTGATTGTTTTGATTAATGATTAATGGTCTCGACGTACAGAAAGCAGCTCACAAGACTAAGGAGATGACGGCTAGTCAAAATCCAATATTTGCGCATTAAAGAGGAGAATCTTGTCTTCTCTCCATTAATTCTCTCCATTTTAGTGTTCATTGCAACCTCTAGCTCGTTCATAATTACTTGAAATCGAGTAACTATATTCTGTGTGAATAATTGCAATGGAGAATAGAATGCAAATAATGACCTGGTTGCCACAGATTAATTCATCCTGAAAATTTCTGTCTGAAAATTAACAAATGCAGCACATGTTAGCTGATAGCTACAACAGATGACTGGGGCAGATATATTCCCTTTCAATTAGTTTCCTATCCAGTAATTTTTCCAAATGTGCTTCACAATGTTAATAGATTGAATTTGAGATTTGCCTGGGAGAATCCTGCTATTGAGTAATGAATGGGAATGTGCTGAATGTACTGAATATGATTGTTCAACTAGATGGACTTGTTCACTTAGCCCGTACTTCAGTGATTACAGTACAAAATTCAACATATTAGGCATATTAGTTTAAATCACAGTCCAGAATCAGGAAGCTTTTGTGCTTGAGAATACGTTTCAATTATACAATTTATGTTGGAGGACGCAGGACAGATCAAACTAGATGGATTCTTGTTGATTACACAAAAAAGCATGGTTCTGGACATGTAAAATATTCAAAAAAATCAGGTTTAAATGTTGGTGTTTAAATTTAATTTGGTTCTAATTGAACTCAGTTGAATTAGAATCAAATGAAGAGAATGGGTTAAAATCCCAGACAGTCATCATGAGTCCCTTCACCTAATGTTAATTAAACAATGAGTGCCTGTCCATAAACAAAATTCCTCTTGTGGCTTTAGCAGTCTCCTCAGGGCTTCCTACGGGACATATTTTCAAACAATTTTTAAATCATACATGGCAAAGGGACTGTTCTGTATTTGCATTTGTGTAGTTCCCTTGTGGGGTAGTGTCTCAGAGCGCTCAACAATGGCAGAGCTTGCCATTCAGGCAGAATGGAAGTGCTGGCCTTAACCACAATTTTATGAGTCAGAGAAATGTTTTTCAACGATGCCAAAGGTAAGGCTAGTCTTTCTAGTTTTATCTCTTCTGTTGGTAAGCGTGATGAGAAATAAAGTCAGTGGCCTGTAGTTTCATCCCATTCTTTGAAGCTCAGTGGAAACTTCCAACCACCAACATTTGAAAATAAAAGGAAATCTGAAAGCTCGCTATGTCATGAAAGTGAAGTGTTAGGTTAACCATAGTCTGATTTTGTTAATGGAAAAATTGTATCCTTGGGAGACGAGGAGCAGTGGGAAGGTTGAGAAGCACTTTACAGTAAATCCTGGGAAGCACTTTAAGCATCCTCCCGATGTGAAAGGTGCTAAATTAGAATACAAATTATTGCTCATCAAGAAAATAGTGGAAAAGTTTGCTGTAATCAAGCTTTAAAATGGGATGAGGTTTATTACTTTCCAAGACTGCAACTGAAAGCTCAAATGATGAATCATACATAGCACAAAAATCCTAGAATTGATTACTGGTCCGCAGTGAATCCAACTGGGATGGTGTTGGGAATTTCAAATTTGGCCTCGGTTTGGCTCAAACTGAATTCAGCTGTCCCTGACCTCAGGAAAGGAAATGTCAGCCAAGGTTTGCATTCCTGATTATCTACTTTCTGGTGATCTTTGCTGGTCAGCGTGGACTATAGAGAGTTAAAATCCTTCTTGGCCTTAAGAGCAGTAAGTAACACTGCAAATGTCAGCTTCTAATGGGATTTTTACATTCCTGTGACACATTAGCAATCTAGTGATCTGGAATGTCTGAAAAAACATCGATCCTGGGAAGAGGGGAAGAGGATGATGGCCTCTACTCTCCCCTGAATACATGGTTGTGTGCACCTCATTCATAATAGTAAAAATTAATTTGAACACAACTAATATTATGCTGTGAATTGCAGCCAGCAAGCGGAGGGGTCTTGTAGAAACACCAAACTGAGGAGCAACAATAGAAGGGGCTTTTTCTTTTAAAGTTATGCCCACATTACATAATAATAATCCTTGCGTTTGACACAGCACTTTTCACGTCTTCTGGACGTCTCAAAGCGCTTCACAGAGTATACAGTAAAGTGAATTGACTGCATATTTGTGGGCAAAACACAGCAACCAATTGCACACAGCAGTGTCCCACAAACAATCGTGGATTGAAATGACCAATTTTATCATTTTTTTTGAGGGATTATTATTCGGCGTCTGGAGTAAGGAAACTTGCCCAAGGTTTCACCCTGCCTGGATTCGAACACATATCTCACGCTTGTAAGGCAAGTTCTCTAACCACTGAGCTACAGGGCTCCACATCTGTGGAATGTCCTGCTGGAAAAAGGTTTTAAAATGTTACACATCATAGATGTGCATGGTAACGTGGCAGCAACATTCCCCCACCACCCACTCTAGTCAAGTAGGATTTTGATAAATCACTGGGGAGACAGTGCTATCCTATCTGTTGTGGACCCAACACCCCTCAATCTGAATAAGCTTCTGCAAAGAATTGAAATAAATCAAGCAGCCATTTCACTGCCAATCACCTGGATCCTTGAAATGTATGAATGTGCTGACAGAAAAAGTTCAGATGTCCTCTGCTGACCCCGTTCCCTAATATAAAACTCACTCAACATCACAAAAGAAAGAATGTCCACATTGCCTTTATTTAATGATTTACATTTGCCCTATATGCCAACTAAGTGAACAAGTCCCAGTAACTTGAGTATTGTCCAGTCTGTAGGCAGTGTGATTTGTGTAGTGAGGAAGATCATTGTGAACTATTTTAAATGAATAATCTACCTGTTACTTAAGCAATGTTATACACATTCAGGAGGAAGGCCTTCAGTATAAACTAAAGGTTTGACCTGGCTAGTTTTCCTTCAAAACAAATATGTCCATTAATCACAAATAGAAGCCTTATTTTATCTTTAAAGACAGTCCTTACTCTTCAAATCAGAAAACCGTTCACTAAAGATGTTGTATTGGCTACGGTGTGCCAATGATAGAGAAGGGAGCATAAACTGAGTTTCCTGATCAATAAATCCATGAATCCTTGCTGCAGGTGCAGTTCAGGGCAGAATTAGTCTCAGCTTTGATGTCTGCTGCTGTGAAATAGTCTGACAACACTCATTGTCAAGGCTGCACACAAATAAAATGCTACAGGTTGATATATTTATGAAACTGAATAGTAGAAGGGAACAAAATGAATCAAATGCCTAGAGAAGAGAAGTGCAATCAAAACAAAAAGGAAACTGATTTCTAAAAGAGAAAGTTGCAGTGATGGAATCATCAAGAAACTCTGGGAAGTTTCTTAGTCAAATAATACAATTAAATCAAGATGGTTCACTGATTTCAGCTCATCTGTGGATGTTAATCCAGCTTCTTTTTCTGTTGGACGCATAAGACTTCCAAGTTAGCACCTCCGGTATTTCAAAACTCACCAGTAATCATTTCTACAAAGAGAAGCAAAGTAACACTTTTTTCCAGCAGGTCGATTTTTTGTTTATAAGGGCTACTGATTGCGAGAGTCATTCCTTACATTTTGTGAAAGTCAAAACTCAAACCAGCTGTTAAATTGGTAAATGGAGAAACGTTCCAGTATTAAATTGCCTTTGCTTGGTGCACTGTGGCAATGTACTTTTTTCCATAGAACTGTAGTATAACTGGCACAGATAGAATCATGTTTTGCCAAGGTAGACAAAGTACTGCATAACATAACAATATTTTCCGTGCTGTTGAATGTCTTGCACACAGCCCTTTGGAATGATGGACAGCAGAATAGAACTTGTCTTTCTGTTTCAGTACCACTAAAAAGGAAACAAAATACATATCATAATTATAGCTGAGGACCAGCTGAGCATTGTAAGTACTGTACTCACGCTAAGGGTGCAACGATTATTCATTCAGAAGTTCCCTCCTTGTACGAACTATTTAAATTATCTTATTTTGCTCAACCCTTTGTAAAATTCCAATGTCTGTTAACTGACAAAGTCATTATGTGTTTGTAAATATACTTTTAAAAATGTTGCCTATAAAAAATGATATAAAGATTCCTTGGAGTCACTTTATGACTTTCAACTAATTCTTACTAGTTAATCTTTGCTAACTCTGGCTGCTGAGCAAAGACATACCCCATGATCGTTGCACTCTTACTTGATAGGAAAGACATTTACACATTTTTACAAAATGTTTTGACTTTTTGCATTCATCTGTGTGACTCTTTGTCCAGCAGTAATAAAGTATTAAATATGATTAAATCAGCCTTGGATCTTGTTCAGATGATGTGGGTTTGTGTGCAGTAATTCTTCCTGTTATTCATGGAGTGCAAGTCTGGCTTTGATCAAATCCATGCTGCAGAAATGTATAAATCTCCACAGTCAAAAAGTGAAGTACAGTAATATGTTTTAACAATGGGAAGTGGGGAGAGAGACTCTGGCAATGCACAGTTAAAACTGCTAACAGAGATGTTCAATAACTGTATGCCATTAATTAGATTGCCAACTACCAGGAAACAGACTATACTTTATTGAATCAATGAAAGGGAAGTTCTACCATAGAATCATAGAATGTTTCAGCACAAAAGGAGGCCATTCAGCCCATCAAGTCTGTGCTGGCTCTTTGAAAACAGCTATTCAAAATCAATCACACTCCCTGGCTCTCTCCCCATAACCCCGCAAACCCATCCTCCCTAAGAACCAACCACTACCTTTAGACCAATTTAGCTCCTCACTTAATCCTTACAAAAGCGTTAGCCATGTTGAATTCCACCTTTGTCAATTAACCAGCCTCAAGCAGCTTTCATTCATTTGAAAGTTTTTAATCTACCTGACAAGATTATTTGTTGAGTTGGACTACCCTGCTCAGCCCATTAGTTTTCCGTCAATATTGAATCAAGGCAGTTCTTCTGATTCCATTTCCCCACCCTTTCTCCATATCTTTTAATATACTGTACTTACTTCACAAGTATTTATGAATCTTTTATGTGTCTCAATCAATTTTGCACCTATGGATTTAAGGGGCATCTGCCAGAAGACCTTATATGAATGAAAGGAAACCACCCTCCAACACCTGCTTCATACTGATCAAATTAACTCCACCTGTAAACCTTACAAAAGTACTGGTCAGGTTGAATTCTACCATTGGTAATTAAGATGGTTCAACCTTCGCATCTTCTGATCTCATGAGTCATTCTGGAATAACTGTAATTTTAAGACTTAGTCGGGTTCAATTGGTGTTTCATCCTGTCTCAGTTGGTTGCATTTGCTTCTTGGTGATAGCCATCCCTATGTCAAGGCTGACTATAATGTATTGTTAAAGAAGTGGTCCCTTGGATGAGACATCGAACCGAGATCCAGGCCAACAATCCCCAAATTGGCCATTCATTTCATGACAGTTTGGAACTTGGCCACCATACATTACAAAATACACCATCACTACACTTTACTGTATATCCTGTGAGGGCTTTGACATGTCCTCCTGACTTGATAGACACTATATAATTTTTTTTATTATTCAAGACTATTCACTTGATTTGGATCTTCTAGAGTGAAGAATTGTCTCCTATTTTGCTTGTCAATTTCTCTTATTATTTTAAATCTTTAACCTCCTCAGCTCCATGGATATAACCCAAGGTTACACAGTGACAGTGTGAGTAGCTGGGTATTTCATTTACCACATGACAAAGCTATGTGCACCAATAGTGTGACATTTACAATATCACAGGAGTCCCGTAGCTCAGTGTTCAGAGCGCTCACCACGCAAGCGAGAGACCTGGGTTTGATTCCCAGCAGGAAGAAATGTTGGGCACATGCCTTATTCTTATTCCACATGCCTCTGTTTACCTAACAGTAAGTAGGAAACCTGTCGTTAGTCGATTGGAGGACCACTTTTCCGGAGGTAATAATTCCTTCAAAAAATAAAATAAGAATTGGTCACTCAATCCACGATTGTTTTCCAGTGCCTTGGGACATCCTCCCAACATGAAAGGCGCTATACAAATGTAATGTTGGTATTGTTGTTTGTGGGTCACTGCTGTGCACAATTAGCTGCCATGTTTCTTCCACAAAATATACAGCCAATTCACTTTACAGTATATACTGTTAAGCACTTCGAGACTTGATAAGGTGCTATATCAAATGCAAGGATTATTATTATTATTATTAATCATTATACTTGTTGTTCAAAAAAATACTTCTTCGCATCTTGCCCAATTGAGAAATTGACTCTTTGTTTAAGATGGCCACATGGTCCTGAAACATAAGATTGATGAACACCATTTGTAAATCCTCTCTGTCTGGACAATGCTTTTCTACACTCAACATATGTGAAGCAACCTATTCCATGCATCAAATGAACTATTGATCATTTGTGGAGCTTTTCGCAAAGTGAACTTCTGTAAGCTTGAGGCTAGTTTATCCTCCCAGGTGTGTTGCCTAAGAGTACATCCCTTTAAATGAACACCAAAGGATTAGATATTACAAGAGTTGAAATTTCCACTACAACTGAATGTTTTGCAGATGGATCCCGAGGCATCGTGTTCTGCATCAAGGAAGAGCTTGATCTTGTTCTCCCTTGTTACTGGCCAATTCAATCAGTCTAATGAAGATGAACATTACTCCACTGCCTCCTATTAAATGTTATCAGTACCCCTTCACCAGATGGTTATTCATCTTAAACATAGTGTGCTTTTAAAATTGCTAACTTAAACCTAGCTAAAATGTCCACTGGGCAGTTTAGATCTACAAAATAGTTTATTTTGCACAGGAGAAACAAAATGTAGCATTTTATCTCATTCTTCTGGATTACCACACTTGTCTCTTTGCATAACAGCATTAAGTAGGATTAGGTGAATGATAGAGGTTTAAAAACATTCTTGCCTATCTTGTGCAAACTGCAAAACTTGTCCCGAAGGTTGAGCTGAAATTAATGCTTTTCTTATTTTCAGTGACTGGAGAGTATTCTGCAGATATTCATGCATATGTTGCATCTCATGCTCGGGCAAATCCAAACCGTTCTTCAGTGAATTAGGTAATAAGAATAATAATCCTGCATTTGATATAGAGTCTTTTCATGTCATCAAGACGTCTTAAAGCGCTTCATAGAATATAACATAAAGTGAATTGTCTCTATATATGTGGGCAAAACGCGGCAGCCAATTGCGCACAGCAGTGTCCCACAAATAGTTGTGGAGTGAAATGACCCATTTTTTTGGAAGGATTATTGTTAGGCGTGTGGAGCAAGGAAATTTGCACAAGGTTTCTCCCTGCCTGGAATTGAACCCAGGTCTCTTGCTTGTAAGCTCTAACCACTGAGCTACAGGACTCCATGGTTTATATAACAAATCAGTTTGAATACAAACAATAAATAATTGTAACTCTGCTTGCTCCCCTGGGCAAAGAAGTGTTGAATAATACGTGGTGGCTAGACAAGTGAGAAATAAACTCAGAAAAATAGGTGATATTAATAACAATAAATATCTTCATAATGATTTTTGAAGTCCTCGCATGCATTAGGGTTTGATTGTGCAGCAGTCCTTCTGCTGAGATTAAACCTATTTTTCGGATATCTCTGCACTTCACTTGTTTTACTAATGTGTAAAGACTGTATTTGGTAAGGAAATCAAATCTTCTGCAAATTTTGATATCCCCTTTGAAACAGCAAAATTAGGGGAATTAAGTCAATGCCTTCTTAAGTACAAGGCAACATATAAAAATAGTCGCAATCATCCGCTTCAATGACTTCCATGAACAATTCTGCTCAGACGTACTAATCAAAATGCTTTAGAGTCAGTCTGCTTCACAACATACATACAAGGTTATGTTTTTTTTAACTACATATTAAATGTTAATGTGTGCCTGGTAGCAAGAACCAAATTACATTGGCAGATTGGGGCATCCAACACATTCCATGCGTTCCCGGAGTGCTGTCATGTTTCCATCCATGGTCTAAGGAGAAATAATAAAATGTGCAGATGATACCACATTAGGGGATATGACAAAATGTGATTAAGGATGCTGAAGACCTTAAGGGGTGGGGGGAAGCAATTACTGCTTTGAGCAAAAATGTAGTGAATTAAATTGAAAGTTTCAATCCATAGTCCTTTGAGAATATTTGAGAAGAAACGGGAGATGCTTGAAATCACACTCAGAGGCACGTCTTAAAATGGGCTTTAAAAGTGGGGAAGGAGGGAGCGATTTAGGAATGATGGGATGGAGTTCCAGGGAGCAGGGGCAGAATGGCTGAAAGCTTGCCCTTCAATGGGGTGACAGATCAGGCAGGGGACAGGAAACAGACTGGTTTTCCCTGAGCATAGGGAATGGCTGGGTCGGCAGAATAATCCATGTTTCTAAGACAAAATAAGAGAGGCACAAAAGATGTAGACAACCCTGCCTATGCAATGTGCACATAGTGGGAAAGAGATTTGTTTGAGTATCCCATAAATCAAAACCAATAAGATCAGCCCTGAATAAATAATAAATTGAACAGATTCTGAGATGAATCACATGGCTGGAATAACAGCAGTAACGAAGTGGTGGCTACATACAATGTTAGATCTAATAGATATGATCGAAAAATCTAACCTAAAAACAACAGATAGTATTTATTTTGTTCTTGTCTCATAGTAATATATTTTATCTAACCTGACATTCGTGAGATTACTGCCTTGGCTCCTTCTTGTTATGGCTCCTTTTCTTCAGATTGGTAATGAAAATAAGATGTTGCCCCTCATCCAGTTGATTAAGCATTTCCACCTGTCTTCAAACAGTCAGGGATCTCGTACTGTTCAATTCTGATAGTGTTTGCTACCCAATCTGCTCTGGCTGGATGTTTATCCAGAGTCAAATTACACATCTGTTATTTGCTCTACTTTGATAACTCATGAATTCACCACCAGATCCAATTTCAATATATCTACATCTGCCATTTTAAGCACTTAAATGGATATTGGATACATGCCTGAGATTCAGTTACAATATTAGCATATCCATTTGCTGTGCAGTCTGTTTAGAAGATAATATGGGTGCAATTCCATTTCCGTCTAGCTCTAGTTTTACTCTATTTTATTATCATTTCACATGCAGACTTTGGCAAATATTGAATTCAGTCTTAACTTTGAAGTTGATGAATCCTCCGTTCCACCATCAGTGGCCAAGCTGTTATGCCCCGAACCTTTGGAACACCCTCCCTCAACCCCTTTGCCTTACCTACTCCTTCCCATCTTCAGGTAGCACCTGAAGACCTTTCTCTTCGACCGCACTTACGGTCACCTTTCCCATTATGAAGTGCTCTAAGATGCCGCCCAATGTGGAGGGTGCTATATAAATGCAAATTGTTGTTGTTACATAGATTTTTGTATAGAATGGCAACAGACAACAGACCATTTGGGTGAACTAGTCAGTGCCAGTGTTTGCACTCGACACGAGTCTCCATCGACTCCTTACTTACTCCCATAACCTTCTAATCCCTTCACCATCAGATGTATATCAACCTTCTCTTAAATGCATCTATATTATTGGATTCAACCATCGCTTCAGGCCACAAGTTTCACAATCTCACTGCCCTCTGCATGAAGTAGTTCCTCCTAATTCTTTTTTGGATCTCATTGTGGCTATCTAATACTTGTATAATAATCATCAAATAATAATCCTTGCATTTGATATAGTGCTTTTTACATCTTCTAAGCATCTCAAAGCACTTCACAGAATATACTGTAAAGTGAATTGACTGTATATTTGTGGGCAAAACCTCTGTATCCTATGGTTACAGACTTCCCAACAAATGGGAACAACCTATCTACGATATGCTTATTGAACTCTATTAGAAATTTAAACACCTTTATTCGGTCACCCGTTAAACATCTCATCTTTAGCAAAAAGGAATGTCTTGCCTATCCAGTCTATTCAGATAGTAGTAACCTGCCAGTTATGGTATTATTCTAAAGAGCTTACAGAAGGGGTATTAAATAAGTGCCTAAAATGCAATTAAAGGATCAAAATAAAAATCGACTGTCCAGTCAACTTGAAGTTAATGTATGTCTAGCTGTTATTCATATGCACGACTCATGTGCTATCAAATTTGTTTGTAAATTATCAAAATATGCACAATATTAACTGCTCACCAGCTACCGAATGATCAATGGGTATGTTTTTGGATCCTAATGTGACTTGACTAATCTAATTTGCAAAATCCCCTTTGGCTAAATTAACACGCATCATTTCCCACTTTCCTCCTATAGAGGGAAGGTTATTTATTCACTGTACTGCCCATTGATTTTCATACTTCCTTATAACTAATCTAGCAGAAATTAATTAGATTCCAATTTCCACTAGCACTTCTATATTTGTGGGCCTCATTATCATTTCCCACTTAACAGTGGAAAAGAAAATGCAAGAATTATTATTCAGTTAAATATTTAAATCTACTGTACCAGACTTTAAAATAAAATAATGAAAATATTACTTATCCATACCACAAAAAACAATGTTTCCCTTCAAGGTTGAAATTCCGTCACATGGACACAGCTGCCCTGAAAAGGTTTGGATGGTTAGCATCTGTTAAACACTTTCAGACATCCTTCCAACTTGAAAGGTGCTGTGTAAATGAATGTAAATTGTACTGTATTGCTGTATTTTATTTGGCATCAAATGTTAATGGAAGGAAATTGCAGTTTGCAAGAGTTTGTATCGCAAAGAACAAAAAGAAAATTGTATTTATATATACAACGTTCCAAAGCTAACAATAACAAGCACAATGAGATGATTACTATCTACTGGACAAGTTTGCTGTAGATATATACTGTATATATACACACACACACACACATGTATATACATTATATTGTTCAATATTCATTCAATGGGAAATAGCAACCTTAAAAATAGATGACTTGGTTAAAACAAGAAGGATGGGTTGAGGGAAATTGAGGAGGCTGAGGTTCAGTCTATCAGTTCTGTATGCTTGTTTTTTTATTTACCCCCTTTATGTTTAAGCAGAAATATATTTTTTGAGAGCATAACTATTGTCCTGAGACTATGCTTGATTTTTCATCAACGCATATAAATTTCTGTGGTATTCTCCCAACACCATCAATAAAGAGAAAATCTAAACCTGATCTGTTGAGAAAATAACAAAACCTTAAAGAAAGTCACAGAATAACTGGTTAGTTAATATACCTCTTTGCGGGGGTGATTTGAAGCCGAACAGATTGCTGCAAGAAAATTACATCTCCACAGTGGACTCTGCTGGAATTCCAGTTCCCAGGGAGATTCTGGCTATTATTCCTGTTGATGATATTATCTGTGGTACAAAATGGCAATTGTATATGGTTGACCGAAAAGATGTGACCATTTGTATATGCACTCAGTGTGAAGCATGCATCGGTGCCAATAAAATGCCCAAGTGAGTGGGAGATACCCACGCATGCCCCTGGAAGTTAATCATTCCTTCTTTATCCTCAGATCATCAATGATAATTTAAATGTCTCCCCAATGTGATAAGGCGCTGTAACAAATGCAAAGATTATTGATCCTCATCAGATCACGCTGAGATTTTTCTATCCATAACCCTGTCTCTACTGAGGGCAGAGATCACGAAGTGCCATAAATGGGGGGATTATATAAGGCTTTTAAATCAGTTATGGATAAAAGTACCAGAAATGTAATAAAATTCTACTCTGCATGTGTTAAAACCTTGCACTGCACCCGTGTGTTGCTGCGCAGGATATAATTTAGCTCCAATTAATCATCACAGAATAAATATTTCATTAGGATGATACGACTTATGCAGTTCACAGTGAATGTCCTTCACCACTCTGTTGGAGATACACACTGTTCTTTGTCACATTACGTTTTTATCATTCAACCCAACCACACTGCCTTATTGTAATATAACATTCAAATCATCTCTCTTCGTAAGAAAATGCACATAAACACAGGATTTTGACACAGCTCTAAAGGATCTCAGCGGCAGCCCAAACAATTTAAATGCAAATGAAAGTAATTTTTCAGATTGGCCATCGATTTATGGATTGTATTATGTCACAACATTGTTGTCTCAAACTGCCACCCTGCACATCTATGATAAGAAAACTGGCAACAAGTGAGGGAAATAAGTCAATGCAGTCATATTTATAGCACGATAAACAAACTGTGGAGGTAAATCAAAGCTTTATTGCTAAACTGCAAGCGTTTCTGAGACAGTTATTCTGTTTCTAGTGTTCTTCTGACAAGGCCAGCAGGAGAGGCCTGTTGGGGAAGACTGATCGAGTCCCCCGTGGCACCAAATGTCATGCCTGCAGCAGTCAGTGAAAGGAACATGACACTCCAAATAACCACTCTCCTTCCTGCCCGACCCTGCTTTGCAACCAAACAGTGGAGCTGACAGCAGAGTTCATCTCCAGTCATATTTAACATTATGTGGAAGTGCATCATTTCTCTCACGTGTGCACTGGAGCAGAAATCAGCTCAGCTGCTCTGGCAGTGTTTCAGACTGTGGTGCTACCACTTTCTGGGTGCAACTGATTGCTCGGCTTAGTCTTATGTCTAAGATAAATCTTGTTACGGTAGCTTTCAAACTAACAAAATTAGGCTGTGATAGTTTGTATTATTAATGACTGGATAATGTTGGAAGGAGTTGATTTTAAAATCTGATGTTATCCATAAGAGAACATTCCGGCCTAAATATTAAAATAAAGAATAGCTGTGTCAATTTATCAAATGCAAAATCAATATATTTTTGAATTTTGAAAAAAAATTATACTCCCCATTGTCTTTCAGTTTTCAAGTGTGCAGTGAACAGGAAACTTTTTTTGATACTAACTTCAGACCTCACAGTAACACAAAGACTAAAAGCCTGTTTATCCGTGACTCGATCAACCGTAACTTCCGTATAACCGGCACTTCAAAAAAAGTCTGCATTCGATTAACCGGAATTTATCCGGAAAAATGCATTCATTCATTCATTCATTCATTCATTTATTTATTTATTTCGTGTGTTTTGGGCCAAATATCCGGCACACGCTTTAACCGGCACTGGCCAGGTCCCGAGGGTGCCGGATAAACGGGCTTTTACTGTATATGACCCCATTTTATTTTCAAATCCCCGAGCATTAAGGTATTTTCTCTGCAGCATGCAACTGGTAAGTTGTGCATATTTATTGTTCTGCTTTAAGATTGCCCGTAAAAATTGTAGAAAACCAATTGAACTTATTCAAATGATATGGATCCCTTAATATATAACTATCTGTATTTTTTGTCAGCATACAGCAAACACACTATTGGAGAAAATGTAATTCTCTTTAGGAAATGTTCAGCTAATTGGTAATAATAATCGTTAGATTTGGCACAGCGACTTTCACTTTGGGAGCACTTCACAAGATATACTGTGAGGTGTGGTGACTGTGTTTTGTGGGCAACTGTGGAAGCCAATTTTCACACAGCAATATCCCACAAACAGCTAGGTATTGAATGATCAATTTGATTTGGGGGATTGTTAGTCAAAACACTTGCCAAAGTGGCATGTGGCTATTCTTTATGTATAAGCCAGGGCAGTTTAATGAGATCCTATCCTTATCAGTGAAGACGCGCTTCCCAACAGGAGATAGCAGACTGAGTGAATCAACGCAGCTGCTTTTGTGCACTTCCTGGCAACCAGCTCAATTGCACTGTTGGCAAAGGCCTGGAAAAAGGGATATGAAACCCTCCTTTCGGTCAGGGAAATATGCAGAGAAGACGAAAGAAAAATATAATGGAAATACCAGGCACTCAAACCCCCATGTGTGGTTTGCTGCAAAAGAATCTG
Organism: Hydrolagus colliei; assembly: GCA_035084275.1. Lineage (NCBI taxonomy): Eukaryota > Metazoa > Chordata > Chondrichthyes > Chimaeriformes > Chimaeridae > Hydrolagus > Hydrolagus colliei. The sequence goes on from CM068745.1 coordinate 12,173,794, forward strand.
TGTTGTTTTCTGCTAAAATAGCAACAAAATGTAAATTATTGAGAGCAAAGAACTAACTGAGACAATAAATCCAAGTGTGTTTTGTTTATTTATTGCTAGGGAGATAGAATTGCAACAGTATAATTCTTAGGGAAATGAATGAAGAAATACCTCATTGCATTCACTGCAGGCATTTCAAATGAGCAGCTTATTGAAAACAGGTTGGGTTGATCAAACCTATCAAGAGAAATCCCAGTAAGAGCTTGTAATTAAAGAGGCTGGTAAGAGTCTTCAATTGATGCAATGCAAAATGACATAACCTTCTAGTCATTGACAACTAATTGTTGCCTTCAGTGAGGTTTTCCTTGCTGTGTTTAATCAGCATGATTGAACACTCTCACTGCACCCTAATATTTTTCAGCATTGTTGATAACAGGATCCCGTTGATTAAATGCTTTCTGCAAATGCTCAATAATAAATCCCAAATTCTTTTCATTCACTTTACTTCTCCACATGATCATATCTTTGTCCTGTACACATTTTGCCGTTTCCAGGTTTAATATGCAATGTTTTACATTTCCGATTAAAAGGAATCGGCCGCACTGTTTCAGTGGCCCTGATTGATTTTGAATGAATCTTCAAATCAGGAGTCCGGTAGCTCAGTGGTTAGCGCACTCGCCTTACAAATGTGAGACCTGTATTTCGAATCCAGCAAAGTCAGGGCGAAACCTTGGGTAAGTTTCCTTACTCCACACACCTAATTATAATCCCTCAACAAAAAAAAACTATAATAAATTGGTCATTTCAATCCACGACTGTTTGTGGGACACTGCTGTGCACATTTGGCTGCCGCGTTTCGCCCACAAATATAGTCAATTAACTTTGCAGTACATTCTGTGAAGCGCTTAGAGACGTCTAGAAGACATGAAAAGCGCAAGATCAATTCCAAGGATTATTATTATTATTATGACTGTTATGGGACATTGCAGTGTGCAATTAGTTACCAAGAGTTGACCAGAAGATACACCGTCAATCCACTTTACAATACATTCTGTGAAGCGCTTTGAGACATCTCAATGATGTGGTAAGGTGCTGTTTCAAATGCAAGGATTATAATTATCATTAACTGTATTAATAACCCTAATAATAACAAACCATACATTTTATATAGTTTCTTGTCCATCAAAATGCCTCAAAACATTTAACCCCATTGTGGAGTCCTGTAGCTCAGTGGTTAGAGCACTCGCCTTACAAGCGAGAGATCTGGGTTTGATTCCCAGCATGGCAAAACCTTGCGCAAGTTTCCTTCTTCCACACGCCTGATAATAGTCCCTCAAGAAAAGAAAACCTCATAAATTGACCTCATGGTCATTTCAATCCACGACTGTTTGTGGGACACTGCTGTGCACAATTGGCTGCCGCTTTCACCCACAAATATACAGTCAATTAACTTTACAGTCTATTCTGTGAAGTGCTTTGAGACAACTTGAAGACGTGAAAACCGCAATATCAAATGCAATGATTATTATTATTATTTCTTGTAAAGAGGAGAGATCAACCCAAGAGGAGAGACTTGTACAGATGTAGCTCAGCCAATTTCAACATAACATTGCTCTGTAAATAGAAGGAATTAAATGATAAACGCAAGATTTCAAACCACATCCAGAGTCAAACATGGTATTAATTAAGCCAAACTGACACCTGATAACCTTCTGCCAGTTCAGGGGGAACGGTGTATTCAACGGTGCGAGTTGCATCCACAACCTTCGTACTCCTTTTGTCTTCATTTTCATTTGGACAAAGCAATGCAGTTCTACCGAGGTCTCATCTGTCTGCCCTCGGGTGGATGTTAAATATCCGTGACACTATTCAAAACGAGAAGGGAGTTTCCACACATGTCGTGCCCAACAATCCTAATGATTAATTTGTCATCCACCTCATGGCTATTTAAGGGACATGGCTGGTGCAACTAGCTGTCAATTTTGCCTATGAAAACAATCACTGCATCTGACACTAATTACTTATGGAGGCTTTTGAGATGTTTCAATGTGACAAGGCAGTAGAAAAATGCAAGTTCTTTCTTTAACTTCTTTCAGGAAATAAGATGTGGCTTAGGGCATGGATAAATCTCTGTGTTCTAATGAAAATATGATGAATGACTTCCTCATGGCTGCATTTTGTAAGGGCAAATAAAAACAGCCGCGTAAGATATGGAGGAAAAACAACACAGCAGTTCTACTCTGTACACAGTAACAGAGTATAATATAAATCAAATTACAAAGCGGATTTATTAGTTTTCAATTCCCGAATCTGAGAAATTTGGCAAATCTTTGTTCAATAGGCCCCAGAGGCAAGTCAATCTACTGCTTATGGCATCATTCATACTATAATATATGTCACAATTGTATAAGAGGAAAGAGAAAAAATAACTTGTGCATAAAGACATTAGAGCTAAATGTTATTCGGTCTACTTATTTATGATTTTATATTTGCAAATAACAGGGAACAGGCTGTCCAAATACAGTGGGAACAGAATCAATTTGGGAATTGGGCTGACAATGGGCCAAAGACATTTAAAGTAGATTGGTGCAAGGTGACTGGGGGAGGACAAGAAAGAATAGGATTTTAATTTGAATATTAATCTCTAGGACATAAAACAGGAGAGTGATTTAGGGTCATCAGTGAATAGATTTTGGGCAGCCAGTGAATAGATGGTCACCAGTGAATAGGGATAGGGTCACCAGGGGATTGGTTTAGAGCGGCTAGTGAATAGATTTAGGGTTGCCAGTGTATAGATTTATGGTCACCGGTGAATAGATTTAGGGCAGCCAGTGAATGAGAAGATGTAGGGTGACCAGTGAATGGATTTCAGGTCACAAAATCACTAAAATCATCAGCTCAGTAACGGGCAGCTGAATTGGAAGTGAACACACTATATAATAATAATAATCCTTGCATTTGATATAGTGCTTTTCACGTCTTATCGACATCTCAAAGCGCTTCACAGAATAGATGTAAAGTGAATTGACTGTATATTTTGTGGACGAAACGCAAAATCAAAATGTATATATTTGATTGGATAGAGCATTGCTGAAGTACTACTGTATATACAATTCCATTTTCTGGATCACAATAACCACAGATTTGTATTGGATGGGGTAGAGCAAAGGACAACTAGATTAATAGCTGCACCTGAACCTAGGAGAGGGTAAAGTAGTTGAGAATGTTCAGATGAGGAAGCTCAAAGAAGTTCTTAATGCCATATTCAAGATCCTGAAGGGTATAAACTGAAACCTGTTATATTTAATTGGGTCAAAAAATGTGGTTTACATACATGCATACCCAATCACATGTTTTCCTGACATAAAAGGCTCTATATCAAATGTAGGGATTATTTATTATAAAATCTATAAAAGATTTGCATAATTATACATTCATTTATAGATTGAATAACACTGTACTTGGGGCAAAAAAGGATATTAAAAGATAAAAGAAATGTTGCTACACACACTGAATTAGATATTATGCAGGCTGAAGGCTACAGCAATTCGATTTATGTTATTGTTTCCCCCAAATTATAAAACGGAAAAGAAATAGGGATTTATTTAATGGAGTTTTTCTTTTTTCATGTTTGAACTCATTATAAGACTGTTATCTGGAGCCAAGCTGATCACATTTTAATGAGTTGTGTGCTTTAGTGAATGTTCATTAACAACGCATAAAAGATAACACGCAAAAGTCACAAGCTAAAGCTCAGTGGCTATCGAGCTTCAAATCTTTTGAAAGTAGTAAGAGGTGTACGTAGAAATCTCTCTAGACAACAGATGACAGAAAGAGTCAAAATTGCGGCATTCCAAAACACATTCAATTTCGGATTTAGGAATATCATTACATTTTGCCTTGAAATTACTGCCAGCCATCCAGGCATCTGTGCAGCATGAAAGGCCACATACAAATAAAACTGCATCTCCAGTTAGCATGATGAGGGGAGTACAGAGAGTACACTGCCAATGGTCTTCATGTTTTTAAGGCTGGGTCGAATTTTTGGTAAATCCTTACTTTTGATATGGCTACGTTCATGTAAGGAAGAAGGCTCAAAGAACCTCATTGGATTTATTGAAAAGTGCAGGTTTCAGGCAAGGTCAGCAGCCAATTTGCACACAGCAATGTCCCACAAACAGCCATGAACAATTTTATCTGGGAAACACAATCCCTACATTTTATTGTAAATCCTCTGAAGCGCTTTCATATATGGGCGACATGATAACAACAACAAAATTACATTTATAGAATGCCTTTCACATTGGGAGGATATCCCAAGGTGCTGAACAGTTAGATCAGGACCTGAGCAGGTGGGGAAGGGTCGGGGTAGGGGCAGGGAGAAGCTATTAATAGCTATTAATTAATATTAATAACAGCGCTTCACAGAATATACTGTAAAGTGAAGTGACTGTATATTTGTGGACAAAATGCGGCAGCCAATTGCGCACAGCAAACAGTCGGGGATTCAAATGACCAATTTTAATATTGTGTATAGCAGCAACATTTCCTCAGCTGAAGATAATGGATGTATGGAGGTAGCTATCCTGACATGGTGGGTATGTCATCAATCACTGTTAGCTTGGTTTGCTGCATTGCGGGTGAGTGTTTGACACGTAAGTAGATGAGCCAAGGAATCATTGCCCTCGAGATACTCATCTGGACCAGTCCAATAGAATTGAGTAAAACTTTATTCCAGCTGCATATGCTGTATGAACAGCAGTTGAACTGTTACCTGTATTCTCACATACATGGGTTATTTCCTGCCTTACATTTATGTAGTGTAGTTTAACCATGAAGTCTGAGTCAGGCCACCATTTTCTAAGTTTCTTTTTGTAATTTTCTGAATGCAAAGTACAAGGGTGATTCATCAAATTAATATAATGTCACAGAAATATACCAAGTCAAATGGCTTTTCAACAGAGTAATCTTTTATGGACAAATTGATTCAATTCATTTGGAAATTCAGTAGTGAGTGATTTCTCTCCTCATTTTATTTCATTTTGTGCATTAAATTACTCGTCAATTGAGTCTATAATGTCAAACGCAGCTCATTTAATAGAGTAAGAAAGACATATCGGGGTGTACGAGCAAAAGCAGAATAAGAATTGTCATCATTTATTACCATTATACATCACGTTTATTCATCCGTAGCACTGGAGGCCAGCTTCTGATATTTGCCACAAGCGCAATTTGTCTGAGACTAAACTGCTGCCTTCTGAGACCTCGCTACCCAGGGAGTCATCCTTTTCAATTAGCACAGGGACTGCATGCAGCCATACAAAGCAGAAATCTCGAATAAACTAAAATCGTACTTTTGAAGCAACATTTTTATCATGGTATGCTATAAAGCTAATCTAATCCTGGAGACTCATTTAATACTGTAACAAATTAACCATCTTCTCAACATGCACAACAGAACGTTCTATTCTGCAAATGACAGACTTCAGCATAATCACATTATTAAACAATGTTTCCCCACGCACAGAACAGACCAACAATAACCATAATCTTCATAGCTAGAACATTTTAATTGACGCAGCAAAATTACCGAGTCCTCCGGTTTACGTGTCTGAAATTCTAATTCCTTTCGCAAATTCATTTTGAATTCTAAATTGCATAATCTGTTGCTAACTTCGTAAGGTTTCTGTGTGGAGAATTTACATTTGCCTGATTTTTAACAAACAGTTGAATAGGATAGGTTCTGGCAACGACACTTGTTAAGCCAAATATTCAAGTCTAAACTTTAAATTATATACTATATGTTTGGTGAATCTATGTTGTTGTTTTTTTGCATTCAGGAGAAGCAACAACAGTTATGCTCAACAAGTCTATCAAACATTTATAGGAGACAATAATAATAATTCCTCTATTATTGTGGGTCCTGTAACTCAGTGGTTAGAGCACTCGCCTTGCAAGCAAGCGACCTGGGTTTGATTCTGGGCAGGGTGAAATGTTTGACAAGTACCTTAATCTACACTCCCGATAATAATCTCTCAAGAAAACCCCCCAATAAAATTGGTCACTTCAATCCATGGCTGTTTGTGGGAAACTGCTGTGTGCAATTGGCTACCGCATTTCATATGCAGTGAATTCGCTTAACAGGATATTCTGTGAAGCACTTTGAGACGTCCCTCCTAATGTGAAAGGTGCTATACAAGTGTAATTTTGTTGTTGTTGTATCTATTGTATCTGAAAATGTTGTAATTATGTGAGGAATGGGGAAAGATCAGGTAAAGAGGACTGAAAGGATTGCTCTTAAAAAAGTCAGCCCGTCCCGGTGGACAGAATTACCTTATTCCATTGCTGTAAAGTTCTATGAATGTTTCAGGTTTTCAATACATGACTTCATAAACAAGCTTCTCAGAATTCATATTTGAAACCCATCAGAGTCCACCTGAAGCTAATTGAGCCTGACAAAATAAACATGGACTGCAAATTTTATAACTTTCAGGTACAACATACGAAGCAATAAAAAGACAAATGGCCATTAGTAAACCTTATGCCTAACCAGGTTACTCCAGTACAAGTGATAGGAATTGATACACCTCAACGATGCTGTAAGGTGAACGCAAGGATTATTATTGTGTGTTTATTCTTCCCAAAATTGCAGGCCGGCACTCCTGATATCCTCATGTGTGATAGGACTCACCTAATGATGATGATAATAATCTTTGCATTTGATATAGCCCTTTTCATAACTTCTGGACATCTTAAAAGTGCTTCACAGTACATACAGTGAATTGACTGTAAATATGTAGGCAAAACGCTACAGCCAATTGCGAACAGCAGTGTTCCACAAAGTCGTAGATTGGGATGACCAATTTTTTGGGGGGAGTGATTATTTTCAGGTGTGTGGAGTAAGGACACTTGCCCAAGGTTTCACCCTGCCTAGAATCACTTGTATGGTGAGTGCTCTAACCACTGAATAATGGTTATTAGCTAGGATTCATATTGCTGGTGTTTGTACATCAGGTGAAGACATTTTTAGATGGGCTTCACTTCTTCCTTAATTGCTGACACCCACAAGATGGTTAGACGAGGAATACCCAAGCAAAAGTAAGCAGCTTCAGCTTCAGGAGGGGAGAAAATTTACAAAATGAACAGGCCAAAACATTAACAGATCAATCCAATCTATGTGCATGCAGACTATTCTCAAATTGGCAGAGGGGAACACAAACAGTACGGTTGAATTCAAGCTGATTTAATTTGAATCGACAGCCTCATTGTCGAAGGAGCTTAAGACCGTGTGGTCTAAAACTCTGCTTGCGCACACAAATCCAAACTCATTCCAATTCACATGATTTATCCGAAATTGAATGGACTCACTTCAAATTCTGTATGATTTTAGACTGAACACTGACTGAGAAGACAACATAAATCAAAGACAGATGGATGAACATCTGTCTAAGGGTGGCTTTGAGTCTCTTAATTCCGACTAACTGTACTGACCCATTTACATGGTCAAGAGGAATTCAATAATTAAGCTTGGGATGACACACATTTGGTTTCTTTGAACTGTTTAGTGGATTTGTTGCAAACATTGATTTTCTACTTATAATTTGTACATCTTCATTTTCTCCTCTTCAATCATTGCCATTCAGTTACAAAAGCAATTTATGGAATTCCTTACTAATAACTAAAGCACTTATCTCAATTATTATTGTTGATTTGTGGCTTACATATTTGGAAAGATACACAGCCCATTGTCTGTGATATACACAAGGCACCCTGTCAATATGCAGTCCTCTGGGTCTTTCCAGCTGGTCAGATAACTGCTGGCATCACTTCCTGTCCAGAACAACATAATATGGAGGAAGCTTATAGTGCACAGGAAGGAACACTAGCATACAATATATATATGTGCAGGAAGTGACAAACAGTGACCTGACCATTCAGGATAACTTAATGTACTAAATTACAGAGAAATTAGTATATGAAATTGTACACAGCAGCCTCCAGTAGACATTAGTACAAAGTACAACTATAATGAGAGTATAATAAAGGGCAAAGGATAATTAATTTTGAGATGTTATGGAAAATGCAAATGTTCACACTGTACAAGGCTCTGGGAAATCTTATTGAAGTAATTACAATTCCCAAGTATATAGATAAACTGAGCCATAATAATAATGTTTAACATGGTCCAAAATTGTAACGACAGGTCATACATTCAAGTTTAGAAGAGAAAAGGTGAACCAGACAGTTCAAATTGAGTTAAATTATACTGGGATTAACTGCAGTTTAGAATTGAGTACCCAAATTGGCAGTGAAGGGAGATTTTGTCAGTAAGTTTAAAAAGGAATTACAGTGCAAACATACAGCTATATAGCATCATTCATGTCAGGACACTGCACAAGGTGATTAAAAATAGTCTTGGAACCCAAGCTGAGGGTGAGAGCTGAGGGAGTTGGAGAGGAGAAAAATGACTGAAAACAGTCAAAGAGGTAGGTCTTCTGTGTGGACCAAAGTGAGGCAGGGAGTGAGTTGGAAGGAGGAGTTCAATAGTGGTAATAGATAGGCTAAAAGATAGCCTACCATTGGTGTGGTGGGTAGGTAGGTAGGACACGGAGTATGAAGCAGGCCAGTGCCCAACTTAGCAAAAGGAGTACAGTAAAAGTGTTTATCCAGCACCCAATCAACTGTAACTTCCGTAAAACTGGCATCGCAAAAAAAAGGTCTGCATTCGATTAACCGGAATTTATCCGGAAAAATGCATTGAAATTTTTTGCGTTTTCGGCCGAATATGCAGCGGGTGCTTTAACTGGCATTGGCCAGGTCCCGAAGGTGCCGGATAAACAGGCTTTTATTGTAAATTAGATAGCTACTTGGCGAACATTGAGGTGTGTGAAAAATATAGTGTAGAATTAATTTGTGGTTAATTTGGGGGTGGCCAGGTGGACAACAATGGTCTTTCGTGTTCCTGTACATTCAACTACAGTATTCACTAAAACAAAGAGTGATCTTGGCTATTGTTTCCTGTGCACAGCAGTAAAATCAACTTGACAATTCAGAGCTAAAGTGAAACATGACATTAAACAGTCAGCCTGTTGACTTTGCGTAATTCAATTATTTGAATTCTAAATTATTCATGCATTTTATTGTGCTAAATCAGGATATTTCAGGTGATATCTTCCAGTTTCTTGACTGATAACAATAGGCTAGTATGGTATACGGAATTATAACCAAGGACAAATCATGAAGAAGGGCTGAGCAGGAATGATAATGCAAACAATAACAGGAGCAAAATGCAACTCATAAGCCAGAAGTTATCTATAGTAAACCCAGCAGTTTAGCTTCTGGCTGAAAGAACAGTTTACACAATAATAATCCTTGCTTTTGATAAATATATCAAATGCAAGGACTATTATTCTATAAACTATGGTATAAACTGAATTATTATTATAAACTGTTTTTATCATCGATACATCACAAAGTGCTTCAAAAAATGTACTGTAAAATGAATTGACTGTAATTCAGAATCAATTGTGCACAGTAGTGTCCCACAAACAGTCATGGATTGATTGACCACATTTTTTGGGGGGGAATTATTACCCCTGGTTAGTGATTTGCCAATCAACCAACAACCAGGTTTCTACTTACATAAGAACATAAGAATTAGGAGCAGGAGTAGGCCATTCGGCCCTTCGAGCCTGCTCCACCATTCAATAAGATCATGGCTAATGATCTCCTAACTTTGATTACCTGCCCTATCCCCATATCACCTAATCCCTCTATGTTTCAAAAATCTATCAGCCTCAGCCTTGAAAATGTTCAAGGACTGAGCATCTACAGCCTTCTGGGGTAGTGAATTCCATAAATTCACTATCCTCTGAGTGAAGAAATGTTTCCTCAACTCTGTTCTAAAAGGCTGACCCTTAATTTTAAGACTGTGACCCCTGGTTATAGATTCTCCTACCAGGGGAAACAGTCCCTCAGTGCCTACTTTATCTAGCCCTTTAAGAATCTTATATGTTTTAATAAGATCCCCCTAACTCTTCTGTATTCTAGAGAATACAGCCCTAGTTTATTCAACCTATCCTCATAGGTCAGTCCCCTCATCCCAGGAACTAACCTAGTGAATCTACGCTGCACCCCCTCTAAGGAAAGTATGTCCTTTTTTAAATAAGGAGACCAAAACTGCACACAATACTCTAGGTGCGGTCTCACCAGAGCCCTATACAGTCGCAGCAAGACTTCCTTACTCTTATACTCTAAACCTTTTGAAATGAACACTAGCATACCGTTCGCCTTCTTAGTTGCTTGCTGCACCTGCAAACTAACTTTTTGGGACTGGTGTACAAGGACACCTAAATCCCTTTGTACACTAACACTATCTAACTTCTCCCCCTCTAGAAAATAATCTATTCTTTTATTCTTGCTACCTATGTATTGCTAGATAAATAGAGGCACTTGGAGTAAGGAATATTACCTAACCAATATGGTACAGGACTCCCGTGTTTAGTCTTCTCAAGTGCATTCTTTTCTGCAAGGGTTATTTTTTCTATTTATTTCATAAATAAATGAAATGTGGGCACTAGCTACGCTTAGTGGGCAACAGTTTCATCTCCAAATCAACAGGTGGTGGGGTTCAGGCCCCATACCAGAAATTGAGCTCATTGTCCAAACTGACACTGTAGTGCAGCACTAAGGGAGCACCATATGCCATCCTATGCATGAAATGTTAAACCAAGGTCCCAATCTCCACGTTTAGCTGGATATTGAAGAGCCCATGACACTTTTCAAAAAGAGAAGGGAATTTCACCTGCCCAATAATCCCCCAGATAACAAATATGTAAAATACTGCAGATGCTGGAAATCTGAAACAGAAACAAAGATTGCTGGCCAAGCAGCATCTATGGAGAAAGGAAAGTGAGTCAATGTTTCGGGTCCACGACCCTTCGTCAGAACAGCGCTAGATCAACTGCAAGAAAAATTATTATTTAATTTACCCAAGTAAATTAAATTTAATCAAGTTTAGCAACATTAACAACATTCCGAAAACAAGTCATTTCAGAAATAGTGGAAATTGGAGGTGAAAATTGTATCCTCTGCTGTGTTAATTATCACTGCTGTATTGGAACAGGATATTCTGAATTGCTACCCGTTTTAAAAAATTGCATTGCAATATCAGGTATTGTGTATCTCTATAGTAAATGTTATTACTAAGAACCTTCAACAGCTACAATGGAAAAGTAACCAATTGAACGAGGATCACTCATACACTCCACTCTTAAATGTTCTGAACAAAATATATTCTTTTATTCCTTGTTGCCCATTTGGCCAATATGTGTGGGATGGTAAATATTAGATGACACAATGGCAAAATCATTTTGCTTCAGGCTGAATGAGTTGGAGAATGCAAAGAAAGAATTAAATGACAAAATGTGACAATCAATATGTAAAGGGAAACCTTCACTAAACAAAGATTATGAATACATGTTATAATATCAATAATTCCAGCACTATCCAGGTCGGAGGATCGAATTCAAGATCCTTCTCGTCACTTTCAAGACCCTCCAAGATCTTGCCCCCTTCTATCTCTCTGACCTGCTCTGCTGACCCGTCAACCTGTCCGCTCCACCTGCTCCATCTCCAGCCCTACCATCGGCGGCCGGGCCTTCAGTCGCGCTGCCTCAACACTTTGGAACTCCATCCCACAATCCCTTCGCCTTGCTCCCTCCCTTGCCTCCTTCAAGGCCGGTCTCAAGACCATCATCTTCGACCTTGCCTTCAACCATCCTACATCTCTGCCCTCCCTCGTCCCAACCCTGCCAACCATCACCCCCCCACCGCTGCTTAGGTCCCGACCCCTGAGCCTTGGGACGTCCTCTCGACGTGAAAGGCATTCTCCAAATGTAATTTTGTTGCGTTTCTGCCCATGATTTAACCAGGGGAACTCAAGATGATTCGCATTAAGTAGTAGGGGCTTCTCTTAAGAGAACCAACATAGCATACTTGGCCTGGCATTCAGTCTGGAGGTCACTAGCCTCTCATCAACCTGGAACAGAGAACATGATAATGACTAGACAAGTGTGAGGAAGCTCAGAGACTCGAGGCAGAGTGAAATATCTAGTAGTTTGGTGTAGCATGCATTAAGAGAATAACTCACAAATGCTATCCGCCTGTCTGTGTATAACTTCTCTCACAGCAGGTATGCAATTAAATTTATACACCCTTAACATTTGGCCTAAAATTCAACATGGACCTGACTTGCAACAGCCAAATACAGTACCACCAAATTTACACTTAGAAGTGAGATCTTCCAACTGCTTTCAAGGCAGACATGTAAACACAGCTGGACAGGAATCTTTAGCAGTAAAACAGTGAAAACTAGTCAAATAAAATATCCCAGGAAGAAAATGAATGCTCACTAGCTTCAGAATACCAGAATTGTGATCATTCTTTTGGGTTATGTGAATGGGATAGGATTGCCGAATTTCAAATCATGTACGCCACTCAGTAAGTGACTAGGTGGAAAAAATGTGAGATTTAATGCACCGTGGCTTGTTTCTGTATTGTAACATTCGATGAAGCAATACTTGCAGTATTCCTTAATGCATTAGTTGTTGACAGCTTTAAGAGATACCCACAAAATGTTTGCTCGTTCCTTAATTGACATCACCCCTGAAAGCTTATTGCACTCACTGTAATTCTTTACCTCAGATTTCCTTGCAGCCCACTTCCCAGTTGTGATATCTTCGGGACTACAAGTATCACAAAGGTTCACGCTCCGATGTTCTGGAAAACTACTCCACACATCATGTGGTTTATTTACATTTATATACACTGGTCACTAGATTGCGCTATCACGGCTCCTCCCTACTTAATGAAGAAGTTATGAAAAAGTTATAATTACTGACATTCAAAACACGATACTATATATAATTTATACATACAATTTATGTATATTATCATGTTCAAACTGTGACACATACAATCAAAATTCAAACTTGACTACTGGTTTCCTACTTCTAACGGGATACCTTCCCTGTCCAAAAGTTTGAGGACTCATGGTAGCACTCGGACTCGCCATGTGTCAAGTCTGGTATTCATCTTGACTTTCACTCCTAGTCTCCAGTTCCTCAGTCAGGCTCTGTTGACTATCACCTGGAACTAAACCCTCACCTTCATTCACACTTGAATTCTGGTTTTCTGTTGAGTCCTCTGTTACCATTACTGACTCGTTTGTTGGTCTAAAGCTATTTGGTTCATTAGATTTATCCATTTCTCTCCACTCTTCCTGTACTTGTGTAGGTAAGATATGATCAATATGAACAAATCTGAGTTTGCCACTTTCAAACATCTTGACCAAATAGGTGCACGGTCCACATACTTTCACTACTCTTCCTGGTATCCACTTTACCCATTTGTGATGATGGTTCTTCACTTTAACTTTTTGGTTCATCTCTAGCTTTCTGTCTTTCACCCTACCTCTATCATGGTTCTCTCTTTGTCTCTCCTGTTTTCCTTCTACCGTTTGTGCTAAGTTGGGCAATAGCTTATTCGAACTTCTTTTGAATCTCTCTCAGCCATGTCCATAGATAAGGCAGTTTTACATGCTAAATCAAATGTTAGCTGTGACATTGTCATTAATTTGCTTCGGATATGGTCCCTTTTCAGTCCGCACGGTCCTGGAAATCTCCAAAATTGCAGTGTATCGACAGCTTTTTCAACGCTACAATAAAACTGCCAATGTTTTCCTCTGGTAATTGACATCTGGAACCAAATCGGTAACTTTCTGCAATCTTTAATGGCTTTGGGTCATAGTGTTCCGTAAGCTTTTCAAGGATGTCCTTCAATGGTGTGTCCTTCGGCTTAGCTGGGGTTAATAAATTCTTCACTGTTTCATACATATCGGGACCCACTTCTGTCAGAAAGATTGCTCTCATTCTTTCTTGCACTGCTGTATTTACACTTGCAGCGTTATCTTCAGAAGCTTCAATTTCAACAATATTATTGGCAGCAAAGAACATCTCCAACCGTTCAATGTAAGCACTAAATGTTTCCCGGCTTTGTTGAAACTCACCCAATTGTCCGATGTATGCTATGGGAGTCGTCATTTTAGGATTTTTTTAGTATCAGTTCCACCACACGTGAACACAAACTTTACTGGATTTGTAGCTCTCAAATCAAAACGAAAAGTTTTCACACACCTCTCCGCACTTTGTAGAGTCCCTGTCCTACAAACAGAAATCCACTATCCCAATCTCTTGTTGGTAATTTGTGATATCTTTGGGACTACAAGTATCACACACATTCACGCTCTGATGTTCTGGAAAATGACTGCACACATCATGTGGTTTATTTACATTTATATGCACCGGTCACTAGATGGCGCTATCACACCAGTCTATCTGGTTGTTTGTTGGTAAAGTTGGGAAACTAACTTTATATAGTTAAATTTCTAATGTAAGGCAGGTATATGGCTTGTAAATCCACACATGATACTGTATCTCAGGGAATTCCCTGAGCAATCAATTGACCGAGAGAGACTGAGACTGAGAGGCTACAGTGAAATCGAAGGCCGCAGTGAGAAAGGCCAGTGCTCAATGATGGTGTTAATTAAGGAACAAATAACAAATTTGCTGGTATGCCGTGAGGCTCTGGTCTTAAGGCATTCCTCTTTTTGATACAATTTGCATCTTTCACATCAGGAAGATGTCTCAAAAGGCTTTACAATAGTGGTCTGAACACTATGGGGAAACCCAAACTGAAGGCAAGGGGAAAGATGTTCAAAAGAACTGTCAAACAGGTAGGTCTTCAGATGGAACTTGATCAACGCTAGGGAGGGAAGGTTTTGGAGAAAGTCCCAGAGGGCAGTGATGGAATGCCCGGAATCCCGCCCGTCATGGTGGGATAGAAGGAACATGGTGCACAGGCTGATGTTCACAGAACAAAAGAGAGTGACTGAGTGGGTCAGTGGAGTTGAAGGAGATTGTGGAGTTAGGGTAGGGCAAGACAGTGGAGGGATTGGAAAATCAGAAGTACGATCTTGAATTTGATCCACTGGGAGATGGGGAGCCATGGGAGATGAGCAGGAATGGGGAATCACACACTTGAGTAGTCTATTGCAGGAGAGGAAGCAGACTGCAGATGTCTGGATAACCTGTATACTGTGTGAAAAAATAACTGGAGAATAATTAGCACAAGGGATACTTATACGAGTACCAATGTGTACTCCACACTCCAGAACCACTTCAGCACTGATTGAGGAATTCAAGTGCAATGTAGATAAACTATCATTTAAAGGTCCCTTATTGGATCTTTAGTTGTCTTTCACAAAGACACTTATGTAGATTCTGAAAATGACTTCACATATTTAATACTTGAAACAAGATAATTAGCTGGTTATATTTGTTTTCTTAAATTTTGAAAACGAAACTCACATCAATAAAGGTACTTTGGGGTTCTTGTTGTTTTGGATTTGCAAAAGCAAACTTGAGTGAAGTGTTTGTGCTAATACAACAGCAACCTCTAGTGGTAAATGTTAGATAACATTGATGAACACAGATTGGAATACAGTACTCCCAAGATACCTGCTGTGCAGATATTTGAAAGTCCAGTCTACTTTTGTAGCTTCTTTGAAGACCACCTGCACCGTTAGCTTGAGACAGCACAGATTCTGCCAGTTTCTTCAGTGCCAGACATTTCTTTAGAAATAACGGTAATTGTTTAATTTGTTTTGGTCAGTTCCACAGCTGAAACATTCAGAAACCCATCACCATGTTTAAGAGTATCCAAACCAGACAGAATTTGAAAGGTTGTAGACCCGAAACGTTGACTCTTTTTCCTTTCTCCATGGATGCTGCTTGACCTGCTGAGTTTCCCCAGCAACCTTTGTTTTTGTTTCAGAATTTCACAAATGTATGCCATAGGGTCCGGCGATATATCGATATATCGCTAAAACCTGATATAATTTTCATGTCGATACGCCAATATAGGCATTTCAAATATATCGACTTTTCGATATATCGAGGGTAAAAAATCGGAATGCACGCACTGAACTACAAGACCCAGAATGCTCATCTCTATACACAGACCGAGGTGCAAAGCCGCCATATTGTATTCATAGTCCTCGAATACAATATACAGGTATGCAAGGGGTTGGGGGGGGGAGGGGGAGAGAGATGGCTGGGAGGGGGAAGGGGGAGAGAGACGGTTGGGGAGGGGAGGGAGAGAGAGATGGCGGGGGGGGGTTGGGGTGGGGAGAGAGACGGCGGGGGGGATGGGAGAGAGAGACGGCGGCGGGGAGGGGGGGGGGGGGGGGGGAGAGAGGAATGGCAGGGGGGGGTGGGGGGAGAGACGGGGTGGATGTGATAATATACAGATAGATAGAGATGGGGGGGGATGTGAGAGAGGAGAGAGACACAGACAGAAAAACACAGAGATGGAGAGAGTGAGTGTGAGAGACACAGAGAGAGAAAGATATTTACCACCTGAGGAGATATTTACCACCACCCCGAATGCGCGCGCCGCACGCACCTCACGCACATGCACAGTACGAAAAACCTGAAAATATCGATATTTCGGTATATCTCGATATGAGCCCGTCGATATATCTAAATCGGAAAATTTCCATATCGACGGACCCTAGTATGCCAGCTACACATGGAAATGTCCATGGTTGGAATGAAATGTGTACTTTCTTAACTATTTCTGGGGAATATTAGGCACAGGTTAGCAAGAACGAAGGCTCGGGGACACCAGTATATGTACTGGGGTACACAATATGTGAAATATTACAATTTGTAAAATTGTAGCTGTCAGAAAAGATGTTATATACCATTTCAATTAAACTTGTGTACAAATTACTAAAATTATTTACATCCTCTAAAAAAAATTAGTTATAGCAATTCTGTCATTTTGTGTTCATATGTGTTTGTCATGCAGATTTAACTTCCAGATATTAAAATGAGTAGCCAATGTTTGTAGGTTACAAACTGCTTTAATAGCAGTAAAATGGTGCATGAATAGAAGCATAAAGGTAATTGAAAACTGCAAACTAAAGGAATATATATTTAACAAACCATCAGAGACGAACGGTTTGAAACGACAACAACACTACATTTGTACAGTGCCTTTCATGGCGGGAGGACATGAAATTACACGAAAGTCGATGATATAAAATCTGATTCCTTGGAGCTCTTTTGAAATAACTGCAAATCAAATAACTATGCAAGGAGATACTTTATAAATTTTCAGGTGCAAAAGATATACACGTAAACAAAACAGTGTTATTTGTAAGAATAAATTCAGTGCTTCCTGAATCAGAATATTCCATTGAAAATTCTACTTGCCTAATAAGGAAACACATTGGCTGTATCTCATCTATATTTGTTTTCACGAAAAGTGTAGTTACACAAAATCTTCATATGCAACACTTCATACTTCACCACTCTTCAAACTAAATTCAGCTTTTTCATCCCTTCTCCCAATTAGTACCTTAATATTATTAAGGGAGGTAGTTCTAAAATGAAAAATTTATAGCCAAAATGATACATCAAGTCCTGGAAGAGCAGTGCGATGCACAATACACTTGGATCCCCCAATCACCTGAGTGTTAAATTGAGAGCTTGCTCTATAAATCACTAAACTATGTTCCTGAACTTTAGCGAGTTAGTACTGCATGGAAGACACTACTCAAAAAGAATAATTAAAAATACAACAGTGGTAAAGATTTTAGAATAACCTTTCTTTTTGCTATTTTGTCCAGAGTGTTTGTATGCAATGGGGGGGGGGGGGGGGGGGGAGGGGAGAGAAACAGGTGAAACCCCAAGATTTACTTTGAATTTAGAATTGGAGACAAATAATGTCCCTACTATATTGTAGAAAAGTGGAAACTGAACACATTTGGTGTTATCAAATGATATCCACAGTGGTAATAAGCATCCACAATTATTGTTCTTTCATAATTAAAATATATAGGTGTAAAATTGAGACAGCAAATAGAATGATTAGGTAACTTGTAAAGTTTAAATGGTACAACATATACCAAAATACTGTCAGAATGGCTGTAGATTAGCTTTACTGCCAACTATGTATCAAAAAGGCTAACTATAAAACAAGGAAAGCTGTAATGGTTGTTATGCAAAAGATTCATTATATAAGCCATCAAAAAAAATCCTTACTGATAAGCTAAGTTAACATTATTGTCCAAAATGTCACATTCAATGTAAATAATGAACCATCATGTAATAAAATAATACAATGATCATTTGTTTCTATTGGAACTCAATCCATTGATCAAACTGAATCAGCAATTCAAAACAATACTAATAAAATTAAACCATGTACTAGTACTGAACTGGTGCTTTTTTTTTTCTTTCCACCTTTTTTCTATTTATTCATTTTCTTGGGTTCGTTACAGATCTTATATGTACTTAAAATTGCAAACCTAAATCACATAATTAACAGCTGAATTAAATACATGCAGCATTTTAATTACCTAAACTTTTATCAACAAAATTGTTGGGTTTGCAAATGTTTAGGCAAGATAAGGTGGCAAATTTGGAAAAATATGTAGTGTACATTTGCTGTCATTAGACAACAACATTTAATAGTGTGCTACTCACTTCCAGCAATTTTAATTTGGCACCTCAAAAGCTTTGCATGAATTGAAAACTTTTCCTTGAAGTGCAAAATGAGCACACACTGTTTTTGGCTGAGAAAGAACACTATCTTGATTGTGCATGCTCAAGTATACTTGAATTGTAATCACTTCTTTCCTCTCAGGACTGGTAAACTTAGCATCCTGCTACTTTAATTCAAGTTCATGAAGCCTTAGAGGAAACCCAATGAAAACAATCCACAATACAAAAAGGTACAGGTTAATAAAATCTATAATATTTCATAATTTGTCAGAATAATGTTTAAGGCACAGTAAGAAAAACAAAGATACAAGATATCAAATTAGATTCAAGTTAAATATAACATTTCCCTGAAGGGCACATATTTGAATATTAAGCAAAAAAAAGTCTTATAACAACAAGGATCAGAATTCTAATCCTGGTGGTCTAAATATATATGGCTTATGTTACAGCTCAGCGGTACTGTACTTAGCACCAATTAGGCGATCTGTACGTAGATTACCACGGTCTTCGTTCACTTAGCAAAAGAAAAGTGACAGGCACGTGTGGAGAAATCAAGAAGGGGTGGCACTGCTCTAGCTGTTCAGCAGATTAGAATTTATACATGATGTTCTTGAAAAGGCTCTTTCATAAGGCTGAAATTAAATTAAAAAAGTAACGTTAGTGCCCAGTAATTTAAATAGAAACCATTCTGTATAATCAATAACTCAATTAAATATTCAACCCATTGTAAAGATACAACACCACAATTGGTCTTCTAAACAATGAAGAAGCACTGTGTTGTGACTGCACCATTTGCAGACACTTATAATAAATACTATATACACACACACACATCCAGGAAGCGCTTTGAGAAGTCCTCCCATCATGAAATGTGCTCCCCATAAAATTTAATTGTTTTATGGCATTGACCGTGGAATTTTTTTCCAAAGTAGTGCGAAGTCTCACAACTCCTAGTTCAGATTAGAAACCCAGAGAACAAATTCTGCATAGTACAGTACCATGGAAAACCATTCATTGTGTTACTCAAACCGTTTCCTCAATTAAAATGCTAGTTACCAAACCATTTACACAGGAACAAAAAAAATGAAACTCCTATATATTTTTATATCAATGAAAGTGAAGGTTTAATGCCCTTTAAATTTCCATCCATCTTAAATTTCACAAATAATCTCCATCTGAATTTATATATATATATATCTATATTATACACACACACACAGTGGTCACACAGGTCAGAAGGTATAGGATCTAACAGGTAATTTAACATACTTACCATATAAAATGAGGTACAAGCACTGTGCAGCAAACTAGAAAATTAATAACTGAAAGGCAAAAATGAAAACAGGATTAACATTAGGAATATAATGCCTGATTAAATATTTTTTTATACAAACAAAAATATAAGACCTTCCAATTTTGTACTCTGTGCAAAAGCCGTTTTAAAAAGCATAATCTTTCCAAACCATGTAGGTGTAGATAAGATCAAGAGGGTACATTTGTTAAAATAAAAATAAGATTCAGATCCAATGGCACATCAATAGACTATGTAATTTTCATAAATCTGGATTAATCCTGCGCCTTGGGACGTCCTCCTGACGTGAAAGGCACTATACAAATGTAATTTTGTTGTTGTTGTTGATCAATATGGCTCACATGCAAGACAATGCAGCCAGTCCGTATGCATGCAGTACTTTGTCACTGCAGTCGGTAAGTGGACATGCGTTGACGGTCAAGGCTACGTTTCCCACAATTCAAAGTAGCCAGACAAACGCTAAGTGCGCATGCATGAATTCCTGCGATTCAATGCAGCCGTTAAGTGAGGAAGTAATGGAGGATTTTGGAGGCAATTAATACGAGTAGTGCAAAGAAATCTTTGTAGTTTTGATAGGAAAGTGAATGGGACTTGGGTGAACATACAACTTGAGAGATTATATGCTTTACAAAGAACTTGAGTGACTTTCTGTATAACCCGGAAGTAAAATGCCATTTCCATAAATACACTACAGTACATGTTCTGAGAAATAGAACACGGTAATAGAAATAAGTGATAGGATACAGAAAATATCGACCTATGTCAACAGTGTCACCCCGGATAGTCACTGAGCACTTTTCAGTGCTAAATACAGTTTACTGTATTTAATAGGGACATATTAAAAATTGGTTTGATTTGGTATACATCAATTGCACTTACTTTTTGCGATCCTTATCTTTTTTGAGACTTGTTTGGGATGAAGACTGAGATTGAAGCAATTCAGTGGCCGCCCTCCTCTTGGTAAAAATAATTATCTCTTCATCCAAGAAGTTCTTTTTTTCATCCAATTTCCTTCTCTCTTCCTGGTGCATTCTCTTTAGATGTTCAAATCTATCTTGCAGCTGTCGAGACATAGTGATGGTTATACTTCCACAAGATGGCAGCAAATCTCAAATGATTCTCAGTTCACATCCTGCTCAAATTTCAACTGAAGCCTTCAGTGCAGTTCTTTCATACAGTATTTCCTTTTAATTTCCTATATAATAGGCACAGAGAACTATTTTTTTAAAATCAAAAGATCCGAGACTAAAGTGATTCTGAAGTTTGTACAGGATGACTACGAAATTGTGATTCCATTACCATGTCTAATATATCATGATAAATACCTTATTTTCAAAAAAAAACTAAAATACACCTTCAAGACTTATTAGATATTGTAATGCTTTCATGACTTTTTGGTCACACTCCGTACTAACTTTTAAAAATCAGCAGTCTCGCAAAGATCCTTTGAACTTTTTTAAACAATTCTCTGTAAGTATTATGCAGGAAATTAAAAGAGCATGTTTTGAATTGAATAGTTTTTACAGCATGAATCGGTAGTTCTACGCGTTATTGAGTATGCATCAATGCACAGTCAGTGTCACTCCCTTTGCAGCAATAAGAATTAATCTTTCTCAGCAATAAGAACTCATCTTTGTCTTTCCACTGGTGGGTGTATCAGTGACTCGTGGTCACAGATTTAAAATAGTTTCAAAAAGAAGCAGAGGGAGGTGAGGATAAATTTTTTCACTCAACAAGTTGTTTGAATCTGGACGCTTTGCCTGAAAAGGTGGTGGAGACCGATTCGACAACAACTTTTAAAAGGGAGGTAGACATTTATTTGGGGAGGACGGGTTTGCACGGTTATGGGGAGAGAGCTGGGGAACGGGATTCAATTGCACTTTTCAAAGAGCTGGCACAGACGCGATGGGCCAAATGGCCTCCTTTTGTGCTGTAAGATTCTATGATTCTAGATGCTGACTGACTAGCAACATTTCCAGCATCTTTTTAATGTTCAACATTAGCAGATGAACAAGAGTAGATTCAAAGTAAGTTCTATTGTTGCTGCATGAGGAGTTTGGATAATCTCTCATTTGAACTAGGACAGGCAATTCTGTTCATAATCAGTCATGAGTAACCTTAAATATTATAAAATCAAGCAAATCTTTTAGTACAATACCTCTTTCTCTGCTTCTTTCAGCTGAGACTCCTTCTCCTTGACCCGCATCACAAACATCTGCCTCATTTCCTCTTCTTTCCTCTGTAGTTCACCAAGAAACTCATTTCTCTTTGCTTCATACGTCTCCTGAAGGCTAAGGGGGAGGGACATTAGTAAATTAGTCATTTATTTTTGTACACAACCGAGAAGACAAATTAATAGCTATTAATAGAAATGCACAGATGCATCCTTGTCACAATGAATATCAATTTGTTATGTCCTAATCACAGGTTTGTCATCTTCATGCATGCGTAGGCCTTCCAGTCTTGATTTGCTACAGACCATGTGCCTAATACGTACTCTAAACTTTTAAACTCCACATCTATCAATATCATTTGACTGTTGACCTTCTTCCTCCAAGAGGGACAGTTTATGCTCATAAATTAATTATTTTTGCAACAATTCCTCAGATAAAATTGATCATTCAATTCATGGTTGTTTGTGGAACATTACTGTGGTAGGTTTGCACCTTTGGGCAGACATCTTAAAGCACTTCACAAGATTAATTATAAATTATGGAAAGTCACTGGGAACATGCAGCAAGTCAGACAGCATCCATGGAGAGAGGAAAATTAGTTAACGTTTCAGGTCCATGACCTTTCATCAGAACAGGATTCATTTCCTGCCAATAATAGACTGGATGTTGTAGGCAAATACAAATTGCAATTATATAGCACCTTTCACGTCAAGAGGTCATCCCTAGTCAAGGGTTTGCACCCGAGCTGGCATAGATGAGAGAATGACCAAAGGCACAGTCAAAGAACAGAGAAACATCCGTGACATGTATCACCATTTTTGTATGGGCAATTGTCGTTCAGTACACGAGAATAAATTCCCTTCAAACAGTGACACAAGATCTTTAATGTCCACCTAAGCAGGGAAACTAGACAACAACAACAACAACAACAATTTACATTTATATAGCGCCTTTCACGTCCGGAGGACGTCCCAAGGCGCTAAACAAGAGGCGTGTGACCCGAGCTGGGAGGGGAGTGTTTGGGAAGGGGTGAAACACGAAGGGGAGGTAAAAGAGTTCGGGGTGGAACAAAAGGCACGATCGAAGAGGAAAGTCTTCAAATCGGCCTTGAAAGAGGAAAGGGAAGAGGCAAAATGGAGGGATTGAGGGATGGCATTCCATAAGGTGGGAGCGGAGAAACTGAAGGCCCGGCCTCCGATGGTGGGGCTGTTCGGGTGGGGGGCTTGGAACAGGCCAAGTCCTGTTGAACGGAGGGTCCGGGTGGGCGTGTAGGGGGAGAGTAGATTGGTTAGGTAGGATGGGGCAAGGCCGTGTAAGGCCTTGTAGGTGAGGACGAGGATCTTAAATTCGATCCTCTGGAGGATGGGGAGCCAGTGGAGACGGGCGAGGGTGGGGGTTATGTGGTCACGGAGGCGGGTGCGGGATAGTACACGGGCTGCAGAGTTTTGGATGGCCTGCAGCCTATGAATGGAGGAACTGGGGAGGCCGACTAGGAGAGAATTTCCGTAATCCAGCCGTGAGGTGATGTACGCGTGCACGAGTGTTTCGGCAGCGCGGGGGGTAAGATAGTTGCGGAGCCTGGCAATGTTGCGCAGATGGAAATAGGCGGTGCCGGTCAAGGCGCGGATGTGGGGGAGGAAGGAAAATTTTTGATCGAACATGATGCCGAGGTTCCTGATTAGACCAAAGTTTAATGTCTCATGTGAACAACGGCAAAAATAATTAGCAGAACCAGCTTCAAATTAGAGCATAAGACGAGACTATGCAAGTTTAAAGTGGACCAATGTGGACTTTGAACCCGCAATTTAAGATCATAAGAATTAGGAGCAGGAGTAGGTCATTCAGCCCTTCGAGCCTGCCCCGCCATTCAATAAGATCATGGCTGATCTTCTGACCTAACTCTAATTACCTGCGCCATTCCCATATCCCCTAATCCCTCTATTTAAAAAATAATCTATCAGTCTCAGCCTTGAAAATGATTAGGGACTGAGCATCTACAGCCTTCTGGGGTAGTGAATTCCATAAATTCACCACCCTCTGAATGAAGAAATGTTTCCTCAACTCCGTTCTAAAAGGCTGACCCTTAATTTTAAGACTGTGACCCCTGGTTATAGATTCTCCTACCAGGGGAAACAGTCCCTCTGTGTCTACTTTATCCGCTCCTATAAGAATCTTATATGTTTCAATTAGATCCCCCCTACTTCTTCTGTACTCTAGAGAGTACAGCCCTAGTTTATTCAACCTATCCTCATAGGTCAGTCCCCTCATCCCAGAAACGAACCGAGTGAATCTACACTGCACCCTCTCTAAGGCAAGTATGTCCTTTTTTAAATAAGGAGACCAAAACTGCACACAATACTCTAGGTGCAGTCTCACCAAAGCCCTATACAGTTTTCCTGACTTGTAGTTGAGCAGTGCTACCAACTGAACTACACAGGCTGAAGGGATTGCAGGAGGAAGAATTATTAGTATTATTATATTCTTGAGCACCTCACCAGTATACCGTGACAGTGAAATGCAATGGAACAAGAGGAATGATTTAGTATTCTCCTCAGATGTTCTGAGTGATCAAGTATTAACCCAATTCCTCTACTCCAGACTAAAGGACAAAAATGTCAAAGCCAAGAATGCACATCTACAGTTTTGCAAAGTGACTATGTAAATATTAGCTGATGCAGTAATATTCATTTAAACCTATTTCAACAATTTAGCACAGTATTTCATTATAATAAAGCAATCCAGGCGTGTTGTGAAAGCAGCATGTAAGTCTACTAATGTGTATATTTACATAAACATACAAATCAGGTTAATGGTCATTATACCAAAAATGTTAGTTTTAGTTAAATAGCTTTACTAATTGAAAAATCTCAAACAATGTTTAAGTGGATTAGTTACACAATGTTGGATAGTATTAATGTAAACTGAATGGTCGCTCCAAGTGTAAATAGAACTGAAATGTGGAACTTTGATCCATTTGATTCAATATTGGAACAATGAATATTGGGTCTGCAAAAAGTAACATGCAAGAAACACCTGTCTCCTGAAAGAGCTTCAGAATTCTATGGCAAGTCAAGTCATGCAGAGCAATTAAAATCCATTATAATATTACATCATAACATACTAATGCAGAAAAACAACTTTTTTTTAGAAAAGATCAAATTACTCTTTTATAAGTAATTATGATTAAGTCTAAATTAGGCATCTAAATTAATAACAATCTTGGATATTACAAATACATTCATGGAACAGAATCAAATATTTGTGTGCTGTTTTACACCTCATCTTAATAGGTTGGAACTGCAAACTGAAGTTCTTCTTCGTGAGGAGTATAAAATACTTAAACCAGATAATTTCCGATAAAGTGAAATAGTTATGAAATAGGTGTAAGAAAAGAGTCTTAAGCAACAAATGTATTAAATCCTTCTCATAGTAAAAATGTCTGGAATGTAAATTCCTCACACAGTTGAATAAACAGTTAGGATAGTTTATGAAATTCCGCCATTTTGTAGCAGACTTGAATGCACCTGGAAGCAGCTCTGATACATGAGTAAAGCTCCAATAAATAGTAACAGGATTAGAAGCCAACCTTTCCAATAAAAGTGATTTCCTTAGTTAGTAGCAGCCAATGTTCAATACAGTCTTGATGTAATCGTTTAGTCAGTCAAGTGGATTGGTATGGGAAAATATTATTTACAAGTGTATTCTCTTAATTGGGGAAAGAAAAACAATCTTCAAAACTTTCAGATTTGTGCATTCAATGGTTTGGAAGAAACAGTAAAAATTATTGGGACTTGGTTATGCAATGGACCTTAATAAGTGGGCTCTTGTGCTAAAGTGAAGTTTTGTTCAAGTTAGCTTCTGGGAGTAAACTTTCACAAGATTCCAAATGAATTGACCTTTGGTGCCTGTAAAATGGGTTGGATCAATACCTGCTGAAAAAAAATTGATGGTAATATGAGAAGTTCTGCTCTTCTACAATGGATTAGGACAAAATTATAGGAATCTGGAATGCCTCTTTTTTTCTTACCTAACAGGCTTATTATTTGGATCTGTGTCTCTGAATCCCATTTCTTCCAACTTGCAGCGACGGTACAGCTCATAATGTCGGGTGTGAGTTTGTTCTCTCAAGTCTTCCATGTTCACACAAATAAGCATCTCTCGCAGCTTCACAAAGTCACTGTGGTTCTCATTTTCAACTGAGACAAATTAAATTTGTTACTTTTTCTGATGTCAAACAGAAATGGGTCCTAAAACTAAGCATTTTTCAAAGAAATAAACAATGCAGATTACATTTGCATTTAGCCTTCAAATTTTCAAAAATGAATTGCTAGCTTTCTGATAATTTAATGCTTTGTTTCCAACAATAAAATTATAGAGTCAACTGTTTGAAGGAACCTTGTGAAAGTCCAAATTGTAGATTACAATTAGTCTTTGAATACCATGAACGTTTGTACATTTGTTTCTCTTATTTCTCATAATAAGAGAAATATGAAATAGCACAAGAATAGTCAGTCAAAAGCACAAATTGAGAATGCACCAATTGAGAATGCTGGTCTTTCGATGTAATTTAGTCAAGAACAGTTTGTACTTTTTTCGCTCAGCTAGTTATCCGACATAGACCCTTGGCAATTTTGAGTTTGAACTTTCACAAAAACACAAAGTTTGGATTTACAGTGTGGCTACAGTTGGAATTGAAGCAGCAAAATCTGCACAATCTTGTAGTATGTTGAGCAGTATACGTCCGCTGCCTATCCTGTGCCAGTTGGCATGTGCACCTATTGATAAGATAAGTAGGCCTGCTTTGGACAATCATGAACAATGCCCTGGAGTACTGCAGTCCTGCCTGACACAAGTTCATTAATGAGTCCAACGTATTGAAAGTCTGTTCTCCATTTCCTCAAGACAACACTTTGATGAAATCATACTGATCAATAACAACAAACAGCGCCTTTCACGTCGGGAGGACGTCCCAAGGTGCTGAAATACTCCAACTTATGTCAAAATTCTCTTTTTAAATATTAAGTGGACCTCCATTTTAGATCTCACCTTGTACAACTCCCCAAGGGTACTGCCGAGCTTTAACCATCTTATTCCCAACTTTCACTTCTTCTGTACTTCCCACAACAGCAAAAGGCAAATGCCCCTAATTACAAGGAAAACAAATTACATATTAATCAACAAAGGTTTGGCAATTCAGTGGCATTCGGCATGGCAGCAAGACAACCTGAATTTTAAACACTGATTTCACAACATTGAGTTAAACATTGATTATCCAGTTTTCTTTTTCCCTAACAGATAAAAATAGTTTGATTTTAAGCTACCAATAACATCCTTGGCAATAGATAGAAATGTGCTAAAAATGCAGTCTTGTACAAATGTTTAAATAGTTCATTTTATTTTCTCCACAAATGTAGGCTCTAATATTAGAACAATTATGATCTAAGTTAACATAACCTTCTTGAGTACATAATTTCATATAGATTGGGCTACAGTTTGCAAACTTACATTCATTGTTGAATTAACTTTTGCTACTGTTTCATCATCTATTGGAAACTGATATATCTGGACTCCATTGCTGACCAGTTCACCCATTATCTTTATTTTAAATTTATTCAGTTCGTTTTTGCAAATTGTATCTGCCTTTGCAATTACAGGAATGATGCTCACCTGTGAAAAAAAACTATACATTAGAATTCCTCCAAATACTTAAATGACACAATCAAACAAAAACACCATCATAGCACTTTATAGTATATCTGGGAAGCATTTTTGAGACATCTTCATGGGTGAAAGGAGCCATATTAAATGCAAAGAATTTTTTTCTTTAAAAAGAAGAAAATTCCTCTTTAAATGCAGGGATTTTACTATAACACAATGAAATTAAAGAATGCTAAATAATGAAAGAACATTTTTACATAGCAATATAGATTGCTGCCCTTTAACCCGTCAGAAACCCTTATTATTATTAGATGAACCACTACAGAAACACAACTATCTGCTTATGTAGTTTAAACATTACCTCTCCGAAATACTAACACTGTATTACAATATACATAACAGGATATTGTACTCTATTACCAAATTAGACAAGTTCAGATTCCCAAGTATCATACTCCAATGTTATAGTGCTCTGGTTACGCTGCTAGGTTAGCACAACAAAAAAAGGACAGCCCACACCATGGAATCAGTACAAATGAGAATGATACCCATCATTGAGGAGTGAGCAACAATTAAAAAAAACACAGCTTGAGGCAATAATAGGAAGATGGAAGACTGTGTGTTCTGTAAGGAAGAGATAAAATGAGCCAAACAACCTCTTCGTCCAAACCAATCTTGTGAATATTTGGACATTTTATTTCTGTTTTATCTGTCAACCCCCTTTTAGCCATTTGCTTCTTGATCTAGTTCAATTTTGTTTTCTAATACAACCTAATCTCCTATCTATACTTTATTTCTATATAGAAATTAGAATAGATTATTTCTTCCTTCTCCTCTTGGCTCTTTTCCAGCAACTATTTTGGGACAGAAGCAAACTTCAGAGAATTGTTTTTTAATAAGTAGTTTGTTCAGTCAATCAGAAGTCAAAAAGAAAAGTTATGATTCAGGAGTTTATAATGTTACATGAATACATTGTTGCACATTAAGGGAGTGGAGGGTTGAGGGGGGGGGGGGGGGGGGGGGGGGGGTGGAAGGAGAAAAAGAGGACTGCCAAATCAGCCTATTTGCTGACATCCTAGCAAGTCCGGAAGAGAAAATACATCCGTGCCGAATGAAGCCATGATACCGTGAAAAATGTCACCGCCCAGAGCAAAATAATAAAACATGCCAGACCACATGCTTAAAAGACGACTATTAAAATTCAATAGAGAAATAAATCCAAATTCCATAATAACTTCTTTGGAAAAATAACACAAAGCGATAAGTAAACATAATCAAACATTCTCACCAAACTGAAAAAACAGATATGGTCCTGCAATTTTTCCATAATAACTCAAGACTCCCCATTAATGCCCCCTGGGTAACCCCAAATGCTACTGCCCACCATTCAGAGAATGCCTTTCATCCTGACTCTCTGCCTTTGATGTCACAATGTTTCCATGCACCTTGATTTAATTCAATAATCTCTAATGTGGAACCTCATCAAATGAAAATCCATATGGACTACGTCCAATGATTCTCCACTGTCCAGCACTTCAATGATTTCCTCAAAGATACACCAGATTTGTCAGACATGATCTGCCTGGCAAAACCACGTTGATCCTGCCTGATCAGTTCATGGCTTTCCAATTGCTCAATTATTTAAATTATTTCCCACCAGTGATGTTATACTTATCAGTCTACATTTGTTTGGCTTTCCCTTCCCTCAGTTCCTAAATAATGGTGGACCTAATTTTCTCATTTTCTATGTGGTCTGACATACAAAGAAACCCATCATCATGTTTAATTGTATCCGACCAGATGGTTTCACCATCTGGAAATTTACGTACATTTGGAATGAAAGGCACACCCAGCAAATTATTGGATATAGAACTCTTGGTTGTTTAGTTTGTGGACTCTTAAGCATTTGATGGGTTTCCACAAACATCAGGTACCTGGATTTCCCCATATGTTGGGTACAAAAGGAAATTAGGTAAACAATTGCGAACTTTCTCTAGGCAAGCAGTCTTTCTCTAGAGGAATGTACCCGACTTAACAAGTTGGAAAATTTATGACATGCATGTTGTCAAGATCCAATGTTTGGGAACCCCACAGTGCACTGGGTATTGCTGGTGTTTAATTAGTTAAAATTTCACAGCTTGGCATTCAGAGCATGGTCTGCAAACAATAACTTAGATTTGTATTTCAGGTCAAGGCGACGTGCCACGGTGTTGGGACAGTTAGGGATTTGGACCCCAGCAGGGGATCGGGATCGGGAGGGGTGGAGAATAAGGAAGGTAGGGGTAGGAGGGTGACCAAAGGCACAATCAAAGAGGAGTTTGGAGATATGCCTAGAAGGAGACAATGGAGGGAGCAAGGCGAAGAGACTGGGGATGGAGTTCCAAAGGGATTCTGCTACTATGACCAGATTTAATTCCATTTTGCCTACAAAAGTATACAGTCACTACACTTTAAGAGTAAATTCTGTGAAACATTATAAGATGTCCTCATGAGAAGAAAGATGCTATATCAAATGCAAGAATTATTATTAACCAGCTTTAGCTTGAGCTGAGTGAGAAATATCCCTGGTCCCAGGTTCACTCTATAAATCCTGTTGTACACAAGCCAAAACGCTACCCGTGTGGAATGCCCTTCACACAGAATAGCGTCTCAGAGTGCTTGGAGGTCACCCTTAAATAAAGGCGACTTTGATCTAATCACCCAAGTTGTCATTAAAAAAATTTTGACTACCGTATATTGTTTTTGTATTTTAGCATCTGATTTGCATCAGAAATGAAAACAACTGCTTGCTGCAAGGAGATACGAGTTCATAATCGTTTAATTCGGTTTTGTACCCAGCATTTGTGGAAATCCAAGTATCCAATGCATATGTGCATTGGATACTTGTATTAAGCATCACAATGCTTAATTAAGAATCTCCCAACCAAACAAGTGAGACTTCTGAATCAAATATTATGCAGGAACATATCTTCTCTATCATTATTCACATTTTAAAAATTCAGATTCTAATATATAAATTAAAACTAATTAAGTAGAATGCATATGAAAACTAAACCTAGGTATGAACTACAATTAAAGGTATCACATTATCATATTACAGTAACAGATGTCTAACGCATCTCATGGAACATTAGCCTCTTATTAATATCTAAGTGACACCACTTATTTAAAACCAATTCTGATGTAGTCAAAATGAACAGGGGAAAAAAATACTTCCAATGCTGCAAAAAATAATTATATTGAAAACTTGCTGGTAAATATAACTATCAAGGATACAGCATAACTGGGCTCAGGCTGCCTGAATCAATTCTTGAACACATTTAGAGGTGGTGATTTCAGAAGTGTGAAATGTATGTCCACAAATTACAAACTACTGTACTAGCAATTCAATTGCTCCTCTATGGTTGATCGTACAATAAAATATCAGTTTGGTAATCTGTATATACACAGAAAGAAAAAAACGGTTATTTGAGACGAGCAACTGGAACACTCCAATTGGATATTCAAGAGGGGTAGTTGGGTGGCTGATAACAGGGTCCAGGATTTCCAAGCTGAGGTAAGGGCCGAGGACATAAGGCAAAAATGCCTGAACACAGTCTTGAGGTGGACCTTAAAGGAGCCAAGGTAAGGGGCAAATCAAAGGGACACTGCGAGGATTCCCAGAGACTGGAGGCAGATTCACTGTTTGCCAAACCACTGATGGTGGGGTGGGAAGGGCAGACAAAATGAAGTAAGCCTTGTAAGCAAGAGGGGAGTTTCTGAGCTGGTAGGATTTGGAGGTTACAAAAGTAGGGTGGAGCAACTTATATTAATGCAGCACATTTCATGTGACAAAAATGCTTCTAAATTATTTACAGAATACAGTATATTTATTAGAAATGAATTTAGTTATTTTAACTAAATAAATAATAGCATTTAATATAGCTTTTTTCATGACTTCTAGATGTCGCAAAGCACTTCACAGAATATACTGTAAAGTGAATTGACTGTATATTTGCAGGCAAACGCGGCAATTGCACACACCAGTGTCCCACAAGCAGTTGTGAATTAAAGTATATACCTTGCATTTGATATCGCGCTTTTCACATCTTCTAGACAGTTGTGGATTGAAATTACCAATTTATTATTGGTTTTTTGGACGGATTATTATTAGGTGTGTGGAGTTAGGTTTCGCCCTGCCTGGAATTGAACCCAGGTCTCTCGATTGTAAGACAAGTGCTCTG
This sequence comes from Hydrolagus colliei, assembly GCA_035084275.1. Taxonomy (NCBI): domain Eukaryota; kingdom Metazoa; phylum Chordata; class Chondrichthyes; order Chimaeriformes; family Chimaeridae; genus Hydrolagus; species Hydrolagus colliei. The sequence continues at coordinate 12,205,772 of CM068745.1, forward strand.
ATCACTGAGCTATAGAATCCAAATCAGGAATGAATATAAGCTAGTTAATTTAATCAAATGGTGATTGATTTTTTTTTACAAACTATTAACCTTTTGTTTAGGATCACAAGTTGTCTTAACTACTTAATTTGATTACCCTTTAAGATGAACTAGCTTCCGTACATAATTTCAAAGAATATTTTAAACAAAAAATCAATGAGAAAGGGGATCTTAATGCTACACCAATGCTTCGTGGAAACAATACCACTCACTGCTGTGCTATGATGTAGAAACTGGATGATTACTGGTTCCAATCAAAGTCTTTGTTGAATTACCTGACCCTTAGATATCGGAATTTGGGTGGTTTGGATTACTTTGGCCACACATGTATACTGTAGCTTCCTATGGTTTTATTCTTGAGATGATGATAATAATGATACTTGTACTTGATATAGTGCTTTTCACGTCTTCTAGACATCTCAAAGTACTTCACAGAATATACTGTAAAGTGAATTGACAGTACATTTTTGGGAAAAACGCAGCAACCAATTGTGCACAGCAATGTCCTACAGTCATGGCTTGAAATGATCAATTTCAATGTATTATTATTATCAAAGATGCAGCATTTGGGAATGTTCCTGAATGACAATTTTTTGGGTGTACAGATATCCCCCGATTTACAACAGGGTTGCATTCCTGAAAAATCACACAAATTCAAAACCCGGTTTCCCATGTTGTCCCATTCTATAACCCGTATATACACTATCTACTGTGCATACACAAAAAAGATGCGGCAATTTTTTTTGTCGTTAAAATGAAACCAAATGTTGTATATCGATAAAAAGGTGTTAAAAAATTATGTTTGTTAAATTGAAACAGCGTAAATAGAAACGTCATAATTCGGGGGAAACCTGTACTTGTGTATTCACAATTAATGAGTACATGACTTACGTGGAAAGGATAACTTCTGAATGCACAAAACTGCCATTATTGACATCAAACTTGCCAGCTTGATTCATTGGTAGAATATTGAGGGGGTAAATCAGACATTGGGAACAAGGATTCTTCCCACTCAGCTCCTGTTAGTAACCAACCGTGCAAGTCAAAGCTATAGCGAGTTGGGTGGTCCTAGCCAGACAAGCAACAGGAAGCTTGCCAGACACCACTTTCAATGTTAAACTTGCCTAATTAACTCCAGCAATAATCTATGTGGACTCTGGGGATCCCAAGCCTTGGTTATTGAAAACTGCACCTAATGCTCTTTGAAATTATGTGCAGAAGCAATATATGTTGCTCCAGGGAGAGAGTGTGCATTCCATTCAGGGCACAGAGAAATTTCCATGTGTAAGTGGCATGCATATGTTGAACTCAGTCTGGTTTGGATACTGTAAAGTAGGTGTCCAACTGGTTGATCGGCACTAGGTGGAGCTCTCGCACATGATTAAAAAGACAAGAGAAATAAATGAGCGATAGAACTTTATAGTTATTGAGTCCAATTAAAAACAAAGCTAGATGCACAAAGTATTTCAAGTATCTCAAACTAAAAGTATAAACTTTCATGTTTAAACAGAGGTAAATATCGCTGCGACAGAACTCTGTTCTCACCCACACCAAACTTCGCTCCCAAATTACCCCAGTCCTTGCCAGACTTCACTGGCTCCCTGTCCCGGAGAGGATCGATTTCAAGATCCTCTCTTGTTTTCAAGTCTCTCCACACCTCTGCACCCCCACACCTCCTCTCTCCCCAACACAGTACCCGTTGCCTTCGCTCCTCTGGTTCTGGTCTCCTCCTTGTCCCCCGAATTCTCCGCTCCACTGTCAGCGACTGTGCTGTCAGCCACTAAGAGTTCCAGAGCCCCGAAGCTCTAGAACTCCCTTCCTCACTCTCTTCGCTCGCCCCCTCTCTTCCTAGTTTCAGGACTCAGCTGAAGACCTTTCTTTCCGACCGCATTTTCGGTCACCTTTTTCCCCCTCCCCCTGGCTCGGGCCCAGGATCCATTATTGTGAAGCGCTCTGAAACGCTGTCCGGCATGGAGGGGGGTATATAAATCAGTTGTTGTAGTTATACTTCCTCTTGGTCTTAGTTGAGCATGAGCAAGACACTTGATTGTCTGATTTGAGATCCTTACTCTAAAGCAGGGTGATGGGTTTCAATAAGTCAGTCATTCCCAACAGACCAAATAAATGCTTAAACCTTGGAATGCTTTAGAATGCTGTATTTTTATCTTATAAATAAAGAACAATACAAATGCCATACACTGTAAAAATGTTTCTCCACTTAAATCACATTGTTGAAAGACCTTGTCCTAACCCGCAATTTGTTTTTCTGTACAACTTATTCATACAAACTCATGATTCTTTTCCTCAATTTGAATTGTTGATGGTAAGTTTGCTAATACTGGAATTGAATTAATACAGTATATTTAAAATATAAATTATAAGTGAAATGGATGAGGATGCCTTGAGATGCTATAATTATGAGCAATGATGGTTCTGAAGCTGCACATTCCTATCCACAATTTTTTTTAGCAAATTATGAAAGTATTTAACAAACAACCAAACAGAAACCCATTCCTAAATATCACCTACCTTGCTGTCCAATTTTTTCATGGTCACTAAATCTAGTGATTTAAGAGAATGGCCAGTTGGAGAAATGAAGTACAGGCAAGCATGGATGCGAGTATCATGGTAGTTGTGTAAGGAACGTTTAATCTTCAATTCTTCTTGCAGGTAGGCTTCAAATTGTGCATCAATGTAGTCCACCACTGGTTTATAACTAAGAAAGTCATACAGTACGTACAATTAAAATTCATAACACTAATTAACATCTACATAAGTTCTGTATAAAATGTCTTATTTGTTGCTGCTAGATCTTGAGACTCAGTAGTATCAAATGATGCATTTTTCATAAACATTTGTTTCCACCTAGCAATAAATGGGGGGTAATTCTGTCCTACTTTTTCTCAATAGGAGATCTACATGAAACCAATTCTATGTTAGAACAAAACTAAATTGGCAGTGGCACTCAGATTGCAAGGATTGTGTGGAAATGGAAACCCTACAACAGAATTAATCAAGTTCCTATACATAGGCTGGGAGCCAAGACAGATAGATGACTGAGGGCAAGAGTGCAAATGTTATCTCAAATTGGCTGCTGATTTTCCTACAAATACAGATTCTACACTTTATAGTTATACCTGTGAATAGCTTTGAGACAAAACAATGAGACTATATCAAATACAAGGATTACAGTATTATTAATAGCTGCATTACCCCAGGTAATTAGTGCATAGTATAAATATACCAATCAAGTTGAAACCATTAAGAAACTTCTGCACCAAGCAAGGGACTTATCATAGAATTTTACAGCACAAAAGGAGGCCATTTGGCCCAACGATTCTATGCCGGCTCTTTGAAAAGAGGTATTCAAAGTCAATCCCACTCCCCGGCTCTCTCCCCATAACCCCGCAAACCCATCCTCCCCATCTTAAAGAGATATCTACAAACTACCTAATAACCTACTCATAAATTTGACTTATTCTTGAACACTGCATATAACTAGTGCTCTATGCGAGTTTGGGGTGCTCAATCTGAACTTCAAGCCAGACTTGTTCCATTGCTAAAGAATGATACATTAAAACCTCGATAATCTGACATTTCAAAATCCATCAACTCCCTAAAACTGGTAAAATGTCTAAGTACGTATTAGATTTTTTTGGCAATCTCCTGAAGTTCGGAATGGCTGCTTACGGTTCCCTGATTGGCCACTGTGTCACTCAGCGCTGTGGGTGGAGCTCGAGCATTTCTTTGTTTTCAGTGCTGTGTTTATAGTTCATGTCGTGTATGGGGTAGAGCTTCCCCAGCTATTTCTAGGGTAGGTTCTAAATACCGGCAAACTCTGAAATCCAGAAGGTACGTGGGTCCAACCATGCCGGAGTAGAGATTTTACTGTATTACTAAATCATGATCAGTACAAAAACCTCCCATCAACATTTAAAGTCTTGCATTAAAATAAATTGGATATGAACAATAGCAAAAACTATAATACTGTTCCAAATGTACTGAAAACTTGTCAACATAGTAATCTGTAATTAGAAGATTTCAGATTTCCAGTGGTATTTATTATTTTAGATTTTTGCTCAGTGAGATTCTCATAGCTTCCTGTTTGTTTTTGTAGTTTTAAAAAATTATCCTGCTGGTGACCAGAGATGTATATTCTTTATTATATTAGTTCATTTAGAACTCTTACCTGTCCTCTTTGTTTATCTGGTCTCCAAAGCCCACTGAATTTACAATGGTTAGTTTTAAGCGGGCAGTACTTTCCTGCAGTTCGTATGTCTGGGCCTTCAATTTCACCTGGTCTTCATAATGTGATGACTCATCATTCTCAAAGCTGGTGTTAAACAAGGTATCCATAAGAGTTGATTTTCCAATGCCAGTTTCTCCTGAAATTACAAAAGAAAAACAAACTTAAATATTTACTCCAATAAAACCAAATAAACTTGATATCCGCACTCCAGGACACTATTCAAATGTAGTTATTGTGTTTGAAATCGATCGATCGACCGACTGACCAAGCAAGCTTTTGTAGAGTGCCTTTCACATCGAGAGGACGTCCCAAGGCGCTGTACCGTTAGGTAGGGACAAGAGCAGGGGGGAGGGGTCGGGGCAGGATGAAGAAGGGTAGGAAAATTGACTGTATATTTGTGGGCGAAACGTGGCAGCCAAATTGCGCACAGCAGTGTCCCACGAACAGTCATGGAAGTGGGATTAAGGGAAAAATTAGGGAAAGATGGCAAGGGGAGGAGTCGGGGTAGGGCGAAGAAGAGTAGGAAAATTGACTGTATACGTGAACGAAACGTGGCAGCCAAATTGCACAGAGCAGTGTCCCACGAACAGTCATGGAAGTGGGATTAGGGGAAAAAGGGGGGAAAAGATGGCAAGGGGAGGGATTGGCGTTAGGGGGAAGGAGAGCAGGAAAGCCGACTGTATATTTGTGGGCGAAATGCGGCAGTCAAATTGCGCACAGCAATATCCTGCAAACAGTCGCGGAAATGAGGCCAGAGGAGAAAGGGGGAAAAGAGAGCAATAGGGGAGAGGGAGGGAAAGGTGGGGTGGGGTAAGGTCAGGGAGGAAGAGGGGGGAGAAAGGGGGATAAGGGAGAGAGGGAGGGAAAGGTGGGTGGGGGGCAATTTCAGGGAGATAGGGGGTAAGAGGGATGAAGGAGGGAAGGGGGAAGAGAAAGGGGGGAAAGGGAGTGAGGGAAAAAGAAACGGGGGGGAAACCAGGGGGCAAGGGGGGGGAAATCAAACAACAATAAACAACAAAAACAACAATAAACAACAAAAGCAATAATATTAACAACAAAAACAACAACAATCAACAACCAACAATCATCCAGCAACCGCTCCTTGTTCTCACCTCCCGTCTGGACGATCTACAAAATGACGGAAAACAGGGCCCAGTGTGGTAACAGGCCTTCGATAATGCCTTTGATTGAAATGTCACACATTCTTCATGAGAAGGCACACAGTGTGACTTTTGTTATTTAAGTAATCCAATATAACAGCAAGGAATGACTGATCAATGGGGGAAAATCAAGGAAATGTGATGGTAGAGGAAATTCTTTTCAAAATGGCATACACTATTCAAACAATACTTAGGGATCACGGAGAACTTTATACATCATAGTAATGTTATATGGTGGAGTGAAGAAAAGAAAAAAGGCTCAATTTGAAAGCACAAAATGCTGGAGCTGAAGAATAAGAAAAAGTTCACTATTTAATCACAGTAAGTGCCATGTATCGCAGAGGGAACAAAATATAAGATATGATCCATGAGTGGTCTTCAAAATGTATTTCATTTAATTACACTTTGCCCACAAAATACAGTCAATTCACTTTACTGTCTATTCTATGAAGTGCTATGAGATGTCTTAGATGTGATAAGACCCTACATCAAATGCAAGAATTATTATTAATATTAAATGATTTCAAATGTTGAGCAGTCAATGCAATTGCTCTTCTGCTCCCTCCATCTAAATATCTTGGGATAATTTTGAAAGCGATGAACATTCTCAGAAGCTGAATCACAATTTCTATCATCAATTAAAGCTTCCACATTCAGACTAAGAATTTAGAAAAGGCAGATTAAAGAATTTGATTTGTATTATATTAAAAATAGAGGAACAAAATTAATCTAAATTGATTCACATTAAGATTGTAAAACTAGTTACACCATTAACAAAGACAATTAATGTTGAAAACATACATTGACGGCCTGAAAATTCCCACGTTTATAGAACAAACAAATATCTGCATACGAATGCAAAGCAAATTGATCTGTTGCACTGCAGCATTCCAGCATAATTTTTTCAAAGGCTTAGAAGTCTTATCATTACAACATTTTAGCACATTACTGAACCAATGGTGTACATGACTAGAATACAAAACTGAGCCTCAAATAAATGAGTTGTGATCTACGGTAGTCATTCAACAGAACCAAATTCAACAAAAATATCAAGTGGAAGATGCAGTAAATAGCAGATTTTCAAATATAACCAATTTGAAAATGTTAACTTTTTCAGTAGTGAAATAAGGTACAAATGTTATATAAATTTTGTAATCTATTGTCAGAAATACCAGGCAGTTCCATTTTAAATACTCACTGGTTCAGTTAAATACCAATACAACTCAATTGCTCATCAGTCATTTTATATTATCAGCCTATACTGTGAGTTCAAAGTCAAAATGTGGGGCTTGATCTGACAACCTTCTGACTCAGAAGAGTGGTCCCAATTGAGCAAGGCTCATACTCCAAGATCAAAATTATTGGGATTTCAAAAAGGACACCTCTGCTTTAAGATGATTTTGTACCACCATCCGATATCCCATGCAATTCCTAGTGAAATGCTATGGTATGTGAAGCATGTTGTGAATCAAGGCGGTAGAGGAATTTTATAACTGCACAGAAGTCTCATGTCAGAATGTTCCTGGTGCAGTGAAAGATCTCATTGATAAAGACATTTGCTGATAAAACCTCTTTGTGCAGCAATCACACTAGCATTAAGAAAATTGTGCAAATTATTTAGACAGAAATCCTGTACTAACAATTTATTAAAAAAGGCTTTGCATTATTTTATAAGAAAACTTGTATTTAAACAATAGTTCAGGCAAATGAAGCAGATGAATAATATTAATTGAATATATACTGGCCAATATGTAGATCTATCACTTCAAACAATGAGTGCTCTTGTACATCCAGCTTCACTGTCCTAATTAGGCTGCAGGAACAGAACAAAAGGTATACTATACTGTATTTGCATCTCTTAATGTTAAAGCTTTTAGATTTGATAATCAGATCAGGCTTGTTATTTCTGATTAAAACATAGAACATCAAATACTAAACACTTAGATACAAGTGATAAAAGTATTTACCAACACAGAGGATATTGAAGCAAAATCCCTGGGAGGTAGATTTATTGACCAACTGATCTGGTAAGCTGTCAAAGCCAACATGGCCAGCCAGGGAAAGTGGACGGACATTTTCAATCTGTAAGCAAACAAAAGTACACCAACTTAGTTACAAGCTAAAACATTCTCTTAGTTTATATACAATCACACTGTTTTACTTACAATTTATAACAATAGAATAAGATTTTTGTGAAAGTCAAATACTAACCTACCAGAAACAATTTTGTAACATATTAAACATATTTTACATTCTACTTTCCATTTTAGTTATGCAGCTCATAACATTTTTTAAACAGCAAAATTGGAGAAATCACAAATGTCTCAAAGTTGTGTTCAGAACTAAGTCTCCCAGCAATTTATGTTTTGGTGCACTGTTACCATATTTAACCAAATTGTTTTTGCACTGTTTAAAACAAAACACATTTATGCATCACTCAGAACTTTAAAAATGGTTCCAGTGAACATGAACAGTAATAGGGTGATGAACTTCTCAATACATTTAAAGCACAAAAACAGCAGAGCACTCCTGGAATTTTCAGTGCAGCGATAACTTTGAGTTACAAATTTTTCATGCTTAAGAAACTTGATTTATTCTGGAAGTAGAAATCCATTTCTTTTATTTCTCTAAAGCAATAAAATTATGGGACTGAGCAAACTACAATATATGTGGAATCAGTCAAGATAATAATAATAATCCTTGCATTTGATATGCACTTTTGACATCTTATCGACGTCTCTAACCGCTTCACAGAATATACTATAAAATGAATTGACTGTATATTTGTGGGCGAAAGGTGGCTGCCAATTTCGCACAGCAGTGTCCCACTAACAGTCGTGGATTAAAATGACCAATTTTCTTTATTATTGTTTTTTTGAGGGATTATTATTAGGTGTGTGGCGTAAGGAAACTTGCCCAAGGTATTGCCCTGATCTGCCTTGATTCGAACATAGGTCTCACTATGTAAGGCGAGTGCTCTAACCACTGAGCTACAGGAGATCCACGAACTACGTAGGTGGTTCGGCACATATGTGCACAATCGCCAGGTGGGTGGAAGGTGAACTAGATGGACCTTGTTTTTTTTTGTCTAACATTTCTTATGTTCTTATAACCATGATTATTACTTCAACAACAACTTGCATTTATACAGTACCCTTCATGCAGCACAGTGTTTTGGAGTGCAGAAGATTCTACCTAGGACATTAATTCCAAGAGATGCTTTGCAAAAAAAACTGGCAAGATTTCATTTTGGACCAATAGCTATTCACACTTTATTTCCAACCAGATCTTTGACTCACTCCTATAATTTACAAATAATAATTCATCTTTTTGGACCAACTTCTTCTACCATTCCATTCCTCCTCCCCTGAAGCTATCATTTGTTACTAGGTGATGATTGAGCAGGTGCTGGCCCAATTGGTAATATTCATATATTTATATATTTTCAACCCCCAAAATATTGGGGGCAAAAATATATGCACTTTTATGGTACATTCTGTGAAGAGATTTGAGATGTCTCAACAACATAAGGCATATACAACAATAATTTGCAATTCTATATAGCGCCCTTCATGCTGCGTCGCAGCCCGAAGCGCTCACTCAATATATAATAAATGCATAATAAATAATAAATGCAACAATTATCATCATAATCATGTGAATCTAAGACTTGAACCTGTAGCTGCACACAGAAGATGATTTCAATTTCTCTTTCACTAAGTAACTTGAGTAATGGCAAACCTTCAGATGCGTGAACTCTAGGCTGACATGCTAGTGCAATACTGGAACATTGCTGCAATGGTGTAGTCCTTATGACAAATCATTAACGCAAGCCTATTCTGGTGTAATTGATAGATCCATATACAGTAAAAGCCCTTTTATCCATGACTCGATCAACCGGATTGCTCGACCCCCTCCCAGGGCAGTTCCCCATTCCAGCAATCGCGAGTATGCTCACTTGGGAGGTTTTTAACCGAAAGGTAAAAAAAATGCTTTTTACCGAGTATGCTGGAATCTTTATGGGTAAGTAGCTATACAATATTCTGTTACTATTTAGTGTATTATTAATATATCATGTTTTAAAATAAGTAAATTTTTTGTGTTGGTTTTCGGCAACTTGTCAGCCCCCTGGAGAGGTGCCAGATAAACAGGCTTTTACTGTAATAATCCTTGCATTTTTCAGTTTGGTACAGGTGTAAAGTGAAATGCACATACATGTTACGAACATAGGAACAGGAGTAGGCCATTCAGCCCTTTGAGACTGTTCCGCCATTTAATTAGATAATCTGTATCTCAACTAATTCTTTCAATTACAATTTCCCGCTTTCTCTCCATACCCTTTAAAACCCTGATCTACCAAAAATCTATTAACCTCACACTCTCTCATCCATGTTCTCTCTCCTCCTTATTCCACTTGAATAATAATTAATAATAATCTGAGTCAATAGATACGAGCCAGCTACAGACCCTTCTGTTTCTGAGACATGGGTTCCAGTCAGAAATGGTAGGCTTTTTTGTAGTGCTTGCCAATAATTTCATGGGCACTCATTAAATAGATTGCTATCCCGCATTTTGGATATAGTAAAACCTTGATTATCCCGCATGGTTGAGCCCATGCACCTGCCAGATTTCGGGAGTTTTCCGGTATTTAGAACCTACGTAGAAATGGCTGGCGAAGCTCCGCTCCATACACCACGTGAGCTGTAAATACAGCACTGAAGCCAAAAAATGCCATAGCTCTACCCACAGCGCTGGATGACAGATGCAGCAATACTGGGAACTACAAGCACTTCGGGAGATTTGCCAACATCGGGAAAAAATCTAATGCTGTTATGTATTTTGAAATCTTGCCGATTTTAGGGAGTTTCCGGCCTTTGGAATGTCGGATTAAAGGTTTGTTTAATTGTAATTGCATTCTTGAGATGGCTTCTAGCTTTCCAGTACACATTATGGATTGGAATCTATCATTGAAATTTGTTATGAAGTTCATTCATACAGACCCCACTGAATAATTGCTAAAGGTATCAGAATGTGTGCTTTTAAATGTGAAATTCATTATGTATGCCGTGGCATAAAAAATCCAGTTAGCCACAAGTTAAAAAGAAATTCTAGTTTGAGCCTGAAATAGGAGGTTATCAGACTGATAACCTGCAAAACAACAGATGGGGAAAAAATAAAGCAGAATAGGAAATTGGAAGTAAAGTTAATGAAAGAGATGGTTATTAAAAGGTTTTTTTTTTAAATTGTGTTGGGGTAAATGTTCTATTTAGAATAATGTGTCCTTGCAGACTTTTTGAATATCATTTAATCATGAATATTTCAATTAGTGTAGTTCATACTTCAGAAATTACTTTACACAACATTGGATATTATCCAAATTAAAGAATGAACTTCATCAGCTTTAAAAGTACATTATATTAACTAGGGTCCGGTGATATATCGATATATCGCTAAAACCTGATATAATTTTCATATTGATACGCCGATATAGGCATTTTAAAAATATCGATATATCGAAAAATATAGAGAGACGGCTGGGGGGGGTGGGGGGGAGAGAGACGGCTGGGGGGATGGGAGACGACTGGGGAGGTGTAGGGGGGAGAGAGACGGCTGGGGGGGGGGGGGGGGGGGGGGGAAAGAGACGGCTGGAGGGGGTGAGGCACGGCAGGGGGTGGGGTGGGGGGAGAGAGATGGCTGGGGGGGGGGTGGGGGGGGAGAGGGATGGCGGGGGGGGGGTGGGGGAGAGAGACGGCTGGCGGAGGGGAGAGACGGCCTGGGGGGCGGTGGGAGTGGGGGGAGAGAGAGACGGCTGGGGGGGCGGGGGAGGGAGAGAGAGAGACGGCTGGGGGGGGGGGGGGAGAGAGAGACGGCGGGGGGTGGGTGGGGGGAGAGATAATATACAGATAGATAGAGATGGGGGGGATGTGAGAGAGACACAGACAGAAAAACAGAGATGGAGAGAGTGAGAGACTCAGAGAGAGAAAGATATTTACCTCCTGAGGAGATAGGCTCCGACTGCGGGCGCACCCCGAATGCGCGCGCAGTACGAAAACCCCAAAAATATCGATATTTCGGTATATCTCGATATGAGCCCATCGATATATCTAAATCGGAAAATTTCCATATCGACGGACCCTAATAATAATTGAATGGATCAAACCAATCTAAAAATCCATGCATTTGTTATTATATCTTATGTTGAGATGTCTCAAAGCACGTCACTGAAAATTTCTGTGAAATATAGTAAAGTGGACATTTACGTGTATGCAGCAGCCAATTTGTACAGACAAAATGAATAACCATTTTATCTCACTGATTGTTACTAAGACAATAGGAGAAACTCCCATCAAATTATGCAAAATAATTTTCACAAGTGCTGTAAATCAGCCTGGCATCAGTTGGGTTTAGTTTTAAGTGCTCCAAGATGCGATCTTCATAAAGGGTGTGTGGAGTCCTGTAGCTCAGGGGTTAGAGCACTTGCCTCACAAGCGAGAGACCTGGGTTCCATTTCCAGTAGAGTCAAATGTTAGGTAAATTTCCTTACTCCACACACCTGTTTACCTCCCAGTAAGTAGAAACCCGATTATTAGTCAATTGATGGATTTCTTTTCTGGGGATAATAATCCTTCAAAACAATGATTTGTTTTGACTCAATCCACAAAATGTTTGTGGGATACTTCTGTGTCCAACTGGCTGCCATGATTCACCCACAAATATACAGTCAATTTATTTTATAGTATATTCTGCGAGGCGCTTCCGGTGTCTCGAAGGTAAATATATCAAATTCAAGGATTATTATATAAATGCAAATTGTGGTTAACACTCTTCAGTGTAAGAATGTTGTAGATTCAAGTTCCAGTCATCTGAGGGGAGAGATAGTCGCCTAGGCAAGGATTGGTATGGAGGTAAGGAAAAGCTGGGAGGGTAGGAGCACGAATGTGGAGCTTGGAAGACAGTTAGGAATCAAACAAGACACTGAGGTACCACACCAGCTCTACAAAGTCTGACAGGCAATCGGTCAGAAGAGCAATGTTCCTGGAATGAAGAATGGAGGCAGAGATAGGATTGGATCTCATCTGCATACATGTGGAAGAGAACCAATGTCTGCAGATGAAATTGAACAGGCAATTAACATTGATTCCCTTCTAATCCTACAATGATATATTACCCCTTAAACATAATCTGCAAACGATGGGTTAATTTACATAGATACAAGGAGATCTGCACAAACATCCCCTCTCTAAAATTAATACATTTCAATTATAGCAGAAAGCACTAATTGGTACAAGCCACATTGTAGATAAGCAGATAGTCGCTATCATAAAAGCAACTTTTTAAAAAAGTGCCATTGCAATAACAAGTCAAGATTACCAAAAGATCTGAATTGCATCCATAGAAACCTCATGCTCAACTTCACACATGCACACTACCCCGCCCAGTTTTCCAGCTCCAATGCGATTTCTGCTTTGCGTCCTTTGTGGATAAATGTCAAGCATTCAACTGTAACATCCATTGTATTTGAACAACAGTAGAATGTGTGAAATGTAAGCCAGTTAATGCAATTTATTTAAATCTAATGAATTTAAAACATGTTACAACAACAAATTACATTTGTTCTGCACCATTCAGGTCAGCAGGGTGCCCCAAGGCAAGGGACAGTCAGGGATCATGATCGCCCACAAATATACAGTCGTTTTTTCTGCTCCATTACCCTCTTTTTCCCAAACCCCACTTCCACGACTGTGGGACACTGTTGTGCGCAATTTGGCTGCCGTATTTCTCCCACAAATATACAGTCAATTTTCCTACTTTCCTTCCTCCAACCAGGGCCCCTCCCCCCCCCCTGCTCTGGTCCCAACCTTGGGACGTTGTTGTATTCTGTGAAGCGCTTTGAGACATCGATAAGACTGGAAAGCGCTATATAAATGTAATGGTTATAATATTATTATTATCTACACCCAAGCTGGTGGTTGGGATCATGAGGGATAGAGAGTGGAGAGGGTGATTGAAGGCACAATACGACAGAGGGTCTTGAGATGGGTCTTGAAGAAAGCAAGGAAGGGGGCACTGGATGGAGTTCTAGGAGATGGGGGCAAAGAGGCTGAAACCCTGCCAATGATAAGGCAGGGAATATGAAGCAGGCTAGAGTTCACTGAGCAGAGGGAGCAGACAAGTTGATAGGGGGTTAGTAGGTCACAGAGGTAGGGAGAAGCAAGGCCCTGGAGGTGAGGACCAGGATCTTGAACTGTATCATTTAGTGATGTTGAGCCGGAAGAGGGTGGGGTGATGGGGCGCAGAGTCTGGTGCAGGAGAGGACACGGGCTGCAGAGTTCTGCAGTTTGCGGAGGAGTTTTGGAGGCCAACAAGCAGGGAGCTTGAATAGTCGAGCCTGGATGTGAATGCGTGTATAAGGGTCGTGGATGAATGCGCAGATGAGGGTCATGGATGAATGCATGGGTGAGAGTTGCGGTGGCCTGCGATGAGACAATGGCAGAGCTGGGCAATGTTGCAGAGGTGAGGGAAGCTGGAGCGGATCATGGCACGGATGTAGGGTAGAAAGTTGTGGGTCAATCAATACTTACATTTATATAGCGCCTTTCACATTGAGAGAATGTCCCAAGGCGCTATTCAGTTAGGTAGGGATAAGAGCAGGGAGGAGGGAGGGTCAGGGCAAGACGAAGAAGAATAGGAAAATTGAATGTATATTTGTGGGCGAAATGCGGCAGCCAAATTGCGCACAGTGTCCCACAAACAGTCATAGAAGTGGGATTAAAGGAAATGGGGGGGGAAAAGATGTCAAGGGGAGGGGTCGGGGCAGGGGGAAGGGCAGCAGGAAAGCCGACCATATACTTGTGGGTGAAACACGACAGCCAAATTGCACACAGCAGTATCCCACAAACAGTTGCAGAAATGGGGTCAGGGGAGAAAAAGAGGGCAAGGGGGAGAGGGAGGAAAAGGTGGTGTAGAGCAATGTCAGGGAGGAAGAGTGGGGAGAAAGGGGGGGCAATGGAGAGAGGGAGGGAAAGGTGGGAGGGGGGCAAAATCATGGAGAAAGGGGAGAAAGAGGGGAGAGAAGGGGAAGAGAAAGGGAAGAGAAAGTGGGGAAAGGGAGTCAGGGAAGACGAAGAGGGGGGAGGAAAGGCCAGGGGGCAAGGGGAATCAAACAACAACAATAAACAATAAAAACGAACAACAAAAGCAACAACAATAAAAACAATAACAATCAACAACTAACAATAGTCCAGCAACCACTCCTTCTCCCCACCGCCCGCCCGGACGATCTTCAAAATGGCGGGAAACAGGGCCCAGTGTGGCAACAGGCCCAAAAACCGACCGGCTCCTCAGCTGGTGTACCCAGCGACTTGGTGATGGCCCTGGTACTTCGGACACAGTGTGTCTGGCCAGTTCGCACAGAGTCCAACAAGATACCAAGATTCCAGGCTGACTCAGTAAAGCAGAGTGAGCATTCAGGTGATGCTCCTGACAGGAGCCAAGCAGGAGGCCCTTGGTCTTATTGACATTCAACTGGAGAAAAAAATTTGCTCTCATCCGAAAATGCCAGTAGTCCTGGACTTGAGAGGGCAGGCAGAGTGATAAAGGTGACATCATCGGGAGACATGGCGTCAACTTCCACAGCACATTATACAGCATGTAAACATTGTGTATAGGCTGCAGGTAACAATGTTTACTTAATGGGAACTAAAACTGAATTTATTCAGTTAAGAAAACAAGGTAATGCGGCTCCTCATATTTTTTTACCTGAACGGGTGTTTGCATAAGGACTCACCTGCCTGCACTGAAATGGATCAGGTGGTACATTGGCTCTTTCATCTTTCTAACCATGCAATAAAGTGTATCTAACAGAATCTTTTTAATAACCCCAAATGTCCTTGAAGGATTTAAAATAACAATTAAAACACAAAGTGTTGGAAATCATCAGCAGATTGGTTAGCACATGAAATACGATTCCCGGTGAAGGATTCAACCCCAAAATGTTAATACATCAATTTTCAGGGTTTACTAGTTTCCTAGGGAGGTTTACCTCCAACTATCTTTTTATAGTGACTTGCCCACAAAATTAGTCACTGTACTTCACAGTCAATCCTGCAAAGTGCCTTGACGTGTCTTCCCGGGTTTGAAAGACGCTGTATCAAACTCAACGAATATTAAAAGGTCCCTTAATTACTATTTTCTGCAAATATCAATATGATAAAGCTTTCTGCAACTGGAAGAGTGGAGACCTCATCCATCACTATCAAAAAGGTATCCACTTGGCTGAGAAACTGGAAAATAAGATGGTTTCCATATCACAACTGCAAAAAGTAGATTTGAGCTGTAGCGAGTGACATCACAATAGATGTTCTTGTTCCTAGTTACTGGGGGTAGGGAGGGGTCATCCCACTCAGCTCCTGTTAACCCTGCAAGTCAAAGCACCAACAGATGAGGTGGCCTAACAGATAGCTGGACAAGCAGTATGGAAGCTTACCAGATTGCTATATCAATTGCAAACTATGCAGGTTTTAGCTGGGTAAACTCCAACAGTACCCCATCATACACTAAGCGGTCCCCCAAGCCAAGGCTCTTGCCAGCCTGTGCTAAATTATTTTGGGAATTAGATAAGCAGGATGTCCCTCCAGGGAGCTAGTGGAATTCCCTAACAATTATCTCTAGGATTTCCATGTGTAGGTGGGATACATGGAAATCTCAGCTTGGTTTGGATATTGTTGGGATATCTGTCAGTCTGACCCCCTATAAAATTGTTGCTAGGGTGAATAAAAAGGTGATTGATCAAGTTTTTTCCTCAGTTTATAGTCATTTAATATTGTTTCACAACAATATTAAGATCTTAATTTCTTTGAAAGTAATGTATTTAGGATTACTCAAATTCAGATTTGTGCACTGAGTCTAAATGTTGCTAATAATAATAATCATCAGTGTAAAAAGCAACAATATCTGCCATTGGCTGGGGGGATGTGGGAAAGATGGTGGGGGAATCAGAAAATAGCTAAATAAAATATTTTATTAAACCTGAATTCCTATCTAGTAAACTAAGCAAAGGGTCCACATGAACAATGCAGAACACATAACTGGTCCTCTCATTTGACCTTTTTGAGACGTCTAGAAGTTGTGAAAAGCACTATACCAAATGCAAGGATATTATTATTATTATATCAGGACCCTCCAAATGAGTTTAAATACTTGCAAATACAGTCACAGATCTATTTTAAAAGTTTTTTTTAAAAGCTTGGATGCACAGCCAAGGCTTAGAGAAGAACATCATTGTTACAAGAAACAAGATGAGTCCAGAGTGGATTAGTTGACTATAGTCGTAGGAGGAACAAATACCTCTCTTATTATTCCTTCCTCCTACAGATTTTTAAATTGTGGGAGAACTAATTAAGAGTAGGAGACAGTGTTACGAGTCTCAATTTCAACAAAGTTGACAAGAAAGAAATGTGAAGGAGTCATTTAAGCTTAAGGGTAATAAGAAAAAAGTTTGACAGAGCAACAGCATTAGTAATGTCAATAACAGGAAAGAAAGTTTATTGATAGAAATAATAATCCTTGCTTTTGGTATAGTGCCTTATCACATCAGAAGGACATCTCAAAGAGCTTCACACAAATTACTATGAAATGGAGTGGCTGTACTTATAGGCAAATAAGGGAGAGGGCAGGGTTGTGCAAAAGCGCTGTCCATACTCCACCACTACCTCACCCCCCCACCACCACCCCCCCACCATGCTGCCAAAACACTCATACATGCCTTCATTATATCTAGGCTGGATTACAGGAACTCTCTCCTCATAGGCCTTCCCAGCTCGTCCCTTCACAAGTTGTAGATCATTCAGAACTCTGCAGCTCGTGTACTCTCCCGCTCCACGATCACATCACTCCCACTCTCGCCCGTCTCCACTGGCTCCCCATCTGCCAGAGGATTGAATTCAAGATGCTCGTCCTCACCTTTAAGGCCATTTATGGCCTTGACCCTGCCTATCTCTCCGACCTGCTGTCTCCCCATCAGGCTGCCCAACCCCTCAGCAGGCTCTGGCCTGCTCCACGTCCACCGCCCTAACTGCCCCACCATCGGTGGCCGGACTTGCAGCCTCTCTGCTCCCACACTGTGGAACTCCATCCCGCAATCCCTTCGCCTCACTTCCTCTCTTTCCTCCTTCAAGGCCGGTCTCAATACCTTCCTATTCGACTGTGCCTTCTGCTCCCCTCCTAACTCTTCCCCTTCTCTTACTCTCCTTCCCCTACCCCAAACTTTCCCCCCTGCTCGGGTCCCAACCTGACTGTTCAGTGCCTTGAGACGTCCTCCCGACGTGAAAGGCACTCTATAAATATAATTTTGTTGTTGTCCTAGCTGATAGGACACAGGGAGATCATAGATACAGAGCTACGAGGGTACAAAGCAATTTGTATGTGAGGATCTTGTCAATCTGTTTGCAGTACCAAGGATTTGGGCAATGGGTGTGTGCAGTTTGGTCCGCGCGAGGATGAAGGCGATGGATGGTGACAAAAATAAACATACAATTTCACCACCAATTTCAGCCACCTTCCTACCTTCCCTAAACACCTCTGCCCACCCTGCTCGGGTCTAAATCCATAAGTCTCCAGCGCTCTGGGACATCCTCCCAATGTGAAAGGCACTATACAAATGTTATTTGGTACAGTACTGTATTATATTATGAATCCTAACTGAAAACACACACTTAGTCTGAAAGTACAACAACAAAATTACATATATAGAGCCCCTTTCACGTTGGGAGGACATATATGCTCTCATATATCCCAAGAAAAATGTATGCATAGGAAATTCACCTCAACGCAAGACTGGGTAAGATTATTTACATTTCAGCAGATGTAAGCAATTCAACTCGGCAGCATGAGGCTGGTTTTGTTAGGCAAGAGTGGCTTTGGTTTCAAAATCAATTAGAGTAAACTATATGCAAAACAGTGCGTTATTTACTTACCCAGCAAAATAGTACAGAAAAAGGTCACAAAAGACCAAATACAGTACTTTAAATATATATATAATACATATATATTTAAGTATGCGGCAGCTTTATGGATGGTGCTCAACAATGAGTTGATACAAGACCAATCGGAAGCTGGAAATCCTGGCGCAATCTTGAGATAGTTGGGACATTTTTCCTCCTCCCCCATCACATTCCAGATAAAGAGCAGAGGGGTGCGACCACCGCCTTAACTAGGATTTGTCGGAAGTATTCTCGTTTAATTTTAAACAAACCAGGAAGCCCAAACTAGATTTGTTTTTAAAAAGCGGATATTTTCACGGGCATTTTTAAGATCGGCAGTGGCATGGTGAAGCAATCTCCCTTTTAAAATTTCACACAACCACGTTAAATCACACCTCGCCTCTCTATCCTCATTGGAAAAAAGCCTCTTGTTCAAAACTCCCCCAGCTGCGCCCTCCCCCCACTCCCTCTCCCTGAAACACGGGAGGAATGCGGCCTCTGACCAGTGGCAAGTCTCACACGGCTCCGATACTCGGGAACCATCAACTTCCCCCCCTCCCCCACCACACCCCTCACGGATTTATTGACCTTTTCCCTCAAAAATATTTTTAATAATTTTTTAATTAAAATTCTTTTTACTTCAAAGCACTTTAAAAAAAAAAATTCAACCGGTTTGGATTTCGGGGACCAATAACCACCCCCTCAGCCTGAAGTAACTTGAGGAGAGGCTGGTAAGGGGGGGAAACGGGTCAGCGCAGACTTTGGGAGTTGATACACTTATTCAAAAACACAAGGAAAAAAATCGCCTGCAAACTGTTTGTTCCTCCCTCCCCCCGTCTCTCTTCGCAGGTGAGGGTTAGAACACTCTTCCCCCATTCCCTCACTCCCTCCGCATCGCCCGTCTCCCTCCTTCTCTCCGCCTCCGCTTCCCTCCACTCTCCCTCCGCCTTGTCCCCCTCTCCCTTCGCTTGCCCCCCCTCTCCCTCCACCTCCTCTCCCTCCCCTCTCCGTCCACTCCCCCTTACTCCCTCACTCCCTCCGACTCGTCCCCTTTTTCCCCCCCTTCTTCAAGTCCCGCCTGAAGACCTTCCTCTTTGACCGAGCCTATGGCCACCTTCCCCCCCCCCCCCCCAATCTCCCGCAGCCGGCTCGGAGTCAGCCTGTTAAGCGCTCTGAGACGCTACCCAGCGTGGACGACACTTTATATTTTGCAAGATGTTATTGTTGTTGTAGAAAGGACTCAACTCACCACTTTCCGGGCGACGTCTGCCGAAGCCATTGCTGAGGCGGTGGCGGTTACAGCGCGAGAGCAGAGACGGGAGGCGCTCGCGCTACAAACGGCTGCGCCCGAGACAGCGCTGCAATCCACTCACAATGCGGGAAGCTACCAAGTAGTGAGGGAGAAAGGGGGAGAGAGAAACAATGACGTGACCTGGAAAGCAAAATACTGCCGCGGTAGAAGACATTGAATAAAGATCATTGATCGTGTCACATAATATTACTCGCAGAAATCGGGTACATGTTCATCGGGTCGACGATACACATTTTTCCTTTAGCTTCTCTCTCCCCCCCCCCCCTCCACATGTTCGGTTTGGTAGTGCCGGGAGGGGTCGGGTCAGCGCATGCCTCGCAGGTGGGCAGCATCAGACCGGAAGTAATTGGTTGCTATGGGTGTGGGGAAGGAGGGACAAGAGAGGAGGTGGATCCCGACAGGCTGGCACAAGGTAACACAATGTAACCCATCGGCAGAGGAGCAGACAGGCAAGACATACAAGATATACCTACTCAGTGAGGGGTGAAGCTATGGGCAGGTCTCCCGCTTTGGGAGGTTATTACCGTCAGCGCTGGGTGTGAAAAAGGAAAGGGGCCACAGACCACAATGGCAACGGAGTTTAGCCTGGACGCCGTGTTGCAGTTCCTGGGGGAGAGGGGCGGCAGAGCCAGGAGCGACGAGCTGCTGGAGCATTTCAACATGTTCCTCAGTAACCCCGAGAGCCGCGCCAAAGACCGCGGGGTGTTCAAGGAGTTCGTGAACAGAGTAGGGGTCGTGGTGCACGAAGGCGGCGTGAAGTACGTCAGCTTAAAGAAGAAATACCGTGACAAGATGAAGCCGGGAGCCGACAGTAACAGCCCGGCGGCGGCGGCGGCGGCGGCTGGGGAGGCGGAGGTCGGTCAGCCCCAACCTGCAGCGGCTGCCTCAGGGTCACCCGTGGGACGTGGGGACCAGGTGGCCGGCGGGGCTGTGACGGACCCGGTCGGGTCGTTGCCTCCGGTGCCAGCTGTTCATCGCGGAGGTTTGGCCGGGTCGGGGGACGACGCGCGATGTGCCCTCACCCCGCCACCATCGCTGCCGCCCGCTGCGGCTGGGTGCGATCCAACTGGATCTATCGATCAGCAAGGTGGGCCAATTCCGCAGCAGCGTGTCTGTGCGAATGGCGCCTTCCTCCCCGCGGTGGAGGGTACGTCGGACGCAGAGAGATCGCCGCCTACTTGTTCCAATGACGGTCACAACGCGTCGACCACCTCTTCGCTGGGGCGGGGGGGAGATGGGGCGAGGGATCAGGAGGTCCCCGAATGTCCCCAAACACATGCCGACGTGGGAGAGAGCTTCCCCGATACAGACTTCAAGGGTATTGAGTGGGTTAAGGAATCAAGTATCCCCGCCGACTCATTTGATGTGTCCACTCGTGATAACCAGGCGAGAAATCCAGTCATTTGGGATTTGTCTGAAAACAACTCAGCCCACACGGCCCGATCCAATCTCCAGGAAGACGTGGGCTCTACGGGACAGGATGTACGATCGAAAAATGTCAGCAACAGCATGTTACAGAGCAACGTTTCGCCAACACAAGTCAAAACTAATCCCGACTTAAATACTAGAAGACCTTCCAGGAAGCTTCTACAGCGCAGCTTGACAGTAAATCGAGATGATCGCTCCAGCAGTCTCGACATTGATGGATTTGAAGGCACGAGTGATCCAGCATGCCCCCACAGTGAAAGCTTGCCAAATACGCCCCGGTCCAGCAGAAAAAACTTCAGAGAGCTGATGATCAACAGCTCCCCTCAGCTAAGACGCAGTGTTATTTACAATAATCCTGTTGTGGCATTGCCAAATATTAAACTTGGAGATGCAGGATCTAGAAAAAGCGATAGTGACACAATCTCTTTGGTGTCTTCAAAACTAGACGATGATGATACTGCATCAGTTGCACTCGATCCCTTGGAACATGAATGGATGATACATGCTTCAGAAGGTCGATGGGATAGTCTTGAGACCTTGTTGGCAGCTGATCCTAGTTTGATTACCAGGAAAGATTTTGTTACAGGGTTCACGTGTATTCATTGGGCAGCAAAACATGGCAGACCAGAACTACTTGCAACGCTTGTTAATTATGCAGGAAAACATGACATACAAATTAATATAAATTTGCGCTCCAGTGGTGGTTACACTCCGCTACATTTGGCTGCTATGCATGGACATACGGAAGTAGTAAAACTGTTGTCTGGTGCATATGATGCAAATGCTGATATTCGGGACTACAGCGGGAAGAAAGCTTGGCAATACCTAACCCGTGATGTTTCAGAAGAAGTAAGGAGTCTCATAGGTGTATCTAGAATTTCTGACCCTGAAAGCGCTTCGCAGAATGGAGGTGGTCGTTGGAGGCTGTCCAAAGTTCTCCCTGCTAACCTGACGCACAAACTGGTCAATGTTCCTGAGGAAGAAACGAATGATGCTATGCCTTCAAAAGCAGTCAGCCGGAAAACATCTACCAAAATGAAACTCAATAGAATCAGGTTTAAAACCCAGATTATTCACAGTACGCCCTCTCTTCGAGGAACGGATAATGATCGTGGCCCAAAAAGCCCATTGAAACTTAGGCCAAAATCGACAATATTTGGATAAAACAACTGAAAAAAGACTTCTTGAATTATGTAGATAAATTGATGGTGGTAGCACTTATAGTGAACGGAAGTAGCAATACCTAGACTGTTTCCTTTAAAAAAAATCACAATAAGAAAAACTAATATAGATATTATTGAATAATTTGATTTTAACAGTCCAGCCTGGTTCTGAAACGTAGCATGATGGGGACAAAATTCTGTATGTATTGCAATAGTATTTATTAACACGTGCCTTCCAACCAATTATTACTAATCACCTATGTCTATCATATTGGCTTAAAAATGGTATCACAGTATTATGTTGCACTTTTGAAATAGAATAAGGGCTCATATGTTAGAAAAAATCTGCCCCTCTTCTATTTTTTAAAATATTGTGCAAATACAAAACAAATATCACCTTTAGAATTACATTTTTTTAGGGAGAAGGTAAAGTAAAAATACACTGAAATCTGATTAAGATAAATACAAATGTATCAGAGAGTTTGGGATTAATGTTTTTGTCAGCAAGGTATCTGAAATGTATGGAAACCCATCACCATACTTAAGAGGATTCAAATCAGTCTGAGAGTCCCATTTATGCCTTGTATACTTGGAAAATTCCATGTCTAGAATGGTTTGCATGTTTTTTCCCCAACTTGACACACCCTGCTAATTACACAGTACTGTATTAGGCGCTGGTTGGCAACAATCAAGACTTGGGGACAGATCCTAGAGATGGTGTTCAGGCACTCCCAGCGTTTAACCAGCTAAAACTTCATTGCTTGTCATTTTGAGCACTGTTTGGTAAGCTTCCCACTTCTTGTTCAACTATGACCTTCCTTCCAGGTAAGGCTTTGGCTTGCAGGGTTAATAGTATCTGAGCATGAATAATTACCGCCCCAATGATATTCCCATGTTCTGTCTCCCGAGGATTGACTTAATTCCAACGTTCCGTTACCAAGCATGGCATCTTGGAGGTTCATTTTACTCTTCTCATCCTGCCCCCCCAACATCCCCCCCAAACCAGGAATACTGTACATATCATAAATAATGTCACTTAAAGTAATGTACATCACTTTCATGGCACATTCACATTCATGTGTTCCCAAAATTTAAACCTGATTTGTTTTCAATAAACTATTTTGTAGCATGAAAATATTTAAAGTAGGAAAGGTCAACTTTAATTTTTATTTTTGCAGTACTAGAGAGATTTCTTGGTTACTATAGTATAAGGTTCCAACCTTAAATCAGTTGGCTCAAATATGAAATACTGTTTTTCCTGTGGTAATTATGAGTAGTTCTGGTTGGTTGGGAAGCTATCACAGCTGCAAAGGCTGTACAGTATTGGTAATACAGACTAGAATGTAGAGGCGGTTATTTAACATGAACGTTACATGTTACACTACAGTATTAGAGTAAAGTGAGACTCTTGAATTGAGTAATGACTCGTCTGGTATGGTTATCAGTCTCTTGTTTGATTTAAACTGGAAAAAAGACAAAACAATTTCTGGCAGCAATCATTTTTGTTGCTTTTGAAGGCATGAGAATATATATTCATCACCTTAGTGATGCATTTTAAGTAAAACAGCTTGTTCTAAAATCAGCAGGAAGGCTTTTCTTTCCCTTACTGATTTCCTGCGAAAATATGATCAGACTGGTCGTTTTAATCTGATGCTGCTGGATTTTAGAAAACTTTTTCTTTCAGTTCACTCTGCCAATTAATGGATGAACTCATGGTTAGCCTTACTGCAGCTGCTATTAAAACAGCTGAAGCTCTTTGTGTTAAATTGGATGTGGGTTTGGTGACTGCTGTTTATGCTGCCTGAAAAATATCAGCAGATTTACTTTCAAAACTGAAATGCTATTTAGATTAAGATGCATAGTGGTAGTAGATTGAAGTTCCATTGGAAATATTGTTTATTAAAAGATGTATATGTTAGCCAGGTACCTGAATGAGACATATTAGAAAGAAATCCCCTTTTGCCCCTTGAACTATTTGCTTGGAAACTCAAAATTATAATTCCTTATTATTGTTCTTTTCTTCAATTTAATGTTTTTAGTTCACTCAAAACTTATTGTAAGGCAATTATTTTCCTTACAGTGTAGCCGTTTGTACAGTTTAACTAACATTTCAGCCTCTGCTGTTCATTGGGGCCATTAATCATTTCCTCAAAGATAGAAACCATGCTGGTTTGAATTAATTTTGAATTATAAGCTGAATGACATGGTTTAGATCATTTTTCATGGAAATTGTTGGTTGGTTTGAATTCTAGTCTATGCAGGACAAACAAACAAAAGATACAACGTCTTTGCTTGGTATCTGACATCATCTGTGTTTTTTAAATGTGGAATTTGGTCGATGAACTGTGCAAACACTTAAACTCGGCTGTTTGTTTACTGAATAAAATCAAGTTTAAATGACTAAAATGCTGATTATATATTTGTTTTCTAGTTTAAACTTTACCTGTTATAAATAGTGGCACTTAAAATGTTGGTCAACTTATGCTACCTTCACAAAATGCTTAATTATTCACAAAAAATGCTTAATTATTCACAAATGCTTGAAGCACGTGCTTTAAGTGCATAGCTTGAAGCAACAAGTAATATTTGGCACATGTTTTCTTTTTCTATATGCATTTCAAAAAATGCATTTCAAAAAACGTTTCTCTTTGATACCTCTGCAAATTAACATATCTAAAAATGTGCTGTATTAAGGGCTTGATGCTCTAGCACCTGGATTTATCCATTGGTTTACATGAAACATGTTTGGATTAGTCCAAATTCAGTTGCTTGTGGAGTTTGACACTCTATACCCAAAACTATGCATAATTTGGCACAGATTGGCAATATCACTTCAAAAGTAACTGCTTTGAAAAACTAAAAATTCACACATGAGGTGCTGCTTTACTGAGATTCAGACAAAGCATTGTTGCAAAGTAGAGGATGGTTTATTCTCTTACCGTGATCCAAGAGAGATTAATAGTGATATTAGATGTGAAAAAAGTTCTCATTTACAATTTTTCTCAACTTGACCACAAAGTTCACCTTTTAAATGCTTTTTGTTGACTACATAGGAAAAATGAACATTTTCAAAAGTGTAAATTTACTGACATTTTAGCTACTTGTTTGGTGATAAGGTGTGGTGCAGTACTTAGGAAGCTATAGTGCAGCTAGACTGCCTAATAGAATTAAAACTGCCTTTTATTTTCACTTCAGTGGTTGCTGTGTAATATTTGTGGTGGTTGTGGGAGGGGTTTAAAAGGCCTGGTTGCCTTTCCTTTGCTTTTACATTGAAAACACAATGACACTTTATATTTGTGCAGATAACTACACATATAAATGGTTCATCTCTTTGTTTGGGTAAAGTAGTTTAATTGCTTACAAACGTGTTGCTACTTTAAGTGATTAAATACTCTTACTGAAAATAATACAACTGTTTTGTGTAAATCATCATTTCCTTTAACATTTTTGGTTTGGGGGGCACTAGATATTGCAGTGGAATAACACTTCTGACTTGTGAATCTAGTCCATGCTGATGAGATGAGTCTTTCTCTGCTGGTTGCAAGGGACATGAATTGGTTCTGTGCAATTTGGCCCAAACAACCTATTTGGTATATTTGAGTATATTCACAGAATAATACTTTTCACCGTTTAACACTACACTGTCATTTTATTCAGAAAGGGCATGTTCATTTAGAGAAGGTGTGATTACGTTGATCAAATATTCCCCAAAATGCCCAGCATTTGACAATGAGAAAAGACTGCAAAAGCAATACAGATGAGGTATCAACTACAGTATTAAGTTAGTTTCAAATGGAAATGCAGGAAAGCTTCAGAATTCATATTTATTCACTCCTGCAAATTCGATAAGTAGAACCTGTCAACTACTCTAAATGTGGGGGCAGGAAGAACGCTGCACATTTTGAAATGATAAAATCCACCTATTTGGTGGCAATTTATTACTTGATTTTGCTACATTTATACTTAAAATAATATTTATTTCCTGCCAATTCAGCATCAATTTAACTATAATCTAGGTTTCGAATAAATGGCAAATAAACCCAATCTGGTATGTTCCTTTTTTAAAAAAAGATTGGGTCAGCAACATTGGAAATACATTTTGTCAACATCTGTTTTCAAAATTTATTAGTTTAATGAATGCTTGTAAAACATTTTAACCTCTGCATTCAAAAATGTATCCAAATCAGTAAGTGCACATTCCCCTGCTGCAAATCATTGATAATAATCCTTGCATTTTATATAGAGCTTTGGACATCTTTTAGATGTCTCAAAGTGCTTCACAGAATATACTGTAAAGTGAATTGACTTTATTTGTGTGCAAAACGCAGCAGCCAATTGCACAAACAGTGGTGGATTGATTGGCCAAATTATTATTGTTTTTTCTTGAGGGATTATTATCAGGCGTGTGGAATAAGGAAATTTGCCCAAGATTTCGCCCTGCCTGGAATCAAGCCCCCTTGTGAGGTTAGTCCACTAACCACTGAGCTACCTACCACTATAATCATCAAGGACACCTGTAGGTTATAGACATGTTGAAGATACCATTCTGAAATTGGAATATTTTAACATAATTAAACACGATCAAGTTTTATTTATGACTTACTTGCTGGTTCACATTCTAACCAACTGCTAGGAAGCTGCAATTACCCTGAGGTGATGGATGAATTGGTTGATGAGAAGAAGCATGTAACGAGTGACTTTTTTTTTATCACATTAGCTCCATCTCCTTAATTAGCTTTCAACTACATGTCCAACATAAAGCTGTATAATAAAGTAAAATTATATTAATTGAACACTGAATTTAACAATGAATATTATTCAATAAACTGAACTATTCATTTACTGGACTAAACATAGATGACATATCTCCTGGAGCTCTAAATTTAATTCAATAAAACTGAACTATTCAATTCTCCAAAATTCAGTTAACTGTATTTCACTATCTGATTTCAGATCTGAAGCACTTACAAGCATTACATTATTTCGTATTTGTGAAAATATCCTTTCTATACTTGGGGATGATCTGAACAGGAGGTAGAAATATATTTGTGGCAGCAAAGAAATGTGGCCACAGCACCGCAGCATATTAAAGTCATAGTAAAGTGATTATTTGAAACAAAAGTTGACATACAGAACATGATTTTTCTTGCCACCTTCTCCAACCTTTACATCTCCTGAAGTGGACTCTTTGCTTCCACTGGGTACTGTTCCACAGGTGTAGGTTTCACTTGGGTACCTTGTCCAAGAAAGAATATTCATGTATTTGAGTGTTGGTAGGTGATTCAACCGCCAAGGGCATTTACATCCAAGCCAAGCCTTCTCTTGTCCGTGCACATGACTGATTTCTCTTCCCTAGCTGCTTCTATTTAAATAACATAATTTATCTACAAGTCCTCTGCACCCACCCCGGCAAGAGTACAAAAGCAATGATCGACACCCTGAGTGCAGCCGTTCAGCCCAGGCGGAGCAAGAAATGCAAAGAAAAAGGTTTTAATCAAATGCTCCAAAAAATAGGATTTTACGGTGAGAAAAGACTCCAAAACCAATAGAGAGATAAGGTAACAACTATTAAAAAATATCAAATGAAAATGCAGGAAAGCTTCAGAATTGAAATTGATTCACTCCTGCAAATTCAATAAGTCAACCACTCTTAATGTATAAAAGCTGCACATTTCGTCATTTTGAAATAAGATCTACCTATGGAGTGCAGTTTATTATTTGATATTGCTATATTTCTACTTATGAATAATATTTATTTCCTGCCAATTCAGCATCAATTTAACTATATTCAAGGTTTCACGATTAAGGGTGCAGTACTGTATTTTGTAAATAGCAAATAAACCAA
Source organism: Hydrolagus colliei (assembly GCA_035084275.1). Classification (NCBI taxonomy): domain Eukaryota; kingdom Metazoa; phylum Chordata; class Chondrichthyes; order Chimaeriformes; family Chimaeridae; genus Hydrolagus; species Hydrolagus colliei. The sequence goes on from CM068745.1 coordinate 12,233,948, forward strand.
AGCTGGTATGTTCTTTTTTTTAAAAAAGAAAAGTTAGGTCAGCAACACTGAAATTACATTTTGTCACCATTTGTTTTAAAATTCATTAGTTTCATGAAATAGATAGTAAATAGAAAACATTTTAACCTCTGCATTCAAAAAATTATACATATGCTCCACTGATAATTATCATTGTATAGTTGGGAGTACTAAAGAGCATTAGAATCAATAGCATTCAGGAAGAACTGGATAAATTCAACTGGACAAGGTGTTACTGATGGATTTTACAGTGGTTACATCATATTGGAGAAAATGCTAAGTATGTGTGTATAGTGAAGGAGTGTCCATTAAAAGAGTTAGAGAAGGAAACTTGTTTGAGTTGGATTATTGGATGTTGACCAAACAGTCCCTGACAATAAATATCTCTCAACAAAGCTAGTGGTGTTTAAATTAAAACACGTTATTCTAATTTGATATGAATCATTGGCGATGCCAGATTTGAAATACAGTACTGATCTATGTGCAGTGAAGTGTAGGCGCTATAATAAATGCAGGGATATATTGTTACCTTTGGAGCAGTTAACTCCAGGGAAGGGACAGACACGCACCGGAACAAAAATCATAGGCCGATTGGCTTCTCCTGTACAGAAACAGCAACAAACTGCGTTTATAGAAAGTGCCCTTCATGCAGGGTGGAGTCTCAAGACGCAGAAAAATAAACTATTCTACTACACTAATTAAATATAAATGTGTTATATTAAATCTATTTTTATTTTATAGCAATATATTTTATCAGCAAAATAAATATTATGGGGAACATAATCCAAGTTTTTTAAATGACGAAAAGTATAGTGCCTTAGTGTAAATAAAAATATAGATTCAAAAAAGTCAAGGCTTGAAAATATACTCTCTCTTATCTTTGTTCTCCCCCACAAAGCAATAATAATTTCATTCATTTTTACAGTGCATTTGTGGGATAGCACCAACACCCCGCCCCCCCCCCCCCCCCCACCCACCAAAAATAAACAGTTGGTACTGCACAATTAACTCCTTCAAAAGAGAAATGGAAGAGGCAGTATTCTGCAGAGCTGTGAAGAAAGTGAACTGGGTCATGATGTCTTCTGGTTCCGTACTTTATGTTTGTGAAGTGATCATAAGATTACTTTTGATTAATTTAATTCCATCACCAGTTATTAACCCCCTTCAAAATACCCTATTGCGCTCTTTTTGTAATATATTTTCTCTGTCCTCTGATTTCACAGTCCCCCAACACCACTCCTCTCACCCCAATTTAACTACCTTACTCTGGGTCTTGTGAGTCAAGGTCATCAATATATATGTACAAGGAACAGAAGTGGTCTAAGTCTTAAGTACAGATCTCTTAGGCACTCTGCTTAATACTGCCCTCTCATTTTGACCCAGTGCTTCTTTGTGTCTTCAGATTACAAAAGAAAATAACGTATTAAAAATGCCACTCATACATTATTTAATAATAATCCTTGCATGTGATGTAGTGCCTTACCACGTCTTTGAGATATCTCAGAGAGCTTCACTGATATCCTGTAAAGTGAATGTATATATTTTGTGAGTGAAACATAGCAATCAATTGCACACAACAGTATCCCACTAACAGTCGTGGATCGAAGGGACCAACTTATATATAAAAAGAGAATTATTACCCCCAGAAAAGTGATCTGCCAATTGACGAACAATCGGGTTGCTAGTTACAGCAGTAAGTACAGGTAAACAATAACAACTAAATTACATTTATCGAGTGCCTTTCAAATTGGTAAACTGAGGAGTGTGGAATAAGGAAACGTTTCAACATTTCACCCAGGTCTCTCGCATGCGAGGCCAATAATCTAACTACTGAGCTACAGGACTCCACATTTGAGCATCAAGTGAAGTTTCAAATGCTTTTATATGTTTGCCCTAAACCTATTTCTATATCAAATTCTATGATTCTAAGTATCATCGAATCTCCTGTGGAGTTCCTGTGGCTCAGTGGTTAGAGCACTTGTCTTGCAAGCTGGGGAGACCAAGCGGGGGAGACCTGTGTTCGAATCCAGGCAGGTCAGGGCGAAACCTTGGGCAAGTTTCCTTACTCAACGCACCTATTAATAATCCATCCAAAAAAAACACAATAATAAAATTGGTCATTTCAATCCACAACTGTCTGTGGGACACTGCTGTGTGCAATTGGCTGCCTACGATTCGCCCACAAATATACAGTCAATTCACTTTACAGTATATTCTGTGAAGCGCTTTGGGACATCGATAAGATGTGAAAAGCGCTATACCAAATGCAAGGATTATTATTATTTATTATTAGTAATCTTTTGGCACTAAAGGAGGCCATTCGGCCCATCGAGTCTGTGCCGGCTCTTTAAAAAGAGCAATTTAATCCCATTCCCCAGCTCTCAGGTACTGGAGATGCTGGAAATTTGGTATAACCACAGAAGTCACTGGGAACACGCAGTAGGTCAGGCAGCATCCATGGAGAGAGGAAAATAGGATAATGTTGTAGGTCTATGACCTGCTGAAAAGTTATATTTATTTCTATATGTCTGTTAGTAACACAGTGCTCAGTGGTTAGAGCACTCACTTCGCAAGTGAGTGACCTGGGTTCTATTCCTGGCAGGGTGAAATGTTGGTCAAAGTTTCTTACTCCACACTTTGCAGTAAGTAGGAACCTGGGTGATAATAATTCCTCTAGAAAAAAAACAATAATAATTTGGTCATTTAATCCATGACTATGAATTAAATGGATTAACGCAATTGTCTGCCGTGTTTTTCCCTCAAATATACAGTCAATTAACTTTACAGTATATACATACATTCTGCGATGCATTTTGAGAATCCTCCCCCGTGCACTTCCCCCCTTCGTGCCCGTACCCCAGGTTTGTCCTTGCAGGGTTTTTCATTGTGGTGCACTTTCTATCATTAGTCCTAAATAAAATAACTTTACTGTTCAGTACTGTATTTGTGACATAATTAATGTTAGTCTATGTATTTATCTGAAGATAACCACTGAGTCACTGTTGTTGAATTTGCAGAAACATCTTGTTTCATTGTATTCTTTTGCTTGTTTTAGGTTTGTGAAGAATTGACACTTAGTCACACTTCTAATCATGGTTGGAAAGTGCATTTTGTGACTCAATTTAATATGTAACTGAGTTTAGTTACATATTTTTGGTTAGTTATTGCCCAGAAATTAAATATTTTCCCTTCGAATATGTTGAACATGTTGAAGAACAGCATTTCTGGGGTTATTTTTGCACAAGTGCTCATATTTAAATAAGGCGTGAGGAGACCAGTTCTGGTCTCAAGTTATTTCCAGTTCTGGAAATATTCAAATTCTATATTCTGTCCATATCTGAAATAGTGTTAATAATTCAAGACAGTGTTGTAGGTCAACAGAATAAAAATGTATTCTCAATGATTTTCCTTCTGATCTCCCAAGTGCTGATCCACTGCAGGCACCAGCAACTCTGATACACAGACACATTCTTTATCTTTAAATCTTGACCTGATGGAAGTGCTCCGAGACTCTAGCCCGGTTGAAGTATGCCATATAAAAGTTGTTCTTGTGGATTATTGGAGAGACCTTAAATTCTACAGTTTAGTACGTTTTGATGTATACTTTCTTGAAAATTTCCAAATGTTCTTTTTTTTCCTTCCCTTTTCAGCTACTTTGACAGGAATCAGCTTTGTGAATGAATAGTTAGCAAGCTGTAGTTTCAATTTGCTTACAGCCACAGCTGCAGAAGAGCTGTTTGGTGGAAGCAGAAGTCCTTTGAAGCAGCACTGAAAGTCTGTTTGGAGCAAATATGGACTGGTGATCAAGCACGTCTATCTCATTGGTGTGTCCCGGAGGAGCAGACCAATCTGCAGTGGCACGGATACTTGTTAATTGGCTCCGTGGTAACACTGCAAGCCAAATCCCTGATGGTAGAGTCTTGCTAGCTGGACAAAATAGTGTCATACTGTTCACAATAAGCTGAGTACTGGACTGTAGTTTTAACTCGTTAAACATCAACAATAACCCCAACACACATTCTGGGGTACGAAAGCCTTGGCTTTTACCAACTTGCACCTAAATACTTATACTAATCCTTCCATTAGTTATAGTGGCTTATCACTTTACAAAATAGACTCAAATCGCTTCACAGAATTTATTGTGAAGTGGGGTGACTTTGTATTTCTAGGCAAACATGGCAGCCAATTTGCATCAAACAATGTCGTACAAACGACCATGAAATGAATGACCAATTTTATTTGGCCAAACACCTGGAGAAACTCCCTTCTCTTTTCAAATAAGGCCGTTAGACCTTTGATGCCCAGCTAAAGGTTGATAGGACTTCCATTTAATGGAGGGAGTGATGCATCACTCCCTCCAGCACTGTTTTAGAGTGTCACCTTAGATTATGAGGTCAAAGTCCCGTTAGGGCCAGGTTGTGTCACTCCAAGAATCTAGAGTGTATTCCATTCCAAACCAAGGGAAATTTCCATGCATGTGTATTATTATTATTGTGTATAACTCTTCATCTGATTTAGATGCTCTTAAGCATGGAGATAGATCTCCATACATATCAGACACTTGATATTTTATTATACGATACTGTATTTGCTAACATGGCTACAGCAACATTTAACGGCTACGGCCGTTAAATGAAATACTACCATTGTGAGAGATAATCTTATGAATAGTTGTGGTACTACAGAAGATTGCCAAATGGCACCATTGGCTGAAGGCCACGGAAAGTCTATTACTGCTTGACTGCACAAGCAAATACTGGGAAGACAACCTTCATGGAAATCATTTCACAACTGTTCTCTGTGGGAGAACATGAACAATTAGTTTCAAAAGTACAAATCGACTTTTATTTAGTCTAATTCCAAGAATTTCAATCTACTCGACCTTTATATAAAAAAAAACAGTTTGGCAAAGGATGAGTGTCAGAGACCATGAAGGGCCCAGGGCAAACTGTTTGTGAACACAGCAATTTCCTGCAAACAGCCGTATGATTGTTACTCTGTTCATTTTAAGTTAAGCTGCAAATATCAGAGCTGCAAATATCTTCCTTTGGTATCTTAAACAGAAAACCAGTCCCCTGACCCCTATAACAAATGAACTCTGTACTAATCCAGAAGGTCTGATCAGCAGCTTTAAAGCTGTGGTTCAATAATCATTGCAAAAGGCCAGTTTCACTGATATTGAAGTGTCATTCACCCGCAGCACGAGGTATTGTTGGAATCTGGAGTGTTTACTAAAGTACTGTTATTTTCATTCTTCCTTGAAATTTTGAAGTGCCATTTTCAGATGTCGGCAGCATATATGATTTGAATATTTTCCAAATGGTCTTCACACTCTATTTAATGATGATTCCTTCACAGAGCCCATTTTGGACTTGAGGTCAATTTAGGCTGACACTCCAGTGCGGTGCTGGTGAGCACTATAAGGTTAGAGGTGCCATATTTATATTCAGATGTTAAAAATGAGGTCAGGTGTCCCTGCTCGGGTGAGGGTTGAAGATCCAATAACACTATTGGAAAAAATTGAGGGACTTTCCCTCAATGTCCTAGCCAACAATCTTCCGGATAAAATCAGGCATGGCTGTCTGTGGGACATTACTGGGTACAAATTGGCTGCCATGTTTACCTACAAGATGGTCAGTCACTAGACACAGTAAAACAAAATCTGTGAAGGTCTTCAAGCTGTTTTTGACAATATGATAAGTCATTGTATCAATCGCTAGGATTACATTAATTTACTGTCCTGGAGAGTTTTCATCCTGTCAGCAATTATTGGAGCTCCTGTGGAGCTCCTGCGGTTTAGTGGTTAGAGCACTTATCTTGCAAGCTGGGGAGACCTGTGTACGAATCGAGGCAGGTCAGGGCAAAACCTTGGGCAAGTTTACTTACTCCCCACGCCTAATAATAATCTATCCAATAAAACCACAATAATAAAATTGGTCATTTCAATCCACGACTGTGTGTGGGACACTGCTGTGCGCAATTGGCTGCCGCGATTCGCCCACAAATATACAGTCAATTCATATTACAGCATATTCTGTGAAGCGCTTTGGGACATCGATAAGATGTGAAAAGTGCTATATCAAATGCTAGGATTATTATTATTTTATTATTATTGGCGTCCGAGGAACAGAGAAAGGTGAATATAGTGCAGGTTTACGTAGAGGGACATAAAAGGATAATACTGATACTCTGAGCTATGTAAAACATTAAAAGAGTATCCTCCATAAAGTAACATGTAATGAAATATAGAATATTAAGCGGAGTGAGTATGACTTTGAGTGAAGAATAATAACAAATCTATACGAGGGAGAATGAAGTAAACATTGAAATGTTCTTAATTTGGTATTCAACATCCTGTGAAAATAATTTATTGTGGATTATATTAGCCCACAAATTCACTTGACAGTATATTCTGTGCAGCGCTTTGAGATGTCTAGAAGACGTGAACGGTGCTATACCAAATGCAAGGATCATTATTATTTTATTATGTAATTAATGAATCATTATCAAGGTTAATTTCCTAGTTCAGGAAGTTTGCTGGAATTGACAGTGTTTATTTTGTTAGAGTCAGCTCTTGAGTTCAACTTGTTTCTATGTTCACTATTCCTTACTAAATTCATGTAATAGAAATAAAATAATCCTTACATTCGATACAGTGCCCTATCATGTCTTCAAGACGTCTCAAAGTGCTACACAGAATATATTATAAAGTGAATTGATTCATTTGTGGGTGAAACACAGCAGCCAATTGTGCACAGCTAATATAATGATCATCTGTTAGTGCTCAATTAGAATAATGTGTCCAATATTGGTCACTTCACTTTAAGAAAGACATCAAGATGATGGAGTGAGTGCAGAGAAGATTTACCAGGGGATGCATGGTTTGGTCTGTGAGCAGAGACTGGAGGAACTGAGACTTTTTCTGTTGGAATAAAGAGGATTGAGAATGAGCTGATAATGAGCTTTAACATTGTGAGTGTTTTTGATAAAATCAATAGGAGGGATTATTTCCATTGTTTGATGAGTCAGTGACTAGTATTTTTAAGATAGTTAATAAATGAGCACACAAGAAGATTAGGAGAATGAGTCAATAGGATATGGAATTTGCTACCAGGTACAGTGGTTGAGGCACAATCCATACTATTTTTCAAAATGGAGCGAAACAAATACCCGTACCCCAAAAAAGAATAAACTGCAAGGATATGGGGAAAGGGCAAGTAAATGAAAATGAAAGGATGGCTTTTTCAAGAGCCAGCTCAGACACAATGGGCCAAACAGCCTTTGTCTGTGCTGCAAATATTTAGAGTCTCTAGTAGAGTAAGTACATTCAATACCATAAACTATTAGTAAATTATTATACACACACTTTCCTACCATTGTTTGTTACGTTTGTTATCTCTATTGGAATCCTTCAGATACCTGTGATATAACAACAACAAAATGACATTTTTAGAGCGCCTTTCATGTTGGGAGGATGTCCCAAGGCGCTGAACAGTCAGGGGTCGGGACCCGAGCAATGGGTAGATGCAGGGTGGGGGGGAGGGGATGGAGAATGCTGGGAGGGTGGCATGATCGAAGAAGAGGGTCTTGAGACTGGCCTTGAAGGAGGCAAAGGAGGAAGTGAGATGAGGGACTGTGGGATGGAGTACCAGAGTGTGGGGGTAGAGAGGCTGAAAGCCCAGTCACCGATGGTAGGGCAGGGGACATGGAGCAGACCAAAGCCAGCTGAATGGAGGCTGCGGGCAGGTTGATAGGGAATCAGCAGGTCAGAGAGATAGGAGAGGGCAAGGTTGTGAATGGTCTTGAAAGTGAGGACGAGAATCTTGAAGTCGATCCTCTGGGGCATGGGGAGTCAATCGAGCTGGGTGAGGGTGAGAGTGATGTGGTCGCGGAGCTCAGTCTGGGGGAGGACACGAGCTGAAGAGTTCTTGATGATCTGCAGCTTGTGAAGGGAGGAGCCAACAAGGAGGGTGTTTCCATTGAGCCTTGATGTGACAAATGCATGGACATCACAAATGTTATCTCCAAACATTTACCAGGCCAGCCTACCATCAGCAATAGCAAGGCTGCAGCTGGTAAACACGGCTACCAATAATTAAACCTGACTTCAGCGGTCAACAACATGTTTACAATCATAACGATAAAGTGTTTCATGTTATGGAGGTGGGGGTGGGGGAGGGGGTGTTCCAAGGCACTGGATAGTTCAGTGTTCGCATCCAACCAAGCGGTGGGAGCCGAGGGGAGCGGGGAAAAGATGACAGAAGCAAGGACAAAGAGGTGAAGTGCACATTGAAGGAGGTGAGGTGAGGCAAGGGATGAGCCAAAGGGACTGCATTCTGGAGTTCCAGAGAGGGACGGGTGGATAGACTGAAAGCCCAACCATTTATAATGGGGCAGGAGAGTGAGGGCAAATAGAGAAAAACTATTTCCACTTGTGGGCGAATCTGTGACTCGTGGTCACAGATTTAAAATAGTTTCAAGGCGAAGTAGAGGGGAGCTGAGGAGAATTTGTTTCACTCAGCGAGTTGTTCGAATCTGGAATGCATTGCCTGAAAAGGTGGTGGAGGCTGATTCGATAACAACTTTTAAAAGGGAATTAGATCTTTATTTAGGGAGAACAGGTCTTTTAGGCTATGGGGAGCGAGCAGGGCAGTGGGATTGAATCGCTCTTTTCAAAGAGCCGGCACAGACTAGATGGGCCGAATGGCCTCCTTTTGTGCCGTAAAATTCTATGAATCTATGAATCTATGACAAATGCCAGTGTCTGCCAAGCTTCAGGGGCGTTGCATGGTTTTAGAAGGTCACAGAGGTAGGTTGGGGGCTAGACTGCAGAGGGCTTTAACAGTGAAGAAGAGGATCTTGAACACTGTGGGGGATGGGGAGCCCGTGGAACCTGGTGAAGATCAGGAGCTCAGTGCAGGAAAGGGCATGAGCCGCAGAGTTCTGGATAGGCAACACATCCTTCGAACAAACAAACAACAACAACAACATCACATTTGTAGAGTCCCTATCAATTAATTGATAGAAAAGAAATCACATTTGACTCTTATTAAACTTTCATTTTAAAGTTTGCTTGGTGTTCTGATCCAAAGTCTATTTGCAACAATGCCAATGTAAGGGTAACCTTACTGGGGTAGTTTTATTTACAGGTAAATTGAGAGGCAAAATAAATTTTGAATGTCTGCCTGTCTCAGTTGGAAGAACTCTCACTTCTAAGTTGATGGTTCTAACCCCCAATCGGGCCTTCAGCTGATTGTCTAAGTAGGCTAATGTTCAATGTTGGGGGAGAGCAGCATTGTTGTAGTTGCTGTTCTTTGAATCAAACATTAAATCAAGGTCTCATCTGCCTGTTTAGGTGGACAGCAGAGATACCATGGCATCATTCAAAAAGTCTCTTTTCAAAGAGTTTCTCACAATTGCTAGCCAACAATCCCCCAAGAAAATATTGGTTGTTCTCTTCATAACTGTTCATGGGACATGGCTACGTACAAATTGGCTGCCCAGTTTCCCTACAAAATGCAACCTTGCAAAGTGCTTTGAGAATTTACAACAACGCAAGAAGGGACTAGATTAAATGCCAGGGCTGTCCTTTTTATTCTTTCATGTAAATCTCAATTGCATAAGAATGAAATATTGGAAACGTTCGTTTTCATCCCTTGAGAGATACAGCAAAGCACAGAACCCATTTCTTACAGCTTTTTGTTTAAAAAAAAGAACAAATTGCATTGGAACATCTCCATGTACTTGATAAGCAACTAGAATGGATCAGTTCTTGATATTGATCCAGGAAATGAAGAGAATCAAGTAAGTAATGCGAGGGTTGGAGAACATCTAGCCAACAGTAACCACAACATTATTAGATTCCATGTAAAATTGATAAGGATAAAGTCACTCAACTAATAAAAGCGAATTTCAAAGAGATGAGAAGTGAGCTAGGACAAATAAATTGGGATGAAAGGTTGGCAGAAAAGCCAGTTGATAAATAGTCAATTGACAATTGGGAAATTATCAAAAATTAGCTGAATGGGGTGCGGGCTATGCATATTGTCACATTTAATAAAGGGAGTGCAGCTAAAGCTATATGATTGTTGGGAATGGAGAGTGATAAATAATGATAATACTAATTCTTGCATTTAATATCATAGAATCATAGAATATTATAGCATAAAGGGAGGCCATTCGGCCCATCGAGTCTGTGCTGGCTCTTTGAAAAGAGCTATTCAATGTCAATCCTACTCCCTGGCTCTCTCCCATAACCCCTCAAATCTTCCTCCCCAAATAAACATCCAAATAGCACATTATTAATGTTGGTATCCTGCAGGAGTCCATCTTAGGATCATTGCTTTTCTCCATTGTAAATAGGAGGATTTATTTTACAAAGAAGGTTGTAAGCATGTCGAATGCCCTGCCAAATATCCTGCTGGAGTAGTAATTGAGGCAGGATCCATATTAGCTTACAAGAAAATGCAACAAACATACATAAAAAGGAGCAATTTGAGAGTTTAATGGGAAAAGGAAGGTAAATGTGATGGAAACTCATCAGCTATTTTGTGCATAGCGAGTTCCCACAAGCAACCATGAGATAAACGATCAGTTTATCTGGAGGATTGTTAGAAAGGACACCAGAAGAATCCGTTCTCTTTCCAAATAGTATCATGGAATCTTTATCATCCCAAATAGATGCAGATGGAACCTAACATTGTTTCCTCTGAAAGTTGTTGTTTTTTAGCAAAGACTGAACAAAAACAAAAGGTTAAACATCTGAGCAAATATTCCTCACTTGTACATTTGTTTTTAAAGCTAATAATATTTTTATTTATGGAGCAGATATGTTGCAGTGATGTAAGCCAGAGCAATTTCCGTGTTGCCACAGGCTGTTCCTTATTACAGATTGTTCCTCATTCATATCAGTGTAATTGATCTCTCAAAAGACAGAGGGTGAGTTGTCTTTTTCCTTGGTTTCCACTACTTAGAATTTCCTGCAGAATTTATTTTTCAATCTCTGTAATAAAATGGAGATCGTACAGGTATCCATTGAGAATTGCCATAAGCTAAACAACGGAAACAGATATTTCAAAGCAGTCAGCAAAGATATTTGAATGTACAAGGACGCAACAGCCCAAAGGGCACCCATTTAGGGTTATCACAAACCATCTGGAACTCCTCGAGCCATCGGAAGAAACTCCTAATCAGAAAAAGGGCAAGAAAATATAGAGGGGAATTTATCCTGGACCAAACAGAGAATACTTGATGCTCTCCAATAGGTTACAGCACAAACCAAATTGGCAATTATTCAGCATTTTTCGCTTTGGGAGGACGGACGTCTCAAGGCGCTGAATGTTTTTATTATCACATTTTACCAATGACTGTCCAATGCCTTGTGACGTCCTCTTGACGTGAAAGGCACTGCACTAATCCACCATCGAGAGTGAAGTGAAACATCAGAGCCAAGCCTGATCCTGTCCTTTCTCAACATACGCCCCCAGTGTGTACACCCCCAGTGTGTACACCCCCAGTGTGTACACCCCCAGTGTGTACACCCCCAGAGACACTCGGCAGCAGGTAAATCCTTGGCTCTTTTTCTCCCCTGTAAACTGAAGACAATGTCTTTACTTCCCAGTTAATGTCCACAGATTAGTGACTGGATGTGAGGCCCTCGAGGGAGGGAAGGAAATAGCTATTACCCCTTTTCCCCCAGACATTTCGACACGACTGTTGTGCTCTTTTCAATTGATTTTTGCTAAATCAGTTCCAGTATTATTTTTAGAAAACAAGTCACCGGAAGCAAAGATATGATGTGTATTTTCAACTTTACCGAATGAAGTCGTTCAGAGACTGAATGCAGTGAACTCCAAAAAAAGTTTTCTTTGAAAATAGTTTTGAGCTATTACTATACAAACCTAAAACATATTTTCTTCAGTGACCAGCACAGTAGGGATTAGGACTATGTTGCCAGTTGAGTTTATTTTGCTTATATATATATATATCCATGTCGCCGATTTAGAATTTCTCTCAAGTAACACAGTCCATTCAGTTATTTGTGCCTTTCCCACGCCCTTTGATCCAACCAGGCATTAACATTGTCCCACTGAACATTCCAGATATTTTCTGCTTCACATCAAATTTTTCTTTGTCAGAAATTAGGACCCACATTTGCACATGTTTCATTGAACACAATGTTTCTGCCTGACAGATAGAGATTGTAAGCAGCTTTTAAAATGTTTTATTAGACGGCAATCTAACTCTTGACAGACAACTACTTTACTTATTAACTTGCAATCTCTAACCCGGATGAACTATTGAAGGAAAAAAAACATTTTGAAAACAACTATTTGATCACTTGTACATTTAGCACATTCAGTGCAATTAACTGCACACATCAAAGTTTATAATCAAAAGACACTATAAAAGTTATGAGGCCTATTATAAGTTCCAGCCACCAGGCATTGCTGGCCTCTGTCCAATTGCAATATATTTACACTACAGCATAAATCATGCATATCATAACAAGCCCCATGTATTAAACATGGATACTGTTTGTACATTAATTAGCCGGCTTTAGTGTTTACTTCCATAACTAATAATCCTATAGGAAAATGCAATGATAAAACAAGGAATGATAGCTGGTGTCTGATACATGTCAATGTGCTTATAATAAAAAATCTTAAAAAAAAGGATTTCCTCTCAATGCCCATAAAATATTCTGTAAAATTATTCTAGTAATTTGGTATTTCATTTTTCCTTTCAAACCTTTTACTGTCTAATCCTGACATGTTACAGAAAAAGCACCTTCAAAATACTCAGTCACTACGCTTTACAATAATTCCTGTGAATTCATTTGTGGCATCACGATGATGCAATAAAACACTATTGTATATCAAATGCAAGGATTCTTATATAAATCTAGAATATCAAAAATAGTCATGGAATTAAGTTTCTCTTAAATTTGTCATTTAGATTACTTTGGGTATTTAGATTAATACGCAATAATTGATAACAAATATTTAAAATATGGAAACCTGCACATACTGTATTTTGTTAGTGGGACGCCAACATCATTCTAATCCTTGCATTTGATATAGCGCTTTTTGCGTCTTCTGAGAAGCCATCTGACGTGGAGAGCGCTACATAAATCGAAATTGTTGTTGTTGTCTCAAAGAGCTTCACAGAATACACTGTAAAAGTATAAAGTGAATCGATTATATACTTGTGTGCGAAACGCGGCAGCCAATTGTGCACAGCAGTGTCCCACAAACAGACGTGGATTGAAATGACCAATTTTCTTTTGGAGGGATTATTGTAAGGCATGTGGAGTAAGGAAACTTGCCCAAGGTTTCGCCCTGACCTGCCTCGATTCGAGCACAGGTCTCACGCTTGTAAGGCTCTAACCACTGAGCTACAGGACTCCACATTCTAGCCTATGAAGTGAAATGAGGTACCTCGCAGGAGATTGACTGAAATCAGCATACGAGTCGATATCCATGGGGCCGGAGTGAGACACATCTAGTTATGGTAGTTTCAGGATTCTACACTTAAAAGTCCTGCCCTGAATTGCTGTTTAGACCTCTCCATTGTATTGTCTCAAATAGAATCCTTAGAGATTTCCAAATACCACTTTCCAACACTGAAATTACTTGGCGCCTAAAATAGCGTTGATCAAATTATTCTAACATCTGAAAAGCTCTCCTCAGATGTTACATATTACTGCCTTAAATGTTGCCTGATGAAATACATAATTTAAAGAAAATTCATAGTCAATTGTTATGCTGATGTGAATAATTTGAATGTAGTTTGAGAGGAAGCCAGGTGGCTATCCAAGTTATGGATCAAATTGCCAGAGAAGCAAAAATATTGTAGTAATCCGAAATAAAATTCAAACATTTTTGAAAGCCACATAATGTCAACAACAACACTAACTTTAATTTATATAGCGCCCTTCATGCAGGGTAGTGTCCTGAAACACATCACTGTAACAGAGTCTGACAACGAGCCAGGGAGGAGGGAGGGGGAAGGTGGCCATAAGCACAATCAAAAAGGAAGACTTTTAGGCTGGATTTGAAGGTGGGGAGGGAGGGAACAGAGGCAGAGGAATTGAGAGAGAGTTGTAAAGTTTTGGGGGCATAAGTCAGTCAGTACATGGGGAAGGAAAATAGCTGAACATTTTGAATGGGGTTGATGATGGACTGTTCTTTCATTCTACATTTGAAAATATATTTTACTTATTTGCATATTTGTTTACAGTATACACAGGCAATTTACACAGTGATTTCTTGTGAGATTTCCTTGTGAGAAATGAGAGGTTCTGTATATAATACTGACCTACTGGAACTTCGCTCTGATGCAATCACTTTGGAGTGGACTTCCCATGGGTCAGTGTGACGTGCTTGCTGTACTTCCATTTTAAATAAAGGATTCACACTCAGATTCTAATTAAAGAATCCCATTGCAAGTTGTTGTACATTGGAACCCATTGTTAGATTAATCTTAGTCAACCACCATCTTAACTTTCAAGATCAGAAGGAAGGTAAAGATGAAGAAGGCTTTTGATCCTTTGATCTCACCTCCAGAATGCCAAATCTACCATCTTTTTGTTTCAGCACCAAGCTGTTTCTTAAATAGGTCTAACATCGCCATTTCTGTCACCCATCCTGGGTACCCATTTGAGTTGTTGAGCTGTCACTCTTTGTGAAAACAAAAAAGCATTCTAATGCCTGTCCTAAAATTGCCCTTGAAACCTGTGTCTCACTCTGCTGCATATTTGCCTCTGAAAGTATTGTTCTGGATTTGCTTTCAGCGCCTTGGGATGTCCTCCTGACTTGAAAGGTGCTCTATAAATGTAACTTTGTTGTTGTTGTTGCTTTCTTTATCCTATTATGCATTTTGTATACCTCTGCCACACCCTATCTGAGATGTCTCTTTTCCAGGTTGAAGAGCCATACTTTATGTAATCCATTCTTCATAGCTCATCCATTGTTCTCCTTTCACTGTCTCTGGAGACTAAAGCTCCTTTTATTTGCCATGACTGTAACTGCAAAGTATATGTCAGGTGTGGCCTAAAACACTGCATAGCTTGAACATCACTTATGAAGATCTCATCTTAACTGATCTGGCAATACAGGAGAATCCTGTTTGCGTTGTTTAATGCAGCTTCACACTGTCTCACCATGGTGAGCCAGCCAGTTAAATTAGAATTGATAGGCTGCTTGCAATTTGTCACTTGGCAAGTTCTTTAATGGAATACATGTGCTTCCTAACTTTCCCTTCCATATGCAGCACCTTGCATTTAAATGTACTGGGCTTCATTTATCATGATCAGCTCAGGGGCATGTCTCTTTAAGGTCACAAACTTCTAATGCTATTATCCATGACAATGACATGTGTGGTGAGGGTGTTTGGGGCTTCTGTTTCCATAGGAATTAAAAATAAATGCTTTAAAGATTATTGTGCAGGTAAAATGAGGACCAACCCGCTATGAGTCAAATCAGTAACTTGGGTGTATTAGGAAAGTCTTAGTCAGGATGGGTCACGGCAACGAAATAGGTGTACAATTATTTTCAATCTGACAATATCTATAAAAGAAATCTTCTGCAAACATGAATTGGAACAAAACCAATGCAAGAAATAACGAATTGTAAAATACTAAAGTATTTCCAAAGCAGCTAAGATGTTTACATACATTCTTGGCTCCCACGGCTTGCTTCCTACAGGGACAGTAATTTATTACCCTGTTATACATTGCGTACCGACTGCAGTCTTTCAGCATTTTTATGTTTAGAAAGCTCAATTGTTTCTCCCCTCTTTAGGAGAATTTACTTTGTGAAAACGACTTTGTGGCTTGGGCACTTAGAATTCATTGATTGTTTTAGTAGACAGTAACTTAAGCTTTGCCACTGAGGAATAACAGTGTTCAATAAGAAAAAATATTCCATTTTAGGAGGCGTAGATTTTTACTTTCTTTTACTTCTCTAGACACTTACAACATGTTGAAACTTGTATCTAAAAATACCTCGACGTGATGGGAAAAACGTTTCTGCAGGACATTACCATGACAAATTCCAAACATTGAAAATGAGAAACAGATTGGGGTGGTTCTGTGGGACTGAAACAATATCTGCCTGACATAAGTAATGAAATTAAACAATAAATGACCTCAGAATTTTGAAGCCACCAACACACATGCTGTTTTTCTAGGCTCTCTTTACATGTAGAAATTTTTCACGTTCAAACTTGTAAAGGAAAGCAGATGTGAGTTACTCGCCTGGTTTTACATAACGCTGCTGCATACCCTTCAATTTTAAGCTTGCATTTAATTGTGTCATCATTTTTTTAAAACAAAACTAATTCTTAAAATAATGCAGTGCACAGAACAGGTAGGTATTGTGTGTAAGAAGAGCTAGAATTTGGCATTGATTTAACCCACAATGTATTTGTTAATTGGACAGGGTTTAGTATTCAGCCTCTGATTCTTTCAATTAACTTTCCATAGGTCATGTATTATTCTATTTCGAAGTTTGGGAGGTTCCATAGAGGGCCCATCCCACTCACTTTATTTCCCTAAATATCACGAGAAGCTAATATTGTTCCCTTACTCATTGCTGTCTATCTGTAAAACTATGTCAGGATTATTAGGTCCAGTCTGTCACCCACATACAGCATACACACTGACTGACTTACATATTTCCAGTTATCATGAACACAATAACAACAGCTTCCACTGCAATCTGAATAAAGGAAATCCTTCATTAACCAATATTTCTTCCTTCGCTTCCCCCTATTGTTCTGCTGCCTGCCATCACAGCAAACGTATTGCAACTTCTTCGAAATAGTTCCTTTAGTAATATCTGCACAAATGTGGGAAAAAAGTTTTTTTTAATTAGGAGATTTTGTCCACAAAATATGCTGCCAATTCACTTTATAGTAAATTCTGTGAAGCGCTTTGTGACACCTCGAAGACATGATGAGGACCTATATCAAATGCAAGGATTATTTTCAAATGTTGCCTTACTGGTTGGATCAATGCTGTATTACTAAGTATTAGAATAATAATGATGCTTGCATTAGACATAGTGCCCTATTACCTCTTCGAGGCAACTCAAAGCGCTTCACAGAATATATTGTAAAGTTAATTAACTGTATATTTTTGTGGGTGAAATGTGGCAGCCAATGACTAACAACCGGATTCCAACTTTCTTCTAGATAAACAAAGGTATGTGGAGAAAGGTTTTGTCCTGTCCGGGAATTGATTCCGGGTCCTTTTACTTGTGAGGCAAGTGCCATGCTAGCCACCACACTACAGGACTCCACAGATTTCTCCCATTCCCTGTTCCAATCACACATAATGTCAAATATTCTGCCAACAATCACTTCACTGTCTCAGCAAGCTTGGCAAGCTACAAAAGAGAATAAAGACTGTGGAACATTACCCGCCATGAATCATCATCTTAAGAAAAGAGAAATTGGGGTGGAAGAATTATGTGCTGTCGTAATTCTTTTCTCGTAATCCTTCTCTAAATCGAGCCGTTTTGAAAACAATAGTTTCATGGCTATTGAATGGTAGAAATGAACATTTGTAAAATTAAAACTTGCCAAAGCAGCATGGCTGTGAAATCTTCATACATTAACTCGTGTTTAGTTTAATGCTGTAAAATGGAAAAGTGAATAAAGCCTTAGTTGAGAGCAGCAATCAAGGTCTCCTAAGGGACTACAGACTGTAAGATATAAGGTCAGAGTAGTGGCAGTAAACTAGAAAATAAACAGATGGAGTTCATCTCCACTCCAGACTTAGCAGAGCTTTGGCTAATAGAACTTTTTGTAAAGTTCCTTCAGATATATTGGTTTTATTTATAAGCTCTCTGCATTTCAAGTCTTTGATATGCTCGGAAGAAAGACCGAGTTCTAGCTGCCGCCGTGTGTTCATTTGGTTTTCAAGTTAAAGCTTGCATTCCAAACATTTTAAAATTTATGATCCTTACTTGGTGCAGTGGAAAGAAAGATTCTCAACCCAGGGAAATAACTGCCAATGTCAGTAGTTATGGATATTTACACACATGTATCTAAAATAATCCCCAACATTCAAGAACTGTTAACAAAAAACAAAGTACACTACTGTACTGCAAATGCTGGAAATCTGGTATAAACACAGAAGTCACTGGGAACACGCAGCAGGTCAAGCAGCATCCATGGAGAGAGGAAAATGAATTAACATTTCAGGTCTTCTGTAAAAGTTAGTATTTCTGGTATGTACGTTCTCTATCATAAAAATATAAGCATACGGGCCACACAACTGCACAAAACATTAAGCCAACTGCGCACAGTTGGCTGCTGCGCATTGAGATGTCTCAATGACGTAATAATGCATCACCGGTATATTAAATGCAAAGATTTTTATTATAAATCACAACCTCCCTGCATCACAATACCATTCTGCTTGGAGACATATTCACATACTTTCCAGCATGAAGGTAGTGGTCAGGAATGGAAACTGACTAACATTCCCTCCCATGCCTGGGGATCTGTAAGACTCACCTGATCATCCCGTTTGCAAACAATTCAGATGAAACTTAGTTGTTCTGCTTTGCAGCGGTACTATATCAGACAGTTGTATTTATCCATTGAACATTTTAAATATTGTACTAACATTTTTACTTTTATATTTCATTTTGTTCAAGGAGAATTAGGTGTCAGCATGGCTTAGTAAGTACCATTCACGTCTCAGAGGCAAAAGATTATGTTTGAGTTTTACATCAGGACTTAAGAACTCACAGTCTAGGCTAATACTACAGCACAGTGCTGGATGCATTGTTAAAGGTGCCTCAGCTGAGATGCTAAACCGAGGTTCCAGGTGAAGGTTAAAGACCCCATGGCACATCCTGTGGAAGGGAGTTTTTCCAGGAATTCCGACCAACAATCCTCCAGATAAAATTGGTCATTCACATAATATCATAGCTGTTTGATCGACATTGCTGTGTGAAAATTGGCTGCGAATCATGCTTGCCTACAAATACAGTAACTATACTTTAGAGAATTCTGTGGTGCTTAAATACGTCATGAGGATATGAAAAGGCACCATATTGTGCAAGCATTATTATAAAGATTATTTAAAAAATGTAATGCACTAATTAATTTAGAAAAAAGTATTTAAATTAAGTAAAATGCTAATTTATTTTGCTTGTTGTGACATTTCCTGCTAAAGTTATCCATACTATGTTTTTGAGCATGTTCATTAGAGAAAGCTTTCCTTTTCACATTAAGTATATGGACCTGTAACTGAGATAGCTGTTCTTACAACTGAAAGCCTGATGTTTCACCTTCTGCTGATCTACGCGATTACTTTTGTTTTAAGACACAAACAATATTTTTTATTTACAGTATATAACGCCTTCCACATGGGATAGCTCTTCCCAGATCTTATGGAATATTCTTAAATTCTGACATCATTTGGAAGCAAGCTTTCAGAGTTTCCAAATTAAGATTGAATTGAAGAATTTTCCATAATTTCTCACAATCTTGAATTTTTGCCAAAATAATCTTGAGCCTTAAAACTGGATGAAATTTCAGGCCTTGTAAGCCTACCTTCATAAAATGTAAATTGGAGGGAATAAATAAATCTGTTCTGCCCCCTGATGGTTATATTGTGTATATGCCTGCAAATTGTCCAGAATTAGAAACAGCAGTAAAGCTTTTACAGAAAGAGACCATAATAGTAATCCTTGCATTTGATGTAGCGCTTTTCATGTCTTCTAGACGTCTCAAAAGCACTTCACGGAATATACTGTAAACTAAATTGACTGTATACTTGTGGGCGAAACTCGGCAGCCAATTGCGCAGGGCAGTATTC
This sequence comes from Hydrolagus colliei, assembly GCA_035084275.1. Lineage (NCBI taxonomy): Eukaryota > Metazoa > Chordata > Chondrichthyes > Chimaeriformes > Chimaeridae > Hydrolagus > Hydrolagus colliei. The sequence goes on from CM068745.1 coordinate 12,253,803, forward strand.
AAATAGTTGTGGATTGAAATGACCAATTTTATTATTGTTTTTCTTTGGAGGGATTATTATTAGGCGGGTGGAGTAAGGAAACTTGCCCAAGATTATACCTTGACCTGACTTGCCTAGAATCGAACCCAGGTTTCTCACTTGAAAGGCAAGTGCTCGCAGCACTGAGCTAGAGGAAATTCATATTACTATGAAGCACTTTGAGATGTCTAGAAAACATAAAAGTGTTGTATCAAGTGCAAGGATTAGTATTATTATTAGAAGTTGTCCATATCTAGTCTATGCCTTTGTCACCTCTCAGCTGGATTACGCAAATGCACTCCTCGGTGGTCTCCCCTGCACTACAATCCATAAAATCCATCTCATGGGCGTTGAATACCATACACAGTATGATCAATTTCTGTTTTCCTGCCAGTAAACAAAAATAAAATATATTAACCGTGCAAATTAACTACTATCTGACTTAAATCAAGAGATTTGTTTGATGAAACAATTATTTAAAATAAAGCATGTACACAGTACGTAGTCATACAATACCCTTCATTCACAAAGAGGATTTAGAACCACATTTAAAACTTCAGATTAAAAATTATAATCTTTGCATTGAATATAACGTCATTCAGACTTCTCAAATGGCTTCATAGAATGTGCAGCAGTGGAGGATTTGTGGGTTAAAGTTCTAGAGTGTGGGGCAGAGATGCTGAATGCCCGATTGCCAATGGTGGGGCAGGAAATGTGGGGGACCTGAGCAAGGCCGGGGGACCTGAGCAAGGCTGGTGTCTGTCGAGCGGATGGAGCTGGCCAGCTGATATGAGGTTAGGAGATCAGAGAGGTGGGGGAAGCAAAACCATGGAGGGCTTTGGAGGTGTAGAAGGAATAAGCAATAACTTGGATTTATACAGCACTCTTCATCCAGGGTAATGTCTTTCGATCTCTCTACAGAGGCAGGTTTGGAGACTGAACATGTGAGAGAGATGAGAGGTGGAGGGCAGAGTAACCATAGGTTTGTTTGAAGAGGTTACTAAGAGTTCAGGGTTTGAAATAGAATGTAGAGTACTCTAAATATTGAAACTGATTTGCTGTATTTAACCCTGTAGCTTTTATTCAAATTTAACATTTATTCTTGTGACCGTCAGGTTCTGTATATTATCCAATATAAAATTTATAGTGCGAGTTTGCCAATTTTCTGACTGAAAATATCACATAAGAAATGCAATACCGTTTTCACCCAGTAAATGGGGCTGTTGCACATTTAACTTGCACGCATATAGTTCAAACAGGCGATTGTTTTCCAATGGGGTGTCAGCATCTTCGGACTACTTTGTACTTCTGTTCCCAACTGGTGACTATCCTCCTGAAGGGTGGAGGGGGGTGCATAGGGGAAAGGAGGTAAAGGTGAATCGCCTTAAAGCAGAGCTGGTGCCCAGATCCCTTGCTTGCAATGGAATGGCAGAATTTCTAGGTGGAGTATACATGTGGAACTCTCAGTCTTAAGCATTGTGATGTGTTCCTGCATATGTTAAGACACTGGCTGACCAAAATAAATCTGCTAAACTAGCTTTATAGACCTATCAGTTTTGCTGCCCGTATTCTGGGATGTTACAAGAATAATAATCCTTGCATTTGATATAGCCTCCTTATCATGTCATTAAGACATCTCAAAATGCTTCATAATACCATAGAAAATTACATTTATATAACACCTTTCATGTCAGGAGGATGTTCCAAGGTGCTGATTACGTATTATAGAATCATAGAATTTTACAGCACAAAAGGAGGCCATTCGGCCCATCGAGTCTGCCAGCTCTTTGAAAAGAGCTATTCAAAGTCAATCCCACTCCCCAGCTCTCTCCCCATAACCCCGCAAACCCAACCTCCCCAAATAACTATCCATCTCTCTTTTAAAAGTTGTTATTGAATCGGGCTCCACCACCCTTTCAGGCAATGCATTCCAGATTCGAACCACACGCTGCCTGAAAAAATTTCTCCTCACCCCGTCTGCTTCTTTTAGAAACTATTTTAAATCTGTGACCTCAGTCACTGACACACCCACCAGTGGAAATAGTTTTTCCCTGTTTACCCTATCGAATTCCCCCATGAATCCCCACACATCCTTCCAAGTGTGGTGCCCACAACTGAACACAGTACTCTAGCTGAAGCCTAACCTATCATCAGATTAATAATAACTTCCTGACTTTTGTACTCTATGCCCCTATTTATAAAGCCTAGTATGCTGTCAGTTTTTTTTAAACAGCCTTATCTACCTGTCCTGCCACTTTCAAAGATTTACTTACATGAATCCCAGGTCTCTCTCTTCCTTCACCCCCCACTTAAAATTATACGGTATTGCCTCTCCTCATTCTTCCTCCCAAAATGCATCACCTGCCATTTCTCCACATTAAACTTAATTTGCCATGTGTCCGCCCATTTTACCATTCTATCTATGTCTTCTTGCAGTCTGCTACTATACTCCTCAGTATTTACTATTTTTCCTATCTTGGTATTATCTGCAAACTTGGAAATTGTACTCCTTATACCCAAGTCCAGATCATTTATATATTTTAAAAAGTGGTCCCAATACAGATTCCTGGGGGACACCACTGTACACTTCCCTCCAGTCAGAAAAACAACCGCTCACCACAACTCTCTGCTTTCTGTCTCCCAGCCATTTCTGGATCCATGCTGCTACTGTCCCTTAAATACCATGGGCTTCTATTTTCCTTACAAGTCTGAGCTCCTGTAGCTCAGTGGTTAGAGCACTCACCTTACAAGCATGAGACCTGTGTTCGAATCCAAGCAGATCAGGGCGAAACCTTGTGCAAGTTTCCTTACTCCACCCACCTAATAATAATCCCTCCAATATAAAAAAAAATTGGTCATTTCAATCCACAACTGTTTTTGGACACTGCTGTGCGCAAATGGCTGCTGTGTTTTGCCCACAAGTATACAATCAATTTAGTTTACAGTATATTCTGTGAAGCGCTTTGAGACGTCGATAAGACGTGAAAACCGCTATATCAAATGCAAGGATTATTGTTATTATTAAGTCTCCTAATAATGTAGGAACTTGATTAACTAACAATTAACTAACACTTGTGGTTGAATTGCCCTGGCCTCACCAGGAATTCTTGACCTAAATGTCAGCTGCTGGGGGACCAGAGAAAGGCAGATGTTATTCCTATTTTTAAGAAAGGTAACAAAAGTGACCCAAGAAACTACACACCAGTAAATTTGACATCTATTATGGGTAAAATTATGGAAACATTTATCATGGAGCATCTGAACAGAAATAAAACCGTAAATGATAGCCAATATGCATTCATGAAGGGAGGGTCTTGCCAATCTAATTTACTGATTTTCTTTGACGATGTGACAAAGGAGTTTGATGGACAGTCAGGTTTCAGACCTGAGCTGGGGTTGGGATCAGGGAGGGTGGAGGGAAAGGAGGTGATCGATGGTACGGATGAAGAGGAGGGTCTTGAGGTGGGAACCGAAGGAGGCTAGGGAGGGACAAGGCCGAAATATTGCGAGATACTAATTCCAATGGTTAAGGGCAGAGTGACTGAAGGCTCATCCACTGATGGTAGGGTGGGTAGGTCGCAGGATATGGAGCAGGCCGGAGCTCGCTGAGCGGCGGGAGTGAATCAGTTGGTATCGGGTTAAGAGGTTGTAGAAGTAAGGTGAGGCATTGCCACGGAGGACTTTGAAGGTGAAGACCAGGATCTTGAGTTGATTCCTCTGAGTGATGAGAAGCCAGTAGAGTCAGGTGAAAATATACCTTGTGAACAGAGTCAAATTTACTGTTCAGTACTATGTATTTCAATTTGCTGTTCAGAATATGCATTGGTGACGGCCTGGGTCAGTTAATGGCCTTCTGTCAGAAGATTGTAATTTCATGCCCCAGATCAGGATTTTGAACTCCTAGCTTAACAACAATTACGTGTATAGATCGCCTTTCATGTCGGAAGGATAAGCCAAGGCGCTGAACAGTCAGGAGTTGGGACCCAAGCATGGGGGAGGAGTAGGGTAGGGGGGAGGAAAAGAGGTGGGAGGGTGGCAGAAGGCACAATCGAAAAGGAGGGTCTTGAGACCTGCCTTCAAGGAGGCAAGGGAGAAAGTAAGGCAAAAATGGACAGTGAGATGGAATTCCAGAGTGTGGGGGCAGAGGCAGAAAGTCCGACCACTGATGGTAGGGCGGGCCAGGTGGGAGATGTGTAGTAGACCGGAGCCCGCCGAATGGAGGGGGCGGGCGGGTTGGTAGTGAGTCAGCAGGTTGGAGAGATAGGAAGGGGCAAGGCCATGAATGGCCTTGAAAGTGAGGATGAGGATCTTGAATTTGATCCTCTGGGGGATGAGACATTCCAACATTCCAATACAGTGCTGGCGAAGCACTGCATTGTTGGAGAGACAGTACCTTCCTTCTGATGAAATAAAAGTCCTGTTCAGGAGCATGTTAAAAGATCCCATGGCACTAATCGAAGAGAAAGGAGTTTCTCCTAGTGTCCTGGCCAACAATACTCCGAATAAAATGTATGATCACTTCACAACCTTTCATGGAACATCGATATGCACAAATTGGCTGCATTAAATACTTAATTACAACACTTTATAGTAAATCCTGTGTAGTAATTTATGACATCTTCTCATGAATTCAACAGGTACTATATCAAGTGCAAGGTTTATTACTTTTATTGTACTTAACATTCCACTGATTAGCACGATAAAAATAATGGATGTCCAAATCATAATTGGATTTCTTTCTGTCTTCATGTACAATTGCATTTGCATAACACCTTTCACATCGGGAGGACGTCCCAAGGTGCTGATCTTTGTAGTAGGCTAAATTATTCTCAGTAATAAGTCCTGTTCCGTATTGGTCAGAGTCACGCCTTGCAGATGAGAGGATCTGGTTTTGATTCCCAGACAGGGCATAAGTTTAGACAAATTTCCATACTGAAAATGCCTGTGTTTACCTAACAGTAATTAGGAACCTAGTTGTTAGTCAATTGGCGGATCACTTTCTGGGGGTAATAAACCCTACACATACATAAATAAAATAAGAATAATTTGGTCACTCAATCCACAAATGTTTATGGAAAACTGTTGTGCACAATTGGCTGCTATGTTTCATTCACAAAATATACCGGTAATTCACCTTACATTAAGCACTGTGGAATACTTTGAGGCATGTCAAGAACTTGCTGAGATGCTATACCAATTAAAAGGTTATTATTATTATAGATGAAAGCATTTTGGAGTTTTTTTCCTGAAACAAATTAAACTACTTTAGGTTAGGACTGAGGCTTGCTCAGTCAACATGTTACAGTAAAATTGTGAAACGAGGGATTTTGCCAGTGAGACACTGACATCATTGAAATTAGGAGTCAGAGATTTTGTGATAACATTTTCATCATATTGATAATGTTGCATTGACACTTGTTAGCATTGTCAGAAAATAAATAACACATAACAAATATGAAAATTAATATTTTATTCACCATAGACCTCATGTGATTCATTCACTAATGAATCAAATGTTAATTTGTGGATACAAGTGAGGCTTCCACGACAACGGGAGTTACATTTTAGCTTTGCTTTGAAGCAACTTAGAATAGTTGGTCTTGCATTTCTTCTGACCGCAGTTGCACTCAGTAAAGCTTTGTCCACCACAAATGTGCAACATCACTGATTGACATTGACATCTCCTGGTTGACGGAAATCTCTGCTAACAATCGATATGAGCAATGGTCAAATTGGTTCCTGGAAGTGACCGCTCAGGATGCCAGCCTTCACTGCTATCTTGTACTGATGAGTGTCTAAATCTCAGTTCATACCACCAAAGATGTTCCTTGGATCCCCTCTACCCCTGTCCATTGCTAGGTTCCATTTTTCACAAAATCTATGACTCCTCCATTTTCAGTGATTTCATGGTTTCACAATTTTACTGAAAATTTCAAGGATTTTGCAAAGTCCCTGGATTCACAACTTTACTACAACATATACTGATCTTAAAACTACTGTATCCTTGTCTTTGATATATAGTAAAACCACAATAATCTAACATTCCGAAAGCCGGCAATTCCCCAAAACCAGCAAGATTTCAAAATACATACAGCATTAGGTTTATTCTGATGTCGGCAAATCTCCCGAAGTTTGGAACAGCTGCTTGTAGTTCCCGGTTCAGCTGCTCTGTCATCCGGCACTGTGGGTGGAGTTCGAGCAGTTTTTTGGCTTCAGTGCTGCGTTTACAGCACATGTGGTATATGGCAGAGCCTCCCCAGCCATTTTCAAACTGGCTTTTTCAAATTGAGCCCAACCGTGCCAGATTATCGGGGTTTTACTGTAATGCCTTTCACCTTGGGTCAAAGCACTTTGCAGGGTTTACTATAGTGTTGTAACTATTTATTTTGTAGATACAATAATGTATGCAATACATTGGGATGTTATCCAGCAGCCAATTTATGCACACCAATGTCCCTTTCTGTGCTTATCTTGATAAATAAATTTGCTAACTTCAATTTCTCCAATGTGAATAACTTCAGAACTTTGTCAAACATGTTGCATTAACTTCCTTTTAGAATAAATCTTAATTCTTTCATTTCAGCATCCTTCCTCCACATTGGGAGGTAAAATCATTGAAGTGACATTCTTTAAGGCGTATTGATGTATGCAATACAGTAAAAGCCTGTTTACCCGGCACCCTCGGGACCTGGCCTATGCCGGTTAAACAACACGCCGGATATTCGGACAGATCCAACGGCGAAAACCCAACACAATTTTAAAAAAACTTATTTTAACATATACTATATTAATAATAGACTAAAAAATGACAAATAAGACCTTTATTATTCACCTAAAAATCACCTTTGCTGGTAGATGCTTGGTTTGAAGCCATGATGCTGGCATACAGGTGCAATCTATCTTCTACAATAGCTGATATGAGGGAAAAAGATGGTAGTGCGACTTTAAGGCTCTACTAGCGGCATGCCAAAATACCATTGTGAGGGAAAAAAACGGCAGCGCCACCTTCAGACACTAATAGCACCATTCCAAAATACCGATAAGAGGGAAAAAAAAGCGCCATCATGATTGTGCCGGATAAGATCCGGTTATTCAAATGAAGACCTTTTTTTTTGAGGTGGTGGTTATACGGAAGTTACAGATAAACACGCTTTTACTGTACATTGAAATGTGCATTTCCTGTAGTTCTGTGGTTAAGAGCACTCATCTTGCAACTTGCCTGGGTTCCATTCCCAGGCAGGACAAAACATTGGACAAGTTTCCTTACACCATACATCTCTGTTTACCTTGCAGTAAGTAGGAATCCAGTTGTTAGTCGATTGCTGGACCACTTTTCCAGGGATGATGATTCCATCCAAAATTTATTTGGTCACTCAATCCACGATTGTATGAAGGACACTGCGTGCGCAATTGGCTGCTGCATTTTGCCCATGAAATAGTCAATTCACTTTACAGTGTATTCTGTGAAGCTCTTTAAGATGTCTCGAAGATGTGATAGTGCAGTATATCAAATGCAAGGATAATTATTATCATTTTTCACTGGAGAAACATACACGCAGATCATTTGCGAGGTCTGGTTTCAGTGCTGGTTTTTCGCTTTCAAAAATTGTTTTAAATATTTCATATTTACCAAAAAGTTGTTTATCTGATCTTAGTTTTGAGCTATTGTTTTTCATATTGTGATGGTAACAGCTGCAGTAATTGCTACAAATACTTGAGAAACAAAAGCGATTAGGCCAGTCTGACAAATTTGACAAGTTTTCTTCCACAAGGCATGCAAATCGTATTTATTGGAGATTATTTGAAGAAAAAAGGTCAGTGAAATTCGCCCGAGAAGCTGCAAAACAGTGAACCTGTCAGGATACAGCACCTTGACTTCTAAACCCATGCCTTTCATTTGGCTGCTGCTCAGAATTTCACCATGTGTCAGCACTTTATTATTTTCATGGGGGAGGATGGGCAGAAAGGAGAAATCCAGATTTAATTTCTCTTGGGGGAGGAGGAAATTACATTTCATAAAGTCAGAATATTTGTGTCTTGAGGAAGTTAAATGAGCCAATTATCTGTGTTAAATAATTAAGAGCAGAATTCAGAGGAACACTGCTAATACTCACAAGTACTTCATACAGATTGTATCTTCAACAATGAGGACCATTTTATAACTTATTCCTCAATACTGAATCTTACATATTTCTAGTGCAATACTGTTCAGAGGGATTGTGTTTTGGATAAGCAAAATGCATTAATGAATCTGTGACACTATTTAAAAAGGGAATTTCTACCGCTATTCTGGCTATGTTTGCAAATTGGCTGCTAGCTTGCTACAAATAGTCACTGCACTGCCTGTTGTGATGTAAAATAAGATTAGGGCAACAATAGGGCGGAAAAGGAGAGGTATTACAAACTATGAATTAATATTATTAGCAAAAGTAAGGATAAAGGATAGAGACGTTCAGCAGAGCTGCCAACCTTCAAGGAAGGATTTTGTTATTGCCTCTATCACTTCAGTATCAGCCAATAATTAAGCCAGGGCTCAACATTAACACGCATCCAGGTACTCTGGACACCTTAATTTTGCGCGTCCGCGATTTACATCCGTGTTTTAGATTTTCAGGTTTCACTCCTCCAAACAAGGGACCGCATTCATCTGCATATTTGTCTGTATTCATCCGTTCGTGTGTCACTTTGCCGCATTTGGGAAAATTGTTTATTATTTCTTGTTTGAATAAACGAGAATAGTTTAAGAGAAATAAAGTGTTGTGCGTAGATCTTAAGATTGCTTTGATTTGGCTCAAATCTTAAGATAAAGAGAAGTGAAGGATCTTGACTTTCAGGGTGTACTTGAAAGGAACGTACATGTAAGTCACGCAATAAAAAAAGCGATGAATACCATGACATTGTAAAACACAGGTTACTATAATCAAACATATGGGATTTTACTTGTTCAGTTATTGGTTCCACAACATCACCATTCTGGTAATTTTTATTCCCTGGTCTAGGTCGTTTTCAATTTGTTTGATTAGGTTTTCTTCATCTCAGTCAAATAAAGTAGCATACAGAATCTTCTGACATTTATGATTCTTCAATATTGTATATGTATAAATACACACATTCTTTCATTCAAAGGATCAAATTTGGATCATATCCAATTCCCAATTTTTTTTCTAAAAGTAACAATTCCTATTTAAAAACTTGAAAAAGGATAATTTTTCTTCTTTAGTGAACCCATTTTGTGTTTTTCCACCAGTACCTAGGAAACTCGCCACGACCTGCTCTGCCTTTCCCCACCTCAAAATCGCCCAACTTTGCCACTGTATCGCCCATCAGGCTACCAAAACCCTCACCCATGCATTCATCATATCTCGGCTCGACTAAGCCAATGCCCTGCTTTTCGGCCTTTTCAACTCTTCCCTCCAAAAGCTGCAGATCATCCGGAATTCTGCAGTTCGTGTCCTCTCCCACACTAGGCTCCATGATCCCCTTACCCAGCTCCACTGGGTCTCCATCCCCCAGAGGATACAGGTTAAAATCTTCACCTTCAAGGCACTCCACAGACTTGTTGCTTCCTAATTCTGCGATCTACTGTCCCCACATCAACCTGTCCACTCCCTCCGCTCAGGAGGCTGTGGCCTGTCGCACAATCGTAGGATCGGCCTTCAGCCTTTCTGCTCCCACCCCTTGCCTCCTTCAAGGTGTGTCTCAAATCCTCTTCTTTGACCCTGACTTCATCCACCTTCCCTGCCCTCCATCTTCCCCTCAGCTTGGATCCAAATCCCTAACTGTCCAGTGCCTCCAGACATGAAAGGCACTATAAAAATGTCACTTTGTATTGTTTGCATTGCACTCCATCTTTAGTAAATGAGTCACCTGTAATCATGGAACTATTTCAAAACAATCCTATTCCTCTCTAGATCTTCAAAAAGGAACCTTTCTTCAGCAACGCTTTTGATCAAAATCTTTGTGTCATTTCCCATGGCTAGTATTCACCATTTGTAAACAGTGTTTCAAAATGTTCTTTGAAATGAAAGACAGTCTACAAAAATGTAAGTCAAGATGTATTTGCTCTTTTCAACTCTTCATTGAAGTTAGAATCTCAAAAACACCAAACACTATTTCTTCATTGTATTCAATTTACTGTATGTGGTAGTGTCTGGAATTTTGTATTCGCACACAAACAGAAGGTAACATTTCAGTAACTATAAACAAAATGTGTGGAAAACACAGGATTTTTTTTAACAATTTCTATTTAGATTTTTTTTAAACTTCACATTTGGTTGACTAAAACTACAAAGCAAAGCACTTTATGCTAATTACACTCACATGGACATTTAGTATCTGGGCAAGCCACTATTTGACTGAAAATTGTCTGTTTGAATTGAGAAAAATCTATGAAATGCCCAAGACTTGCTTGAAAAGTGAAAAACTTAAGTGTACAATTACATTTGGCTAATATCCGTTAGAAAAGCCCAACAACCACATCATTCATTAATAAAGCAGCACCAATTTAGCACAAATGAACCAATGCAATCATTAAACACAATGCAACCTTGAATCCAGAAATTCAAAGTTAAAAATTAATATTTCAGAACACATTACATTTTGTAAATAAAATGTAAGAGCACAGAATTAGCTCTATGCAATGTTTATGTATTTTAGAGCCTTGTGAAAACTTCAGAGAGCTTAACAGCTGATAGTCCAAATTGAAAGATCCATCTTATTTGTGATGTCATTTCACTTTAAATATCTATCCATTACTGATTTGATTTTATATTCGCATCCTGAATCTGTTGACATTTGTGTTTCTTCAACTCACTTGGAAGATTAAATCCACCCTTACAATATGGGCAGAAGATGAGAAAATCTTCTGTATGAATTGTCCTGACATGTCTTTTGTAGTTTGCAAATAGGTAGGAGCTGTAAGGACAGTATTGGCATTTGTAAAGTTTTCGGTCATCAATCTCACCGGATTGGTTAGTCTTCGAATTATTTTGTTTATGAACTTTTATGTGATGCTGCAGATCACCTTGTCTGTCAAACTTGGCACTACAGCGATCACAGCCAAATGTTTTCCTCTCTGCATGAGCATCACTGACATGATCACTCAATGCAGTTACATCTCCAAAACTCAGCTCACAGTACCCACAGGACAGATGTTTCTGTCGGGCAAGAATGGGTTTGTGCTTATTGTATGCTCCTTGCTGATCAAACTTTTTTCCACTTTTATCACAAGTTACAATGTTATCTTTTGAGGATGAAGAGTCTTCTTGATGGCCTGACCCACACTTTGCAGTTACCATAAGTCGCAGCTTTGACGTCTCCATCTTACCAGTTTTCAGTTTTGAATCATTTTTTGATGATTCTCTCAACATAATAGCTTCTGATGATTCAATTTTTGCAACAGAATTTCCGTCCACTTGTTCTACTTGCTTATGTGAACTGTGAGATGGCACAAAGGAAGGTACTGAATTGGTCAATTTTACCTCTGCATTCTGTTGCCTGTTAGTACCTGTATTTTCAGAGAAAGCATTTTTTCTCAGCTGTGGATTACACTGCTTCTCATGATTCTTATAAGCTCTTGCATAATCAGATTCAAAATCACAATAGGAACATTTGTAATACGGTTCTCCAGTGTGCACAGACATGTGTCTCTTAAGTACCTGGTCAATAACAAAATATTTCCCACATACACTACACTGGTAAGGATAAGGTTTGTTGTGTTTTACAACAATGTGATACAGAGCACTACCTTTACTTTTACAGCGAAAATTGCAGGAATTACAGAAAAAGGTTCCTCGAACATACTTCACATTTTCTGCTAAACTTTTCTCTTTTTTCTTTTCTTCAGAAGGCTCGTCTTCCTTTTTGTTTTCTTCAGGAGGCTCCTCAGGTTTACCTGAAACTGTAGATTTACCACCCGATCCAGATTCAATTGGGTATCGGCCACTATAATCACAATACTCAAACTCGAAATGCTCAGCATTGACTTTCTTCTTGATTTTCTTCTTGCAGGAATGCCCATTTAGTTCAATAAGAGTAGAGAATTGAAAACCACATGTTTCACAGATAAAATCAGTAACTCTGCTTCTGGCATCTTCTGAACTGTAATTTCTCTTGATCAAATGCTTCTGTTTTCTAGGTTTCTTCTTACTGGGCTGTAGGACACTTGTGCTTGCTTCCTTTGATTGTTTAAGACTCCTTTTTCCACCTTTAATGGATTTTTTCCCTTGAATCATTTTGGGTTCTTTCAAATCTTTCTTTGAAGTTCTTTTTTTTCTCCCACGGGCTATTCTGGCGTGGGATTCAGTTGTTTGAAAAGCCTCTTTATTTCCCTTCTTGATCAATTTTATATGTTGTTCTACTACATGATGATAAACATTCCTGTACAATCTGCTTGTGAAGAAACACTGTTGACAATGAAACAACTTTGCACTTTTCTGGTAAGTCATGATATCTCTTAAATCAGCATGTTCTGAGGTACTGGAAGCAAGGTGCTTTTGAAAGAGTTCATGATCAGGACTCTTAAAATCACAATTTACACAAACTAAATCTTCAGAGGCATTACAAATCTCGGGATTGTTTTCCAATTTCTCTGCTGTGTGAAACTGAGCAGAATTTTCTTCTTGCTGACTGGTAAATTCCTTTGCTTGCATCTCTGCTACAGGTCAATTCATAACTTTCCAATGGTCAAATGTTTTACAATAAATGTCTTCTGTGTGTGGGCTTTCAGTTCTCCCGAACCTTCCCTATTCACAGGTGCACGGGATCCTCTAAAGGTACTATTTTCTGGAATGATTTTGAGCCTGCAATGTATTCAAATCTCAGACCACGAGCTATGCAGAAAAGTCAAATGTGGCATCTTCCATTGTTAAAAGCTAAAAGATGTTACTATTTAACAAACAGGACTGTGAGGTCCACAGTATCTATTTTACAGAAAGGTCCACTGCAATTCCCACACCGCCTTCACCTATAGAGAAGGCAAATTGGGAATAGTAAGCAATATTTGCCAGCTGTTGACAAGCTCTTAAAAATTCAAATGGTTAGACCAGGAATATTTCCAATATCTTCTCCCTCCCCCCAGATTTCTCCTTTGCTCCCCGAGGGGCGGTGATGGGGGGGAGGTGGTGCAGGGGAGTTTGTCACCCTCAGGCTGGAATCAGAAGTTATTGGTGAGAAGTTGCTCATTGTAGGCTGGGATGGGTTATTGAGGAGTTTCTCCCCAGGGTGAGGGGTGATTTCTTTTTTTAGGTGGGGGAAGAGTCTCTTACCCTGTCATGTTCCGTCCGTTTGTTGGATTGTCCATCCCCCAGGAGTGTGAGTGTGCGTGTCTCCTGTCTGGAGAGGTCCCCCCGGGGTGGGGAGGTCTCCCCAAGATGGGCAGGCCGGTGTCAGGAGGTCTCCCCGGGAGGGGGGGGGGAGGGGCAGGCCGGTATCGGGAGGTCTCCCCGGGGTGCGCAGATCTCCCCGGGGGGGGGCAGGCCGGTGTCGGGAGATCTCTCCGGGGTGGGGAGGTCTCACCGGGTGGGGGGGGGGGGGGGGGGAGGTCTCCCCGCTCCGCCGTTAACCGCCTCGCGCTGACTAACCTTTCACCACATTCAAAGCTAACGGTCGGCGCGAGCCAGAGGCCCGGATGCAGCGGAGGAGGCCGCGCGCCGCTCTCAGGCGGCACCAGCGCAGGGAGCGCTTCAACCCACACCCCGCGGCGGCACCAACCCCTGCCTCCCCCCCCCCCCCAAACACACACACACTCTCTCTCTAACACCCCACCACACACACACACACTCCCCCTCTTCCCTCCACTCACCAAGCCACACCAGCGGAATCAACGGCCGCCCATAATTAAGACGAGGCGAACCCGTACAGGCCGAGAGTTAGGAATTGATGGGCCGGGTCGGTCGAGGTTAGACTAAACCAGCAGCGCCTCTGGGAAGAAAGAGTCGCCGAGTCTCCGCCACGCATCCGGGAGGTGGTCCAGTGTAAAACAAACCACATACACAAGTGAAGGCCACACAGCCTGGCAAGGTCTCCCCCCCACACCTCAAACCACATAGAAAGGAACGGGTAGCTGCGGGCGGCAGGAGCGGTCTGATTGGAGATGTCGATGTAAACCCGCCAATGAAATACCCTGGTCCTGCTGAATGATTGGCTCAAGGAGCCGCTGAGGCGGGGGGTTAAATGTAATGAGGTATAAAATGTACCATGGTTTACATTAACGCATGTGGTGGGGGAGGTAAAAGTTCTCGTGTGAGGAAGAGGGAAAAGTCTCCACCTTCTTGGATGGGTAGAAGAAACAGAGAGGAGAGGGAATGAGAGTATGAGAGAAAGAAAACAGTTTATTTCTTCCCCAGGACCAGGGGTTGACATATGAGATACAAGGGGACGGTAGATACATCATTCTTGTATCCGATATAATATCAAGTTGTTGACATATCTCAAAGCTCTTCACAGAATTTTACTCTCAAGTGTAGAGACTATATTTGCAGGTCCTGCAATGTCCCACAAACAGCCCTGAAGTAAGTGACCAATTTTAACTAAGGAATTGTTGGTCAGGACACCAACAAGAGTAAGTTCTGTTATTGAATCATGAAGGGCACCATGGGTTTGTATAGTAACAACAACAACAAAACAACAAAATTACATTTATAGAGTATAGAGTGCCGTTCACGTTGGGAGGACGTGAAGTAAAAGCAAAAACTAGTTAAAAAAAAGACCATGCCCATCAAGTCCTCTCCTCAGATAATTCGTAAGAGTAATTGTTACATTTAGTAACACTTTTCACAGCAGGAGAACATGTTAATTTGCTTCACAAGATATACTGCAAAGTGTAGCGAATGCGTACTTTGTAGGCAGGTCATGGCAAACATGTCTTGCCGATGAGCCAAACTCATCAGCAGTGCTCTGAATGAATTACTGCAAATCTGCCTGTTTTATGAACCGAATGACCGAGAAGATTAACTTGGTTCTGATATTCCATTATCAATCACATCATCTTGGAGCCAATTCAGGTCCAAGTAGTCCTTGCTTATCTTCCCCCAAGGAGATATGAAACATGAAAAATTGGTTGGAGATACCTTCGTCAGAGATCATAAGACAATGTCTTAATACTGTTACATGTTGTATAGATTAATTTGCCGTCAGAATTTTTGCAAATTCAATTTAATAGGAACCCTATGCTTCATCTAACCCAGAATCTTCACACAAATTCCTATCAATAATTGTTGAGTTTATACCTAATTCAAGAACTGGATAATATTCTTCATTATCACAAATACCAAGACAACCTTATGGCCGTCTCGGTTACTCCAGGTCAGGAGCTAGGAGGGTCTATAGTACTCCTGACAACACAGCCAGGCTGACTCATCAGCAGGACTTGGAAGGGTAGACCAGTCACTGGAGGTAGGAACTCTTTCCACTCAACTCCCAATAGCTCTGCAAGCCAAAGCTCTATTGGGTAGGGTGGTCTTACCTGGACAAGCAGCAAGAAAGGTTGCCAGACAGTGTCTCAATGGCAAACTGGTTTTAGCTTGTTAGACACCAGCAGTACCCCCAATGCACATATTGAGTTCCCCAAACCTTGGGTCAACCTGTGCCTAATACTTGCTGGATTTAGGTAAGCAGGTTGCGTCCCTCTGTGGAGAGTGTACATACCATTCCAATAAATATTTCTGTCTTTCCATGTACAGGTGGAATGCATGGAAATCAGTTTGGATTGGATATTAAACAAGGTGATGGGTTTCTGCCTTGTGTTAGACATCCAGCTAACCCCCCAAAATTCATGGGGAACATGAAATCTTGACCATGTTTGAGCACAAACATTTTTGAGTGGCAGTAAAGTAATTACTTAATTAATTAATTAATGGTGTTTAAAATGCAAAATTCATAAACCAGGTGCCTTTATTGATTGCAGTTTGCGAATATCAGAAGACAAGATGACAAAACTGTCATCTTACTCACATGCATTGTAATGTCCGTGGAAGGCCATATATATTTCACTGCAGGTACCTTTTCTTTTAAAAGATACTATAATTAGAAAAAAAGGTTTTCCGTGTCATAGTATTGAGATATTAAACTTCACACCAGATTATAATTGGACCGCAATCTATATTATTGTGGCTAAACGTGTAGGCATGACAATGTTATCTGTGGAATGTTTATGCAATTGATTACAATTAAATTATATAGTTTGCTATGCAAGATTGAAAGCTTCATTCACCTCAATTTCATCAAGAAAGACTCAAGCTTTAAATGGATTCTCCTAGAACTTACGTAGTTTTGTATGGATGTAGTTTGGAGGCGGGGAAGGTAAAAGAGAATCCTTGTGTTCCCAACCATCAGCACATTATTGATTCATCCATTCAAGTAAGTTAATTTCTGAAATCAATGATAAATATTTGATAATCTCTCCCAAACCATTTTATTTAACATATATTCACATTTAAGCAATAAAATTATTTCATGAGAGATCTGCTAATGTCACTTAAATATTTCATATTTATACTGAATATACTTAAAGATTAATCTCTAATAAGTTAACTGTCTTTAACAAATCAAATTTACATATCACATATTTACACCATAAAACATTCATGCAAAATGGATGTTCAATCACAAATATCGAACAACAAGCAAAGTGTGATCCAGGATCTGAATTAAATGCAGACTTGTACACTTTTATTAATGTATTTTTGATCACAAAAATAATGAAGAATACTAGAGCAGAAGATGGCTTGATAGTAAAAACAAAATTATACTATTCAGAAACACAAATTATGATTTTATAACAATTTGAACTATCATGCCAAATGAGGTTAAATGCATTGTAGATTCAAGTTCAAAGAAGCAACCAAGATACACTCAAGACAAACATTTCTATAGACCTAAAGTTAATTGTAAAATTATGTAGCACATTATCTAACTGCAGCTTAAAAATTGCTTTTTTTCTTTCAACCTATTGCATTAAAATTACGCCACAAAGTGTACTGTAAAATAACCTATACAAATGTTAGAGCTTGTGCTTTAATTTCTTTGTGTTTTTTTAAACCATGTTTGCACTAATAAAGGATCAAGAAAGTGACTTCATCAACTTGCTCAAATCTTAACAAAATCTTTTGCCACAAAATGTTTGATGGACTCAAATCTAATCTTAGCGTTTTCATGGATTGAAAAACCAAATGTCAGATTTGCTAAAGCTGGATGTCAGGAATCTGCTTCAAGAATCACTCACACAGCAATTAGGGGATTCCAAATGAGGTACAACTACACAATGAGTGAATGCTAAATATCCCCAATGCACAGTCTTTAAATGACTGCCTTTCCAGGAGTTTCTTATTGTAACAAAATACGGTTACTATGCTCTATCAAATGCAAAAACTGTTACTTTAACTATCCTGAGCAATAATGAACAGCTCAGTTTATTATTTTCACTACCAAATTCAGAATGTTAAATTAATGATACTGTATAGTGAATTTACTATTTCATATTTTGAATGTAATTTGCAATGCTATTAACAAAAGACAACCACAAAGTAATACTACTTTAACATACTGGACAACCTTTTAAATTACCACTGTCTGGAGTCTGCGACGTTTTGCTCTCAAATCTGTAATTGGAATAGTTAACAAAAGTGTTCTGCTCAACTTAAGACGCTCATTCAACTTATCGCACTTTCATTCTTCACTCTTCTCAGAACCTGCTCCAACAGAACTGTCATCTTCATATTTTCTTTCTGTGCTGTCTTCAGAAGATTTGCTACAGCAGTCATATATCTTTCCACCAGATCCTAGGCGTGTGCGACAGCGTGCTCCAGGTTGGTACAACTGCATTGCTGGACGGTCCTGCACAACCAAAACCAGAAAAAATCGTACTACTGTGCATCACCCGTGTAGTTGTATTGAGATGTATACTTATAAATATTGTGTGAGAGTTACATTTTTGTGTCACCACAATGTAACAGGATGGGTACACAAGAAGTGCCAGACTGTTTTTCATTCAAGCTATGATATTATGAAGAAATTGAGTCACCAGTAGAACTAAAACAAAAGCAGACCAAATGCACTGCAGGCTAGTCAACACCTGAAAGGGAACAATCCATTATTTCAGAAAGAGCTTTCATAAAGCTAAAATAATTGGTCTGCGATAACTGTTTTGGTGAAGATGATGGGTCATACCTGAACTGTTGATCTATGGCCTATTTCTCTTGCCAGATGCTGATTTATCATCTTTATATTTCCAAATTCTCCAATTCTAATGCAGAATTCCAACATTTTCAGACTGGCATTCTATTTGTGCTATTACAGATATCTATTGATGTAGCTCAGTATGTTTTGAAAAACACTCAGCTAACAACAAACAATTCCAATTTAAATTTTAGTCATTATGTGACTAATTTTGAAGCTCCACTGTTTACTATTCCTACAACTCTTGCTGTTATGTAAACACTTATTTTTTTTCATCAAAATAGTTAGCTGTGATTTTACAAAATGAAAATTTGATTTTGAGTAATAGCCTCGACAAGAAATACTAAGGAATTCTATTCATAGGAAGCTAAACTATCAGATGTGCTTGGCTAAACAATTCTTATCTCTATTCACTCACATGCCTTTAGGAACACAGCATCAATTTAGCTAAGCTTAATTGTACAGAGTAAGTCTCAACACCATACCATTTAACATGAAGAGAATTTAATTTAAATATAAATTTGATTAACTCGGATTATCAGGTTTTCGTGGGCTTTGAATGGTAATATTTGAACCGTATAGAGAAGAAAACTTCAGAAGTCAGCATGCCAAATTTATCATATTTTATTGAACAAAATACTTAAACACAGTATTAATGTATGGTTTATTACAATGTTATAGGTACCAGGATTTCTATAAAAGATGTTTATATATCAGAGATTTGCTCTGCTTATGTTTTGAGCACTCGAGAACAGACTAGAGGATTCAAAGCTCTTTATGAGAAAATGTTTCATAGATAATCTACAAATACAGTTACTACACTTTCAGGAAAACTCTGAAGCACTTTCAGCTGTTTTGAAGTGATGAGGCACAAAATCAAGAAACAACAACAGTAACAAAATTACATTTGTATAATGCCTTTCATGTCGGCAGGACTTCCCAAGGCACTGGACAATCAATGTTTCAGACCTGAGCTGGGGATGGGATCGGGGTGGACGATGGGACTGTTGAAGAGGAGGGACTTGAAGAAGGCTAGGGAGGGGGCAAGGACGAGGGACTGTGGGATGGAATTCCAGAGATTAGGGGCAGAGTGGTTGAAGGCTCATCTGCTGATGGTGGGGTGGGTGGGTCGGGAGACATGGAGCAGACAGGAGCCCGCTGAACGAAGTGGGCAGGCAGGTTGGTAGGGGGAGACCACAGAGGTAGAGTGGGGAGAGGCCTTTGAGGGTTTTGACAGTGAGGACCAGAATCTGGAATTGAATCCTCTGGGTGATGGGGAGTCAGTGGGAGTCAGTCGGGGGAGATGGGGTCATGGAGCGGACATGAGCTGCAGAGTTCTGGATGATGTGGGGCCTTCGGAGGGAGGAGTTGGGAAGGCCGATAAGCAGAGCGTTGGCGTAATCGAGCCTGGATGTGATGAAGGCATGAATGAGAGTTTTGGCAGTCTGAGGGGTGAGGTAGTGGTGGAGTCTAGCAATCTTGCAGAGATGAGGAAAGGCAGAGTGGGTCATGGCTTGGATGTGGGAGTGGAAAGACAGTTGAGGATCGAACAACACACCTAGAAAGGATTGATTACTTGTAACTGACCATGTTTTTGTGAAGAGAAAACAAGATCTTGAAGTGATATGATCAGACTTAAAATGCAAAATGTTTGGATAATGTAACTGTAAACCAGTTATTTCGTTCATTTTGGTTGAAGAACTAGATAGAAATACAATAATAAGGGATACAGAATATAGAGATTAGAAATTAGAATAAATGTTTCTGGCACAGAGAAGTGGCTATATAGAGCACATATCCCTTCAAAAACCTTTAATACTCTCTCAATGAACTTTAAATGGATAAAATATCAAGTTAAGAATGGGAAGATTGTAGAATATTTGTAGCCAGTGAAGATCAAGGTGTATACAAAAAAAACTCCTGTATTTATGAAACCACAGAGAATTAATCTATGGAATACAACAGGTGAATAGTGCCAATAAAAGATATTTGATATCCTGTAGTTTGTTTGATTATTGTAATAAAGGATGATTTCGTAATTGGAAAAATACATTCCTACTAGATTTCCCCATAGAAGCAAGATTCACCATTATTAGCTGAAGTGCCTGTAGCAGGATGAGTACATTCCCACAAAGCTCAGACAGATCTTCAGGCAAGTTTACCAAAAGGTATTATATGAAAACAAGATCTTGAAGTAATATGATCCAGACTTAAAATGTATAATTATATGTCTAAGGCTTGAACCTTGCAAGAACCTACTCAAACTTGATAGGCAAAAGAGAGAAGCAAATAAAATGTAACGCAAATTATGAATGAATAAACTGCGCCAATATATTAATTTATTTCACCAAGAATATTCGCTATTTTATAGTGATGTCAGTGCCTATAAATAATCCAACACTTATCAATTTCCTTCTCCATCTGATCTAAAGGTTTCAAAGAACCCGATACACTGAACCTTTGTGTCATAATTTCTATTAACTTTGCAATACAAAATTACATTTGTGTAGTGCCTTTCATGTCAGGAGGACATCCCTTGGGATAACTGGACAATCAGGGATTTGGACCTGTGCTGAGGGGGGATATTCAAGGATGATAAAGGCAATGAGGCAAAAAGAATGTGGGATGCAGTTCCGAAGAGTGGTGGCAGAAAGGCTGAAGGCCTGACTGCCAGGCGGGCAGGGTGGCGGATGTTGAGCAGGCCAAAACCTGCTGAGCTGGGGGAGCGGACGTGTTGATATGGGATTAACAAGTCACAGATGTAGGAAAAAGCAAGACCATGAAGAGCTTTGAAGGATTGGATAAGGATTTTGACCTCTAACCTCCGGTGGTTGGGGAGTCAGTGGAACCAGGCAAAGGGGGTGGGTTAGGGAACCTGGTGTGTGTGATGGACACGAGCTGCAGAGTTCGGAATCAGGTGCAGCTTATGGAGGGAAGAGTGGGGAAGGCCGACAACCAGGGAGTTGGCATACTCAAGCCTAGATGTGATGAACGTGTGGATGAGGGTTTCGGGGTCTGAGGGGTGAGTCTGTGGTGGATCCGCACAATGTTGCAGAGGTGGGGAAAGGTATATTGAATAATAATAATAATAGTAAGTAATAAGTAAGTAATCCTTAAGTTTATATAGCGCTTTCCATGTCTTATCGATGTCCCAAAGCGCTTCAGAGTTTGGGGAAGGAAGGTAGGAAAATTAACTGTATATTTGTGGGTGAAACGTGGCAGCCAAATTGCGCACAGCAGTGTCCCACAAACAGTCGTGAAAATAGGGCCAGGGGAGAAAGGGAGAAGAGAGGAAAGGGGGAGAGGAAGACGAAGGTGGGGAACAATAGATCGGAAAAGGGAGGGGTGCAAGGGAGAGAGGGAGGGAAGAGGGGAAAGGGAGTAAGGGAAGAAGAAGAAGAGAAATCGTTCCATTTGATATAGCGCTTTGCATGTCTTCTAGACGTCTCAAAGCGCTTCACAGAATATACTGTAAAGTGAATTCACTATATATGTGCCTGAAACGTGGCAGTCAATTGGCACAGCAGTGTCCCACAGCCGGTTGTGGATGGAAATGATCAATGCAATATTTTTTCTTTTAAGGATTATTATTAGGCCCGTGGAGTAAGAAAATGTGCCTAAGATTTTGACCTGCCTGGAATTGAACCCAAATCTCTCGCTTGTAAGGCGAGTGCTCTAACCACTGAGCTACAGGACTCCACTGATGTCATGGCATGGATGTGGGGTAGAAAGGACAAGATGCCAAGGTTCCAGACTGGCTTAGTAAGGTGAAGTCTGCATCCATTGAGGGTGATGCTTCCAGGTGTGGAGGTGCCTGAGATGGGAGCCAATCAAGAGAGCCTTGGTCTTGTTGAGCTTCATCTGTAGAAAGTGAGCTCATCCAGGACATGAGATCTGACAAGACATTTTGCCAGGATAGCAGTGGTTCTGGAGTCGAGGATGGAGACACAGATAGAGTTGAGGGTCATCCGCATACTAGTGGAAGTTCATCCCTGGATGGTGTCACCAAGACATTTACATCTAAAGCCTCAGCTGCTACAATATTAAATGTAGCATTAATTATTAAGTATTAATATTCATTTAAAATGTATTACCATACTTTAAAGATCCAATCTATTTGGGTTCTATAGAGACACCTGTATGTGTTTACATGCTTACAAAGACAAGAACTTTTTCCTATGATTGCTTTCCCCAAATTAGCTTCTAGCACCGTAGACTTTGTGTTTTGTAGTTAGCTTAGTTGCATAAGGTTTTTTTACCACTCAAGATTGAGGTTACGATACATTATTCGTAAAGTAAGTAATTATGGAATAAACATTAGGAGAGTTTCAAGATAGCAATAAGAATTGGTAGAAGTTTCAATATACAGTGGCTTTCACAAACTTTTACTCTGTCAAATTATTTCCAATCAAAATAGTTTTTATTGGGTTTTATCGGTAGTATTTTGATAAGCTTTAAAAATAAACTTAACATAGTAAAATATACATGCAACATTTCAGGAATAGAAAAAAAATCTCTTAGATGGGAATGTTTTAATAAAGTACTTGAAACAAATACAGTAAATTACAGTACAAGACGATACCTGTTTGGGTAGAGTTTACTCATGCTATGTAGAACATTTGACTTCATGTATTGTGGCATGTATGGAGTATGCAGTTTATATTCTGGTATTTTAGAACATGGGACTTGAAAAACTACTCCAATTAATACTACCAATATCATAGTAGTTTGAAAAAATGGTGACAGGTACCTTATTTCTTATCCGCTCCCTTTTAGATGCCATGTCATCATTTTTGTCTTCTTTACCCAGTCTGTCCATTTTCTCAGTGCTAAACATGTAGTTAAGGCTGTCTCCCTTCTTCTCTCTATCTTGACCGTGCTCCTTCCCTCTTTTTGTTTCTTCCTCTTTTGTTCTCATAGCCCTTTCCATTTCATATCGTTCTCTTTGCCTTCTGCGTTCATCCTCACATCGCTTCTGTCGCTCTCGCTCACGTTCCTTCTCCCTCAATCTTCTTTCCCGTTCCCTCTCTCTTCGCTCTCTAGCACCATCATTTAGGGGTCTGAGTAAAAAAAAACCCACCAAATTTGTGTAAAAAAACTGAAAAAATAACTGAAATGTTGCATTTTACTAAGTTGTTTATTTTTAAAGGTTATCAAAATACACATATTGTACTACTGTTAAAGCCCAATAAAAACTATTTTGATTAGAAATATTTATTTCTTTTGTGTCTATAAAATCAATTAAATTAGTCTATGGTAATTATCAATAGCGAATATAGTACGTATATATCTTATTTCAAAAAATATTGTGATAAAGTATTAGCAGGTAGGATTCCTTTAAAAATGCATAGTTACAATATAACCTATTGAAAGTTGTCAAATTTTGTTTCAAGAATTTAGATACTGTAAATTATTTAAGGCTGATTTTATGCAATTGCACCTTTGGTATTGTAGTTTTCCCAGAGTTATCCATTAACAGCACAATCATTACACTTGGACCTCACTGACGAGATCTTTATACAGGTAACAAGAGTATATCTAACTGGTAGTTTATGATTGACTTTCTTTCATATGAGATAAAATATATGTGCCAGCTGCGCTCAGTTGGTAGAACTTTGGCTTTGGAGTTAGAAAGTTGTGTGTTTAAGACCCATTTGGGGACTTTGAACTCGCAGGCTGACACTCCAATGCAGTGTAGGGAGGGTGCGGGCTGCATTGCTAGTGGTGTCACCTTTTAGATGAAATGGTAAATGAATCAGTTGTTGCCTGTTCAAGTGGATGTGAAAGATTCCATGACACCATTCAAAAAGAGAATGGAATTTCTCCCAGATTCTTGGCTAACAATCTGTCAAATAAAATTGGTAATTCACTTCATGGCTGTTCGTGGGACAAATTGGCTGCTCTATTCACCTACACTTATAGTAACTAAGTGCTATGACTGGTAATAACACTGGACAACATGCTATAAGATGTCAACAAACTCTGAATTGTATTATGAAAAATTAAATTGGCTGAGAAAGAAGAGGTGAATTTGTTGTATGTCAGCCTGGCTCAGTGGTAGCACTCTCCTCAATGAGTCCAAACCCCAAATTGCGACTTGGAAACACATGGTCTAAGATGACACTGCAGTGCAGGGGGTATGTTGCAATATTGGAGGTACTGTCCTTCGGATGAGAGGTACAACCAAAGTCTCATCTACCCATTCAGGTGGATGTTAAAGATCGCATTGGCACTGTTCAGAAAGAGAAGGCAGCTTTGTCCGGGGTATTAACTAACAATCCCCCAAATAAAATTGGTCACTCATTCCAATGCTGTTTGTGAGACATTGCTGTTCGCAAATTGCCTGCCGCATTCTGTCCACTCAGTCAATCCACTTTACAGTATATCCTGTGAAGCTCTTTGACACGTCTTAATGATGTCTTAAGGTGCTATATCAAATGCAAAGATGATTTATTATTATTAGGTGGGCAACATGCCTGAAGTAGAAAATCATGGTACTGTATAAAGAAAAACAATTTACACTTCAGTAGTTCAGTAAGGAAGAGAACACATTGTCCATTCATCGAGGAGTTTCAAGTCACCCTAGCTTCCGAGATTCCAGTAACATCAGAAGAAGAAACACTGTTTTCATCAGTTCTCAAACCAAGAGAATTATGGTTGCTGCCTATGAACTTCAATACTGTCACCACGGTGACATAATAAGTGAGCAATTATTAATTTAGACATTAAATGGAATTATCATGGAATTGTCCTAATTTATAAATACAGTAGTTCAATTTCATAAAAAACAAATTGAAATAAATTTCAGTTGAACAGGCAAAAATAATACTTAATCTGTCTTACCTCAACTAAATTTGCAGCTACATTTATCAATGTACCAAAATTACAAACCAGGTTTGAAGGAAGAACACCCAATCACATAATACCTATATTGTGCTTACTCACTTATCTTTGACATCTTTCAGTGCATTCTCAGATCGTTTTCCTTGCAGGTTTCCAGAGCTGCATGGCTTTTCCCACTTTCCTTTTTCATCATCCCCATCCTGTCCTTTCTCCTTTCGTTTGTCTGAGTCATTTTCCTCCTCCTTATCAACCTTCTTCAACAACTGAATATCACAATGTAGCTTGATTACATAAGAAGCAGATAAACAGTAAATCTGTCTTACCTCAACTAAATTTGCAGCTAAATTTATCACTGTAACAAAATTACAAGAGAGGTTTGACATTTGATTTTATCCCACCACAGTATCATGCTTTTTTTTTAAAAAAAAGTGTCCTGGCCCCACGCACTCTTTCTGGTAAAGTTTCAGTCATAAAGAAATACTTCCTGGTGCCTGTCCTAAAATTGAGTTTGACTTCTCGGGATCTGAACTCAACTAATTTAGCAATACAGCCTGGGATCCTGTTTGTCTTGTGTACAGGCAGACCCTGCTTAACATTGGTTAACATTTTTTCACTATTACATTGCTGATACATTGGGAACGTATATTCGTTTAACGTTGCGACGTTCACTATTATGTTATTCACCAGCGGGTGGAAAGGGGGTACAATGGCGCTAGGTCCTGGGAGTGAGCCAGGCCGGCAGCGAGAGAGAGAGCCAGCCTGCAGCGAGTGAGACCGGCAACGAGTGAGTGAAACCGGCAGCGAGTGAGTGAGCTGGGCAGGTAGTCAGGGAGCGAGTGAATGAGCGAGTCGGCATTACTAAAAATGTCCAAAAGAACCTAACCCTAGATTTTACATTCATTCTTATGGGAAAAATGTATTCGCTTAACATCGTTTCGCTTAAAGTCGCACTTTGGAAGAACCAAACTATGACGTTAAGCGGGGTCTATCTGTATTGCAGCCTGTTTTGACACTGTGAGTGCTGAGTCAATTATTATCCATTGATAGCTTCAGCCTCCCACTAGTTGAAGATTCTTGTCCTCAACTCCTCCAAGGTCTTGCTTCTCCATATCACTGCACCTACTAAAACTTTAGCAACCTGTCCACTCCAACAGCTCAATGGACATTAGCCCGCTCCATATCCTGCCCCATCTCCTATCATCGGTTGGGCCTTCAGCCATTCTGCCCTCATCCTCTGGAATTCCACCCCGGATCCCCTCTGCCTCACACCTCCCCTACCTTCTTCAAGGCCCATCTCAAGGCATTCCTCTTTGACCATGCCTTCTGTCATCTTCCCACCCCTTCCTTGACCTCCGTCCCTCCCGATTCCAACCCCTAGTATGGACACAAACCTTTGACTGTCCAGCACTTTTGGATATCCTGACATGAAAGATGCTATATAAATGTAATTTTTTGTTGTATACAAATAGTTTATTTAATTTTTTTTCCTTGTTATTAGCCTAGATCCATATCCTATCAAGATCTCTCTGTAAGACCATTGCTGCTTCAACAACAACAAAATTACATTTGCGCCTTTCATGTCGGGAGAACATACCAAGTAACTGAACAAGTATGGTAGGGGTGGTGAGGGGGCAGGGCTGAGATGACGGAGGGCAGAGAGGTAGGAGGGTGGCCGAAGGCATGGCCAAAACGAGGGTCTTGACACCTGCCTTGATTGAGGCAAGGGAGAAAGAAAGTCTGGAGTTCCACGATGACCGAAGGTACACAAATCAAAGCAGAAGCTCAGGATGTCTGGCCTGCTCCATGTCTCCCGCTCATCCACCCTACCATCAATGGCCGGGCTTTCAGCCTCTCTGCCCCCGATCTCAAGATCCTCATTTTCAACCGTGCCTTCAGCCAACCTCCTACCTCTCTGCCCTCCCTCATTTCAATCCAATCCACCAGCCACCAACGGGTGGGAGACATGGAGCAGACAGGAGCCGCTGAACGGAGGAGGCAGGTAGGTTGATAGGGAGTCAGCAGGTTGGAGAGATAGGAAGGGGCAAGGCCGTGAATTGCCTTGAAAGTGAGGACGAGGATCTTGAATTCGATCCTCTGGGGGATGGGGAGCCGATGGAGCCAGGTGAGAGTGGGAGTGATATGGTTGTGGAGCTTAGTGCGGGAGAGGCCACAAGCTGCACAGTTCTAGATGATCTGCAGTTTGTGAACGGAAAAGCTGGGAAGGCAAAGAGGAGGGAGTTTCCATAGTCATGTCACCAGTATAAGCATTCAGCATCAAATTGTTAAGATGGTATTAACTGTAACATCTCACCATTTGAAATACACATAAAGAAAATTACATTCTAATGAACAACTCAATCATTTTAAGAAAGTAAAATACAGGTAACCTTGTTATAATGCATAAGAATTTGTTGCATGAGGTTGCACAATGCCAGCGCACAGGGGCTTAAAATCTTGCACGCACGGGAAAAGATTCACTTTGTACCTGGAGCTCCAAGGTAATTTTTCAAAATAAGATTGGTAGGTAGAGATAGAGAGTTAAGAAAACTCAAGAAAGAGATAGAGAGAGATCAAAAATGTTAGGATGAAAGAGTCAAAGAAAAAAATGAGAGCCTTGAGAAGGAGCACAATGTGATACCACAAGAACTAAAGATCATGATGGAACTTTTTTAGTTAGCACTGAAGGCAATTTGTATTTTGTCTAATATCCATTTATCTACAATGTTTGCTTGTTCTCAATGGGGTAAGTCCCCGTTGGTTGGACAACTGTCTCACACCAACGGGTGAAACTCACCTGATCGAGAAACACCATTTTCAACCTGATCCTAAATTTACTGCTCTTCACAGGTTGGATTGCTTTACACATCAGAAAACATTTCATATTAAAAACTAATAAACAAAATGCATTTTGGAGAGACATACCTTGATTTTTATTTCTTCTTTTCTTTCCTTTTCAGCTATCTTTTTCTGCTTCTCTGCTTCTTTTCTTTTACGTCTTTCTTCTTCTCTACGCTTTCTTTTTTCCTCCTCTCTTAAGCGCTTTTTCTCCAACTCTCTTCTCCTTCTTTCTTCTCTTTTCTCTTCTCTGAGTCGCTGAAACATTACAATATAATTGAAGCTGTCAATTTGAATAATCTTCAAACAATTAATATATTTATAAGTGAAACTCAAAAAGAAAAATCCCACCTGTTTTTCCAGTTTCTTGTTTTTAATATACTCCAGAAGGGGTGTAGTTCTCCTGGCTGTAAGCAAGATAGCAATTAAATTCAGTTTTATAAACACTGGTACAATAAAGTTATAAACACCTCTCTAAATTGAAAAATAGTAATGTAGATTCAAATAATTTCCTTGCAATAACATAACTTCAAACAGACAGATAAAGACAGAGAGACAGACAGGATGCAGCAAGCATGAATGACACCATTAACCAACCTGGTTTAGAATAACTGCTGAGCGTGTGGAGGAAATTAATTGATATGCATAACTCAAATTACAGATCAGATTGTCTTTATTGCAAATTAGGAGAGGGTGAAGAGGTGCGCAATGGGCTCCCAAGCAGCTTACTTGGTGGATACATTCCCCAATGTGAATCAACCATATTAATCCAGAGGATTTCATGATCGCTCCTGGATTTGTACTAGCTAGCTGACTTTAGGCAGAGCAGCAAAAGGCATTACAATTATTTTTAGTGCTCTTGGGTGAAGGAAGAAGAAAATGAACAATATCAGCTAGGTTTCCTGCTCCATTTCACTATCCAATACCCTCTGCTGATATGGTGAGGACTTAATTGGGCTTGTTTCTCACGTTCATTGCTGGCTAGGTTGCGATACTCAAGGCTAGCAGATCTAGATATGAAAAATGGCTATTTGGACAAAATACAGAAAGGTGGAACAGTACCGCAGCATGAGTTAGCCCCTTCAGGAGAAGAGTGGAAATTGCAAGCGGAAACAAGAAAAAAAAGAAACAACACAATCATTAAAGTAACCAGCCATGAAGAATTCATTAAAGCTAAAGTCATAGGAAAGGGAGTTAAACTGTTCAATATTTATGCCAGCAAGTCTACAGCAGACAGTAATGACAAATTAGGTGTTTAAATGAACATTTAAGAGACTGGCATGTACAAAACTTCAGAACCAATGTTCTGATTGCCAACTGTACATACACGACAAAGATAACTATCTTTATTGGTATCCATTATTCAGAAAATAGCATTTTTTTAAAAAAAATGGCCTCAATGCACTTCCTATGAGTAATATGAGATTCAATAAAAAGTGCCAGTGATTCTTAGGTTTGAAAAGTGCTCATTGGAGGACAGTAATACCACCGTGATGCCAGATAAAATATCATCAAGTGCAACTCCAACAGAGAATCTCATGTATGTCATACCAACTCTGAGAAATCTAGGCACTGATATAATCTCTGATCAGAGATGAGTTCCTGTGAATCAGAATCATGTACATGAGTTTCCCTGCAGGAGTAATAATTGTTCTCGAGGCATCAATTCCTCTGCAGATTTCTGCCTCGGATCTTGTGAGTCTCCTTGTATTAAAAATTATGCACCAGCAGAGGGCATTCAGCCTGTCATCTGTCATGATTACCGTATATCTCCGCCTATAAGGCGCACCCGCGTATAAGGCGCACCCCCCACTTGACCTTTTCTTGGTGAAAAAAACCGGAAGCATTTTCAATGATATTGCCGGCAGAAGGGAGGAGAGACAGGAGAGACAGGTAGGTAGGGAGAGAGAAAGGCAGGCAGCCAGGCAGCCAAGGAGGGAGAGAGGGAGACAGGCAGCCAGGGAGGGAGAGAGAGAGACAGGCAGGCAGACAGGAAGAGAGAGAGGGAGTGAGGCAGGCAGGCACGTAGGCAGGCAGGGAGGGAGGGAGGGAGGGAGAGAGGGAGAGAGGCAGTCAGGCAGCCAGGGAGGGAGGGAGGGAGGGAAGCAGGCCGGCAGCCAGGGAGAGAGTGAGGGAGAGAGGCAGGCCGGCAGCCAGGGAGGGAGAGAGGGAAGCAGGCAGGCAGCCAGGGAGAGAGTGAGGGAGAGAGGCAGGCAGGCAGCCAGGGAGAGAGAGAGGGAGGGAAGCAGGCAGGCAGGGAGGGAGGGAAGCAGGCAGGCAGGCAGGGAGGGAGAGGGAAGCAGGCAGGCAGGGA
The DNA here is from genome assembly GCA_035084275.1 of Hydrolagus colliei. NCBI lineage: Eukaryota > Metazoa > Chordata > Chondrichthyes > Chimaeriformes > Chimaeridae > Hydrolagus > Hydrolagus colliei. The sequence continues at coordinate 12,283,987 of CM068745.1, forward strand.
GAGAGAGCGGTAGGGAGGGAGTGAGGCAGGCAGGCTGGGTTAGGCAGAAGGCAGGCAGCAGGCACAGCACTGAAGTTCGCTGCTGTTGCCGCTGCCCGGGCGGCCGAGGCCGAAGGCCCGTCACCCGCTCCCCCCAACCCCCGCTGGACACTGACCAAACCCAGGCTGACAGCGCGCCGGCCGCCCCTCCTGTTTACTGTATTTCCGAGGCTCAAAATTTCTTGTACCTGCGTATAGGGCGCACCCCCAACTTTCGAGATCTTCCGACGTGAAAAAAAGTGCGCCTTAAACGCGGAGATATACGGTACCTTTTGTACAACACGTTGCCTCTATTTTTTTATATGTATTGTAGGTATAGATAATGTATTCATAGTTAGTGTATTTAAACATGCCTGCGCCTTTAAGAGGATTTGTGATTTTAAACACCGCAAACCATTTTTATTTAAAAGCCCACATAACTTTTTAATGCGGCAATAGACATAGGTTTGTTTAGGGATCATAAAATACCGTTGTGTTTTCTTAAAAGTGCCTTAGAGTCTCTGTAGATTCTTAAAGGAGGGAGAGAAGTATAACAACAACAAAATTACAATTATAGAGCACCTTTCACATCGGGAGGACATCCCAAGTAATACACAAAACAGGTTGCAGCTTGATTCAATGATCTGGTAGTGCGATAGAATTCTGATGAAAGCATCTCAGTTGCACGTGAAGTAATCCAATTGGGAAAACCTGTTGTTGTGTCGATCTCACTACTTAATTTTCATAAGAAGTGGGAACTTGCACGTATAGAGCTAGGATTTATATGGAGACCACCTAGTACATTGTGCGTTACTAAACTTGGCGGGTTACATTTAGGGATCAGAACTGTCACACTTTCTTCTACCTAGCTTTTCTTACCTATGCTCTTGTATACATTGTTGATCTAATTTCTTTGCAAAATTACATAGTAAATCACATTCGGTCAGGTGAGAATTAGGACCAGAAAACTAAGAAGTCGTACTCAAGAGTTTGAATCCAGGTGAGTCTATTAAGCCTTTTTGATGTTGATAACTGAGGGGGAAAGAGTACTGGCTTTATGGAAATATACTTGACAAAGCCAGCCAGGTTTTTAGAATGCTAAGAGTCCTGTTATAACAATATATTTGGGGTATTTAAATTACCAACTAGCATTATATTGGAGCACACCTCTGATCAGCGCTTCCAAATTCACTGTATATGCAGGTAGAAAACTGACTGCATTGGGACTCAACCCTACATGGAGGCCCTATATAAGTGCAAGTTGTTGTTGCGGTTAACTGGCTTCTCACATGGTGAATACTGAAGTCATTTCATATTCACTGTTTGCAGAAACCTAATGACCCATAAATCTAAATTTTGTAGTGCTCAAGAATCTGGTTGGGGTTCTGAAGCCTTTCTGCGCACATTTTAGATTTTATTGATAAGTAAATATCGGGGTGCACATCCCAATCACACAAGTGAATTTAAGTTATAATAACAATTATCATTTCATTTGGTACAGCACCATTCACATTAGAAGGATGGCTTAATGTACTTCACTGAATTTTACTATAAGATGTAGGACTGTATTTTGTATGTAAATGGAGCAGCCACAGCAATGTTTACAAATCACCAACTTAATCTGGGGGATTGTTAAACAGGACACTGGGAGCAACGCCCTTTTCTTGTCAAATAGTGCCACAAGATCTTTAATATCCATCTGAATAGACGGATGACACTTCGATTTAAAGTCTAATCCGATTTAAACAAGTATGCTTTAATTGTTTAATTGTAGTATGCAATTTTCAAACCTTTTCTGGATTTATTTCAGATTTTGTATTTTATTAGTCTTTTGGATTTTTACAGTATTAAGGTGTGTTTTACCTTTAGCAAATGTTTGTAGTCAGTATAGGTAAAACACACTTTAATACTGGCAAAACCCTAATAAAGGAAAAACAGTTTGTACTAGTTATTTGTACAAGTAGAAGTGAACACAAGAGTTTTTTTTAAAAGATGAACAAAAACCAATATTTCCTGATTATCAAATTGATATATCCAGATTACCTATATGTACAACTGATCACTGAAGGAAAGTGCAGACATACCGTAATTTAATATGGCATCTTCCACCACACGGGACAGGAATAATAATAAAATAACTTCAAAGAAGAGTTGAAGAAAATACATAACAATAATAATCCTTCCATTTGATATAGCGCTTATCACTTCTTCTAGACATCTCAAAACGCTTCTCAGAATTTAATGTAAAATTAAATTGGCTGTACATTTGTAGGCGAAACGTGGTAGACAGTTGCACATAGCAGTATGCAGTAAACAGTCGTGGATAGAGTGACCAAATTATTATTTAATTTATTTTATTGAGGGATGATTATCAAGCATGTGGAGTAAGGAAACTTGCCCAAGGTTTTGACATGATGGGAATCTTAGGTCTCTCACTTAAGAATGTAACCATAAAAAAGGTAAGGATTTTTTTGCAAAAAGATTCTTAAGAGAAAATTTTATACGAAAATCACCATCAGACTGACCAATAAGTTCTCTGGTCTTTGCCTCTATTTCTCCTAGTAGTGTCTCCGGGTTGGCTGTAACTTTTTCTTCATCTGCACAGTAAGTTTCCAAAAATTTCTTGTACTCAGGATCTATAGTATGTTTAAAACAAAATTCCATTCAGATATGTAACAAACATAATTCATTTTGATCAGATATAATTGTGTAATAAAATCCTATAATATGTCCCTCAAACATTCTGGATATACATTTAAAGGAAATTACAATCCTTTTAGTTTGTGGTAAATTTCAACAATTTACTTACCAGTAAAATCTTCTCTCATGTTCTAAACAAAGCTCTGTTGTGAGTTTTCTCCCTCAGCCTGTGCTTTTCACATTAGGTTTCTGGAATAAGCAAGTGGGATGAATTTCTATTTATTCCACCCGTTCATCCAGTTCCTCAGGGTGAGTCCATTTTTACCAATAGCAGAGGAGAGGTCAAATAGTGCACATTTGAAGCACTAATATATAGTACCACAGACTGGTGGACCATAAGTTCAAGCTCACATGTTTTTGAGTTTCTGATTAGTCACACTGCTATGCTACAGTGCTGAGGTGAATCCAGGGGCACCACCAGATAGGGGAAAAAGAGGAATTAGATATAGTCTTCACTGGGTAGGTTTTGCATGTTTCTGGCTAGTAGTACTGGTGGTAATCTGAGAGTATGATGCTCACCCTGCCCCTCAGATGTAAAAGATTTGAGGGGCAGTAACAAAGAAGGTATCAAGCAGACAGACAAGACAATTTACAGCAGTTATGCTATTTTTTAATGCGATCTTCAAGTCTACAGGAAGAGTTAAGAGGAAAAAACACTATAAGTAAATTTAGTGATATTAAACATTTATTTAGAATTTCCCATCAAAATAAATCCCTCTCCTTCCCACTTACTATTTTACTACTGTAATTAGTAGTAAAATACTAATTACCCTCCCAATTATTCTTTTTTGTTGTTTTTGTGAATACTCAACGGAACCTTGTGAAAATCTATTTTCTTAAGGATAATAATAATAATACTCCTTGCATTTGATATAATACTTTTCAAGTCTTCTAAACAGTTTAAAGTGCCTCACAGAATATACTGTTGTGAATTGACTGTATATTTGCGGGCGAAACGCTGCAGCCAATTATGCACAAACAGCCGTGGATTGAAATGCCCAACTTTTTTTTTTAAATGTGGGAGGAATTATTATTAGGCATGTGGAGTAAGGAAACTTGCCCAAGGTTTCGCCCTACCTGGAATTGAACCTAGGTCTCTTGCATGTAAGGCTCCAGGACTCCATAATAATTAGGAGCACAAATACTACCAAGTAAAATACTTTCAAAGATACTGTTGTTTGGTGAAAATAAGGAATAGACAAGTTAGGTTAGGCAGTTAAATCTAAGTGAGGTTAGATTGAAGCTAAAACGTGAAAATAGGAATTGAGAAAGAATAGCAAGGAATAAAGTAAGACAAATTGAATGAATTAAAATATTTAAATTCAAAATGTATATCATTTTACTTTAGGTTTAGTGTTACATAAATAAAGCTACTTCTGATATTTGAGTGGTTTATTTTAGTTTCATAGTGAGCTGTAATATATCAGAAAGATGAACGTTTCTCTGAATCTATCAGTGAACCAAAGCGAGGTAAAGTCTTGACAATGCTCTGCTACTTTCAGCTTGTATTTATTTCTGGTAATTACCTTCTTCAATGCTCCCAGTTTTTGTGTCTTTCTTCTTTAATTTTCTTTTAGAAATTTTCTGAAATGGAGCAAATTCCACCACAGCTGGATATTCCTGACCTGGAGATGTAAAGTCGCAGAAACACTTAATTAACTTATCATGTAACCAAATTATTCTGGATGAATAAAATGATCAACAATCAGTGTGACAAAAATCATCAAAATCTGAATTGTTCACACATGCAATCATTGACAATAGTACTTTAAAATATTTGCCATACTTGAATGGAGTTAGCGGGGGAGCTTGACAAAACATTGTAGAAAAAATAATAACTCTTGCATTTGAAAGTGTTTTTCATATCAGGAGGATATAAAGCACTTCAATGCATTTACGAAAATGTGTACAGACTGTTTTGTAGAAAACTTGGCAGCAAATTTGCATACATCAATGACCCACAAACTGCCATGAAATTAATTAACACATTTTCCTGGGGATTGTTTTCTCAAATTCCAGGGGAAACTCCCTTCTTTTTTTTAATAGTGCCATGGGATCTTTACTATCCAACCAAACAGGCAGATGGGACCTCAGTTTAACATCTCATCCAAAAAACAGCATCAGATCTGGTTAGACAGAGGGTGACATGATCTCAAGAAGCTTCATAGATAATTACAATCAAGTACTATATCCACAAAACACAAAATACTGCAGATACTATAAATCTGAAACAAAAACAGCAAGCTGGGAAAACCCAGCAGGTCAGACAGCAGCTATGGAGAAAGGAAAGTGAGTCAACATTTTGTGTCCACGACCTTCATCAGAACTGAGTTTTCCCAGCTGATTGTTACCATCAAGTATAGGTTGTTCACGCTTATTTATTGGAGACACAGTGTAAACCACCAAAAAGGTCTTAATTTTGGACATGGTTATAGCAGATTATCTATAGATCCGAAACTGTGTCATTTTCCCACTATCAGCAAAAATGCAAATAGCCCTTTTGAAGTCTGTAAATAAGATATTGTGTTGCTAGCAAATCAAATGAATAAACAAACATGGCCGTGCTAGAAATCAAACAAGCAGAACAAACAAATTACTATGGGTAAGTTAGATGTCAACAATTATTATATTAGAAAGTATTGAAAAATTACATTATACATTTACAATACTGTACTGAAATCTCTTCCTGTCATTATTGAGCTATGATGTGTGTTTCCACTTCCTACCCACCTTCTCTGTTGTGCATATTCACTAGCCTACTCACAGTACATCCCATTGATGTGAGAGATAGAAAGAGAGCGGGACCCATGGTGGAAGTTTCCTCAGGATAGAGGGGGAGGAAGAGGTCAATGGCTTTATCCCCTCACACCTCCATTAATCTGATTTAGGGCAGCTGCACCTCAAGACAGCCCAGCTGTGCTGCCACTCTTCCCGCCCTCTTTCCTCCTCACCTCTACAGTGCTTGATGTTCCCCTATGTGCTGTTTCATCATCTATTTTTGCCCTCTGAGATGTCTTGCTGTGAGTTCTGTTGTGCAATTGTTCTGCATGCTACGGAGTACTGTCATATAGAAGCACAGGTTTTTGGAAAGAGGAGGAGGAAAAGGTGTGTTAGCCAGCCATTATTCCCCCTGCATTCCTCTTTCCTCATCCTTGCTCCACTGCATCTTCTTCATCACCTTTCACCTCATTCTCCAGGCAATGAAGTTGATGAATATGTAACTCCAACTGCTGTTTGTCTTGCTGCTCATACTGAGATGCAACTAATAGGATTTGTTGCAGGAGATCACAGGGAGGCTGAAAGAAACAATGAGAAGAATATGGAAAATATTCCTGACCATCGCAGAGGTAGTCTATTAGAAGTCATGAAAATGAGGCACAGATCTACAAAGTTAAGCTAAATGATCATTAATAACATTGTACCTGGTCAGCCACAGCTGTTAGTAAACTCACCGAGGTGCTGCCCATGTAGAAAGTGCTATATAAATGCAAGTTGCTGTTATTGTTGTAGTATCAGTGAAGATAATAATCATTTCCACCATCGGCAGCTCATATCTGTGGGGGTCATCCACCTGCATTGGCGAAAGTTGTGCAGAATCTTCCTCTGAGAAAACATGCACACTCATTAATTTCTCCATTGTGCTGCTCCCCAATTGTTAGGGCATGTGCAAGTTGTGGGTATGGTTCAACCAAATGCATGAACATCATCACATTCTATTCATCTTACCTTTTCACTAGCCTTCAGATCATTGTCTTCAGGGCATGACAAGTTTTGTGCTGGGATAATGCAATTGGTAAACAACTTCCAGCCTCCTTCATCTGCTCTGGACGAGCTTGTCAGTTGCCCGCAAAATATTGTTTTCCCTGCTCTTGACTGCAACTGCCACAACTAGTTAGCTCAAGCTCAGCCTCCTCCTGCTTCTCCACATGTTTGTGCATCCATTTTCCATTGAATCCATGTACAGTAAAAGCCAGTTTATCCGTGACCCGATCAACCGTAACTTGCGTATAACCATCACCACAAAAAAAAAAGGTCCCCATTCGATTAACCCGAATTATTCCGGCACAATGTATTATTTATTTACTTGTTTAAATTGTGTGTTGTTGACCAAATATCCGGCACGGACTTTAACCCTCATTGGCCAGGTCCCGAGGGTGCCAGAGAAACGGGCTTTTACTGTATGTATATACAGGTATTTCTCCCCAACCAAGGGGGATACGTTCCTGTAAACCTTCGCGGTTGGAAAAATTGCAGTTGGAAAATGCAGGGCCCTATGGGAAACACAGGGATACGGGAGTAAGTTTGTTTTTTCGCGGTTGGGAAATGCAAATCACGTAGGGCCCTATGTGAAACTTGGGGATACGGGGAGTAAGTTTGCGTTTAGTAAAACTAAACACAAAAAAAACACACACATATATATGGGGATAGGTGGAGTAACTTTGGGCGCATTGGCTGCCAGGATCTGCAGCAATTCGCTACAGAGAGAGAGAGACATGGAGGGTGGGGAGGGGGGGGTGGCACGGAGGGCTGGGGGAGCTGTCTGACTGATCTACAGAGAGAGAGAGACACACAGAGGGTGGGGGTGGGGTGACACGGAGGGCTGGGGGGCTGTCTGATTAACTGACTGATATAGACAGACACAGAGAGAATGGGGGGTGGGGGGAAGAGAAGGTGAAATAGAGAGAAGGAGGGGTGGGGGAGTGGGGAGAAGAGAAGGAGAGGTGGGGGAGTGGGGAGAAGAGAAGGAGAGGTGGGAGAGTGGGGGGAAGAGAAGGTGAAATAGAGAGAAGGTGAGTCAGAGAGAGATGCACTTACACACAGAGAAAGGATGTAGATACTGGCAGCGAATGCTCCCAAACTTACTAGCTAGGCTGCGGAGAAACGACAATAAATTCACGTTACTGTATTTACCTTAAACCTAAGAGAGAAGCATTGTCGCTGGTTGATTGCAACATATCAACTGGGTCCTAGTGCTATACGCAAGCTGTTCGCACACACACAGTAACTGTAGATCCACGAGTGCAGCTAGACCACGTAGGGTAGCAAAGATGCTGATAGGCGGGAAACGCAGAGCGGATGAATACACACTAATATGCGGATGAATGCGGTCCCTTGTTTGGAGCAGTGAAACTTGAAAATTTAAACTTGCGGATTTAAATAGCGAATGCACAAAACGCAGTTTGCAAGGGTTGTCGCATTTAGCAAACCGTGGATGCATGAGTTTTGTGGTTGGGGCGGGATACCTGTATATATAATATATATATTATATAATATATTATATTGTATATAATATATATATTATATATACATAGTAAGGTCCGGCGATGTATCGATATATCGGTAAAACCCAATATAATTTTTATATCGATACGCCGATATAGGCATTTCAAAAATATCGATATAATGAAAAAGTGGGTATATCGAAAAAATCGGGATGTGCGCGCACTGAACTACAAAAACCAGAATGTTCTTCTCTATACACAATGCACAGACCGAGGTGCAAAGCCGCCATATTGTATTCATAGTCCTCGAATACAATATACAGGTATGCAAGGGATGGGTGGGGGAGAGAGACGGCTGGGGGAGTGGGGGGGTGGGAGAGAGGGACGGCGGGGGGGGGAGAGAGGGATGGCGGTGGGGTGGGGGAGAGAGAGGGACAGCGGCGGGGGGGGGGAGAGAGGGTGGGGGGGGGAGAGAGGGATGGCGGTGGGCGGGAGAGAGGGACGGCGGCAGGGAGGGGTGGGGGGAGAGAGGGACGGCGGCAGGGCGGGTGGGGGGAGAGAGGGACGGCGGTGGGGGGGGCGGTGGGGGGAGAGAAGGACGGCGGCGGGGGGGGGTGGGGGGAGAGACGGGGTGGATGTGATAATATACAGATAGATAGAGATGGGGGGGGATGTGAGAGAGGAGAGAGACACAGAGACACAGACAGAAAAACACAGAGATGAAGAGAGTGAGTGTGAGAGACAGAGAGAGAAAGATATTTACCTCCTGAGGAGATAGGCCCTGAATGCGCGCGCACCTCGCATGTGCAGTATGAAAAACCCGAAAATATTTATATTTCGGTATATCTCGATATGAGCCCATTGATATATCTAAATCGGACAATTTCCATATCGACGGACCCTAATACATAGTAGACATATCCAGGCAGCTATCACCTATTTGTGCTTGTTGAACTGGGGTTACATAAATCCTTATGAAAACATCTGTGGCCCGCCATCATATTTTGACTGCCAGAGACAGGTACTGTAAAACTGCAATTTTCAAGTGTTAACTTTTTAGTTTAAAAAAGAACCATTACCAACACCATTTATTCAAATTCTGTAACTAACAGAACTGCAGCCCCTCACCACCCCATTGTTCCTTTCAAAACTTCGCATCTTAGTCTCATCTCAAGACATTTCTGCATTAAATTTCATCTGTCATCTAGCCATTACTTTGTTTTGGTGATATAATATCATCCTTTCTTACTTGCATCATCAAAGTTCTACAAACAGCCAAGAACAATTTTAATGGTGTTTTCAGGAATTTTTGGCCAGATTCCTAGGCGAAATTACCTTCTCATTTCAAATAGCATCAGTGGATCTCCATTGGTGACCTTAATAGGTGGACTAAATCACTATCAGCCACAGGTCTTGGAGGTGCAAACCAGGTTGTGAGGTAGAAATAATAATAATCCTTACACTTGGTATAGTGCCTTTCCCATCAGAAGAATGTTCCAAAGCACTTCACAGGATATACTGTAAAGTGCAGCAACTGTGTGTTTTGTGGGTGAAAGAGACAGCGAATTTGCATAGTGACAATCCTCACAAATAGTCATAAAGTGAAATTTAAGGACTTGATACTTGCAAATAATAAAAAACGCTTTACAATATTAGCTGCTTTGAAATTTAGTGTCAATTAAAGGGAAATGCTGCAGCTGATCTGTACCAGCAAGGACCAAAAACAATAATGAAATGAACGACACATACAAAAGAATGTCCTCTTCCAAGGGGAAGAGAATTTGGATCTGGGAGGATTACTGATATTGAGAGAGCTTCTCGTAGAATTTCAAAATAATGTCATAAGTTCTTTCAATGTCCACCGAAGGAAGCAGATGGGACCTTGTGTTCCATCATTCTGAAATGTGGTTCAGATAATGAGCGTCACAAGTGGAGAAAATACACATAGTGAACATATGGAAGCCAAACTATGTGTAATGGTTTTTAACATGAAAGATCTCATAGTACTTTTCGCTATAAACTCTCAAACTGCCAGAGAATTATTCTGGTGCTTTCGTAAACATTCATTTTGAGCTAGAAACTGGAATAGATTTTCATAAATGAACAAACAGAAAATGATAATAAATAAAATAATGTATAAATACTAGCTGGAGAAGCAGCAGAAAGCTGGGCAGACAGTACTCTGGGTTTCCTTATGCTTGACTGTCCAGCACCTTGGGTTCTCCCGACTTGAAAGGCACTATACAAATGTAATTTGTTCCTACTCACAATGGCAAGCCAACCTGCCAAGCCAACCTGCCAAGCCAGGTTTCCCAAGTCTTGGCACTTGCCAACTAGCACCTAATATTTTCTGAAATTAGGCAAACAAGATGTGTCCCTCTAGGGAGAGAATGCACACTTTGTTCCAGATGTGGAATATGTGGAAATCCCGGCCTGGTTTGGATAGTGAAGAGTTTCCTCATTGTCATGCATCCAGCTGACCAAAAAACATACCCTTCACCTTTTTAATTCTCCTATTTTGCTAGATTCTTCCTCCATCAAAATCACTATTAGTGGCTGTGCCTTCAGCCAATTTGGTCCTAGAACTGTTTTCCGAAAAATGTTTTGCCCACTTTCATTCCTTGCCTTCAAAACATATCCCTTTTACCAAACATTTGGTTCCCATGCTAAATTCTTCATTCTAGGTGCTGCAAACATAACTTTTAAGCGCTTTGAGATATAATCCTTCTATGTAAAAGTTACTATTCATAAGATCATTTGTTACAGTGTACTGTACTGACAGGCAAAAAAAACATGTAATTTCTTGCCAATTTCTATGCAGAAGCAAATGCAATTTGGATTTGGAAACAAATGCCTAACATAATGATGTTAAAAGTGCTAGTTTTGAGTTTGCACAATAAATGAAAGTTGCATGGAATGTAGAAATTAAGTCATTTCTTAACAGATAAAAGTGGGGTCTCATACAGAAAATAGTAAAACCGAATCTACAAGTGATAACATTATTTATAAGAATGCAACACATGCTTTGAGTTACCCTTATTATCAATGAAGACATATCCATCAAATCGGTCTCTGAAGAGAATTATGTCATCGGGATTTTTAAAATTGATGTAGGCTCTACAGAAGAGGTGGGGGTAAAGGCTGAAAGAAAATTTTTAAAAAAAGCTCAATAAATCTTGAAAACTAAGCCTACAAATACAGAATAAAACAACCTACAGAATAAAACTCTTATATAAAAAAAATGAAAACAAAATGAACATAAAACAAAATTTTGCTCTTGAATCATGCTATGGTAAGATTCCACAAAAGCCAGTCAGATTATTATCTATTATTTATTTTAAGTGCTTTGAAATGTTTTCTACAATGACTCTTCATGATCCCTAGCACATACTTTGGCTCAGTTTCACTCTACAAAATTATGAATAAAATAAATATTGGAATTTTCTTCACTGAATGGGGGCATTGAGTCCATCATTTCTATGTCCGAATGGAACCTAATCATGCAGCATCAATTTCTACATTTCCGTATAGGATTTCAGAATTGTTTTAGAGATTCATCATAATCATATGCAGGGCTGGATTAAGCTTGATGCAGGCCCAGGGCTATTAATAGTTTTGGGAGCACCTCAATTCCTATTCAATTCCTTCCTTTACTGTTTTACCACCACCATGCCCATGGCGATGCCAAACACTCTTTTGTTAATATACATTGACAGAAACACACCCACACACAGACACATAATAACAAAATTACATTTGTATAGCGCCTTTCACGTTGGGAGGACGTCCCAAGGCACTGAACACTCAGTGTTTCGGACCCAAGTTGGGGACGGGGAAGGGCAGGGGGTGGGAGGAGGGTGACCAAAGGCACAGTCGAAGAGGAGAGTCTTAAGATGTGTCTTGAAGGAGACAAGGGAGTGAATGAGGCAGGATGAAGTTTAAGGGATGGGGATGGAGTGGCAGAAGCCCCACCCGCCAATGGTGGGCAGGTAAGTTGGGGGACCTGAGGCAGACTGGAGCCCACTGAGGAGAGGGAGCAGGCAGGTTGGTAGGGGATTAGGTCGCTTTATGACCTTGATATTCTTCCTACAGTTGGGTGCACAGACGGGAAACCCTTTGATTTTATATTTTATGCCCCTAATAACAAAACCTAACATATAATTTTTTATTTGAAATACTTTTTTTTGTGTTGCCCTCTCATCTTTAAACATTTCACAGGAGTGCAGAGGGATCCCAGAGTGATTTTCTATTGGCGTAGGCTATGGCTTTTGTTCATGCGCAAAAAGCTGAAAATACAGCTTCTGGGTCTCCCTAAATGAGCAAGTAGGATTTACCAATGTTCGCAAATGACATGCTGTGTGGTTTAGCTGGGTTACCTCCCTTGTCAGCCTAAAGCACATTCTGCAGTCAACAACATCAATTTGCATTATATAGAGTAGAGTGGGTAGAGTCCCAGTCCCTTGCCAACCTGCAACTAAATTCTCTAACTTGTTCCTAATTAGTCTTACCTTTTCTTAAATTACTTTGCTGTTAGTAACATACCATAGTCACCTAGCTTTTCTAATTTCCGTTTTTGCCTTCCTTCTACATTTGAAAAACTCATGTACATCATTATAATGTCCTCTTGATTTTCCTTTATGTTATATGCCTTTTTACAATTATTACAATTTTTATTTCATCTCATGTGTCTCATCTAAGGAATGTACTTAAAGATATTAATTCCACTGGTAGCATGCATCATAAGAAAGTGACATGAAAATACTAAATCTATGTATAATATGTACCCAAAGCAGTGATAGAACTTCCAAAAAGAGTTCCACTTAGTGGAACTATTTCCTGATAACTGAGTGAATTACAGAAAACTGATATTCACCAAGTATTTTAATATATTTTATTCAACAATAACAAACCATGGTATTGGGTTTCAATTTCATGAACAATTCGACATGGGATCCCTGAATGACCATTACAGGATTTCCAAGAATTGTAGATTAAAAAAGCAGTCATGTGCTTTTATTTACATCATTATAATGACCTAGAGTCATGTAACTCAATGGTTAGAGCACTCGCCTTATAAACGAGAGACCTGGGTTTGATTCCAGGCAGGGTGCAAGCTTGGGCAAGTTTCCTTACTCCACACACCTGATAATAATCCCTCAAGAAAAATAACAATAATAAATTGGTCATTTCAATCCATGACTGTTTGTGGGACACTGCTGTGCCTCGATTGGCTGCTGCATTTCACCCACAAATACACAGTCAATTTACTTTAGAGTATATTCTGTGAAGCGCTTTGAGACGTCTAGAAGATGTGAAAAGCTCTATATCAAATGCAAGGATTATTACTATTATTATTGCATGTCGTCAATTCACGATCTCAATTATATTTTAGAACCATATTATTACTCAATAACGGAATTACAGAAATAAATTTAGAAGTGCAGTAATGGAGAACAATTAAATACTGTTTACATTTCTACTTATAAGGATGCATTATTACTGCATTGCTGAGTCATTCTCACATATGGAAGGTATTTCACTTCCTCTCATTAAGCATCACATGTGTACCTTTCAAACAAGAAATGTAAAATGACAATTTACAGAAGGATCACTGACATTTTATTCATACCTTACATCAGCAGCACAAAATTCAAAATAATCATGGGAAGGTAACGGATGCAGGTGTTCTTCCAATTGAGTTTTGGTTAGGTTCGGAGGCAAACGTCGAATCACCACCTATAAACATACAAATTAGAGAATGAAGTGGCAACAACAATATAACAATAACCCTTGCATTTAATATAGTGCCTTATCATGTCATTGAGATAACTTAAAGCGATATATATATATATATTAGGGAACGGCGATACATCGATATATCGCTAAAACCCGATATAATTTTCGTATCGATACACCGATATAGGCATATCGAAAAATCGATATATCGAGGGAAAAATTGCAATGCACGCACACTGAACTACAAGACCCAGAATGCTCATCTCTATACACAATGCACAGACCGCACAGTTTCTCACGGCGTCCCCCAGGGCTCTGTCCTCGGCCCCCTCCTTTTCACCATTTACACGCTCCCTCTGGGCGATGTCATCCGCAAACATGGGGTAAATTTCCACATGTATGTGGACGACACCCAGCTGTACCTTTCTGCCTCATCCCTCAACCCCCAGACCATCGATGTTCTGACAGCATGTCTGTCCGACATTGAGTCCTGGACGAGGGACAACTTCCTCCAATTGAACGTGAGCAAGACCGAGGCCCTCCTGATTGGCTCAAGCCAGCGCCTCCACACATCGGGCGCTGCCAGCCTCAACATCCAAGGCTGTACTCTCCACCTCACAAAGCCAGTCAGGAACCTCGGCACCACGTTCGACCACAAACTCTCCTTCCTCCCCACATCCGTGCCTTGACCGGCACCTACGCAACATTGCCAGGCTCCGCAACTACCTCACCCCACACGCTGCCGAAACACCCATGCACGCATACATCACCTCACGGCTGGACTACGGAAACTCTCTCCTTGTCGGCCTCCCCAGTTCCTCCATTCACAGGCTGCAGGCCATCCAAAACTTTGCAGCCCGTGTACTATCCCGCACCCGCCTCCGCGACCACATAACCCCCACCCTCGCCCGTCTCCATTGGCTCCCCATCCTCCAGAGGATCGAGTTCAAGATCCTCGTCCTCACCTTCAAGGCCTTACACGGCCTTGCCCCGCCCTATTTAACCGATCTACTCTCCCCATATAAGCCCACCCAGACCCTCCATTCAGCAGGAATTGGCCTGCTCCAAGCCCCCCACCCGAACCGCCCCACCACTGGAGGCCGGGCCTTCAGTTTCTCCGCTCCCACCCTGTGGAATTCCATCCCCCAGTCCCTCTGCCTTGTTTCTTCCCTTTCCTCTTTCAAGGCCGGTCTGAAGACTTTCCTCTTCGACCGTGCCTTTTGTTCCACCCCGAATTTTTCGAACTCCCCTATGTGTTTCGCCCCTTCCCGAACACTCCCCTCCCAGCTCGGGTCACACGCCTCCTGTGCAGCGCCTTGGGACATCCTCCCGACGTGAAAGGCGCTTACAAGTTTAAGTTGTTGGACTACGGA
This sequence comes from Hydrolagus colliei, assembly GCA_035084275.1. NCBI lineage: Eukaryota > Metazoa > Chordata > Chondrichthyes > Chimaeriformes > Chimaeridae > Hydrolagus > Hydrolagus colliei. The sequence continues at coordinate 12,299,036 of CM068745.1, forward strand.
AAGTTGTTGTTGTTGAGGTCCAAAGCCGCCATATTGTATTCATTGTCCTCGAATACAATATACAGGTATGCAAGGGGTGGGGGGGGGGGGGTAGAGAGACGGCTGGGGGGGGGAGAGGGAGAGAGACGCTGGGGGGGGGGGGGAAGGGGGAGAGAGACAGCTGGGGGGTGGGAGGGGGAGAGAGACGGCTGGGGGGGGAAGGGGGAGAGAGACGGCTGTGGGGGAGGGGGACAGAGACGGCTGGGGGGGGAGGGAGAGAGAGATGGCGGGGGGGAGGGGGAAAGGACAGCTGGGGGGGGGGGGTGGAGGGGGAGAGAGATGATGGGGGTGGGTGGATGGGAGAGAGGGACGGCAGCGGGGTGGGGGGAAGAGATGGGGTGGATGTGATAATATATAGATAGAGATGGGGGGGATGTGAGAGAGGAGAGAGACACAGAGACACAGACAGAAAAACACAGAGAGTGAGAGACACAGAGAGAGAAAGATATTTACCTCCTGAGGAGATAGGCCCCGAATGTGCGCGCGCAGTACGAAAAACCCGAAAATATTGATATTTCGGTATATCTCGATATGAGCGCATTGATATATCTAAATCGGAAAATTTCCGCACTCGGAAAGCGCACGCACCCGGAACGTGCACGCACCCCGTACCAGTAAGTATCCATACAATATTCTGTTATTATTTAGTCTATTATTAATATGGTATGTTTAAAAAGAAGCTACTTTTTTTTATATTGGGTTTTCGGCAACTTGCTGCCCGAATATCCAGCATGCCATTTAAATAGCATTCGCCAGGTCCCGAGGGTGCCGGATAAACAGGCTTTTATTGTATATATATCTACACACAAGTGAAGGCGTCCGTAATGCAGCTTAGGATCTCAGACCGCAAATGCAGCACTCAAAAGCTGTGAGGATTAAATGGCATAGAAGCCATTGTTAATTTTTAAAGTTTTTTTTTAGTTGCGCCTCATCCTAAGGCCTTGCATGCTGGAGAACAATTTTAGCTCAACCTCTTGCATCCTGTCCAAGTAGTCATTCAGTCATGAATGTTGATAGGCTATAGTCTTATCCACAAAATATATAGTCAATTTACTTTACACAATATCTTTGCGTAAATTCTTTGCGACGTCCCAATGACATGAGAGGACAGTATATTATATGCAATTATTATTATTGTTACTGTACATCCATGTCTGGAACTCTGTATCATGTGATGTTCACAAATGTGCACTTTGAATGAGTGAATTGAACGCAATTAGCAGCAGGAACTGTCTGAATTTCTCCTCCATAACCGAATGGCACTGGAGCCAATGATAGTAACTTTCTGCCTAGCTATACTTGTAGACAACAAAAATATTCATTTGCAAAGCTGGAAAGCAACGCCTCTTTCAAGCACCTTGGGAAGAAAAGGGAGGTTGGAGATGGGCCGGTAACTGGATAGGATCGGTAACTGGTAAGTCTTAAAAGGTAGGCAGGGGAAGTCGAGGAGGTCAAAACCGTTGACGGAAGCCAATGAGTATAACTTCTGTCTTGTCAACATTCAACTTCAGGAAGTTTGACCACATCCGAGACTTGATGTATGACAAGCATGCTAACAGAACATCAGCAGATCTGGAATAGCAGCTGGAGGGGGAGAAATTGATCAATGTAAATGTTGACTCCATATCTGTAAATGCAATCGTTGATAGTGAAGATGTACATAAGGAAAGGAAGGGTGCCAAGGATGGAGCCTTGGGGTACCCCACTAGTGACCGGGTAGGAAGGGTGGGAGGAAATGTCGTTGGCAGAGACAAAGTGATGATTGGTTTATGTTGGATTCAAACCAGGAGAGTGGGTTCCCACTAAGTTAGATGAAGGAGGAGAGGTGGGGAGGAGGATTGCAATGAATACAGCAGAGAGCTCCAGGAGGACAAGCAAGCAGAAGGAGCTCTGGTCACAGAGAGAGAGAGCGTCATTTGTGACTTTAATGAGTGCTGTATCTGGGCTGTGGGCAAGGAGGAAACAGACTGACTGGAGGGGCTTATGGAGGGAAGTGAAGTTCTGGAGCATTCAGCAGCTAACACGACCAGCAGCCGGGTGAGGCGGGGGTCGAGGCTGCTGGTGGTGGGTTTCATGTGGGTGATGATGGTTGAGAAAGAAAGGAGAAATGGGGACGAAAGAGTGTAGGTGGGAGCAGTGATAGGACCTCCAAGCATTCCCATGGCACAAAATAGCCCCAAGGTTCTGATGTGGCTCTGGGATCTTTACATCTACAACCTACAGTGGTAGGAGTTGTGGGGAAAGGAGTGAGTAATGTAGAAGGCTTGGGGAGGGATGCTGGGGACATGAGGAAGGAAGAGGAGGCAGCCAGACTGTTTTTTTTTCTTTGCGTCAAAGAAGTCAAGGACTTCCACACTTGGCATTAGATGTAAGAATTGAGGATGCCTCAGGAGACAAGTAATGTGGAGGAACTAATGGGTGGTAGAGAACAAAACTATGGGGCTATTTTGGCCTCCAGATTGGCCTGGTAATAAAAAAGTTTTTTGCCTGTGAGGGAGAAGTTGTAGGTGTAAATATCCCTGAGCCATATCAGAACCTTGAGGCTATTTTGTGCCATGGAAATGCTTGGAGGAGGTCAGGGGTATACAAGAAGAGTGAGTGGTGAGGGATTGGTCAGAGATGAACTTGTCCCTAATGGACAGATGAGAGATGTCAAAGCTATGGGTAATAATAGGGTCAAGGGGTGACCACAGTTGAGTTTTGGAGAGTTTAGGTGGAAGATGAGATTTAGGGATAGCCGGGCTGGAAAATCAGATGAGATGGGGCAGGGGGAGTTAAGATGAAGGTTGAAATCGCCCATTAAGAGAAGCTGTTCAGTGGAAAGCATGAATATCGGGAGGACGTCCCAAGGAGAAGGCAGAGGGATGAGTGGAGATGTCTGAAAGGAAAGAGCCAAGTGGTTTGGGAGTGGTAGTAAATTAGGAGGGTTTTGAAGGGTGAGAAATGAGCAATGGTGGGGGAGGATATAGGGGGTAGGAGCTTGGAGTGGGAGAGTTGTAGATTGTGATAATAAAACAATTGTATTGTTCACAAGTCTTTGAAATCCTGATGTAAAATATTAACTCCAATGGAAACTTCTCTCATTTAAGTTTGAGCCAAGCTTTATGATCCTCCCCCATCTTTCCCTCCACCATCCCCAGCTTAGGTCTAAAACAATGACCATCCAACACTTTGGGACTTACTCCTGCCGTGAAAAGCACTATACAAGTGCAATTTAGTTGTTGTATGATATACGAGCTGTATCCATTGCACCTATACTCGTAACCAGTTTAATTCAATTGTTCGCGTCTCTTTTGTGTGACATTTTTAGTTGTCCTTGAAAGGCTTGATATTCGCTTCTCAGGCATCTTTATCCGTTAAAATCAAGAAAATTTGAACTCATTAGTGTTCCTTGTTCACATATTTCAATGACATTTTGTCTTCACTGCTACAGATAAATGTCTCTCCAGAGGGAACGGTGTCTGACATCTCTCACTGCTTTGTTGCAGAGCACTAAGCATACCTTTTGGAGGGCATAATTAAAGCATTTTAAAATATTTTTTAAAATATAGCTCAGCAAACATAGGAGAACCCCTCCCCAAAAAATGCCCATGACTCTCCCCCACTCAAAACCTTTCTGATGAGGTATAAATTATGTTTCTCCATCGATCGGTTATTATGTTCTTGGCGGACAGACGTTTCATCTTTCTTAGTGTTGATTAATACCCAAACTTTTGCATAGTCATCTGTCATGATCATAGGTGTGGTAGATTCCCAAGAGATTTAAAAAGAGGATGTGAGGCAGAGTGTTCCAGAGGTTAAGAGCTTAGTGTCTTTTCACAGCCACCAATGGTGGTGTGAAGTGTCTGGAGGATGCACAACAGGCTTGTGTCCATTGAGTGTGTGGAGGGAGTGGAAGGTGGAATTGGGTACGAGCAGGTCAGAGGATATGAGGTTGCAAGGGCAAAAATTGATATGTAGACGAGGCGCTGGACAGTCAGTATTTTGGACTTGAGCTGGGGGTCGTGATTGGGGAGGGTGACAGGTGGGGGGGCAGAAAGGAGAGTGATTGAAACAGCTGAAGAGGAAGGTCTTGAAGGAGGCAAGGGAGTGGGCGAGGTGGAGGGCTTCAGGATGGAGTTTCAGAAGGTGGGGGCAGAATGACTGAAGTCTTGCCCGCCAATGGTGGGACAGGGAAGGCAGGGGACATGAAGCAGGCTGGAGTCTGGTGAGTGGGCAGGTTGGTAGGGGGTCAGCAGCCTAGGAAGGGAAGAGTTGGGGAGGCCGATAAGCAAAGGGTTTGCAAACAAGGCTGGATGTTATTTTTGCATATACAGTACAAGAGTCTTGTCGGCCTGCAGTGAGGCCGCCGAAACACTCTTTTAAATTTAACAGGAGAGTTTGCCTGGCAGTCTGAATGAACAATATGTTGGATAATACTTTAAGAGTAAATTGACAAGAAGGTTTCAACAGTATAGGGGTGTGAGGCAATGATGGAGCTGGGAGATATTGCGGAGGTGGGGGAAGGCAAAGAGGGTCATGGCATGGATGTGGGGAGAAAGGATAATTGAGGTTCAACCAGGATGCCAAGGTACTGGACTGGCTTAGTAACATGGAGCGCATAAGACATATACCCGCTTCCTTATATTCTTATATCCTTAGAATCATTCAGAAGTGAATCTTACATAATTGGTTTGCTTGTCTGGGATTGAACAATTCATTTTATTACAACCATGATTCTTGCATGCTGTAATAAAGTGTGTTCAAGTCCCACGTCAGAACATGGAATTTATGTAGTCATAGATGATACTTCAATGCAGTGCCAGGGGTGTACTGGACTGGCTTAGTAACGTGGAGCGCATAAGACATACCCGCTTCCTCATATTTTTATATCCTTAGAATCATTCAGAAGTAAATCTTATATAATTGGTTTGCTTGTCTGGGATTGAACAATTAATTTTATTACAACCATAATTCTTGCATGTTGTAAATACAATGTGTTCAAGTCCCACGTCGGAATTTGGAATTCATGTAGTCATAAATGATACTTCAATGCTAGGGGTGTGTTGCATTGTTGGAGGGGCTGTCCTTGGATGAGATGTGTCTTGAAGTAGGCAAGGGAGGAATATGGCAGCCCACTTGTGCACAAATAGCAATGAAACGAAGGACACATTTTATAATAATGGTATAGTGCTTGTAATAATCCTTGCATTTGATATAGCTCCTTACCACATCTTCAAGATGCTTCAAAGCGCTTTACAGAATATACAGTGAATTGACTGTATATTTTGTGGGTAGCAGCCAATATTGCAGAGAGGTGTCCCACAAACAGTCCTGGATTAAATGACCACTATTTTTTTGAAGGGATTACTTCCCTTGGAAAAGCAATTTGTCAAACAACTAACAGATGAGTTCTACTTACTGCGAGGGAAACAGAGGTATGTGGAGTAAGAAAACTTGCCCAATCTCTCCCCCTCCTGCCTCACCTCCACTAATTCCTGAGTGCATCACAGGAGTTCAGAGCAGGCTGGCATACCTCAACTCCAACAGTTAAAAAATAATAAATCAAGTAATAAAAACAGTCCATCTACATCAAGCAAGGAAGTCAAGCCTCCACTTTTGGTGAGGGGGGGGATTATTGGTCATGACATCAAGAGAAACTCCGTTCTTTTGTTGAACAGTGCCATTGGATCTTTAACATCCACTTAAACAGGAAGATGGGATCTCAATTTAATGTCTCATATAAAGAATGATACCTCAAAGCACTTCACAGAATATAGTGTAAAATGAGTTGACATTTGTAGGCTGAACATGGCAGCCAATTGTACTCAGCAGTTTCCTACAAACTATCATGGATTGAAGTGACCAATTTATTACTGTTTTTTTTGAGGGATTACTAACACTGTGTGTGGAGTAAGGAAACTTGCCCAAGGTTTTGCGCTGCTGGGAATCAAACCCAGGTATCTCACTTGACAGTGCTCTAACCACTGAGCTATGAGACTCCAATTAAGCAAGCAGAGGGAAGCTTACCAATGTTTGCAAAGATAAGCTGTGTGGTTAAACTCTGCCAGTAGTTTAAAGCAAATTCTCTGGGAGATAAGCAGGGGAAACCAGTAAGGGAAAGAGTGTGCACTCTGCACTAAAACACATACATATGTGCAACTCTGGCAGTTTGATTTGTAGACTATTAAGCAGAGTGATTGTTTTCTGGTTGTAGCTGACCAAAAAGAAACAAACATAGCTGGCATGCATATGTGGAAGACTGTTTGGTTAGGATACTCTTAAGCACAGCAATTTATCAAGTAACAAAAAAAATCTGCACATATACGCAAATGACACCTAACTTTATCACGCAGTCTCCATGAGCATTGACCATACTGGCAAATTGTCTATCTGATATCAAGCCAACTTCCTAAATGTTGGCAAGACAGAGTCAATACCAAATCTTTGAGTCAATACCAAATCTTTGCATCCTTTTTGATCCTCAGAAATTCTTCAAACCCCACATCCATTGTGTGACCCTTTCCGCCTCTCCCCACCTCTGTAACATTGCCCGCCTCCGCCACTCCATCTCAGCACCGAGACCCTGATCCACACTTTCATCATGTCCCGGCTTGACTATACCAACTGCCCGCTCACCAGAATTCCCAACTCTTCCCTTCATAAACTGCAGAATATTCAAATCTCTGCAACTCTCCCGGACCAGGCTCCGGCACCTAATCACCCACTTTCTTTCCTGGCTTCAGTGGCTCCCCATCCCGTAGAGAATCGAGTTCTCACCTTCAAAGTCCTCCATGGTCTTGCTCCTCCCTCCGTCTCCCACCGTATATCAGCCTACACTCTCTCCGCTCGCCAGACACCAATCTACTTCAGGTCCTCTGCACTTCCCGCGCCACCATTGGTGGTTGGACACTCAGCATCTCTGCGTCTCTGGAACTCCACCTCACAATTCCTTCGCCTCACCACCTCTTCCTCGTGCCCCCCTTCAAGTCCTCTTCAAACATGCTTTTGATCCCTCTCCCAACCCAACCCGGGTCCAAAACCCGCTGACTGTTGTTCAATGTCCCTGGATGTCTTTCCGACATTAAGTGTAATTTGCTGTTGCTGTACTATAATTGAACCTACAATTAGATTGATCAGTATTGCAGCCAATTTGTAAATAAACAGAGAATACATCACCAAATGATTAAATTCACTAAGTCACTGTGTGTGTATATATATCTAATATATATATATATATATACACACAGTACCGTATGTATATCTACACCGTCTCTAATACAAACTCCACAGGATTCTCTAAACCTAGCCTCCTGCTTGTCCCACATCCCCTCCATTCCACCATCGGCTGATCTCTTTCAGCCAGTACACCCTGAAGCTTCAGAAATCTCTCCCCAGTCCCTCCATTTTACCCTCTTTTAGATCATAACCTTTCTCTTCGACGCCTCCTCCCATTCCCCAGCTCAATGTTGGGCTCAACCAGTGTTGGAGGCTCCGAGGTGCTGCCAAGAGTGAAGGTCGCTATATTAATTCAAATCGTTGCTGCAAATCACTTTACGCCCATACCCTACAACCCAAGAAACCCCTCAAAATATGCCGCTCCCCCTTAAAGTTCCAGCTTTAACTTAAAATACCCACAGACCGCGCCCGTTTCAATTTCACCAGTCCAGTGTTAAAAGCAATCTGCCACCCTATAGCTGGAGAAGCCCCTGCCCGGAGCGACAGAAAATCACATGCAGCTGGTGTTGCATCCAAAGCGATGCCAGGACCGTGTGTGTGTTACAATGTATGCCCCCCCCCCACGCCGCTCCTTTTGTTTGTAAGCTTTTTGCAAGGAAAGCAAAGCTAACAAATCAAGAGTGGGAAGAGCATGGGGATGGTGACAATGAGAGAGGGCGGGCGGGAGCACGTGCCGCTCGGCTCCCGAGCTGTCAATCAGCCGCCACGCTCTGCTCCCAGCCGTTAGGCTTTTAACTCTCCCGTCACCATGGAGACCTCGCAACGCTCAGCGACGAGATGATGAAAGACAGTGGTACCGGCCAAACAAGCGTCGCCCACTCCAACATACTCACCTTAGTCAGAGCTTCCTTCTTCTCCTCTTTCCGTTTCTCCCCGTCATCTTTATCCCTGAATTGGATCTCGACTCGCCGCTCCCGTCCCTTGTTCTCTTTCTCCTCTTTCATCCCGCCGACGCCTGCCCAGCTTCCTCCTCCCTCTCTGTCGTTCTCTCTCTCTCTCTCTCTCTCAAGTCAGGCGCTGAATCTCGCGAGACCCGGCGTTTGGGTACCTGCCGCGAGATCTCCTTCGCTGATCGCCGCTCCTTGATTGGCTGCTTCTCCCCAATCACGCAGGCGCTGTGGTGACCGCACGAGCAGAGCAGTTTGCCCCGCTGACTGAGGGGCAGCGGCTGTGACGGCATTCACCTCCTCCCCCTTCTCCTCCCTCCCGCCTTATAATATACACTTTTTAGTTAATAAATAAATAATAAACCTTGCATTTGATGTGGTGCTTTTCACATCTTCTCCACGTCTCAAAGCGCTTCCCAGAATATACTGTAAAGTGGATTGACTGTGTATATGTGGGTTTGTATTGTATAAACTGTATGCAGTAAAAGCTCGGTTATCCGGCACCCAACCAACCGGAATGATCAACCAACCGGTATCTCCCAATACAATTCACCGTTCCAGCAACCGGATCTCATACCGTAGCCATCCGGGACACTCGCGGTGTGCTCACTTTGCACATGTGTGCACATGCGAACTTATTAAACTTACTGATCATTTTACCGAGTGTGCTGGAATGCTTTATTGGTAAGTATCCATACAATATTCTGTTATTATTTAGTATATTATTAATATGGTATGTTTTAAAATAAGTAATTTTTATGTGTAGGATTTTCGGCAACTTGCCACTCGAATATCCGGCATATTTAATTATGGTCAGGCAATGGTCAGGTCCCGAGGGTGCCGGTTAACAAAGCTTTTACTATAGATAATAATAATCCTTGCATTTGATATAATGCTTTTCACTGTATATATGTAGTTGGTTGTTTTAAAATAGGGAGAAATTATTCACCAGTTTGGGTGCGAGTATTTGAAGATGCAACACAGTTTCATACTTGTAGATAATAATAGTACTAATCGTTGCATTTGAAATAGTGATTTTCACATAATAATAATTATTATGTAAAATGTATAATAATGATATAATGTGTGTTTCAGTAATCGCAGCAACAGTGTTATTTGCAACCATTCGTTTACATTCCTAATATAGATCGACTATGGAACACAAATAACTTGATTAACCATAAATTACACAAATGTGAACATTAAACTTGAAATACAGTACTTATCTTACTCCTTCTCACCTCACTATTTCACTTAGCACAGAGACAGCCCTAGACAAAGTCTCTTAACGACATTCTAAACATCCGTGATCAGGGCCTCTCTGCCTCCTTGACCTCTCTGCTGCGTTCAACCACTTTTGACAACTCCATCCTCCTATACCGCCTCTCCTCCCAGCTCAATCTTCATGCATCTGCCCTCGCTTGGTTTGACTCCTATCTTTCTCACCATCTCTACTTTGTCGCCCACCAACAGCTTCTCTTCCAGCCGCTAAACTGTCACCTGTGGCATCCCCCAGGGCTCTGTTCTTGGCCCCCTACCTTTTAACATCTACATGCTCCCCCTCGGTGACATCATCTGCAGACATGGGGTCAAGTTCCACATGTATGCGGATGACACCCAACTATCTTTCTGCCTCGACTCCTGGACCACTGCTGTCCCGACAGACTGCCAGACATCCAGTCCTGGATGAGAGCTAACTTTCTACAGTTGAATGTCAACAACACTCCTGATTGGCTCACGGCAGTGCCTTCACACATCAGGCACAAGCAACATCAACCTCCATGGTTGCTCACTCAACCTCACCAAGCCATTTGGGAACCTAGGTGTCTTGTTCAATCCTCAACCGTCTCTCCTCCCCCACATCCAAGCCATGACCTGCTCTGCCTTCCTTCACCTCTGCAATATTGTCTGACTCCACCACTACCTCACCCCTCAGGCCACTGAAACCCTCATTCACGCAACCATCATATCCCAGCTCGAATACACCAACGCTCTGCTTGTCAGCCTTCCCAATTCCTCTCTCCGTAGGCTGCAGATAATCCAGAACTCTGCAGCCTGTGTTATCTACCATTCCAAGCTTCATGACCCTATCTCCCCATCCTTGCCCGACTCCATTGGCACCCCATCACCCAGAGGATTCAATTCAAGATCCTGGTCCTCACATTCAAAGCCCTCCATGGCCTCACCCCACTGTACCTCTGCGACTTCCTAAACTGCTACCAAACTGCCCGCCCCCTCCGCTCAAATGGCTCCAGCCTGCTCCATGTCCCCCGATCCATCCGCTCCAAAATTGGCGGGCGAACCTTCATCTACTCTGTCCCCAACTCCATCCCGCAGTTCTTCCGCCTCGCCCCCTCCCTAGTCCCCTTCAAGTCCCACGTCAACACCCTCGTCTTCAATGGTCCCAACGGTTACTCCAATTCCCCTCCTTTCCCTCCCGTCTCCAGCTCGGGTCTGAAACAATGACTGTCCAGCGCCATGGGACGTCCTCATGACATGAAGGCGCTATACAAGTGTAATGTTGTTGCTGTCCTTAGTACCCATGAGCTGATTTTTATTAAAACAATGCAGCTACATGAACAATTAACACTGCGATAAACATAGTTCTTACATCTGAACCAATTCAAGGCACACATACTATCATTTTCTCAAAACAATTTATCTAAAGTAATATAAACTAACCCGTAACATATACACTTTGACGTAAATTTTTGCAGATTCCGATAAGGAATTTTTTTGTGTTGGTTTGTGTCAACAAATCATTTCAATACAAATCATTTCAACACAGCCAATCGTGGGTGAAAGATTCAGATTCTGATGTAATAATCAGAGCTTTATTATACAAACAGCTGATTCTTAAAACAGAGACCATGGATCCAATATAATATTGATACCACTGGAAAGTGAGCTGACCCTCTACTACAATTTCAACTATCTCAAAGTTACATCTTTTACATGTTTCTAACTCCACCTCCCCTTGTCACAGAGATAGCCACCACCCACCACGGGCCCCCTTGCAGAGAGAGAGGGTTATGGACAATTTCTGGGCAGCCTTCTCCAGCCTGCTTGTTTCTTCGGTGTGATATAGGCAGGTATCTGAGGATGTAGCCTCTCTTTCTGAGGTCCATTATTCTTACATCTATGCTTAAGCACCCAATTATTCATTATCTCAAGGAGTGAACATCTTCCAAAAATATGGAATGTAATCAAAATCTGACCTCGACTGGTCCAGCAAAGTTACTTTTAACCCTTGCTAAGATAGTCATTAATCAAACCTTATTAAAGGATTATGGGTAGCATACATTCTAAACATATATACAGATTTATTCAAAGTCTTAAAAAAAATTAAACATCACAAATATAATATCACACATCTGAACAATTCACCTGATCAAACCAATTTAATATCAAGATTCTCATTTCCCAAGTTAGCTAACAAATATTGCTAACTGATACTTCTGATTCCATCATTATAATACTTTCAGCAGTAATATATTTCTGATTCCAAAGTTTAGACAACCCTAAAATAAATAATAGTTCTCTGCCACCAGCACTAAGAATTCATTTGGTGGCAACCCAGCCATGAATTTACACTTTTAAATTTGAATAATCTGTTTATTTACAGAATCGTATTTATACTGGATCGGTCCACTGAAGAGGAAAATGGTACCTGTAAAAATAGTAATGTTGACAATATAAGCTTTTTCTCTTAAGTATAAAAAGATATATTTTCAAAAATAATTTAAAACAACCCAATGCAAATGTTGTGGAAACTTATATTAGTGAATGAATCATTGAATGTTATAGAATCATTAAATCAACAAATCAATCTCAACAAAGAAGAGGTTGTTCAGTACATATTGTTTGTGGTGCCTTCCACCACCTCCATAACGTTGGCAGACTCTGCCATTGCCTCACCCCTCAGGCTGCCGAAACCCTTGCCTATGCATTCATCACATCAAAGCTTGACTATGGAAACCCCTCCTCGTCGGCCTTCCCAGCTCTCCCCTTCACAAGCTGCAGATCATCCAGAACTCTACAGCTCATGTCCTCTCCCGCACTAAGCTCCACAACCACATCACTACCACTCTTGCCCTGCTCCATTGGCTACCCATCCCCCAGAAGATCGAATTCAAGATTCTCGTCCTCATTTTCAAGGCTATTGATGGCCTTGCCCCCTCCTATCTCTCCGACATACTGACACCCTATCAACCTGCCCAACCCTTCCATTCAGCAGGCTCCGGTCTGCTCCATGATCTTCACTCGACCTGCCCTACGATCGGTGGCCAGGATTTCAGCCTCTCTGTACACTCTGGAACTCCATGCCACAGTCCCTTTGCCTCGTTTCCTCCCTTGCCTCCTTCATGGCTGGTCTCAAGACCCTTCTCTTCAATTGTGCCTTCTGCTGCCCTCCAACCTCTTTCCTCCCCCACAACGCTGCCCCTACCCCTTGCTCAGGTCCCGACTTCTGACTGTTTAGTGTCTTGGGACGTCCTCCCGATGTGAAAGGCGCTCTATAAATGTAATTTTGTTGTTGTTGTTGTTGTAGTGTTGCTGGAGGAATACCCCACTGGAGTTATCTTGCATTCTTCCCATATTCTTTGATATTTTTCTTCAAATATGTATCTGTCAAATGCTATTATAGACTCAAATTCAACACGTAAATTATTCCAGATCAGTGGTGGTCAATATTTATGGTTGTTGAACAAAATGCCATGAATAAACTTTTTTTCTCCTTATGATAATTCAATTTTTGCTACTGGCCTTTTGCTGCTGACTTGTCGATCCATGGAGATACTGTACTGTTTCTATTTTCTCTATCAAAAAATCATGTTTTGAGTAAGTGTGTTAGATCCCCTTCAACCGTATTAATTCACAACAACAATAATTTGCATTTATATAGCTCTCTTCACGCAGGTTAGCATCACAGAGTGTTTGACAGTGGCAGAAGGTGACCCTAGGCACAGTCGAATAGGAAGGTCTTCTGGTATGACTTGAAAATGAGGAAGGAAAGAAAGGTCAAGGGGAGGAACAGAGGAAGACTGTTCCAGAATTCCAGTGGACAATATTAAAGTCGCTCCTCCTTGTATCATCCAGGTGATTATCTTCTGCAAATTCTCCATTACCATGTGTATGTAGCTCACTTCAGCACAACTTTTCTAGGCTGAGTTGGGACATCCTCCAGACGTGAAAGGCCCTCTACAAATGTAATTTAGTTGCTAAATTACTGTTTAACCCTATCAATCAAGCTATTCCCTCTGCTCAGCCCTGTTTCATGTCATCTTCTTTCAACATATCTGCCCTACTCTCTGGAACTCCATCCTAGAGTCCCTTCAACTTATCCCTTCCCTCACCTCGTACAATGTCCATCTCCAGACCTTCCTCTTTGACCCTGCTTTCGGTTATCTAACCCCACTCCCGCCCCCCCCCCCCCACCGCTCCCACTCTTGTTGTCCCCCAGCTCACTGCAAACGCTGGACAATTAAGCGATTTTGGGACATCCCCCAACATGAAGGACACTTTATACTTGCAAATTTGTTTCATATTTTAATTAGCGATCCATTTTAAGTAGTAACAATTAATTTTAAAATCCTACTTACCTTTATAGTCAAAAGCTGCATCTACTCTGCCATTGACTTCTGGCCAGTGTTCTACCAGTTCTCTTGGATAACCCACCATCATTTCTCCGTTGATTTCATTATAACTATAACAAATAAATGAACATACAGCAAGATTGCAATTCAAGATATTGATCAAATGACAGCTTTTTTGATTGCATAGAGAATTTAGTATTGTATATTTGCAGTGCAGCCTGTCATCTGAGTCATAATTTCTCCTTCTGTATTAAAAGCAAAGTGTGAAAAATGACAGATTTTTAGGTCACCCCAGTACTAGTGCACTCAACACACTGCAAGACTGTTATTCTTTGCAGTCAAATGGCCATTATTCACGTATGAGTCTTGGCAGGCCACTTGACTAGAGGGTGTCACAGCCGAGCCTGATTTATTCCGAACTGTGTGCCACACATGCACATAACCAGTGTGCAGTAAATGGATCAGGAGCTAGTAAGGATGTGGCCAGTTTAGCCTCCCAAGCATCCCCAGCTGAGACCAGCAATTCACCACAGGTCAACGAGCTGCAGCTCCATCCACTGAAACATAGGAGCTGTCTAGTTCATAGGCAACGCATTTTATAATAATAATAATCCTTTCATTTGATATAGCGCCTTATCAAGTTAAGACATCTCAAAGGCCGTCACAGGATATATTGTAAAGTGTAGTGACTGTATTTTGTGGGCGAAAATTTTACTTGCAAAAGAAGTTCTTAATGAGTTTATATGACCGTATTGAAAGAAATAACAGAGTAGTTTGCAATATTATGGCATTTTTCTCATCATTAATGAGTTTAGTCAAAACGTGTTTAAGCCTTCAATACCTCCAGTATTTATCTTCAATAAAGAAAAGTGTTTCTTCAGTATCCTTTATATGCATTACTGCATCTATCTTCTTGACAGATGATGGAAAACCAAAACCTTTTATATTTTTGGGGTCTACTTGGCCAGTATCAGAATTCCTAATAGTCCAATATTTGGTTCCTGTATAACAATATAAACAATTCAGTTAGTATTAGTAATTCTGCTAAATAATAATGAAGATTTATAACAGAACTGCAATTATATTCCCAACATGTTAAATAATACAATAATTGAATTTTAATGGCCTTTATACAGGGCAAACCAGTTATAATATAGCCCTCTAGATCCAATCTTGCAAGAGTAAAGTACAGTAATGAGCACAGTGTTGAAAAGTCATGTACTTCCATTTTGTCAGGGAGTACAAAATGAAACTGCCATTGTCATTTCATGTATGTTGCATTGCATCCCATACCAGAAAACATTAATGACATCATTCTCTCTGTAAATGGTGTTTTCTGTGCAGAGTACACAACGAGTGACAGCACTGTTAATCTTTTACTTATTTTAAAATCTGGGACTACAACCAGGAATAATAAGTAAAAACTTAAGTACCAGTTCGATGGACTGCCTAAGGATATTCAAACACAATTTTTGTTATTGTTTTGGAATGGATCCCAGTAAATTCAATCAAATAAATTCTGATTAGATTTAGAAACCATCTTCTGGATTAATTCTGAAGCCTTTAAACCATGACACAATGTGGAAATTGTATGAATTCCCCTCAGAATTGTGAAGTATATAAGTAAAGGTAATTATTTGTTGATCAAACAAGGAATTCTCCCATTATGTTCATCAAGTGTTAACATGAAGCACTCGAAGGTCAGAATTAAATGCTCACACTTATATACTTTGACTTATACAGTACTTATAATTTACATCATTTGATGTAATGTCAGGGTTGTGGCTATTGCTGTGGAAACAGTCTTCTGCATTCCAGTTAGTCATAACCATAATATCAAAATTGGAGTTATGCATCCGAAGGGAGAAAGAGGATAAGAAAATATTATAAACTAAAATCCATCTTAAAATAGTGAAATACAAATAACAACCTTTGAAGAATAGAATGCTGCTGTGTTCTGGTTTTTCGTAAGCAGCATCAATGGTCAGAGGCATGTTGGGCCACAAAGATCTGCTTGAATGCAACTCAACTTCTTTCAGTTGTGGATGTCTGCGCCAAACATATCTGCACACATTTTATTTTAAAAAATTATGCTTGCAGAAGGGTTATACGGTACTCGTTTGAAATAAATATTGACCTTGATTCACGTCATTATAGATCTTTGGGCAGAGATCCCAGTAGGAGTTATTGATTAGGCCTTGAGCGATGTGTAATTATAATGGAAAATCACATTAGCAGTCAAAGTTGTCAACATTGCTGTGCATAACACCAACTGATATGTTAGAACTTAGAACATTTTTTTTATATACAAAGATTCAGATGATTATTCCTCAAATACCAATTGTTCCAGAAATATTGCATAATTACTGGTTTAAAAGGTGGTTTCTCACTTCTCACATTTTATTTGATTTCCCAGCATTTCCTTCCGAACTGGTACATGTGAAATTTTCCAAATAGTATCATGGGATCTTTAATATCAAAGTGAAGTGTAAACGGGACCTCAGTTTTAACATTTCTTCTGATGGATATCTGAAGGTCTAGCTCTTTGGGATGTCCTCCCAACATGAAAGGAGCTATAACATTTGTTGTATAAAGCTGTTGTCTAATGAACAAATTGTGACTATTCTCTTTGGAGAATAGAATTCCTTTGGGGGCAGAGTTAGCTCCAAGGTTACATGCAAGGCAACGAAAGATGAAAATCAAGTTGAAACAAAGGCAGTCTGATAACTATACCGGGTAGATCCATAATTATATTGATAACAATAGATCAGGCAACCTAACTCATAAATTGGCCTGGGACAGCGGATCAGTCACTTTGGACAGGAATTATTTCCATTCATTTCCTTTTAACACTGCAAGCTATAGCCTTTACATGTGGGGATGTCTCAGCTGGACAAACAACAATGGCAAGCTATACGGTTTTTATCTGGTTAAACTCCAGCATTACTCTAACATACACTTTGGGGTTCACAAGTCTTGGCTCTTGCCCAACTGTACATACTGTAATACACCCCCCAACTTAAAGTCAGCAGACTGTGTCCCTCTAGGAGTGCATCTGCATTCCATATCTACCAAAATCACCATTTGCACACAAAAGTCTCAGTAGTTTAGTTTGAAGGCTCAACTAATTGTGTGTTATTTTGCATGACAAACTCCTGGCTAACCAAAACTAAAATCTGCAAGATGATACCTCCAACAAAACAGTATTCCCACAGAACTGCATTAGAATGTCAGCTTATTAGATACACTTAAGCACTATGATGGGTTTTTGTACGTGTCACACACTCAGCTGACAAAAACGTCCTGATGTGGGACTTGGAATTATTGAGCTAAGTTGATTCCTAAATGCTTCAACTTGAAGTAAATTAAAATCTATAAATATGTACTAATGTGTCAAAAGAAAGAAGTTCTTTGAAGAAGGTTTTTTTCAGATTTGAAGATTGTGATTTGTATTATTCACGTTTCAATGTACAATCATTTGTCCTGTACACTGTCCCAGAATCCAACAACAACAAAATTACACTTGTACAGCATCCTTCAAAGCAGGAGGACGTCCCAAAGTGCTAAGTTGCAGTACCATAATGCCACTCTCAGCTAATAGAAAGAGAAATAAATATATTTACCGATCTTTAAAACAGAACATTTCATTATGTAATACGATGGCAGCATCAAAAGACAAGCTTTTGTCACATTTATTAGGAGATTTGGGTCTGATTACACCTGGACTGAATTGTTTGGAAGCACCTGGAGATAAAAGCATATATTTAAAATTGCAACATATTGCACAAAATACACCGCATTAACCATATTTTAAACATTTGCCTATTTTATATTAGTTCTCCTCTGCTTCAGATATTTGTCATTCCAATAATAACCTTATTATAGTTAGCTATAAGAAATCAGTTATTTGAAGCAACTAATATTTTAAATGTGTTTTCCTATTTTGGAGGTTAGAGCTAACCACAAAACCTCCCTCCATGTGTAGGCAGAAAATATGACTAGTTAAATTAATGGAATCATTCATCATCATTTTACTTATAAGAACAGACTGGTGGAACTAGGGCTGTGTTTCCAAAAAGAGACCCGATAAAGGGTTTTAACATTTTTACAATTAGGAGGATTTGATACCGTAAAAGGGGAGGAATTATTTCTACTGGTTGGTAAATCAGTAACTAGAAGATATAGGTTTAAAATGTATCAGGAGAATATGTTTGCACAGGGAGTTTGTTAGGATCTAACAAACTCCAATTAGGACAGTTGTAGAAGCAGAATCATAATACGTCACTATAAAAATAAATTAAATTTAAGTATCTGAAAAAGATTACTGTACTGTCAAATGGTATGGAAAAAAGATTTGTTAAAACAAGTTAATAGAGAGAGAGGCCCAAATAGTCTCCTTCCATTTCTTCACTCAGAGGGTAGTGAATTTATGGAATTCACTACCCCAGAAGGCTGTAGATGCGCAGTCCTTGAACATTTTCAAGGCTGAGACTGATAGATTTTTGAAAAATAGAGGGATTAGGTGATATGGGGATAGGGCAGGTAGTCAGAGTTAGGTGAGAAGATCAGCCATGATCTTATTGAATGGCGGAGCAGGCTCGAGGGGCCGAATGGCCTACTCCTGCTCCTAATTCTTATGTTCTTATGTTCACACTGTATATTTCTGTAGTTCTAGGAATGACAAACATGGTGATACAAAATGCCAATAAGATTTGTCTGATTATTAAAATTATTTATTCCGGTAGAAGTTATGTTAGTATAATTCTGCAGCTCTCTACAGCAAATATTTTTTTGATCTTAAAATGAGAAAATTATTCAGTGAAGGTTCTGGAAGAAAAATGCTGAATAATGTAACCATGTAATTCAGACCGTACTGTTACTAACAGAAGATAATTTAGTCCAGAAAAGAAGTGACCTTACCATAGAGTGACTAGATTTTTTTTAACATCATCATATGAAAGAATCAACTCATTCAGTTGAGATTAAGAGTAGAATGGAAACATTATAGATGCAGGTTCACTGGAATGGAACAATCCAAGTGCATGTCCTAATTCATGCACAGCTACAAATAGTAAATTGTAACCTGCAAAAAACACCATTGAAAGATAAGTAACCATAAAGTATTCAATATCACATGATTTCATTCACTAATATAACACAATAATAGTTAAAAGAAGTCAAAGCCCAGAAGTATGATTATTGGGAATAATAATAATTACAGTATAATGCTTACATTTCATATAACAACAACAACAACAACAACTTTGATTTATATAGTGCCCTCCACGCCGGGCGGCGTCTCTGAGCGCTTCATCACAACAGCGGATCCTGGGACCGAGCCAGGGGCAGGGATAGAAAGGTGGCCAAAGGCGCGGTCGAAGAGAAAGGTCTTCAACTGTGACCTGAAATTGGGAAGAGAGGGGGCGAGGCGAGATGAGTGAGGAAGGGAGTTCCAGAGCCTCGGGGGGTGGTGGCTGAAGGCCCGGCCGCTGAGGGTGGAGCGGAGGACTCGGGGGGACATGGAGGAGGCCAGACCTGGTGGAGCGAAGGCAGCGGGTGCTGGTTTGGGGAGAGAAGAGATCAGAGAGGTAGTGGGGTGCAGAGGAATGGAAGGGCTTGAAAACAAGGCTGAGGATCTTGAAGTCGATCCTCTCAGCGACGGAGCCAGTGAAGTCTGGCAAGGACTGGGGTAATGGGGGAGCGAAGCTTAGTGCAGGTGAGTATGCGGGCAGCAGAATTTTTAATTAGCTGGATTTTGTGGATTGTGGTGGAGCGGAGACCGGCAAGGAGGGTGTTGTAGTAGTCCAGCTGAGAGATGACAAAGGCATGGACCAAGGTTTCAGCGGCTTTTGGGGTGAGGTATTGCTGGAGATGGGCAATCCGTCGGAGGTGGTAGAAGGCGGTGCTGGTGAGGGACCGGATGTGGGGAAGGAAGGACAGTTGGGGGTAGAACCTGATGCCTGGGTTGCGCACAGGTTCGGAGAGTTTTAGGCGCAGGCCGGGAAGGTGGAGGAGGTGAGAGCCGTGCGAATGGAGACGTTGATGAGAGGTTTGTGAGGTAGGACTCGAACCAGGCGAGTGCGGTCCCACTGAGGTGGATGACGGAGGACAGGTGGTGGAGGATATAGCGTTTTATCACATCTTAAGCCATCAGCACAAAGTGCTTCACAGAATACACTGTAAAGTGAAACAGAAGCAAAAGTTGCTGGGGAAACAGCAGATCAAGCAGCATCCGTGAAGAAAGGGAAAAGAGTCAACGTTTCGGGTCTACAACCCTTCGTCAGAACTGGGGCTTGTTTGGAGGGAGAAAGGTTTCTTAAGGATGTTAAAGGGGGAGACATAGGAGACAAAGAAGACAAAAGAAAAGGAAAAAAGAATGTGTTAACTGATGGGTTGAATATGTGTTAACGACTTCAGGGGGAGAAACAGAAAGGGGTGGGTTTCAATGAAATTGGGGAGACGAGGTGTTTAGTGGTGATAGAATAAACAAAACACCAGAGAGGCAGGGGGTGTCTGGAGTTATGATTGTGATGGGAGGAGGAGGAGGGGGGTGGGGGGGTGGGAGAAAACTCCTTTGACCTGAAATGGCTGAAATCAATGTTGAGGCCAGACGGCTGTAGTGTTGATAGACAGATGAGGTGCTGTTCCTCAAGCTTTCGCTGTGAGTCACTGGAACAGCGCAGGAGACCATAAATCGAAAGATCAGCATCTGAATGTGAGCACAAGTTGAAATGGAGGGAGACTGGAAGATCAGGGTTGACCTTCCGTACAGAGCCCAGATGCTCTGCAAATCGGTCTCCCAATCTGCGCTTAGTCTCCCCAATGTAGAGGAGACCACACTGTGAGCAGCAGATGCAGTAACTACATTGGTGGTAGTACATGTGAACCGCTGTCTCACATGGAAGCTGTGTTTTGGTCCCTGGAGAGTGGTTTGGGTGGAGGTGAAAGGGCAGGTATTACATCTCCCGCGCTGGCACGGGAAGGTGCCAGAGGAAGGAGAGCAGCTGGTGGTGCTGACAGCGGAGTGGAACAAAGAATCCCGGAGGGAATAGTCCCTTCGGAATGCGGAGAGGGGAGGGAGTGAAATATATCCTTGGTGGATGGGTCACGTTGCAGGTGACGGAAGTTTCTGTGGATGATTTGTTGAATAGTGAGGCTGGTAGGGTGGTAAGTGAGGACCAAGGGGACCCTTTCACGATTCCGCGATGGGGGGGAAGGGGTGAGGGCGGAGATGCGGGAAATCGGACGGACACGGTCAAGGGCCTTTGCTACCATGGTTGGTGGGAATCCTCAGTTGAGGAAAAATGCAGACATCTCAGTCGCTCTGGTATGAAATGTTGCTTCATCAGAGCAGATGCAGCAGAGACGGAGGAACTGGGAAAAGGGGATGGCGTCTTTGCAAGAGGCTGGGTGGGATGAGATGTAGTGAAGGTAGCTGTGGGAGTTAGTGGATTTGTAAAAGATGTCTGTGGACAGGCCTGATGTAGAGATGGTGGTCGAGGAAGGGAAGTGTCAGAGATGGTCCATGTAAATTTTATGGAGGGGTTGAAGGTGGAGGAGGCAAAGTTTACAAGAAATGTTGACTCTTTGCCATTCTCCACAGATGCTGCTTGATCTGCTGAGTTTCCCCAGCAACTTTTGTTTTTGTTTCAGATTCCCAGCATCTGTAGTATTTTGTGTTCTGTACACTGTAAAGTGAATTGACTGCATATTTTGTGAGCAAATGTGAGATGTGGATTTGTAGATTAAATCTGTATTTTTTTCCTCCCTCAGCAGAACTATTCGCCTTACTTTGACTTTTTTCTTTTCAGTGGGATATGATTCAGTAGCCTTATACACACTTACACAAGTGTAAATTCTTAATCTGCAAGTTTTGATAGTGAATATAAATAAGCTATTGAACCACTGGGGGCGCTACCATCCCTGGTGCTAACCTTGATGCCATCTCTTCCCGAATGGTGACAGACACCAGAACTGCCAAGGAGTTGCCAAGTACAATTAAGGCATGGATCTTCAGGAAAATAGGTTACCTCTATGCTCTTCCAACACACTCTCTCTCATCCCTGTCATCACCCAAAATAAGATTCCAGATTGGCACAGGGCAGTTCTCATTCTCTGGTATGATATCACGGACAATATATATATTTCTATATGTTATATATATATCTCAAGGGAAGTTCAGTTAAATTGGGGCTTTTTTCGCTGGGAATTGGGGCTTTTTCACATCTGATAAAGGGTTTGGACTTGAAACGTTGACTCACTTTTCCTTTCTCCAACGATGCTGGCTGACCTGCTGGTTGTTCCCAGTGATTTCTGTTTTTGTTTCCTTTGGTTGGGAAATGGTTGATGAGGGATGACAGTCCCAGGATTATTAGTTGAAGAATCGGGAGAGATGGAAGGAATTTCTATACTCAGACTTGATGGAAGGTTCGGAATTCATTCACATGAGCAGCTATTAAGGCTGGATCAATAGAATCATTCAAAAGGAAATTGATACCCATCTGAACACTGAAAGCATTAAAGGGATGTGGAAAAGGGATGTGGAAAAGGGAGAGATTGAAATAGCGACTTAGAAAAAAGGGAAGCATTGGAAAGATACGATGGGCTGAAAAACAGCTTTCTGCACAGAACATTTCTATAGTATTATACAGATTCTAAGTGTTGAAGCCATGATCCTTGGCAAGCGATGTAGCTCAGTGGTTAGAGCAAGTGAGAGAACTGAGTTCGATTCCCGGCAGGGTGAAACCTTGAGCAAGTTTCC
Organism: Hydrolagus colliei; assembly: GCA_035084275.1. NCBI lineage: Eukaryota > Metazoa > Chordata > Chondrichthyes > Chimaeriformes > Chimaeridae > Hydrolagus > Hydrolagus colliei. The sequence goes on from CM068745.1 coordinate 12,321,535, forward strand.
TTACTCCACATGCCTGATAATAATCCTTCAAGAAAAAATATAATAAATTGGTCACTTCAGTCCATGACTATTTGTGGGACACTGCTGTGCGCGATTGGCTGCTGCATTTTGCCCACAAATGTACAATCACTTCACTTTACAGTATATTCTGTGAAGCACTTTGAGATGTCTTTGAGACTTTGATATGTCTAGAAGACATGAAAAACACTATATCAAGTACAGGGATTATTATATATTATATTAATGACTCTTTGAAGCAACTCATTGCACAATCTTGGGAACTGTTGACCTTGAGAGCTAATGGGAAATTATTGCTGATTATCATTATCATTGATGCAAATTGATTGATTAGATTAAGGCAATTGTAAAATCTTTTAAGAATTACTGTACTTGGAAAGAACCAAACATTTGAGTTAGTAAATACCTGATTGTGAATGATTTTATCTAACCTGTTACCTCATAAAACTCTAGGCTAAGATTCACAGTTATCGTATTGACAAGGAAATGTTTTTTAAATTGGTGGATACAAAGAGTTTTAAAATAATTAAAATTTATTGATAGGGGATTCAAATTTTGAATTTAGCTGTCAGTATAATATAGTTTAATTCTGTGGTTGTTTCCATAGTTTCTCAGACAGAATGAGAAATGAAGTACCACCCAATAGAGGAACCATCAAAGCACAAGGATTGGGTTCAACTATTTGGGTTCAGCTATCATGGTCACTCAATCCATGACTGTTTGTGGGTCACTACTGTGTGCAATTGAGTTTGTTTACAGTCACAACACTTTATATTCTGTGAAGCGCTTTGAGACATCTCAAAGATGTGATAAACGTTATATCAAGTACAAGGATTATTATTATAGGAATAGGAATCATGGAATATTACAGCACAGAAACAGGGTATTAAATGTTTTCTCCAACAACAACAACTACAAGAAAATTGCATTTCGGTAGCGCCTTTTACTTTGGGAGGACATAAGCCATCTAGTTTAATTCCACTCCTGCTCACTTCATATACCATTCAATATATTTTTTGAAAAACATCCAATAGATCTGGCTTTGAGAACAAACACTTGTTTGACAGATAGAAAGATGGACATGGAAGAGTAGAGATAATAAAATAGAAAAATTACAAGAGCACAATGACACAAATGAGGAGTATTCATTGCTAAGCAAGTCTAAATCTACATACTGGAATGTTCCAGGCTCCACGTTTCATCTTCATCAAAGTGAATGTCACCTCCAATGCCTCGTCCGGGCTGGAAAGCATGAGCCAGAAATCCACCTGGGCCATCGAAAGGATTATTATCATTATGTTCTGGAAACAGAAACACCAGTTTAATAAGGTACCCAGCATTGATATTGCTTTTTTAAAAAATAAATACTGCCATGCTTCACTTTCCTCACCCACCCCACCATTGCTGGGTGAGCCTTCAGCTATCCTGCTCCCACTTTCTATAGCTCCATCCAGGTGCACACCCCACACCACACACACTCAATTGTGTGAAGTACTCAAGGCACCCTGATGTAAAAAAGTGCAATGTATTTAATCTCAAAATCTTCTCTATTAATTACAGTCCTGTGATCATACCTCCAGATACAAAGGAAATCAAGATGTCAGCTTCCTTCTGTTGTCTCCTCACAAACGTCAGCGAAATGACGTCACTCCATATTTTAAAAGCCTTTTTAATAACTTGATTCACTAATTTGCTCTTCAGTTTAGATGTGTATTTAAGTATCCTGAGGAAACAGAGCAGTAGATATGAGTTGTCATTATACAACTAAACAGAGCAATATTACCCAGCAAGTTAGATCTGTACCTGAAGCTTAGAATGGAGTTTTTCCATCTTTGATGAAGCCCATATTTTTCAGAGTCTGAAAGCCCACACCGAGGTTTCTTCATCACTTTCAGCGTTTTAGAATTTAATTTGCCAGTAACAGGGAGACAAAAAAATCTTTGCATTGCCTTCAGCTTTTCCTGGAAGTTATTTCCACCTGTGTCTCTTTTCTTGCGCGACACATTTGTTTCAAATTTGTAGAAACGCTGGAGATAATCCTGAGAGAGAACACACAGTAGATATTGATTACTTTCCAAACTCCCTATAAATACAAGAAGATTTATTATTGCATAAACAGCAACGTTTATGATTGATTGAATCAAATAGGTACCTCTGCATATTTCCTGTCACCCTCATTGGCATCCTGCTTTGTCAAGGGCATGGTAAAAACTGAGGATAAATTCAATAGCAAAAATAGGATTAAACTCCAGTTGGCTTGTCATCTTGGTTTCTGAGGCAGACTGTGTTCTCTAGATTCTTTAACTCTTCCTTTAAACCACAGGAACATGCCCAAGACTTAGATTGCTCAACAGTTACACAGATCAATATTGATAGCTGTATCCCAAGAAATGAGATTTCCAGGAATTAACTTGCTAAATGTCAATGATCTGATAGATCAGTTCTTGGTATCCCTGGAAATCTCTCCCTCAATCTTTCTGCTTGCCCCTTCCTTTCCACTTCCAAATCCCACTTAATGTCCTTTCCTTTTGATTGTGGTCACGGTCACCTCCCCACTCCCTAACCCCTGACTCGGGTTCAGATTCTGCCACTGTTAAGGACTCTAAGATGCAACCCAGCTTGATGGACGCTCTATATGATGCAAGTTGTTGTTGTTATTGTTGTATCTAAGTCATCGGAGTTTACTTAGAATCTTAATCAGATTGAAAATTCATTTCTTGTATACAATATAAAATTTGAATCCGATTACCCCTTGTTATGCAAGCTGAGCTTTGAAGATTCTACTGGACTCTTTTATCTTCCAACCATCTCCTGCCCTGCCTTCCACCCCTCCACCCCTCGTGACTCCAGCCCACAGCTTGGGTGCAAACACTTGACTGTCCAGCACCTTGAGACTTCCTCCTGACCGGAACGGCACTATATAAAGGCAATTTGTTGTTGTTGTTCTAATTTACTCCGTGGATTCGATAGAATTTGCCAAAGGTAAAATTAAAAGAAATAGTAACCTTCTTTCTGTGTTGTAATTTTCTGTGGTTCTCACCTCTCAGGAGTTCAGGACTTGAACTCATATTTGTACATTGATTTACCTTCAGATCCAGATATCTGTCAGCTTTATTTTATAATTGTATAATTTTTTGGAACAGGAAGAGATCATTTAGCTCATTCTAACTTGTATCACTAGTCTATTAGTTCTTGGTAGTTCTTTTAATCCCAATTTCATGCCCTTTCACTATACCCTGATTTCCCTGCTGTTTTAAAATAAAGTACCATAATTCTATGATATGAACATTCAGCATGTATTTCTGAAGCTTTACACATGCTTCAGAAATAAATACTGAATGTATCATGCAATATAAAAACAATGTTTCCTCCACACTGGGACACATTAGATATTTACTGCCAAATAGCTAGGATTTCATTGTTACAGATAATCTCTTGGTTCAATCTTCCAAAATGTATATGTACTTTATTGTAGCAAATTAACAAGAGTCCTGTAGTCCTAGTCTGTAGCTCAATGCTTAGAACACTTGCCTTTAAATGAGAGACCTGGGTTTGATTCTAAGCAGAGCAAAACCTTGGGCTGGTCTCCTTGATCCCCATGCCTGATAATAATCCCTCAAGAAAAATAATAATTAAAAATGATAATTTGATCACTCAATCCACGACTGTGGGATACCGCTGTGCAAAATTGGGTGCTGCATTTCACATACAAATATACAGTCAATTAATTTTACAGTATGTTCTGTGAAGGGCTTTGCAATGTCCAGAAGACTTGAAAAGCGCTATATCAGATGCAAAGATTATTATTATAACAACCAGCAATCTACACTTGTGTAGTTCCCTCCACATAGGGTAGCATTTCAGAGTGCTCAAAACACTTACTATTACACACATGGCATATCATACAATGTTATTAAGGGACAGTGATGCTGATTTCTTGCTGACTTTCGTTCAGCGACTGGGGTCCAAAACTATTGACCACTCTTGCTCATATTCTTGTCCCTCTGAGCTGCTACTTTTAGTGTTTTTGGAATGGCACATTTGTTCACATTAGATTGTGAAAAGGTGTTTCATTGTGAATGTGCTTACACTTGTGACATAGTGGAGTTGTTGCTTCTGAACTATCAATCAATCCATTAAAACTTACATTTATATAGTGCCTTTCACATCGAGAGGACATCCCAAGGGGCTGTACAGTTAGGTGGGGACAAGGAGGGGAGGGTTCGGGGCAGGATAAAGAAGAGTAGGAAAATTGACTGCATATTTGTGAGTACAAACTACCATTTATGTAATGCAACAGACATTTATTCATAGAATTTGCCCCTGGGAAGCTATTCTGTGGGCTCTCTCTAGTTACAGCAACTCTATCAATGGTTCATTTATTTTTAATCAATAAAAAGACGTGAAAAGCACTATATCAAAAGCAAAGATTACTATTATTAATACAAAGCACTTTGACACAAAGAGTGGAATGTACCACACGTCCAAACCTAGAGTCTCATTCTTTTGTTGGATCTTTTCTTCATGGGACACGGCCAGATTTCATAACCTCTTGTCCTTTACAATTTGTCTCATACATGAGTTTCTCATTCATTGAGATATTTTATGAATATTAAAGCTGCAGCCTCACAATGCATAGTGGTTAATGGACTTACCTCGTAAGCGTGAGGACCCAGGTCGATTCCTGGTTGGTGCTAAACCATAGGCAAGTTTCCTTAATCCACAAGCCTCAGTTTCCTAGCAGTAAGTAAGAACCCGGTTGTTGGTCGATTGCCTGATCGATTTTTGGGGGTAATAATCCCTTCCCCGACAAAATAAAAAATCACTCAATCCACGAGTGTCTATGGGACATTGCTTTGTACAATTGGCTGCTGTGTTTTGCCCACAAAATATATGGTCGCCCAGTATATTCTGTGAAGCAATTTGAGATGTCTCAACAATGTGATAAGTCACAATATAAAATAATAACAGTTGCATTTGATATAGCGCCTTAAATGAGATGTTAAACCCCTATGTTAAAGACTCCGTGGATTTATTTGAAAAGAGAAAGGAGTTTCACCTAATGTCCTGGCCAACTATCCCCCAAATCAAAACTGATGATTCCCTTCATGGATGTTTGTGATACATTTTGTGTAATTATGTTTTACAACATATTGCGCGAAATGCTTTTAGATGTCCTCCCGAAATGAAAGGTACGACAGAATACCAAATATAAGAATTCAGTGTTTACTTTGCTTTGTCACATCTCTAGTAACTGAGAAATGAAAAAAAAGCCCACTTTCTACTTAGGATAATATTGCAGTACTTTGCACCACCATCTCGGAATGATATGTGTTCAGCTTGCCTGTCTACTTGCCTACTTACTGGTACACAGGAGATCACAGCTGGTTACAATACAGTAATCCCATCATTATAGACCTGCACCAACAAGTGATCATCTCTGCTGTTGAAATACAGTCATCACCTATTAGTCCATATCAAACTACTGTTCTGTATATCTCTTAGGTAAAGTTAGTTTATATGTTACCATTGCCTTAATAGATAATTTTTTTAATCTAAAAGGTCAGATTGATATTAGAATAAACTAAATGCATATGTAATGATGTTCAAAACAATAAACAACAGGAGGAATGAAGAAAACAGGTATTTTCTCATACTCCCTCAATTTTATTGCAAAGTTAAGTGATTGTGTATTAGTAGGTAAACATAGCAGCCAATTTGTGCAGATTGATGGCAGATGAAATTTAATGTAGAGAAAAGCAAAGTGGGGCAACAAAATCCAGGAAGGGACTATTATTTAAATAGGAAGAAAATAATAGGTGTGTAAATGGGGTTTTGTGTGGAAATTTCCGTGTGGAATTGTGGGGTTATGGGGAGAGAGCCAGGGAGTGAGATTGACTTTGAGCAGCTCGTTTCAAAGAGCTGGCACAGACACGATAGGCCAAATGGCCTCCTTTTGTGCTGCAAAATTCCATGATTCTATGAAATGAAAAGGACCTGTGGATCCTGGTAAATTGAAGCTAACCCAACAGTGCTCGGTAGCAGTGAGTAAGGCAAACCAGATGTATGATCGAGGGAATAGGGTTACTGGACTATGAGGAGCAATTAGTTAAACTGGGCATGGTTACAGTAGAGAAGAGGTTGAGGCTTGATATGATTACGTTTTAAGATGCTTAAGGGAATGTAGGCTATGATAAGCTTTTTTATCTTGTACTGAATAGTAGAACCAGGGGACACAGCCTGTGAGTGAAGGGGAGTAAATTCAGAACAAATCTCTGGAAACACTTCAGTGAGTGGTAAAGTTATTGAACAGGCTCTGCTCTGCCATGTAGCTGACTGATTATGATTCAATAATAATCCTTGCATTTGTTATAGCGCTTTTCAGACGTCTGAAAGTGCTTCACAGAATATATTGTAAAGTGAATTGACTGTATTTTTGTGGGCGAATTAGACAGTTATGAGGAGCATGATCCATGTTTGTAAATGATAAAAGATCAGATATGAATAATTATTGATTTTTGTTTGGTCTAAATCAAATTATGAAATACGCTTTTACCTTTACAACCGGCAACCCAAAATTTATTTTATTAAAAGATAGTTTCATTAATCATGATATAAAATATGCAAAGTTATGGCTCATACATGCAATAAATATTGTTTTTCAACTATTGTATTAAACACCATAGACTTTAGGCTATAAAACAATCATAGTCACTCAATTCACAATTGTTTATGGGACACTATTGTGCACTCCTAGCTGCCACATTTCACCCACAAAATATAGTCAATTAAATTTATAGTACAGTATTCTGTGAAACGCTTTGAGACATTTCAAAGACTTTATAGAGTACTACTGTATACAAAATGTAAGGATTATTATTTGCTAATGCCAGAATTAAGTTCAATGTTAAAGATGAGCAGTCTATTGGTTAGCAAAACACTGGGGTCCTTTATGTAGGCTATGCACAGCAGATAGCAAATGTATGTGTATTCTGCGTAAAATTGGTGCTTTCTCATTTTTAACAAGCTTTGCTCTTTCTAACAACTTTTCTAATTTCCTTTGTAAATTTCTTTACCTGTACATTTTCATTTAACTCATGTTCAAGACTCCAACTTTTTCTCTGTAATTTACTTTCTGACAATCATATAACAGCGTGAATTTGAAGAGAAGTGGTGGTGGGAGAGGGGGTGGCAAATATGAGGGATTGGGGAGAGAATTCTATAGTTTGAGAAAGAAAACTCTTTCAAAGATCCGTTTTAAATCATAGTTTGCAGCAGAATAATAATCCTTGCATTGCAGAATGGTGATTATGCATAATGTCGTGGCTGAAAGTGTGTCTGCCGATAGTGGAGGGATAAGCAGGAGGCCAGAGCCAGCTGAGTGGAGATAGTGGGTGGTAAAGCGGGGAGAAATGAGGGCAGAAAGGTAGTGAGTTGCTTGGAATAAAGGGATTTGTTGACAAGTAAAAGGATCTTGAAATTAATCCTTTCTAAGATAGGGCGCCAATGGATAAGATCAATGTTGTGGCATGTACGTAGAATCATAGCAATTGCACCACAAGCCAGAGTAATGAATTCCAAAAATGCTTCCGGAAAGCCGGCATAGCAGAGATAAACAAAAAGCAACAATGATTTAAAATCATCGTTAATGAAGCTATATCTATTCTTAGGCAGAGAAGAACCAACGCTGGGTTTATTTTCTTCCATTTGAGGATAAACGTTTCTTTTTCTTCTCTTAGGAAGATTGTAACAACGGGAGTGCACATCTTGTAGGTTTCCACAGAATTTACTACATTTGTGAAGTTTTCACTGCAGGAACATCTCAACTCCTCCAAATGATGCAGATTAAGATTAGAAACTCGATGAGAGAAACCTGCAGCCCATTGTATGTTGAGCCTCTGTAACTGCAGGCTGCTGCCACTCTCAATATGATCCTTTTGGATAAATAACATTTACAGAAACTGGCGAGTTTTTTTTTGTTTTGAAACCTCTAAAACACAAGTAATCCAGGGGCTAAAGTAATCCAGGGCCAGAGTAACTGGAAGCCAAACTTAACCCAAGGAATGGGCTCTAGAGCTTCCAGCTGTTGATTTAGAGGACAGACTGCTGCCAACTATTGCAGTACATATCAAATTGAGTCATAAGATTTGGAAGATAACATTTCATTCAAACATAGAACTTCATTGATGTATGAATACCTGCACAAGTAAAAGGATCTTGAAATCAATCTTTTCTAAAATAGGGCGCCAGTGGATAAGATCAATTTTGTGGCATGTTCGTAGAATCATAGCAATCACACCTTAAGGGTGCCAGGGTGGTGGGTGAGTAACGAACATTTCATCCATCAAGTGTATCCTGTAGAAATTCCATTTAAATTACAATGAATTTATCCCAATTTCTTGTGTGCTTTTACATTTATACAGCAGAGGACATTATACTTCAGTAATGTATTTGACCTATACTATATGGGTATAGATGAAATATATTCATATCTTGAGTAAGGTTGTGAAATACTTTTGAGAAACAAAACTCTTTTGAAACCGAATAATGTTAGATCAGTTTGTAGCAGAATAGTGATTACGCATAATGTTAATATTGCTGAAAAAGAAGCAGAGTAACTTTGAAGATCATTGATCTTTTATTGTATGATTAAGATAGGGAGGTGATGGGAATGAAGGGATCCGTAATTAGCAGTTCTACTCAATGAAATTTGCTCGACATCCAGAATTTAAAAACAGGCACTTTTATTACATAGACAATAAGAGAGAAAAAAAGCCAGAGTAATTAGTTCCAAAAATGCTTCTGGAAAGCCGGCATAGCAGAGATAAACAAAAAGCAACAATGATTTAAAATCATCATTAATGAAGCTATATCTATTCTTAGGCAGAGAAGAACCAACACTGGGTTTATTTTCTTCCATTTGAGGATAAACGTTTGTAGGTTTCCACAGAATTTACTACATTTGTGAAGTTTTCACTGCAGGAACATCTCAACTCCTCCAAATGATGCAGATTAAGATTAGAAACTCGATGAGAGAAACCTGCAGCCCATTGTATGTTGAGCCTCTGCAACTGCAGGCTGCTGCCACTCTCAATATGATCCTTTTGGATAAATAAAATTTACAGAAACTGGCGAGTTTTTTTTTGTTTTGAAACCTCTAAAACACAAGTAATCCAGGGGCTAAAGTAATCCAGGGCCAGAGTAACTGGAAGCCAAACTTAACCCAAGGAATGGGCTCTAGAGCTTCCAGCTGTTGATTTAGAGGACAGACTGCTGCCAACTATTGCAGTACATATCAAATTGAGTCATAAGATTTGGAAGATAACATTTCATTCAAACATAGAATTTTACATTGACATATGAATACAAGTAGCCACCCAAGCAGGTTTAGTTCTTAAGAAAATATTGATAAAATCATCCTTTTGCTTGTTTGAAAAATGTGATGAAATGCTTCATTCCTGGCCTCTGTGAATCGGTCAATCTTTCAGGGCTGGGCCTGTAAAGTCCTTTTTTAATTAATGAAAAAAAAGCTTTCAAATAAAGTTACTTCAATGTTGAACTGTGGAAACTGAAAGCGAGCTGGTAGATTAGACATAGATAGAAAAGCAAAAATATATACACCTAAAATATAAAGGAGGCAATACAGATGAAAGGTGAGAAGTGGCAAGGGCAGGTAATGTTTTAAATTAAGCTTGTGCCATTTTATTATCTGGTTCACACAACTCCTTTGTACTTAACCAGGAGGACAAACAAATGTGAAAACCTGGATCACCATTCTGCCAAGTACCTAAATTAAACCTTTGAGCGTTTCTGAATATTCCTGAAAATTTACATTTGTTTAGTATGGAATACATTAACTCCCTGGAAGGACACACTCTGCCCACTAAATCACAGAGATTATAGGCAAAGTCAAGAACCAATGTGTGGGACCTGACAGTTATTTACTGCTGGATTTTGACCAACTAAAACCGTAAAGTTTTGCCATGCTTCCTGTTGCTTGCTAAATTACTCTACCCATTCAGTCTGATCTACCAGGATTAGGAACCGGTGAGTCTTTCCACCCACTCAGAACATCAAAGGTGATTGACTTGACTAATTTTGTGATATGCCACCTCAGCTCCAAAGATCATTCATTTATCTAATTTCTCCACCCCCACTTCCAGGAAGAAAGTCATTAGATATATAACAAAAGCAGGTTTGAGCCCTTGCTGTGTGAATCCTGCAATCTTGATGGGTCAACCCATCATTGATGCTAGATTTTCCTCTAGACACAAATGACTGCAGATATGCCAGCATTCCTTAAATGACAGAGCATGTAAAAAATTGTGGGTTAATGTTTCTATATTTGTGACTGAAATACTGTATACCAAACCAATCACTACATTTTAAACATTTTAAAATTCTATGGCAACATCATGCCAACTTGAAAGGTGCTATATCAAATCAAGAATTATTTGTCATTCATTATCTGACCTCGATTATGTACAGTACTTAAAACCCATCATGAGCACAAACTGTCAAGGTTGGTAAATTTGCCAAAAGGCAACGAATACTGTAACTCCTTCATACCAATGAGGTTGATAAATATGCTGACAGATGGAGAATAATCTCCAGTGTTCCAAAGTTATGCAGCTGAATGCTAATACTGTATTTGCAAAGTGGCACAAGTCATGACTACAAAAATACAGACCTAAAGGATAGAAAGCAAGATATAAAATATCAGAAATCAGATGACATTTAATAATAATAATCCTTGCATTTGATATATTCGAGAGTCTCAAAGCGCTTCACAGAATATACTGTAAAGTGAATTAACTGTACATATGTGGGCGAAACACAGCAGTCAATTGCACACAGCAGTGTCCTACAGAACAGTCTTTGATTGAAATGACCAATTTATGATTTTTTTGAGGTATTATTATCACGCGTGTGGAGTAAGGAAATTTGCCCAAGGTTTCGCCCCACCTGTAATTGAACCCAGCTCTTACTTGTAACGCGAGTGCTCGAAACACTGAGCAACAGGACTTCACACGTGCACTGTATTTAAACCAAACTAACATGCAAGTTGATTCATTGACATTTTAGCTTTTTAAGAACACAGGACAAATTTTCACAAGCAATTTTTAGAAATATTCAGCATCAAAAAGGAAGTCTGTATAATTTAGGCATCCATTTCACCCAATTTAAGAAAGGCACCATCTTGCTTTATTGTCTGAACTTGAAATTATCCTGTTGTGCAAGAATAGTACAATGTAGTGTTGACCCTAGTTATTCCATATTGCATTTTGAAAGTCATTTATATGGAAGGTACCTATTATATTATTTTCCTTTATTATGCAATTAAAAGGCTAGATTTTGAACTTCTTGGCACATTAATAATCCTTGCATTTCATACAGTGCCTCATTATGTCTTCGCGATGTCTCAACGCACGTCACAAAATATACTGTAAATTGAATGTATATTTTGTGGGTGAAAAATTAGTAATTGCCTAGCATACCCAGATTTAAAAAGTTCCAATCTAAACATAATTTCTCTTTGTGTCTTCACACTGTCTTCTTTGTGAAGACAGTGTAGGTATCACCTTCAGAAGAAAGTGTATTCAATAACTGGTCAGGATATTTCTAAGAATGTAAGTTCATAAGGTGAAACTGTGTTAAGCCATACATTAGTCCTGCATCAGACTGTTTTTATGAACAAAATTGGGGTTTGCCTTATTTCAAGTGCAATAAGTGTGTAGCAGCTTTCCTCTTTGTACCGCTCCCCAAAATATATTGGCTTAAATAGTAAATGATTAGGACAGAGGCTTGAAATAAGGTGCTTTCTTAGCTTTAAAAGATTTTTTAAAATTATGATTTTTTTTAGAACTCTTGACTAAAAAAGGAAATTGGCAAACTGTAAAATGTTTCAAAATGTCTGCATTCAAATTTAAAATACAGAATGACCCAACAACAAAATTACACTTGTATAGCGCCTTTTGTCAGGAAGACATCCCAAGGCACTGGATAGTCATTGTTTCATCCCACTCTGGGGACAAGGAGGGTGGAGGGAAAGGGGCTGATTTGGAATGACCAATGGGATTGACGAAGAGGAGGGTCTTGAGGCGGGACTTGAAGGAGGCTAGGGAGGAGGCATTAAAACCCGAAACCCCATAAATATCACATGACAGAAGGTAATAGAATTGGAAGGGCCAAAATGTAAGATATTTAACCTGTTCAGACATTGGCAAAAGACCTTGCCTGGAAGTTCAGAAAAGTAAGAAATCAGATGCTAAGAAATCGTTAGGGGTGTTGAGGGAAGAGATGATGCAGTATTGATTCAGTTTTGAAACTAAAGGCACAAATTCCACATGTAAAAAATATTTTCCTCGTTTTCTCCATTGTCTCAAGTTGTTAATGCAGAATCGGGAGGTTTTCAGGTATAAAGTGTCAACTCTATCACTAAATGCTTTATTTTTTAGCTCAATAATGTTGAACTGACATACGTTTGAATAGTATGTATTTAAAGTAAAACTATTTTGGTAATCTTTGCTCATTTTACAGAAACAGCGAAGTTCATCAGATATCTAAATTGTGAAAGATGTCAAGGAGTCTGGAGGATAGAAGCATTTTGTGTTTAGAAAACATTAAATGGTGGAGACAATGAATATCAGAGGCATGTACTGTATTTATATACACGCATGTAAATGGGATTTCTACGATTTCAAGCCCCAAGTTAACCCAGTTTGATAATAAGCCACAATGACACGAAGAATTACTGGCATGAAAGATTAGGAGTAATGGTTCATTAGTATGTCACATACCTTTAGAGAAATTAAGGGTCCAACAGTACATTTTTAGATTATGAATTCATACTCAATCCACGATTGTTTATGGGACACTGCTGTGCACAATTGGCTGCCGCGTTTTGCTCACAAATATAGTCAATTCACTTTATAGTATATTCTGTGAAGCGCTTTGAGACGTCTAGAAGACGTGAAAAGTGCTATATCAAATGCAACTCTTGTTATTAGTAAATACCGTGGAAAACTGATGCAATCTGTTTAAGCTTACTGTATGGGACAAAATACTATCCAATAAAACAATAAAAAAAAGCGATACGAGTGTTTGGAGGTACAAGAGAAATGGTAGTTTTTCCCAGAACAAATGTAATCATTTTTGTTTTAAAAAAAACATGTGTGAGAGCCCTACATTTTTACCGCTATGATAGCAATTTGCCGTTTTAGGTCAAATTTACACTCAGGCACCCACTCTTTGGGTTTCATAGAGAATCCATATCATTGTTTCTGCCTTCAGACATCCTTTCTGCCTTCAGACATCAATCAGTCGACGTCCAAGCGAGAAACATGTGACTAATATATGACTGCATAAACACACAACCAGCTCTGAATTTTCCCAGCTTGGCCCCTAGTTATAAAACGTTCTGAGTAAATGGTTTGCTGACAGCCAGAGCAGACAGCACCACAGTTATTCTGTGACAACTGAAATGGCACATCGCCAATAACCTCAAGAAATTAATAAATTTACGAGCTTCTCCTTAGATGAATTCTCTTGGGTTATCCAGTGTAGCATTTTTGACCCAATTTACTTGTGAGTAAATTAGATCAGCGTTCATTAGCAAAGAGGCTATGTGTAATGGCAGGAAGGATTTCACTACTATATTTTTCACAATATGTTGAGGGAGAAGTGATAAGAGTGGGGAGTAAATATCTGCATTAAAAAGATTTCTTCTGTATTTTTTTCTAGGGAAGAAAGGTTAGTTTAATATTTAATTTGAAGGTTTTAATTAATTGTCAGAATGTAAAAATATGTTGTTCAATCAAATTAATTGCAACCGAAAGGATCTGCAACATAAAAACATTGTGTGGATTCCAATAAATGTCACTTCTGGGCTGTAAAAAAGTACATCCAGGGAATGTAAGAGGGAGGGTGGAAGGGGGATGGTAAAGAAAGATGTTTGGGATTTTTCCTTAGGAAAACAGCTGAGGAAAAATAATTTAGCACTTTAAAAAGCAGTAACTTATGTCAAACTTTAGCCGTATTTGACATTTTTTAAACCAACTTAAGAGTGTTTTTTGTATCAGTATATGAAGGTAGCAATCTAATTACTATCGGAACACATAATACAAACCATTTCCCAAGCCCCTATTTCATAATGATGTAACGTTTGTGTGTGTGTGTATATATATATATATATATATATAGATTATACACACACACAGATGCTAATTATTAGTTTTGTGGAACAGTGTCCCAAGTGCAGAATCTCATTGCTCCAACAAAACCAGAAAAATTAAAATTTACACATTCGTAATACAGTATATGGATCAAGATTTTAACAACTTTATACTAGACTCACTCCCAAAACCGCTACATTTCAGAGCATACATTGGAATCATCACATAATCACTAACATTCACGAAAGCCCCCAAAATGATTCTGGGCATTTAATTTCAGTTTTCAGATGAGGCCAAGCTCAATAGTTTTTCATTCTTTACAGAACTCTCTTCACATCACTAGTAAAATGATTAATGGAGGGGGAAGGAACGGTGTATTTGCTGAATACTGGAACGTTAAAGTAATTAATACTAATCATTGCATTTGATATAGCATCATATCATGTCTTCTAGATGTCTCAAAGGGCTTTACAGAATAAAGTGAATTGACTATATTTTGAGGGCAAAATATGGTAGCCAATTGCATGCAGCAGAATCCCACAACTAACCAATTTATTATTTTGATTTTTTTTTTAAAAAAAGGATTTATTAACACTCCCTCCACCGCAGAAATGCGATCCGCCAATCGACTAACAATCAGGTTCCTATTTACTCTAGGTAAACAGAGGAGTGTGAAGTAAAGAAACTTGCCCAAAATTTCGTTCAGGTGAGAATTGAAACCAGGTCTCTCGCTTGTGAGGCGAGTGCTCTAGCCACTGAGCTACATAACCTGTAATGACCAATAAGGAGAATTCCTATTCTCCAGTACAATATTTTAAAATTGAACATCTTGTTAGATTATGACAGCCTTTACAAAGGTGAACCATTTGTAAGAATATGCAATTATCTTTTAAGACACTAAAGAACATAAGAAAGGTTTCTTTATTCAAGGTCCCACAGTATCACCTATTTACAAAAGCTTCAACTAAACATTAAGAGCATAAGATTGCTTAGTTCAGGCTAATTTACAACTTTATACTCTGCAGAGTATATATTTGAAGCACAATACAATTAAAATAATCTAACACTGTGCTGAACGTACAGCATACCATTTTCCTGGTCCGGTGCAGCAGATTATCTGCCTCTTCCTAGAGAAATTACAACTATATCTAAAATATGCAATCTTCGAGCTAAATTAGGGATTTCATCGTCCATCGTTGCTCTTCACTTTCACAGCGTAACTACCAATGAGCCCCAGCACATGTTATGTACCACTTTCGACCATCCTGACCTCGTGAGTGCACATGACCAATCCACTGTATTTAACCAGGAGGGGAAAGGTGGGGAGAGGAGGGAGAGGGAAGGAACATTCAAAAAGCGCTTTTTGGAACAGGCAAAACATTCTGTGGATACCCTAACAATAATGTAACTAAACAAATTTTAAACACACATTTGTACCACTCAAATTATTCTCATTACGTGGGCCTTGCAGTGGTGCTGCTGTCATTACCATAAACCCTGAGCACACAGTCCTAGACTGGCACCGGTACCTATTGATATAAATTGGCAAAGGTGCTATGTAGTTACAATATATGATTATGAGGTTCAGTAAGTTTTTGGTATGGTACCAGAGTGGAAAATGTCTTCAGATACAACAGCATACACTTCCGAACAAATAAAAACTACATCCATACGCTTCCAGGCCTGCAACTACAGTCACACATGAAACTAATGACGATTTCTGTTTCTAATGAAAACCTATTATTTTTTAATGTGCTTCATCAAAGTACTTCGTTTATGAAGTTATAAACAGATATCACCAAAAGCATTAAGACTCAAGACTGGACGAAATCCCATCAGGTGCCATAGTAAATGAATACATAATAAATGCTTAATACAGATGCAACTTAAACCTTCTCCCCACTTGTAACACTGAAAAGTCTGTAGCTAGCATAAAAGATGGCTTCTGACAAATACTTTCCACTTCATAATTAAAGGTGTAGTTTGGTCGGGTAGCAAAGCATTATTGCTCTCCCTTAAGTACTTTTCCCCTCCTTCAACTTGCTACGATGCCTGTCTTGCTTTCTGCCACTCAACAAATTCATCAAGCAGCACAGGCCCTGAAAAAAAAGGAAAACAGTTAAAAGTGCTGAAACTGTTGTGGTTATTAATGGTTTAAAATAGCCAAAGAGGATATATTATAATATCCAGTTATACTAAATATACTCACATGCACCATCTTCATCATAGTTGCTTAGGTCTGCGTGTACAGTTCTGCTGAACTCCAAAACATTAAACCACTGATCCTTATTCATAACTCTGTACTTTGACTGCTGTGGAGAATTCAAATTAGTTGATTAAACATTTTATTGACTTGCTCTTGAGAAAGACAGAGCATTCTTCATATTTCGGAAAATACATTCTTTTGAGATGTATCATATCACTTGACCTCAAATTAATGTATTTTCCTACAATTAGTTACTTACTTCCAAAAATTGGTGAAAGGCAGAGAACAAAGGCCATGTTCTTCCTAACAGCAGAGCTAACATAGATTTAGCAGTGTCAATATCAAGGCTACGCTGGTCTTTATCCTAAACAAAAGCACAAAATTAATTTTATTTTACAATGTTCTCTAAAAAGAGGTTTGTCATAAAATGTTCAATAAAGGTCAGTAAGCATTTAAAGATGGGAGAAAAAAAAAGTAATTATTTGACTTACCCTAGCAAAATCAAAGGCATATCTGTAAATTTGTTTGAAAACTGACAGATCATTCAGTTGCGATCGTAAATAATCAAATTTGCTCTGCAGCTTTTCTGTGCAGTCGCACCTAGAATCAAAACAGAACTTTCATAAGCACAGACACAGATACTTTGTGCACAACTGATCTATTTTAATTTGGCAGAGTAATAGAATTGGTTTCGTAACAATTTCCAATGTGTTTAATCCGTACACATTGTGTGAATTTTCATTGACAGCTTAAAACCAGTAAAGTTCCTGGAATTCATACAGATTTCTTACTGTAGTGAGGTCATTCCTTTTAGCCACTCCTCTTTAGTGAAAAATCCCATGTTCTGAGCCTCCAGCTTCCATGCTAATACTAACATGATAATCTGCAGATGACAAAAACAAATTGAACACCATTTAGTTTTGGTATCCCACTGAATTACTAACATGTTCCACTTTTTGCTACCAACACATCTGTTAAAAACATTTAGCATTTTAGCTGGTCACAAAAAAAACATAATATTAAACTAATTGTATTATATGTTTGTTCAAAGTAGAAGAAAAAAATAAGATTTTACTGGAATGGTTGGTGTACTTGGAGACCCAAGGACTCATTACATTACCTTATAACAAAAGGTACTGTTGGTTTCATGACACCTCTTAATTTTGAACATACCATATTTATAAAGGCCTATAAGTTGTGACTGAAATGGCTGGAAATATGATCGAAACACAAAATGAATCTTGCCATACAGTCTTTTTGTACAATTTCTGCAATATTACTGTAAATGTCCACTATTAATGACTTCTGTTTATTCCAGCTTCGCTGCTGCAACACTAAGGTTGGTTGAGGATTCAATGCAAACAGTGAGGGAATAACAACAATAATCCTTCCTTCTGATATAGCGTCTGTCATGTCAGGACTTCTTAAAATGTCATGATGAAATGAGAGCACCCTCTTTAGGATGGCTTCAGCAATGCAGTTTAAATCAGCATTTTGTTTTGAGCAGCAAATACAATTTTAAATTACCGTAAATACCCGCGTTTAAGGCGCACTTTTTTTCATGTGGGAAGATCTCGAAAGTTGGGGGTGCGCCCTATACGCAGATACAAGAAATTTTGAGCCTCGGAAATACAGTAAACAGGAGGGGTGGCCGGCGCGCTGTCAGCCGGGGTTTAGACACCGTGTCCGGCGGGGTTTGGGGGGAGCGGGTGCTGGGGCCTCGGCCGCCCGGGCAGCGGCAGCAGCAGCGGACTTCAGTGCTGTGCCTGCTGCCTGTCTTCTGCCCAACCCAGTCTGCCTGCCTCCCTCCCTCTCCTGCCTCCCTCCCACCCTCTCCTGCCTCCCTCCCTCCCTGCCTGCCTCCATCCCTGCCTCCCTCCCTGCCTGCCTCTCTCTCTCTCTCTCTCTCCCTCCCTGCCTACCTCTCTCCTTCTCTCTCTCTCTCCCTCCCTCCCTGCCTGCCTGCCTGCCTGCCTGCCTCTCTCTCTCTCCCTCCCTCCCTGCCTGCCTCCCTCCCTCCCTCCCTCCCTGCCTCCCTCCCTCCCTCCCTCCCTCCCTGCCTTGCCTTGCCTTGCCTGCCTGCCTCCCTGCCTGCCTGCCCGTCTCCCTCTCTCCCTCCCTGGCTGCCTGCCTCCCTCTCTCCCCCGCTACCTACCGGTCTCTCCTGCCTCCCTCCCTTCTGCCGGCAATATCATCGAAAATGCTTCCGTTTCTTTTCACCAAGAAAAGGTCAAAAGTGGGGGATGCGCCTTATACGCGAGTGCACCTAATACGCAGGTATTTACGGTAAGTAAATTTATTGAATCTGCCACAGAGTAGCTGTGCCTGTATAGAATTACACATTCCATTTTACATGCCTACATTTTAGGCAGCACAAAACAGACCTATAATAATACTAACAATAATTCTTGTAAGCGTCTCAAAGTGCTTCACAGAATATACTGTTAAGTGTGTATTTTGTAGGAGAAACTCGGCAGCCAATTGCGCACAGTAGTGTCCCCCAAACAGTCACAGATTGAGTGACCAAATTATTATTATTTTTGAAGGGATTATAACCACTGGAAAAGCAATCTGCCATAGACTAACAACCGAGTTCCTACTTACTGCTAGGTAAACAATGATGGGTGGAATAAGGAAACTTGCCCAACGTTTTTCCTGATGGGAATCAAACCCAGGTGTCTCGCTTGGGTTGCAAGTGCTCTAACCACTAAGTAACAGGACTCCACAGGAGTTGCTTCAACCTAAATTCAGTAAAAGCCTGTTTATCCGTGACCCGATCAACTGTAACATCCCTATAACCGGCACCTCAAAAAAAAAGTCTGCATTCGATTAACTGGAATTTATCCGGCACAATGTATTGTTTTTTTGAAAACATTGTTTTTGAGTGTTTTCGGCTGAATATCTGGCATGTGCTTTAACCAGCATTGGCCAGGTCCCGAGGGTGCTGGATAAACAGGATTTTATTGTAGCTATATTTAGGTTGGAGCAAATATAGTACTATTGCATTACCAAACAGATTGTCAACAGAAAGAAAGGGCAAATGTATCACACAAGACCTTTGAAGGATTTTTGTTAAATTGCAGGATTCAAACAATTATAATGCCAGTAATGGCATTTACCAGGACTTTTTGGCAGTGGCAAAAGTACAAAGAAAAGCCAGTAAATGCTATTTCCAGTGTTCTGATTATTTAGCTGGAAATATCTGCTTGTGTGACAGAATCTCTCCCCCACTCCCCCGAACACTGATCTGGCTAGCTGGGGCTTTAGTGTACTAAACACCAACTGCTAAATCCAACAAATATGCAGTCAATTTTCCTACTTTCCTTCCCCCAACTACGCCCCCCCCCCCCCCCACCCCTCCACCCGCTCTGGTCCCAACCTTTTCCCCCCACTTTCTTCCCTCTTGTCTTCTCCCCCCCACCCACCCTCCCCTGCTCCGGTCCCAACCTTGGGACGTTGTTATATTCTGTGAAGCGCTTTGAGACGTCGATAAGACGTGGAAAGTGCTATATAAATGTAAGGATTATTATTATATTATTATTCATGAAAGACTTTGAGAAAAATTGATGTGTCTGTGTGTGTCAAGCCCGTTCTGCCTCCAGGGTGCTCAGCCACAGATCAGCATAAGCGCCCATTCCTACAGCCACTTCTCCTTTAACTACAAATCTGTTGTCACTGAGCACACTGATCGTGCCCACAACATTCATAGATTCATAGAATTTTACGGCACAAAAGGAGGCCATTCGGCCCATCTAGTCTGTGCCGGCTCTTTGAAAAGAGCGATTCAATCCCACTGCCCTGCCCGCTCCCCATAGCCTAATAGACCTGTTCTCCCTAAATAAAGATCTAATTCCCTTTTAAAAGTTGTTATCGAATTCTCCTTCAGAAAGAGGATTGCTTTTCCAAACTTCCCCCCTTCACAACTTATATAATTCTGAACAGATGGCTGCAACTAGACATAAAGTAGCCGTATAAAAAAAGTTGTATAATGTGATACTTTCACTTTCATTATCTGTGCAGCTTGTAACATGTACACTTTATATTATCACCCGAACACTTTCAAAAGCACCGACAAAAAGTTGTGGGATTGTGTATTCCCATCTGTAACATTTTAGAGTGCTTAACTTGTGTATCATACATATACAGACTACATTTCTGAACAGTTGACAAAACAGCAAGTCTGCAGAAGAGGCAGTTTTAGGGAATCTGCTAGATGCAAGCAGTTGGGCAACTTCAGCCAAAGCTTACAACACATAAGTATATGTATATATGTATATGTATATTCTAGAACATTTCATTTTCAGCTAAACAGGAGCCACGAGGGCAAGTAAAATAATTCTCAAATACATGATTTGAATAACTTCCTAGCCTGGTTTCACTGGTTCACAGCCAAGTGGTAAATATCAGCCAACATTTTACGGAGCATTTATATGCATACACATTAAAAGCTGGCAGATAGATGCCAGTCAGGACAGGAGCCTTTTGCAATTTTGGAGTCAGCAACAGGTCACTTATTTTGTTACAGTGAATAAACAGCTCAGCTCTGTCACAAGGCACGCAAAGTGCTGGCAGTCATTTGGATTTTCTCCAAGTAATGTTTTGCTCCAAAATACTTTTACTATTTTAGGTTAGAATAAGAAATGTAGGATAAGAGGCTTAGGATAAGATATTTGGAATAGGCTGTATCATAAGAAAAGTGAACAGGGATTGTAAAAATAACAATTCATTGGGAAATAAAATAAGATGTTATTCTTTTAAGAAAAACTTAAAAATCCAAACTACGACTAAAACAAATTCCATATACAGCAACTAAAGCAAACTACAAGTGCTCCTCCCTCTCAATGGCACAATGCAAAAGGACTGGTTGTGCTATATTGTGCATCCAAGGCTAAGAGTAATACATTTAGGCAAATTAGTGTAGGGTTTTTCAAATTAAGGACGCAAATAAGCTACTGGGTAAGATTGTTTTCTTGCCTACCAGCATTTTGCTAAAGTTTGGCATGCATTTCAGAATAATGAAATATATTGGTGTCCATACCCAAATCAATATGCAAAAATGTATCATAATGAAACAATTTATAGCAGGATTCTACTGTACTTAGTTGACAGGTTTATGAACAGTAGGAATTTAGCTAAAGTTAACACTGGTGCCTCTTTCTCCCCCTGTCCCCACCTCCCCTAATGAAGCCAACTGCTTCATAAACTGCACAAGTAAATTATACAAAGATTTAAAGCTACTTACACACTAGGGATTGCATGTTTAAAAATTTAACGGACACCTCGGGATTCCTTGATATTTACAAAAGGATTTACTTACATTTTCGGGCTCCACGCCTATATCTTCACAAAATTTTTCCATTCCTTCTGGACCAACTTCATCGGTTCCTTAAGAGAGAGAAAAGCCATGTTCTTGTATTGTATCCAAATTGCTCAATTATAAAGCACCGTGGGGTAGTTCCTGTATGCAAATCAATCAGACGTATTCAACTCGCATACAAAGAACACCTCATTATGCTTCCAATTTTGACCGAGTGTCTTGTCGAAAAGTACCTATTATGTGTGGACAGAGATCAGACCAGTATTACAATCACAAGCATGTGCTCTGCTCAGTTAGGGAGAGACAGTATAGTGCAGGATTAACTGAGTGAAAGGTCCAACAGATGTTTTAGTGACGTCAACACATGAACATAAAACTCCCAATTCCGACCCATTTCCAACCTCCCGTTCCTTTCTAAGGTCCTTGAAAGAGTGGTTGCCTCCCAGCTCTGCTCCTTCCTTTCAACTCACTCACTCCTTGAACCCCTCCAATCAGGTTTCCGCCCTGTTCACAGCACGGAAACTGCCCTGGTCAAGGTTACAAATGACATCCTAACCGCCTGTGACCAGGGCTCCCTCTGCCTCCTCGTCCTCCTTGACCTGTCTGCTGCGTTCGACACAGTCGATCACACCATCCTCCTCCAACGTCTTTTCTCCCACCTCAACCTTCAAGGCACAGTTCTTGACTGGTTCCATTCCTACCTGACCCACCGCCTACATTTTGTATCTTCTAACGGTTTCTCCTCAAACCCCCGCACAGTTTTTCATGGCGTCCCCCAGGGCTCTGTCCTTGGCCCCCTCCTTTTCACCATTTACACGCTCCCTCTGGGCGATGTCATCCACAAACATGGGGTAAATTTCCACATGTATGCGGATGACACCCAACTGTACCTCTCAGCCTCATCCCTCAACTCCGCGACCCTCGATGTTCTGACAGCATGTCTGTCCGACATTGAATCCTAGACGAGGGACAACTTCCTCCAATTGAACGTGAGCAAGACCGAGGCCCTCCTGATTGGCTCAAGCCAGCGCCTCCGCACATTGGGCGCTGCCAGCCTCAACATCCAAGGCTGTACTCTCCACCTCACAAAGCCAGTCAGGAACCTCGGCATCACGTTCGACCATAAACTCTCCTTCCTCCCCACATCCGTGCCTTGACCGGCATCGCTTATTTCCACATGCGCAACATTGCCAGGCTCCGCAACTATCTCACCCCCCACGCTGCCGAAACACTCGTGCACGCGTACATCACCTCACGGCTGGACTACGGAAACTCTCTCCTCGTCGGCCTCCCCAGCTCCTCCATTCACAGGCTGCAGGTCATCCAAAACTCTGCAGCCCGTGTACTATCCCGCACTCGCCTCCGTGACCACATAACCCCCACCCTCGCCCGTCTCCATTGGCTCCCCATCCTCCAGAGGATCGAGTTCAAGATCCTTGTCCTCGTTTTCAAAGCCTTACACGGCCTTGCCCCGCCCTACCTATCCGATCTACTCTCCCCCTATAAGCCCACCTGGACCCTCCGGACTTGGCCTGCTCCAAGCCCCCCGCCCGAACCGCCCCACCATCAGAGGCTGGGCCTTCAGTTTCTCCGCTCCCACCTTATGGAATTCCATCCCCCAATCCCTCCGCCTTGTTTCTTCCCTTTCCTCTTTCAAGGCCGGTTTGAAGACTTTCCTTTTCGACCGTGCCTTTTGTTCCCCCCCTAATTTTTCGACCTCCCCTACGTTTTTTACCCCCTCCCGAACACTCCCCTCCCAGCTCGGGTCACATGCCTCCTGTGCAGCGCCTTGGGACGTCCTCCCGACGTGAAAGGCGCTCTATAAGTCTAATTTGTTGTTAGGGAGAGACAGCATAGTGCAGGATTAATTGAGTGAAAGGTCCAACAGATGTTTTAGTGACATCAACACATGAACATAAAACTCCCAATTCCTTTCAATTTTAAAATCAAATTAATGGCTGAAGGACACCATACTGAAATGAACAATATGTATTGGAATTATTACCCCCACCTCATTGCATCATAAGATAATTTAAAGGTTAAATAGGATAAATTTCATTGGGGTTTCTCCAAACCCATTGTTTTGTGGAACAGTTTCATCAGCAAAACATGATCACATAAAGCAGCAAAGTGAGTTAAGCCTACCTTTTCCATAATACTGCACTTTGATACATCACCACTTGAACTCAATGTTCAGTCACCCTTCACAAAATACAAAGTCCCAGGTATTTCTGCATGCTATTAACTCACTTTCCATTATTAAGCAAGGAAGCAAACTGATGAATAACTTGCACTTGTATAGTGCCCTCCACTCCAGGTAGCATGGTAGAGAGCTCAACAGCTCGCCTGACTTCAAGCTTGGGTGCATGGGGTAGTTGGCACAGTCGAAGGTGAAGATTTTCAGGTGGGATTTGAAAAGGGAGAGAGGTGGGGCAAGGCGGAGGAATTGAGAGAGTGCTCCAGAGTTTGGGGCGGTTGAAAGCGCGACCTTTGATGGTGGGGTGGAAAGTGTGAGGGACAAGCGGAGGCCGGTGCCAGTCAAGTGGAGGTGCTGGGAGGTGGATTGAAGGAGTGAGGAGAGGTAGGGAGTTGCCAGGAAGTGAAAGGATTTGAACACGAGTGTGAGGATCTTGGAAATCGATCTGGTGAGTACTGGCGGTTACAGAGTTTGGTCCAGGTCAGTGTGTGGGCCACAGATATCTGAATGAGCTGGATCTTTTGAATGGTGGAGCTGAGGAGACCGGTGAAGTGTGTACATTTGAGGAATCCAAGCGGATGGTGACAAAGGATTTCAGCTGCAATTGGGGTAAGGTACGGTCAGAGACAGGCAATGGGGAGAGGTGGAAGAAGGATCTGCTGTAGGAGGGAAGGACAACTGGAGGTTGAACTGGATGCCTAGATTGTACACTGATTCAGTGAGTCTGAGGAACAGCTCAGAGAGGTTGAGGTTGGCTTTTGTCTTGTCCATGTTCAGCTGCAGAAATGTTACACTCAAGAGTCCTTGATGTCTGCCAGACAAGCTGATAGAACATCGGCAGACCTGGAGTTGCTACCGGAGGAGGCAAAATTGATTTTTGTGTCATCTCTATACACGTGGTTGTTCACCTGATCTGCGGATGACATCGCCCAGAGGGAGCATGTAGACAAGGAAAAGAAGAGGATCCCTGGGCTACCTCTTCAGCTGACTAGGTGGAGCGGGAGGAGAAACCATTTGCTGAGATGAAATGGAGGTTGTTGGTTAAGTAGGACTCAAACCATGCAAGTGTGGTCCCGCTAAGATGGATGAGGGAAGAGAGGAGAAGGAAGGCGTGTGACGACACTCCTCAAGCAGGGTATTGGCAATGTTGAGACTGGTTGTAATGAGTGTTTCGGCTGCCTGAGGGGTGAATTAGTGGCGGATTCACGCAAAGTTACGGAAGGCAAAGTGAGTCATGGGACGGATGTGGGGAGAAAGGACAGTTGAGGGTCAAACATGTTGCTTATGTTCCTGACTGACTTGGTGAGATGAACTGGGCATCTTTGGAATCTGATTCTGCCAGTGCCTGAGGTGCGGAGGCACCGGTGCAAACCAATCAGGAGAGCCTTGGTCTGGCTAAAGTTCCACTGCAGAATGTTGGCTCTCCTCCAGGAATTGATGTCCGACAGGCGCTCTGCCAGGACCTCAATGGTCCTGGGTTCAAGGGTGGAGCCAGAGACAGTTGTGTGACATCCGCGTACATGTATGTTGAAGTCTGCGGATGATGTCACCAAGACAGGTTGAAGAGGAGACCGAAGACACAGCCCCGAGAAACACCGCATGAAACGGTGTGGGGGCTGGTGCAGAAGCCATTTGTGGAGTCAAAGTGAAGTTGGTGTGAGAGATTAGCACTGTAGGTGCAGTCATTTCAAAATCAATCAGGGATTTTTCTAAATTAAGCCCATCCAGGATCTGAGTTTTGAGCCTCTGCAACTGAACCACTTCTTCACACAGTATAAAAAAGGGGAGAATAGCACAAAATCCTGAGGTCTAGAGACAATATTATTTCTCACTCAGTACAAATAATAGTGCAATTGTTTCATATTCTTTCTATGATTCGCGTCTGAATTGGATCGGAAGAAGTGGTGGTGATTTACTGGAATGTTAACCTCAAAAAGATTAAAAAGCACACGCAAACTAAAGCAAAATATATAGTGGGTTTTCAGATATTTCTGCACTAAAGAAATTAAGTAAAGATACAATATATTGTTCATATTCAATTAGACTCCTGTATTGAAAGTGCAATAGGATCATCCAAATGCTGCCACAAATGTAAGCTTCCAATAAGCATAATATTTTCCACTGAAGTGGAATAATTAAGCAAGCCAATTCACTTCATGGGAAATGCAAGCTTAATTTCACTGTTTATAAGTTATTTTATGGAGCTTCTACAAGTTTAGTAAAAAAAAATGCAATTTACTTGACTATTACATTTTAATATTGCTTGGATCAAATATCAGGACTGTTAAATTCTGTTTTATCCCAAAATAAAATCCTAGATTTTTTTTTAAAAAAGCATTAGAGGGAAGGAAACAGCAGAAGAAAGTCTGACAAAAAAGCATAAATTCAATGAACAAAAATCAGGATTGTTGAACATGAATCTCAAGAAAAAAAGATACTAACACAATAGATTGAGAACAACAACAAGAAATTACATTTGTACAGCGCCTTTCACATCAGGAAAATGACTGGCGCTGGACAGTCAGTGTTTCAGACCTGGGCTAGGGTTGGGTGGGGGGAAGCGATGGCATGGTCAAAGAGGAGGGTCTTGAGGCAGGACTTGAAGGAGGCAAGATCTATGCCATAATTTATAAGCAACATTTTCAGAGACTTTATTTTACGCTTTTAAGGAAAAATGCTGTTTATTGCACTTGTATTTGAATATTAATTCTGGACCATTATCATTAACACATTTTAAATTATAAGAAAAGTCAATTATTTGCACTAACCGGGACCTGAACCACTGCAGAGAAGCAAACATTGTGGGAATTGCACATCACATAAAATACAATTTGGTCACAGCCCAAATACTTTGTTCCATTGGGAGTTAAAATCTCACTGTAGTAGACTTGTCAGACCTTCGCTCTCCTCTCCTCTTTCTCTTATATGCATGTGCACACACACACACTCACAGTCTCTAATTTTCAGTGTTTGTCTTAAGACTGTTTTCTCTCAATGTACCAATTCGTATTCAAGAATTGGCAAAATGTTAGTGACCTTGAGTATTAGCAAACCACCGAATTCACAATATCCTCCTGACGTGAAAGGCGCTATACAAGTGTAATTTTGTTGTTGTACTGCACCGCATCCATGAATAAAACATTTTTTAAAAATAAAATCAAATTTGAAGACTTTTTTTTTTACTGATTAACATTAACCACAAAAAAAATTATTGGTTGAACAAAATACTTTAATAGACCTTATTTGATAGACTAAAATGCTTTGGAACACTGCACAGGAGTATTTTTTTAAACCTTCCTTATGTGTGTTTCTAACCTCATAACAATTCTGATTCTTTTGACAGAAAGAACATTACAATACCATATTAGAGTGATTTCTGCTGCTCTATTCAGAATACATTTGATAGATTCACAACCAGCCCTGCCAGAGAAAGGACAGGGTTGTAAACAGCTTTCTCCTACTCTTAAAAAAAAATGCTTTCTAAAGATTGTGTTGCAATAGGTTGGATAACTTTCTGTTAAAGACTTCTTCAAGACTCATAAAAAGCACTTAGCCAATACTCTTACCTGCGTATTCGTAAAACCAAGCTAGGCACTTTTTGCTTGAAAAACTGTCATCACCACTTATTAATCTAGATGGTGTCTGTACTCTACAGAAACTTTAAAGATAGAAAGTGGTTAATAAAACATTAAAAAACAAAACTTCACATCAAATTACTCTAGTTTCTAGGCATTTTATTCCTTAAAAAAAGCCATACTTAGTTTTTTAAAAATCTTTCCATATACAGCAGAACTTTATTCTAACATGTTATTGGGTTGCATAAAATCTCAATGCATGAGACTTAATAACGAAAACACCACCCATGCACAGCCGGTAGACTTGGCTCTAGTGTTCTCGTCAGTTGCTGTACTAAAAGAAAAATGGAAGATTTCAGGGATATCAGGTCACCAGCCTTGTCACTTTGCTGTAGTGTTTGTAAGGTAGTCTTCCAGATCATTAGACTGCCATTCGCACAGCAAAGCAGGAACTGACGGGCACGACCTAAAGATGTAGGTCATTTGAGCGTAAATACAAACATTAACTGGAGGTTAATACCGCATTATAATCAAATTCACGTGATAGGAAATGATTTGTAATGGTGCTATGCGATATCTCTACTGACCATTCAAATTTCATTCTTATTCTTACATAATTCAATTTAAAATTCCAGGAAGAAAACCAAAAACCACTTTGGATTCAGAGATATTGACGTGAGATCCAGATATCTTTGTCTGAGATTTTGCACATGAGAGCAAACCTTTCTTTCGATTTGCAATGGCCAGATTCTTAAACATAACTCAATGCGCCCAACACCACAGGAAGTTTTAATTTTTTTCCGCAAATAAAAGAAGTAATGTCTGGAATCCTGATCCCGTATGAAAGTGGTGCTCCCGAAATCCCAGGATTTATAGAAGCAAATCCTAGGATTTCACAATTGTATTAAAAAATATTAAAAAGTGACAATCGCTTTCTGTCCATCGTTGTGAAAGGTTTTTGGTGTCTCTTTTGTCTGGCCCCTCTTCACACATACACCACTCATAGTAGCACTTTTCTGTTAATGTTATGTTCACCTATTTCGCTGTCTTCATTTCATTTCTTGGTTTTTGTCAGTCTCTTTCCTGTATGTCACTGTCTCATTTTCTCCCTCTTCCCCTATCTGTGATCCCCATTTGTGTGTATGTGTCAATGTCCCTTATGTTTTTCTATGAATGTATATATAGTGCCTGTTCTTTGTATTCCCCCTTTCTTCCCCTTGGTTTGTGCCAGTTTTTCAGTCCTTCTGTGTCATGCTCCGCTTTTCCTCTCTGTATATTTCCAAACTCGGTATTGGTTTGTTTCACTGTCTTTTTCTAAAATCACTTTTTCTGTCAGGCTGCTGTGTTGCTGAGGTAGGCTGGGAGGGAGGTGAGTAGGTGACTAGCTCGGAGAAAGGTTGCTGCCTAACAACGGTGATGTTGGCTGAGTCCCATGGCGTTTATCTAAGATAAGATATAGCATCTCAGGATCCCAAGATTGGGGGGGCATTAAAATCGCAAAAATCCCATGATTCAACAAAAGCGCCAGGATTACAATCCTGAATTGCAATTTATATTAATAGTAGTTAAAATCCACTTCTTTGGCTTCGTTTACCACCCATAAATCCAAAGGCTATAAAAATTCTGATGCCCAATTTTAAGTTAAACGTGAAATATTTTAGTAGTCTTCAATTCAGCCAACACACTTAAAAATCAAATGAAGTACCCACCTGCTTATTCTACATTTTTTCATGCCAGCGTCTTCTGACCCTGAGGATTTTCTCTTCTTCTTAACAGGCATCTTGTGAGCACACCAAAACACAGAACAAGTGCACTGAGAGGAGCTACCTGGAAAAGGCAACATAACATCAACTTTATGCTTCCCACATATTGTGAATCTAGAAACAAATTCTACTGCCCTTACCTATATTTTGGTCTCCTTGGCCATTCAGATCTTCTTTTAAATTCTGTTTATAGATAAAAATACGATCATTTTAATATAAAAACTTTGAACACATGGAAAAATGTATCATTAACATGTACAAAACATTTTGCAACATTGGTCAGATCTTTAAATTTCATTAAGTTATTGCTACTTTTAAGTTAGTCTGTGGAAAAGGAGTTTAAAAGCAGAAAAGCTTCAACTAACTGAACCTTTACCAGGCCACCTAGCCAGCAAATTACTGTTACCTATAATTTAACCAAAAAAACTAAAATTGTGCAAGAACTAATGAGTGTTTGAGGGCTAGTGACATAGAAAGACAAGAGTTGCGTAGCGCCTAATAACTTTTAAGCAATCGACGGGTCTGAAGATGAGTGTCGCCAATATTCCATCATTCCACAAAATAGTAATAAAAAATAATCATTGCATTTCGATATAGCGCCTTTCACGTCTTCTGGACTTCTCAAAGCGCTTCACAGAATATACTGTAAAGTGCATTGACTGCACATATGTGGGCTAAACACGGGAGCCAATTGCATTCAAGTATCCCACAAACAGCTGTGGATTGAAGTAACCAATTTATTATTTTTTTCTTGAGGGATTATTATCAGGGGTGTGGAGCAAGGAAACTTGTCTAAGGTTTCACCCTGCTGGGAATCAAACCTGGATTTCTGACTTGGGAAGCGAGTGGTCTAACCACTGAGCTACAGGACTCCACAAAATACAATAAGATTTTTTTTCCCATATTTGTAGGTCCCATTTCCCTTGTAAATTAAGTGAGCATAAAGGAACTGCCATGCTTACATTCCCTTCCTCATTCCAAATTCAATGAATCAACTGCTCAAGTTATTCTTTATGGGTTGCCAGCTGTCACATTTGTCGATATAATGCTTAAATTACTCAACAGTTATATTTTGTAAAATGCTTTGAAATGTTTATTTTTACACACAAGGAGGTGTAAGCACAGTTGCCACATGTTTCTTATATTCTTTTCCCTACTCCACTGTATTGTTTTATTATTTGCACCCATTTTTATTTTAATCATTTGTGTTTATTCTAACTCCCACTATCCATTCTGGGAGGGGAGAGCATCATGTGTTAAAAAAAGTCATTTCCATATTCATTACAGAACACAATCTAATTTTGCATCAAATAAGATGCACTATACTTGGGCTCACCTGGCTAATGGGTGGGGGGGGGGGGGAAGAGAAGAGAAAAATCTGGTCCCACAAGTTGGAATTTCTGGCTAAGTAATTATTACCAGCAACGCATTTACCGGAGTGAGAGTCTGATGGTTGGCCACTGTGAAGGCTAGCTAGGTCTAACTAAGTCTAGCCAGGACAGTGAGGCAGAACGTTGTGGGCATCATGTGGGCTGCTCAGTGTACGGACCAGGTTAAATTGGGCTGGTTGTGGATTTTTTAAAAAAAAAATCCGGTTTCAGGCCTGGTTTGGGTGGGTTTGATTTCCGGTTACATGGAGTCCAGCAAGCCAGGATAAAAAATGTTTTATGTCCTAATCATTCTTGGTGCAATAAGTAGAAATAAATGTGGGCAGCAACTGCATGATCAGACTCACCAACGGTCTCCAACATTTTAGCGCAACAAGGACATTTTGGAGTTTTCAAAAGATTCAACACAAAATTGTATTTGTTTTGTTATGTCCAATTTGTCCCAGTTCTCCCTAAACTCCACTGGCTCCCTGTCAGAGTGGATCTACTTCAAGATCCTCACTTTAGTGTTTAAATCTCTCCACTCCTCAGCAACCCCGCCCAACCTCCTCTCTCCCCACAGCAGTACCCACTGCCTCCGCTCTACTGTCCTACCTCCTCCTTGTCCCGGAATCCTCCTCTGCACCATCGGCGGCCATGCTTTCAGCCACTACGCCACAAAACTTTGGAATTCCCTCCCTCAACCTCAGTGCCTCACCCACTGCTTCACTATCTGTAGGTTGCATCTGAAAACCTTTCTCTTTGACTGGGTCACCCTCCCCCTGGCTCGACCTTGGGCTCCTCCATGGCTAAGCGCCCTGAGACGCCGCCCGGTGTGGAATGCGCTTATATAAACGCAAGTTGGTAAGTAGTTGTTCTGAAAACACCTGCCAGATACCAAATTGTCATCAGAAATAGACAAGACTGTTATGAAAACATTAGACAAGAACTTCCATCTTAATATGTTTTCTGATGGTAAGGGGAATCAATTTTTAGGAAAAAAAAAGCAAATTAGTACTTGGAACACACAAATAAAAATAGCTCCAGCACTAATCCTCTATGTGGAGTAAAATGGACATTTTAATAAAAATCTTGAAGTTAATTTCTGTTATCTATGCAACATTATCTAGCGATTTTTAGTGTTGTCAGCATGAGTAGGATTTAGTATGACTTGCGTCTTTACGCATACTGCCACACCACTTGACTATTCCTGATCTATTCCTTCTTTAAATCCCTTATGTCCTCTATCCGTCATTAGTTAAAAATTGCTACTCGTCCACAGAGGTACAAAGGTGTAATTTGAGCTCAGGGACACCCTTAGTTAAGAGTTGACTACTATACAGTACTTCCAGATCCAGTTAATCATTGCAAGAGAGGTGCTGTAAATTTCACCTACATTGTATGCCACACAACCTAAACAAAAACAAATCAGTAAGTAAACCAGTTTGAACTTGCATGCACTTCAACTGTATTGAATTATTCAACAAATGCAAATAAACAAGCACCTTTGAATCTCTTTATGGTATATTAAATGCACTTTCTGAAACAAAGAATGATTTCAAGCTTCCTATCCTCATATTTGAATGGCTGGGAGTTTACTCATCAAAAGCAAGTGACAAATCCATACTTTTCAGCTTGCAATGATTTTAGTCCAAGCTAAATAGAAACTCCATACAGTGTTCTGTGAATCGTCTGGAGACGTCTCAATTATGTTAATGGCATAATATCAAAATGCAAGTATTATTATTGGTGCCTGATTGGTGCCTCCATTGCATAGAACAGGGATCAAAACTGGATCCTTTCTTGTCTGTCAGGATTCACTACATTCCACCAATGAGAATTTGAGGAAATTTTTTTTAATCTCTTGAATTAAATCATCAGATTAGTACAAGGGTGAGCTGTCACCAATGTAAATTGATTCATGGAAGGAAACCTACAGACATAATCAGTATGATGCAATATTAAACTAAGCAACTCAGGGTTGTACTAACCATTCCTTGAATCCTTGAGATCATAATATTCAACCCGGTAATTTAAATAAAATGTAAATTATATTAGCAAATTATCATCCGTAGTTGCAATATAATTTGATTTTACTTTCTGAATATTCCTCCCCCAAAATTACTTTTGAACGGTTGGATCTTCAGCGCCTTGGGACGCCGTCCCGACGTGAAAGGCGCTCTATAAATGTAATTTAGTTATTGTTAAGAGAACAATTTTCTAGTTGTTAATTCGTGTTATTTATTTATTTGGCCCATTCCACTTGAAACATTGGTTACCCATACATTACATTCTAATTTCCTTTTAATTAATCTGGGTCTACCAATAGGTACAAAACCAATTATTATCGATATCCTAATACAGGAGAATAGCAAGATGGAAAAGAGGTTAGTTACAGTTGTAACACTTACCAGCCGATTGAAAGTCCGAGAGATTTGATGAAAGTCTGCCAGTATGAGCTAGTCTGACTCACTAGAAGACAAGAAAATGCGACACTTGTTAAGACAAACATTTGCACTGGCATTTCTGTTGGAAATTATTCGGACGATCATATTCACCCAATTAAAAATAAAATAACTCCGGTTTCAATTTCAAGAACTGCCCAAAGCTTTCCAACCCTGGCCATAATTATGATCATATCAACAGACCATGGATACACACAGAGACGGTGTGAGGGGGGGGGGGGGGGGGGGAGACAATGAACAGATTTGGTGACTAATCTAAACCATTGAAACACAAACCCTGGTGCGAACATTTGACTGCGTTTCGTATCCCGACCCTTTTTTTTTAAACTGCGGTCATTCCCAATGTTTAGGCCAGTGCCGGGGCCTACGCAGCCTCTAAACCCTCCACCAGATTGTAAACGGGGGTGTTTTCATTACATTAACATGCACAACCCCCCCCCCCCCCACTAAAACAACCTCACACCTACTCGGTGCCAAGCTACTGAAAGGCTGCAAGCCATACACAGGAAAGCCCTGGGCTCCCCCTCCTTTGCTTCTCCTGGAGGCGGCTGTGGGGGTCTCCTCCCTCGCCAGGGAAAAATAAATCGCCAACGTCTCAAGAGCAACGCAAACGGGGGGAGGGGGGGGAGAGAGAACGCAGACAGACACCTTGGTTTTCAGTGAAAGAAACGCCTACGACACCCCGCGGGGCCTCGGTACAGTAACCAGCAAAATATACAGAAAATTGGACAGGAGCCACCACCCCGACCGTCAGAGATCTAAACACAACCAACTAAATAAATAAATAAACGCTCAGAGGGTCTCCCTCCCTCCCTCCTCCTCCTCCTCCAGCCCCTTTGGCTGAATCACTGCGATGAGTTGGTAACATGTCTGCAGATTTCCTCTGATAGAAAGGTCTGGGGGTGTGTGTGGGGGGGGGGGGGGGGGGGAGTATAATGTAAAAGGGCTCAAACCTCTCAGCCCTTGACAAAAGATTCACACTCAGCCAGAGTGTCTCTCTCTCTCTCTCTCCTCTACCCTCCCCAACCAGCCCCACCTCCCGAAACCGGTCTGCACACTCGGGGATCTAACATATCCTCAGTGAATAAAACCGTGACTGGGACTCTTCCCAACACACACACACACAGACAGACACCCCCCACCCCTCCCCCCCCCCCCGCCCCACACACACCACTCCCCACCACACACACACACACAGACAGACTCCCCCCACACACAGACACCACTCCCCACCACACACACAGACAGACACCCACACACACAGACAGCCCCCCAGCCCCCCACACACACACAGACAGACTCCCCACACACACACAGACAGACTCCCCACACACACACACACAGACCCCCCCCCCCACCACACACACAGACAGACCCCCCCCCACACACAGACACCACTCCCCACCACACACAGACAGACAACCCCCCACACACAGACACCACTCCCCACCACACACAGACACCCACACACACACAGACAGACAGACCCCCCCCCCTCCCCCCACACACACAGACAGACCCCCCCTCCCCACACACACACACACAGACCCCCCCCCCACACACACACAGACAGACCCCCCCCACACACACACAGACACCCATAGACAGACCCCCCCACACACAGACAGACCCCCCCCCCCCCACACACACACAGACAGACCCCCCCCCCCACACACACACACAGACAGACCCCCCCCCACACACACACAGACAGACCCCCACACACACAGACCAGCTTATTTGAATCAAAGTCTGTGTGAGACGCCTGGAGGGAGGGAGGGAGAGGGTCTCCACACAGGAGCCTCTCACCGGGTTCGGGCTCAGTCTGCCTCCTCGCCAGTTGCCCGCCGCTGATGGGAGGAATCCCCCCCCCCGGGGCTGCCTGCAATCCTCTTCCGCAGGTCCTGTCACCCACTCCCTCCCGTCACCCCCGCCCAACCCAGTCAGTATCTGACACCGGCACCGACCATGAGTACACACAGCAGCCGGCCGCTCAACCACCTGCAAACCGAGACCAATCGCCGACTCCAGGCTGCTCTGGCTGCCGGCGTGTGTGTGAGGGAGTGTGAGCGGCTGTGCTTCCCTCGGAGCCGCGTTGCTGTTCCCGGTGGAGCCGCTCACAGACACATACACACCGGCATGGTGACTACTTCCGGGGCAAATGGCGACCCTTCGACAGGGTCGACCCGTCCATCGCACGACAATTCGTGTAGGGTAATGGTGGTGGTGTGTGGGGGAACCAAATAATTCGGTGGGATTGGAGGTCATCTAATAATATACCGAAAGATAATTATTTCGAAATATCTGGAGTAGATTCTTCATGGTAATGTTCCTTGTGAAGATAAATAACTAGAACGTGATAAACACACAATTCTACTTCTCCCCCCCGCCCCCCCTCCCCCGTGCACCCCACTACGTGAACTCGTCCCACCGCTGGATGCTCGGCTTTGACCGAGATTTGGCCGCTTCCATTCAGCGAACAGATAGAGGGGGAATCATAAAGTCTTCACTGGAAAACAATCGTGCAAAGTAGAAGCAACCGCACACCGGTCGGGGCCACCAAAACAGACAATCATATTTGTTCTAAGATTTCAAGTCATTCTTCGCTCGCTTTGGTCACCAGACGCTTACATAATCCAAACACTTGGGTTCCAGATTTATCCCCCTACACGCGTAAATAATTTGCCTTTTGGTTCAGTCCGCTGAACGCGTTCGCGTTCTCCGGGTTGTCTTTCAAGCTGCCTGAAATCTAATTGCTAATACTGTGGAAACCCCCATCCCCACTCACGGAATAGTGAGTCGCTCCCGTTGTGAAAATTCTCTGAAGACGCGTTGGCGTCGGAAAAACGTTCCGGGGCCAGATAAAAAAAAGCGGTGAAAACCCTCAAGTGCTCGTAAGTGGCGTCATTTCCGGGGTCCTTTGACGGTTGCTGTGGCTGGTTACTGTGGACGCCATAACAACCGACACCCGCCGCCCCCCCCCCCCACATACACACACACACACATACTCCCCCAGCCTCGCCACCCCCCCCGCCTGCCCAGCCCCACCCCCCCCACACACACACACACTCCCCCAGCCTCCCTCCCTCCCCACCTACCCACACACTCCCCCAGCCTCGCCTCCCCACCCAGCCCCACACACACACTCCCCCAGCCTCGCCTCCCCACTCACCGGGGAGTGAGCCCCTGGGCTCTCAGACACACAGCTGCTGCCCTCTGGACACAGGGCCCTAAACCCTGACTCCCTAGCGCTGGCCAGCGGCACTGGGAGCACTGTAGCTCCGAGCAGTAGCGCTTGACTCTCCGGCGAGTGAATCGATATCTCCTCCGCTCGGGCTCACTTCAGGTCCCGGTCCCGAGTTTCTCCCACGAGCGTTGTTTACTGGACTCACTCCAGAAACTCTTGCTTTCTCACTGCAGTTTAAAGGACGGATTTCACATTGTAAGTTGTTATTTTGTGTTGCCTTTGCTGTTGTTTGTGTATTTGTGGTTCTGTGTTGACCCGGAGTCCTGTAGTTAGTTAGCGCAGCGCAAGCGAGAAGGATCTGGGTGCTTCCTGAGGAGTGAAGCCGGGCCTGGGCTGCAGAGCTCTGGGTAGCTTGAAGTTTACAAAGAGTGGAGCGAGTTAAATCAGCAAAGAAACTCTCTCAGCGGGGATGGTGCTGGGATGATTGACCCGATCTTTCTCCAGAGCTATGGTTTAATGTAGAGATGTTCTCTGATCCCCAAAACGCAATTAAGCAAAAAGTGTAAATTTGATTACCGTCTCCACCCTTCAACACGACCCACCATCGGTGGTCAGGATTTCAGCACA
This sequence comes from Hydrolagus colliei, assembly GCA_035084275.1. NCBI lineage: Eukaryota > Metazoa > Chordata > Chondrichthyes > Chimaeriformes > Chimaeridae > Hydrolagus > Hydrolagus colliei. Next base: position 12,358,431 of record CM068745.1, read on the forward strand.
TCTGCCCCACTCTCAGCAACTCATTCCCGGGTCCCTTTGACTCACCCGCTTTGTAGGGGCATTAGGAGAATGGAGGTGGGTTGGGTGGGTATGTGGTGGGCTGAAGGATTAAGGAGTTCAGGGAGATGAAGTCTGAGATGGCGTTGTTGGTAATGGTGAGGTCCGAGGTGCTAAGGTCAAGTGGGTAGCCAGGGACGTGGGTGACAGAGTGGATGTGGAGCGAGAGAGTGTGAAAGGAGAGAGGAAAAGTCGGTGGAGTTGGGGCAAAGTGGGTGGTGCAGGTTGAAGGCACCTGGGATGATGAGGCTTGCAGAACAGGGGCAAGGGAAGCTGGAAGGCTGGAGTTGAAGGTGGGGGATGGTGGCGGTGGGTGGAGGCAATAAATGAGGACAATTGTAAGGGAAAGATCGCAAGGATGATAAAGGATAAGGTGATTGAAGGAGGGGAAGGAACCAGAGGAGTAAGGAGATAGACCAAGTGAGGAATTGCAGATGACGGCCACACCACTATCATGGCTGTTAGATCGTACTTATGGTGGAAGGTTTAGCTGGTTGATATGGCTTCCATCAAGGGCAATGTTGTCTGGATAATCTCGGTTGGTGTGCGGCCGAGGATATCAATGTTTGCTACATCAATAAGGACGTTGTCGGTGAAGGTGTTTTTGGAAAGGGAGTAGACATTTTGTAGGGTGAAGCGGAGGTTGGCAGAGAAATGTACAAGACGAGAGAGGGTGCGGGAGGATTGACCGGGGAGGGTGGGAATGTGGATGAGGGAGGAGAGGTTTGCCCTCAGGGTCTGGGGCCGATTGATGTAGCGGTGATGGGGCAGTCAGTGTGGCTGCTGCTGTAAAAGCCAACAGAGAGTGCCACGATGAGCCTGATGGCGGATTTGCAGACTGGATCAGAGGGAGGCTGCGGAACCGTTAAGTGGAGATAGGAGACGAGGTGGATGAAGGAAAAGGAGGAGAGCGCGAATGCAGGGAGGATGAAAGAGATGGGGACATTTTGTAGGAATGTCGCTCAGGTTGGAGTCAGCAGCCAAAATGCGTATGCCTTTCCTTGCCCCCTTCAAGGTCTCCACAAAACTTTACTTTTCACTGTACTTTCAGCCATCTTTATGGACTGTTCCCCCCCCCCCCCCCCACACACACACACACACTCCGGTACAAACCCGGGATTGGACTCCCGACATGAAAGACAACATTTACAAATGTTATAATATAATACATACTGTATTCAACTGAATGTTCTTGTACAGACAGTATGGCTTGCTTTGCTCCACAGACCACAATCCCTCTCCTACTGGCCCTTGCCACGAAGATCATGTCCAAATCAAATTTCTGAGTAAATGAGAACAAACATATGTTGAACGTAATTACTGAACAATAGTTTTTAACCCTGCCCAATGCAGCTGTCAAACACTGATTAAAGATTTTTAGTATCCACTTAAATAAATTTGATAATGTGTTACTGAAATTGCTATTACCATATCTATGGAAGTATTTGTATTGTACCATGCAGTTTCTTTTCCATGGATATAAGAATGAAAGTAAGAAAAGTTAGTAAACTTCGAAGAAATGAGAGAAAATGTGTTCTATATCTATTCATAGCTTGTTAATCAATCTTAAATATGGACAGGACATATGATTCATGATATTGTATTAAATAGGAGTTAATATATCCAGGGTTGGATCCAGGATTTCTGGAGATGGGGGAGGCAGACGCACTGTTTATTACAAAAACGCAATGCTAAAAATAGGTTAAAGTTAAGAATTGTTAAAACCGAGAACCAAATGTGAAAATAACTATTTAAAGTCCTAACAACTTTCAAATGTATGTATATACACATATCCCCTGTATCCATTGGTGCCTATGTCTGTCTCTGTCAGTCAGTGTCACAAAGAGAATGTTTGACATGGACAGCTGCATGCTCCAATACATAGAGACCCACATTATTTTTTAGTTTATTGTTTTGAACTTCTCACAATCTGCAATGATGCCAGTATCCCCATCCTAGCATCATTAGCACTAGCTTATGGACTCGGGGGTTAGAGCACTTGCCTTGCAAGCGAGACTTCTGGGTTTGATTCCAGGCATAGTGCAACCGTGTGCAAGTTTCCATACTCCTAATAATAATCTCTTAAAAACCCAATAATAAATTGGTCATTTTCAATTCACAATTGTGGGACACTGTTGTATGCAATTGGCTGCAGTGTTGCTTCCACGAATATACAGTCAATTCACTTTACAGTATATTCTATGAAGAATTGTTATTATTACAGATGATGGGACATTATATAAAAAAAACTTTAAAAACCTGTGCCTCTGTATCTCTCAGTCTTTGTGTGTCTCCATCACTCCATGACAGGGACAGACAGAGGCTTAAATGCATAAAGAGAGGCATATTAAAAAATATATATTTTTTTGTGTTTGGCTCTGTCTTTAATGATACCGTTGTCATTACAGAACGTGGGAAAAGGAGTTAACTCATAATTGAGACAACATTAAAGTTGTCTTTATCTGTAAACATGATAACATTTCTTAAACATGATCAAAATTCATGATCAAACATGATTCAATTTCTTTAATTGATCTATAAACATGATCAAATTTCAAGAAATTCATTAAAGTTTTATGTTTGAATAAAATGGCTTACAAAGTCTCTTTCCACTTTTCTCCTCCCCTAACCCCCTTGGATTCGCCCCTGTTATCATTAGTTCACAGTGTCAGAAGCTAATGTTGTATTTTGTTTATATATTATACAATATACAGTGGTATGTAAACAAATAACAACAAAATAAAATTTATAGAGCATTTTTAAATGCTCAACAAATACATAAATACATTTATACATCTAAATTACATTTAAACAATATAGTTTATAAACAAAACCTTACACTGTAATATAAATAAACTATATACAACAACAACAAAATTACATTTATAGAGCACCTTTCATGTCGGGAGGAGAGAGTTGGGAGGGCAACAGAAGGCATGGTTGAAGAGGAGGGTCTTGAGACCGGCCTTGAAGGAGGCGAAAGAGGGAGCGAGGTGAAGGGACTATGGGATGGAGTTCCAGAGTATGGGGGCAGAGAGGCTGAAAGCCCGTCCATTGATGATAGGGTGGATTGAGCGGGGGACATGGAGCAGGCTGAGATTCATAGGGGGACAGTAGGTGAGAGAGGTGGGTGGGGAGAGAGGGTGGGGGCAAGGCTGTGGAGGGCCTTGAAAATGAGAAAGAGGGTCTTAAATTCGATCTTCTGGGGATGGGGAGCCAATGGAGCTGGGCGAGGGTGGGAGTGATGTGGTCACGGAGTTTGGTGCGGGTGAGGACACGAGTTCCTCATCATGCAGAGTTCTGGATGACTTGCAGTTTGTGAAGGAAGACCCAGGTAGGCCGACGCGAAGGGAGGTTCCATAGTCGAGCCTTGATGTGACGAAAGCGTGGACTAGGGTTTCAGCAGCCTGAGGGGTGAGGCAATGGCAGAGTCTGGAGATGTTGAGAAGGTGATGGAAGGCAGTTCTGGTCATGGTGTGGATGTGGGGGTGGAAGGACAGTTCAGGGTCGAACAAGATGCCCAAATATGAATAAATAAATGCAATTATGTTTCATTCCACACATTGTTGATTTAAACTCAGTGAGATTTATTCCTGACTGTGAGATTTATTCCTGACTGTTCAAGAACGATGCTGTGATTTATATACCATATATCTTTTTATTGAACCAACATAAGATCTGAACCATAGAAAGTTTGGATTCCAGAGGTCCCTTATTGCTGGCATTTGACGGAGCTGTGCGTTCAAATCCACATTGTGACTTGAACTCTCATAGACTAAGCCAACACTCCAATGCAGTGCTGCGGTGTGTTGCTTTGTCACATTAGTGAAATGGAGTGACATATTTGAGGTCAAATGCTTTGAGACCTCCTGATGTGATAAGGCACTAGACCAAATGCAAGAACTATTATTATTATGTATGTTGAGGAAAGTTTCTACTTTATAACGACTTTTTTTTAATTTAAAGGATGACAACATGCCTGACATCCTAGAAGATCAGAGGAAAGTATTCATCCTCACAACGGCAGCAAATTATTTTGGCTTTTCACCTTCAGATGCTCACGTATCATCACTACAAGCCCGAAAGGAACTGAACAATTTTTTGGACGATGGGAATGAATTTGTTCTCTCATTGCAGAAATCTGGAGACCAGCTTATCATATGTAACAAGGTATGGTATGAGTCTGAATTTTTATAATTATAAGAAAAAATGCCCGCCCAGTAAAATGCAGTGTTGAAAGTTGCATTTTATTTTTTAAATCGCTACATTTTTTTCCCTTTCTTCATCTCCAATTGATTAACTAACTGTATATCAGGCTCTCCACTTTAACAACAGACTAGGTTGGCCCCATTGGTAATACAGTAGAAGCCCATTTATCCGGCACCCGCAGGACCTGGTCAATGCTGGTTAAAGCGCCTGCCGGATATTCAGCCGAAAACCCACTACAAAAAAATTGGAGTTCTTTTAACACACACCATACACACCAGACAAAGTAATGGCAGATAGTGACAGAATGTTGTGTTGGTGCTTGTACTGTACTCACACTTCAGCTGTAAATTGTGGGACTTTGAACTCACAATTTAGTTATAATATAGTCTTGTAGCTCAGTGGTTAGAGTACGTGTCTCGCAAGTGAGAGACCTTGGTTCTATTCCTAGCAGGGTGAAATGTTGGGAAGTTTCCTTGCTCTACGTACCTATGTTTACCTATTCTATTGTAGCAGTAAGTAGGAACCCAATTGTTAGGCGATTGGTGGATTGTATTTCCAGGGATAATAATCCCTCAAAAAAAACAATAATAATTTGGTCAATCAATCCACGACTGTTTGTGGGACACTACTGTGTGCTGCTGTGTTTCGCCAACAAATATACATTCAATTCACTTTACAGTATATTCTGTGAAGTGCTTTGAAACGTCTAGAAGACAAGAAAGCGTTATATCACATGCTAGATTTGATTATTGTAATGGTGTAGGAGGATTGCAATGATCAGCATCCTGTTGTGGTAAGTAAAATGTGGAGTCATTCTCTCATTTATCTTCTCTTTTATTCCTCTCCAGATCCAAATACATCTTGAAATTCAAATTAATTGGTTACTCATCTCAGTGTAGTTCATGGGATGTGTTGGTTCAGATTAGCTGTTGTATTTCCCTATTTAATGAAATTCATTTTCATTTCTATTCAACGACTTGTAAAGTCAAAATTATCATTTCAGATAATTGAAATTATCATTTCAGAAAAGTGCTATAGGACTGCAAGTAATACATTTTTCAGGCTCAATTTGCCTATACTCTTTAGGATATTTAATCTTCATTAAGATCTTATCTTGGAGAGGAGGGTAGAGTAGAGATAATTTGGTAGTGAGGATCCAAAAAATGTTAATCAGCGTTATAGTGGGGTGTTGCAGGTCAGTGCTTCCGTATTTCCTGTGCGTATGTACGGAATGCTGACCAAGTTTCTGGCATTTTCCAGGCATTTAAAATGTTTTCATAATTAAATGTGGGTTCAAGTTCACTTCAAACTAATCAAGCTTGAAGTGAACTTGTGGTTTGACAAAGTGCATTGTGATGGCATTTCATTGTATTTTCAAACTGAGATGGCAAGCCAGATACAAGGCAAGCTGGATACTGGGCACGTTAGTCGTATGAAGCAATTTGGGACATTCACTCCAAACATAAAAAGCACAATACTAAATGTAAAGGTTATTATTGTTATCATTTGTAGTCTTTACAAAGAGTCTGTTGAGCTCAGAAATTATGACCATGACGATGAGTGCTAATCAGACTCTAACTGGAGTACATATTGGTTGTCACCGCAAAAGAAAAGTTCTATAAATGGCCAAACAGCAGTAAGTTGAAGCACTGGGAGGTCAACTAAGCTTTCTACCAGTGCTATCAGTCCAAGTCCTGGTTAAGAGACTTTCTACAGCGAAACCAGCAAAACAGAGACCCTCCTGATTGGCTATCTCCAGCACCTCCGCACCTGAGGCACTGGCAGCATCTGCACCCATGGTTGCACACTCCACCTAAGTGAGGAACCTGGGTGTCTTGCTTGAACCTGAACTGTCCTTTCTCCCCCAAATCCGTGCCATGACCAGTATCACCTCCACAACATCGCCCGTCTCCGCCATTGCCTCACCCTCAGGCAGCTGAAACCCTTACACATGTGTTTGTCACCTCAAGGTTCGTCTATGGCAACTCCCTACTTGTTGACCTCCTCAACTCTTCCCTCCGCAAGCTGGAGATCATCCAAATCTCTGCGGCTCGTGCCCTCTCCCGCACCAGGCTCCCACCCCATCGCCCCCACCCTCGTCTGGCTCCACTGGCTCCCCATTCCGTAGAGAATCAAATTCAAGATCCTCGACCTCTCTTTCAAGTCCCTCCACGGTCTTGCCCCCTCCTGCCTCGCTGACTTGATAACCCCCTATCCACCCGTCAGCTCCCTCCGTCCAGCAGGCTCTGGCTGGCTCCATGTCTCCCGCCTGACCAGCACTACCATTGTTGGCCGGGCTTTCAGCCTCTCTGCTCCTTCACTCTGGAACTCCATCCCACAGTCCCTTCTCCTCATTCCCTTCTTTGCCTCTTTCAAAACCAGTCTCCAGACTCCTCTTGGCCGTGCCTTCAGCCGCTGTCCTACCTCTCTGCCCCACCTCACCCCAACCATGGCCCCCCCACCCCCCTATGCTCGGGTCCTGACCCCTGGACGTTTCAGCGCCTTGGGATGACCTCCTGATGTGAAAGGCACTCTACAAATGTAATTTTGTTGTTTTTGTAGAAGGATGTTTTGTGATTAAAATACTGATTAAGGCAAAAGATCTGTCTCAGGGGGAATATCATCAGGATAGAGAATTTAAACCATTCTGATATTTCAACTTGCAAGTTACAACATAATAATATGGTATTAAATCATTTTTAAAAAATTGTCATAACAGGAATATAATTGTTTTCCAATTTCCAGGTTGAATCAAGTGATGAGAAGGAGAAAGTATTAGTTTTCTTTAAGATGCGCCCAGATGTAATTACCGAAGAGAATCTGCACACCAATATACTTGTGTCGTCTATGTTCGATTCACCCATAAACGCTCTTTATCAAGCAATACGTCAAATATTTGCACCAGTACTTTTGAAGGTAGATTATTAATTTCCATTGGTTTGGTAATGTATTACTTGTTGACTGGTTTCCAAAGGTGAAGTAAATAACGGAAGAAATGTATTCCAGTTATATTGATATATCCATGTATGTGATATATCACATTCCTAAATCGTAAAATGTACACGTAGAGCTACAAGCAAAATAGATCTATTGAACGTTTTAATGTTAATAGTTACAAAGAAGGGTAACTTAAGCAGACTATAAATAATAATTTATGTTTCATTCAGCAGTTGTCAAGGTTTTGGAACAAGAGAATTTCATTGTGTCAGTCACATACATTGATTGAAGCAAGTACTGGACTAGGAAAGAGCTATCACAACATTGAAATTATTTTTGACCTTTAAATGCCGGTCAAAAACTTGACTGTGTATAATTCCTGTTTATTTCGCATTAACTGTGTAACAATAATAATAATCCTTGCATTTGATATAGTTCTTTTCATGTCTCAATTGATAAAGAATTGATAAAGTACTTATTTATATACTGGTTGGTAGCCTCCACTAACATCCAGCTTTTGTATTCTGTAAATACTAGTCTTGGTGTGCATTAACTCAGTTTTATAATAGAATGAAGCACACATTTCTAATCCTATTTGTCAGAAATAAATCTTACTTGGGTGGATAACCATTCTGGGGTCTATCCTTATCAATTATGGTAATAATATTCTCAGAGCTCCAAAACTTCCATCCTATCATTGCCAGCCTGATGTGCTTGTATTAAGTTGTTAATAAAATGATTAAGGTTACAGGAAAATCAACCTTAATAAAGTAAATCTACAGATTGAATCATTAACTGCACAATCATCATTTTGATAAGTAATCGATTTCTTACTAAACTGGTAATCATCAAGGATTTAAAATCTTTATATCTGAAGAAATGTTAATCTTTGATTTTCATTTCACTCTTAGGATGAGAAATGGAGTAAGAGTTTTGATCTGAAGCTCCAAAATTTGCTGACTCAACTTGAAGCTGGTCTGGGGTCTGTTGTACGACAATCAGATTATAGTCACAGAGGGAAGAAATTTGGAGGAGAAGAGGACACATCCGGTATAAATAATAATTACAGTAAAGATAAGTTTTAAAGAAAAAAATTACATTTGTGTGCATTTGCTTACAGCTATATACAGTATATATTTGCACTTAGTATTCCTCTGATGCTTCCTCATGATAGACAAATGGAGTTGATTTATTCAGCATAAGGTGGCTGATGGTGCTCTTATTACACTTTATTTCTATCTGAACCTCCTTTAACTCCCCATCCCAACCAAGTTCCTTGCAGAAGGCCAATTAAAATAGCCTGGGCTGTCTGGATTTACTAGAGGACATTGTTGAGCACCTAGTTGAATGAACTTGTATCTCTTGGAATATCCTTTCTATCCGACCTGTTGTCTTCCATAAATTTACTCAGGCTGAATCAACAACAACAACAACAACAACAACTTAAACTTATAAAGCGCCTTTCACGTCGGGAGGACGTCCCAATCAATTTTGTTTTGCCTCAGCTAGAATGAACACATTTTGTGGCTCTCTATGCATTATCAAAGTATTGAAAGTTATACAGTACAGCCCTGTTTTAACATGGTTTGGTTATAATGTGGTTTTGCATGTTTGAGGTGTGGAACTTGACATTTACTTATGAAACAAATCCAAAATGTTCACACGAGGTCCAGTCAATTTTCTGTATCTATAGGAAATGAACCACCCTTTACAATTGGCAGCAACCTGACAGCTCAGAAGTTGATCATTTTATATGGCGTGGGAAGCCAGGCTTCCTGCACACATGCTCAGTGAATGCAAAAGTGTTGATTATTGATTATTGTGCCCTGTTATAATGCTAGTTGGCATTTTGTAGACTTCAACTGCAGTACTGTACTTAAGTGCCTTGGGATGTTCTGATGTGAAAATAAATAATATAAATGCATATTGTAAGGGGCTCCACTGCAAGTATAGAGAAATAAATTCAAGCAACTGGATGGGTAAACCAGGAGGGTATAATTTGAGTACATTCTACAATTGAGGACCTTCGTGAACTAAGTGCACTGGATGAAAATCATTCACTACAAAGCAGTGTAATCTTTTGCCCAGATAGATCAGGCCCTATTTTTTAGGAGTGTAAGCTTTCTAGGAAGCGTTAGCAAAATTTTAAAATTGCTAGAAGGATTTACTTTTCACCATTGATAATATAATAATAATAATAATCCTTGCATTTGATATAGCGCTTTTCACATCTTATCAATGTCTTAAAGCGTTTCACAGAATATATTGTAAAGTGAATTGACTGTATATATTTGTGGGTGAAACGTGGCAGCCAATTGCACATAACAGTGACACATGACAGTCGTGGATTGAAATGACCAATTTTTCCTATTGTTTTTTTTTGGACGGTAGCTTCGTTTTAGATTCTTGAGTGCACTACTTTATTTAGGAAAGTTATTACTTTCAATTTCTGAAGGGAATACTAATCCTTGCATTAATACAGTGCCTTAACATAAAATTGAACATCAAAGTGTTTCACAAGATTTACTGTAAAGTGCAGTGTCTGTGTATTTTCTGGTTTCGACCGGGAGATCATTAGCTTGGACACTGGATGGAACATTCTTGTACAGTAAAAGCCCGTTTATATGGCATCCTCGGGACTGGCCGGTTAAGGTGCGTGCCGGATACTGGGCCAAAAACGCCCCAAAAATGTAAAAAAAAATTAATGCATTTTTCCGGATAAATTCCGGTTAATCGAATACGGACCTTTTTTTTGCGATGCAGGTTATGGTTGATCGGGTGCTGGATAAACGGGCTTTTACTGTATAATGCAGAGGCAAACCCTTGGTTCAACATCTCATTTGAAGAACCTCCTGCAGCACTGCACAAGATTGTCATCTTAGACTATGAATGGAATGAGCTGGAGTGGAGCGTGAGCTCACAATCTTATGAGACATGGATGAGAGTGATACTAAATGAACTCGGTTAACACCTTTGAGATGATGGGGCTGTGAAACTTTGATCTATATGTTTTATTTGACATTAAATGCAAAGATTATAGATGATCAAGTGCAAGGATTATTATTATTAAAACTTTTGATCACTTGAAACAAATTTCATGATTTCACTAGATTTTTGTTGGTCATTTTGCCTCTAGGGAAGTTCTTAAAATCAAATTATTAACAATCCAATTCTGCATTCTGAATCTGTTGTAGTATTGCATATTGATTGTAGTGGATAAATGAACGAGGTCAGCCACAGTATGATATGGATTTTTTTGGGATTGAATTTTTTTCGTTACTTGCAGTGATCAATATACATAAATAAGATTGTGAGGGCAACCCTATGAACCAGTTCATCCCAATTTATTAGAACATGGCAGATTATTTAATCTCAATGCCTTTTCGCTGTTTTGTAGCTTTAATGTGATCCTATTGCATCTACTATCAATGTGTTTGTTTAGCTTTTAAACCCTCCATGCGTTTCTTATGATATGATTAATAATATTATAATTAATACCATATGGTTATAATTATGATTCTATTTATTATTATATGATTGTTATATTATTTTGATATGAGTGCAGAAAACTGAAAATATTACTCCAAATTAGATCTCACCAATTTTTAACTAGCCGCACTTCCTTACTTTTATATTCCATCTTCTTGGTTTCATCATCTTTCTCTGATTTTTGACTATTTAAATTTCAATTTTAAAATATTTTCAATTGATTCAATGTGTAAGAGCAACCTTCAGGCTGAGTTCATCCAACAAGAACTGAAGATTGGTTTGGTTTTCTTGTTTTTATAGAGGAAGAATTTGGTCAACTATTATTGTGTAGTTTTACTAGATTTGATGCTCCAAAGCTGTTAAAATTACAGTAACCTAAACTATTAAATAGACTGTCACTATGATTTCACACTTCTTTTTTGAAGAATCATTCTTAATTTATAAATTTTGTACAGTATATACGCTCAAAGGATGAAGAAGTTTTTGTACAAGACAGGTCGTATACATTGTGAACGGTATAATTTGTGGCCATCATTATGCAATTTGTATTGTTGAGTATTTAGTAGAAAGCTTGATATAAGTACTCTAACCAGTTCTGTCTCTATGTCTCTCATTTTCTGTCTTTCTAACTTCCCCCCGTGTGGCGTGTATCTCTATCCTTATACTTTCCTGGATCAGATGATATTTCCACCTCACTTTGCTCAAGTTAAAATAGCAAAGTGTATTACAATGCTCACCACATACAACTAAAATTTGCTGCTGATACTAAAACCTCGATCATCCGACATTCCAAAATTCGGCAACTTTCTAAAACTCCCCAAGAATTCAAAATACAAACATCATAATTTTTTTTCCCTATATCTGGGAAATCCCCAAAGGTTCGGTTCAGCTGCTTGCAGTTCCTGGCTTGGCCGATTTGTCATCTGACGTTGTTGGGTGGCATTGTTTCCCTTCGTGCTGTTTTCACAGGTCATGTAGCGTATGGGACAGGGCTTCCCCAACCATTTCTAGGGTAGTTTCTAAATACTGGCAAACTCCGAAATATGGGAGGTGAGAGGCCCCAACCATGCCGGATTATCGAGATTTTACATTGTTACAGTCAGACTTTTGCAACTGAATCCAACGTGGATAAGCTTACATACTAACCGTATGTCCATACTAACCGTAATGGGAGTGTTGATCAATGCCATTCAGCAATATTGAAATAACCAAATCTGATAATTCATGTGGATCTTAGAGTTTCTACAGAAGGTCATGGAACCTTGCAGCTCAGTGGTTAAAGCACTCGCCTTGTTTCGAGGCATCTTGGTTCAATTCCCGGCAGGGTGAAACATTAGGCAAGTTTGCTTACTCCACACGCATCTTTTTACCTAGCAGTCAATTGGCAGATCACTCTTTCTTCAAAAAATAGCAATAATTTGGTCACTTCAGTCCAAGACTGTTTGTGGGACACTGCTGTGTGCAATTGGCAGCCGCAAATACACTGTAACTTCACTTTACAGTATATTCTGTGAAGCGCTTTGAGATGTCTCGAAGATGTGAATAGGTGCTACATCAATTGTAAGGATTATTATGTTCATTAAATAATCCTGGAATTGTGTAACCAATTTTATTTTCCTCTTGAAAGGGATTCTGGAACCAAGTGATGAATTTCAATTCTGGGCAGAAGTTGCTGCAACTGACAATAAATCGGAGAGAAAAGAGAGAGCTATTTATTTTCAAGATGTATTTCAAACCATTGCACAGGTTTGTATTTTTTCTCTATACTCTGATGCCTGAGTTATCAATACAAATGTCACCAGATAGTGCATCAAAGATGCTATATTTTAAAAGACTAGTTTATAGAACTGATTTAGTACTCAACACTCTTTTCAAAGAGCTGAATGGCCTCCTTTTGTGCCGTAAAATTCTATGAATCTATGAAATTAGTATTTTTAGTAGATACACTTTGGGCAGCTGTTCTTACTTGCCTGACTAAATGGTGGAAGGATGGCTTGGAGCAATTTCTGTATCAAAGTTCAGGTTAATATGCTGAAACACCTAGCTGTTAGTGCTGCCTTTTTCAAGATCCAGGTGACACCAGATGGGTTTGTCCAATGGATTTGGGAGGGGTGAGAGAAAGGGGTGGAGGGGCTGGTGCGGGGGAGAGGCACAGGGGTCAGAACTGAGGGTCTGAGGGTTGGAGGAATGGCTGAGGGAATGGGGAGGTGGGAGCATGTGAGGGCAGGAGAAGGGAAAGTGACTGAAGGAAAGGGGGATACAGGAGTGTGTAAGGGCAGGAGAGGTGGAGCTGTTGTAGCTCAGTGGTTAGAGCCTTACAAGTGTGAGACCTGTGTTCGAATCCAGGCAGATCAGGGCGAAACCTTCAGCAAGTTTCCTTACTCCATACGACCAATAATAATTTGTTGAAAAAACCTACAATACAGTAATAAAATTGATCATTTCAATGCACGACTGTTTGTAGGACACTGCTGTGTGAAATTGTTTGCTGCATTTCGCCCAAAAATATACAGTCAATCAACTTCACCGTATATTCTGTGAAGCGCTTTGAGATGTCAATAAGGTGTGAAAAGTGCTATATCAAATGTAAGGATTATTATTAATATTATAAGTGCCAAGAATAGCTGAGGGCATGAGGAGGAGCAGTGCCTCAGGTCAGGAGGAAGTGTGTCACTGTCTAGGAAATATAGAAGTAAGAAGCTTTCACCTTACTATACTTTTATGAATATATTTCCCCTCCCCTCCATTTCTACTGGAAGTATTTTGAGGAGAAAATGCCAATCTAAATTTTCCTCTCCTATACTTTTGGATTCTCATGCAGATTGTGACTGTTGCACAGTTGCTACTGACCGACTCCTCTGAAATCTCCTTCATTTAACTCAGTTGGTTTATTTACAAGAGGCAATTTTTGAAGTTAAAACCCACCTATCTCTGGCTGAGTAAATGATGGTTGTTGCTGATTACCTGTCCATACCACTAAACTGTTTAAGTAATCTGTGGTATTCTTCATAGTTTGCAATGCTCCTTTGTTTAGTATTGCACAAATTTTGTTATCATTCTCCTCGTGACCATGGCCCAATCAAACCATTGTCTTTTAAATATTGGAAATGAAGTTTAAATTACTTCAGAACAATTAATCTGAAGCTTTCTTTTTCACCAGCAATACAGTAACTTGGATGCTCTTTCTCTGGCTGATGCGGTTGATTTGGTTGAGATGACTCGTGATACAGTGGATGATGTGTGGAGGCAAACAGACCATGATATTTACCCAGAACAACGCATGCGCCACCTCCTGGATATCATAGGTATGTATTTGAAACCATATACTGTACAACTACAAAAATGATTGATTTGCGTCCAAGTCTGGAATGTTTGGCTTTTTATGAATTATGAAAATGCAAAATGCAAAAGTTTCCGCAGCACGTGAATGTAAAAGCCCCTGATGCATTTAATTTCACATTTCCCAGCGAAGAAATGCCACAAATTGTTTCTATACTATTCCATTGACTGACAGTATTTTTGTTCATGTTAACAAATGTCTAGGAATTTGATATGAATTGAATGATGCTGAAAATGACAATTGTCTTAAATACACTTCAAATTAGATTTAATCTTAATAAATCAAACAAATTACATTTAATCAATTAATCAACCAAAGTGATTGGTTTAAACAGGCATAAATCAACCAATTTCCACACCTGCAGTACAGTATTAATAGAGCCTGCCCCCTTAAGACTACTTCATAGCAGACAAGATGCAATTGACTTTCTTCGGTCGCTTCCTGAAACCGTCAAATCAATTAAGAATTTAGCCTTTGACTTATCAATGAAATGAGAAGGTCTGAATGACATTATTATAATGTATTTAACTGGATTATTTTATTCATTAAGATTAAGAGTGTGATTAATAAACAATAATATGGTACATGTATGATATCACAGCAATCTATTGGGCTGCTTCAGAAGTATCATATAAGTAATTGTCCACAATCTTAAATCAGAATATTCATTGATTTTTAATTGCAGAGTTCAACTATCAAGATAAAGTAAAGATAAATTTTGTTACACTGGGGAGACCAAACACAGATTGGGTGATGGATTAATAGAGTTCTGTCCGCAAATACAACCCTGACCTTCTGGTTTCTTGCCATTCTTCACTCTCTTCATTCTGCCTCTCTTCACTCGTAGTCTGACCTCTCCATGCACGGTCTCCTACGTGAACCACAGCGCAAGCTTGAGGAATAGCACCTTATCTATCTTCTAGGGACCCTACAGCCCTCTTGCCATAATATTGATTTCAGTAATTTCGGCCATAACAGTTCACTTTCCCCCTCTTCTATGACCATCTGATCTGCCTCAAACGCAAACAGAAGTCGCTGGGAACATTCAGCAGGCCAGGCAGCGACTATGGAGAAAGGAAAATGTATCACTTTGTCTTCTTGTTCTTCAGTAATTTCACCCCCCCACTTTGTTTAACGTTATTAACACCGCTCCAGTTTTTGCAATCCCCCCACCCCCACTTTGTTTCATAACATTGACACTTCTTTAACCCATCATCTCCTGTCCTCTACCCCTTTTTCTCCTTTATCTTCCTTGCCCTTTCCGTTAATCCTTAAAAGCCTCTCCCTCCCAATACGCCCCAGTTCTGATGAAGGGCCGTAGACCTGAAACATTGACTCACTTTTCCTTTCTCCATAGATGGTGCCTGATCTGCTGAGTATTCCCACATTTTTTGTTTAAGATAAAATAAAGTTTGGAATCAGACTTGCTCTTCCGCAGTAAAAGCCCATTTATTCGTGACCTGGCCAATACCGGTTAAAGTGCTTGCTGGATATTCGGCCGAAAACACACACAAAAAAAATGCATTGTGCCAGATAAATTCTGGTAAGTCGAATGCGGACCTTTTTTTGAGGTGCCGGTTATAGGGAAGTTACGGTTGATTGGGTCACGGATAAACGGGCTTTTACTGTATTTCTCTCTGATTATTTATCTGATTGTAACTATATTTATGACTTTTCCTTCGACGACTTGCCACCATTCCAACCTGCAAAGCAACAAAATATTTTTAAAATTTGAATGCACAAAACTAATTTCTGTGTGTGTGTGTGTGTGTGTTTTTTGTCAGGAGGTGCCTTGGGTAGGTTTGTACAAAAAAACCTTGCTCAGTTCAATTTATGGGGAGATGCTTTTTACATTGTGAAAGAAAGCCTCAGATCTGGCATCACCATATGTGAACAGTGGATGGCAGCATGTGATCATCTAACTGGACAGTTGTGGCGACGCTACACTCCTCATCAGTGGAAAAGTGAGAAGTATTCCCCAGAGTTGCTGGATAAACTTGCCAAGCGCCTGGAAGAGGTGTGGTTTCTCTTTATTTATTTAAAAATGATTTTTGATTTTATTTTATTGAGTTGAAACTATTATGTAGCAAATACTTAAATTCGCAATCTGTTTTTCAACTAAGGAAATGATTCTTGAAATCCATAATTTTAACCTTGGTGGTGCGTCCAAGCATCAGTATTTACTCCAATTATTTTTTGAATAGTCCATAACATACTTTCGTTAGGAAAAGTTTATTGTGCATATTGCAATAAGCCACCTTCACAGATTTTTCAATTATTAAATGCAAGGATTATTATTTTTGTTTCCAATTTGTTACTACACAAATACAAATTATTGCACTTTATAGAAAATTCTGTGAAGCACATTGGAATTTATTTCCTTCCTCCCCACCACTTGAAAGTTGCTATACGAAATACAAGGATTACTTTATTATTAGATTTCCTTCAAGTGGCAGATTACAGGTTTAAGGGTATGTTTTAATGTAGGTGTTTTTCAGTTTTATCTTATGTCCATTTTCCCCCTCCAACCAAATAGATCCCTCAACTGATTCGTAATTTAGGTGCAGCTAGAAATTCTAACCTCTGTGATTATACATAGTCATTTGAATATAATAATAATCCTTACATTTGATATAGTGCCTTATCATGTCTTCTAGACGTCTCAAAGCGCTTCACGGGATAAACTGTAAAGTGAATTGACTATATAGTTTGTGGGCAAAATATAGCAGTCAGTATCCCACAAAGAGTCATGGATTGAGTGACCATATAATTATTATCCTATTTAGGCATACAGAAAATTAATTGTATAGCTGTTCAGTTTGATGTTCGAATAATTTGTAAACTTATTGTAGGTGGTGGACTGAAATAAAAAGGTTTTTTTTCGTTATGATATTTGATTGTATAAAATTCCTACTTTTCATAGATCAATACAATGTACAGTACTTATTTGTGCCATTTTGAAAAAGAAAGTCAACAAAATAAATTAATTAAATTAACTTTGATTTTAAAAATTCTTTTGCAGGTTCAAACTATTAGAACTGTTCATGAAAAACTGATACGACTCTTACCAGCTGGAGAACAGCAGTTGCTTCATGCAGCCCAGGTGTTTGAACCTTTTGCTGGGCTGAATCCTGTCCAGTATAATCCTTATACAGAGGTTTGTTATATTGTACTTTGAGGTTCAAATCAATTCATAATTATTTTTTTGCCTGTGCTGTTTATCAGGATGTTATCTTATTCTTTAGCCATTGTGGAAAATCGCTGTATCCCAGTATGAACGTGCATTAGCTCCTTCAGAGCAGAAGATTGCAAGCAAGCTGAAAGGCTCTATTGTGGAGGTCCAAGACAACCCTCAACAGGTAATTAGACAAGAATTGATCCTTTCTAATCAAAGCACCATAACCCAGAAACTTGTAAACTTGTTGAGTAGAAGCAGTAGGGTCGTGGTAATGTTACTTGATTGGTATGAGAAAGAGTAGAGGTATCAATTCCACTAAGGCAGTTGAGTAATTTGAATTCAGAGAACTTAATTTGAGCTAGAATTAGAAAAATGGTTACTAATTTGACAGTTAATATCCAAATGGTTCACCTGTCGGCCTCCCCGGTTCCTCCATTCACAGGCTGCAGGTCATCCAAAACTCTGCAGCCCGTGTACTATCCCGCACCTGCCTTCGCGACCACATAACCCCCACCCTCGCCCGTCTCCACTGGCTCCCCATCCTCCAGAGGATCGAGTTCAAGATCCTCGTCCTCACCTTCAAGGTCTTACACGGCCTTGCCCCGCCCTACTTAACCGACTTACTTTCCCCCTATAAGCCCACTCCATTCAGCAGGTCTTGGCCTGCTCCAAGCCCCCCGCCCGAACCGCCCCACCATCGGAGGCCGAGCCTTCAGTTTCTCCGCTCCCACCCTGTGGAATTCCTTCCCCCAATCCCTCCGTCTTGTTTCTTCCCTTTCTTCTTTCAAGGCCGGTTTGAAGACTTTCCTCTTCGACCGTGCCTTTTGGTCCCACCCCCCCAAATTTTTTGACCTCCCCTACGTATTTCCCCCCTTCCCGAACACTCCCCTCCCAGCTCGGGTCACACGCCTCCTGTGCAGCGCCTTGGGACGTCCTCCCGACGTGAAAGGTGCTTTATAAGTTTAAGTTGTTGTTGTTGTAATGTTCTTATCCTGTCTGGCACACGTGTCTCCAGTTCCACATTTCATAAAACACTCAGATATGGCCTAATGAGTCTGTCAATCAGGGATGAGCAGTGCATACTTGCCAGTATTCCTTAAATCTCCAGATCACTTTAAAAGAAGATTGCTACTTGATGAGATTTATAATTTTACCTGAAAATTTAGTTGTTAGCTGGGTTCAGTTTGTAGCACAGTTTATCAAAGGTTATGGGTTCAAGCCTCATGTCAAGACTTAGGAAGTAAGCAACGCTGATAGTGTTACTCCCAATTCAGTGTTGTTTGCAGTCCAAATGAGGCATTTAAACAAAAATCCTCTGTTCAGGTGGATGTTAACAATTTTATTGGCATTATTTAAAAGAGAAGTTTTGCCCCATTTCCTGGGAAACAATTCCCCAGGTAAAATTGGTCTTCAATTTACGGCTGTTTGCTATGTGCAAATTGGCTGCTGCGTTTGCTCCACTGTACAGTAAATCCTGTAAAGGGTTTTATATATAATAATAATAATCTGCGCATTTGATATAGCACTTTTCACATCTTATCGACGTCCCAAAGCGCTTCACAGAATATGAATGTAAAGTGAATTGGCTGTATATATTTGTGGGTAAATCGCGGCAGCCAATTCTGCACAGCAGTGTCCCACACACAGTTATGGATTGAAATGACCAATTATATTATCGTGTTTTTTTTGAGGGATTATTATTAGGCATGTGGAGTAAGGAAACTTGCCCAAGGTTTCGCCTTGACCTGCCTGGATTCGAACACAGGTCTCCCCAGCTTGCAAGACAAGTGCTCTAACCACTGAGCCACAGGAGCTCCAAATGCGATATTCTGACAACGTGAAAGGGGCTATATTAAACAAAAGTTTTATTATTATAATGGAATTTCCTCATAATTCTGACACTTTTTAAATTTTAAACCGCATTCTTTATAATTCAGTAAGTGTAGAAATTTCACTCAAGTCAAGATTCACTCTATTCAATTAGCATTTTCAGAGCATCCAGACTAGCAAATTGAAATAGAATTATTTTAAGAACTGCAGAGAAACGATTTCAAAGCTAAAGCTTGATTCATTTATTTGCCAATTTCTGCACATTCTGAAATACTACGACAATCAAGTTCTTAAGCACATCTGCCGCTGCTGTCTTCAATGCTGCAACATTGTTTGCGTTTTTCTTTTACTGAGTTTGAGAAATTCTCATTGTTTGTTTCAAGCTTCTGCAGGCATTTCAGAAATACAAGGAACTGATCAAACGTCCCAGCATTAGCAAACAATTGCTTTCAGAGCGTGAAACTTTACTAGCAAAACTCATAGACTACATCAAAGGTAATATTTTGTGCAAATATTTCTGAAAAGTGATATGTAAGAACTGTTAGAAGCAAACACTTGCATTAACTTATAGATTACAGTGTTTTAAATATCACCACTTTTATTGCCAATATTATTTCAATGATGGATTAGGTATTCATACGGACTTTGAGAATCGACGGAGTGGTATTCCTGGGGAATCTTCAGGACCACTTTCTGGCAAGAATCTTCCAGAGGTTGTCAATAACATTGTTTGGGTTAAACAGTTGGAATTAAAGGTTAGTATCTGAGCCTTTTCGTCTTCCCCTTTACTTTCTTTTAGGTGTAAAATATGAGAATGTGATTTGAAATGAGTTTGCCCCAAATGACAAGAATAGAAGAGCCCATTATAATTCAGTTTAAGGATTGTGAGTGACCAATATCTGTGCCTCCATAATTTAGAGGGTAAACAAGTTCAGTGATTTGATTGAGAGAGACAAGAATGAGATTGTGAAATCAGAAGTGGAAAGGAGGCAATGATTTTATGTGCTCTTGTCTGCTCTCACAGGCCATCAAGATTTGCATTTGCAAAGATTAAACCTGGGACTTTGTTGACCCAACTGAACTCAGACTCTCCCAATCCTGCACTGAGCTCCTTCATAATTGAGCGAAGGTGGTCCATCTCAGACTCTTGACAATTGTCCTCCAGACTGTTGCCTTTGTTTACCCCAACATGTCCTCTTGTCTCCAAATATAGATTGCCGGAGAATCCTGTCTGTAATAAATGAAACAATAACATGACTTGGATCCATCCACATTGGTTGTCATTCCAACAAGTTCTCCTTTCTAGTTGTTAGATATTTAATGCTATTGTCAAATGAACACCAATTCTACAATTCACTTTGGAAGTTACTCTACAGCAATAAACTAAAGAACTAATAGAAATTTGGGAATCATCAAAGTGACTGGCATGTTCTATGTTGTTAAACTCTGGTTTGACAGATCACTTTCTTATTTACTGTTTGCTAACGAATAGAAACTATGGATGACACATTGCGTTTTGTTGAGTGATCAGCATTATTTAAATAAGGAAATGGGATAGTGCACTGTGAATTAAGGAAACCAATTACTACTCAGTTGTAGTTCGGTTAACCGACAGCCACTTAACAGATGCAACAGTTCAACAATTTTCGCCGGTTTCCCTTGACAATTTTGTGTACTTTAACTTTTAAAAATCATTTTCAACTTCAGTGCAGTTGACAAACTGGATAGCGGCAGTGCCTATAGAAATTTATTTGATTGTTTAGAACTTGAAATAGTAATATTGTATTTTTCACATTAGGCTGAAGATACCATAAAGATTGCTGAGGCTTTGCTGAGTGACTTGTCTGGATTTCGGTCATTTTGGCGAAATTGCAATGAGCTTTTGGACCAGCTGAGGAGCTACGAGCAAGATCAGTTTGATGATTGGTCAAGGGACATACTGTCATCTGTGTCAGATCCCAAAGCTGGCATTAGGTACTCTTCCAGCATTTTCTTATTCTCCAGCATTCATTAGCGTGCATAGAAAAAGGTGAAAATTAACATCTTAATTTGTGGTCAAACATGTAATATGATGACAGATGCAGATTGAAACCTGAGAAATCTGATATGTATTGTCTTGTCCCACTGGGTGGTTTCTTCAACAAAATTACATTTATAGAGCGCCCTTCACGTTGGGAGGACATCCCAAGATACTGAACTAGGCCATTAATGTGGAGTTGTGTATCTCAATGATTAGAGCACGTGCCACGTAAGTGAGAGACCTGGGTTCAATTACCAGCAGGATGAAATGTATATGTGAAATACAACCTGTCTGCTCCCTCCACTCAGTAGGATCTGGTCTGCTTTACATCCCCCGCCTTACCCGCCCAACCATTGGCGGCCAGGAGTTCAGACACTCTGCCCTTATCCTGTGGAACTCCATGCGGCAGTCCCTCCGCCTCGCCCCTCCCTTGCCTTCTTCCAGACTGGACTCAAGACCGTCCTTGCCTGTGCCTTCGGTCATCCTCCTTACCCTCACCTACCCTTGTCCACCCTCCCTGAAAATTTCAAATGTAATTTTGTTATTGCATTCCACTATGACTTTGGTGTAAATTATTGCTCTGTTTACCTGGAAAATAGTCACTTCACTTTACAGTAAAATGTTTTGGGATATCCTACAGCTGTGAAAGGTATCAAATAAAAATCAATATTATTTATATTATTTCAGAACTCACTTTCAATCTCTTACAGATTGTTAGATGTTTACTAAACTTAATGTCATTGCTCCATTGCAATTTCTAACCAATTGGTATTGTTTGTGGCAGCTTGCAGGCCAGTGGTCGGGTTATGGAATTGGATCACTATGATGGAAAGCTGAAAATACATTACTCAGACCGTCTTGTGACTCTGTTGAGAGAAGTACGACAGCTTTCTGCACTGGGGTTTGCCATTCCTGCAAAAATACAACAAACAGCAATAACAGCTCAGAAGTTCTACAGACAGGCGATTATTCTTAAGCAGGTTGGTTTCATTTGCTTTTGGCATCTATTGTATGCCAATTTCACCATCATCCTGTTTATAATATTACTTTGCGAAAGTCACCAATGAAAAGTTGGATAGATCATCCTGGGAACCCTCTTCTCCAAAATGCACTCCATCTAGTATCTTGGTTCAGAATCATCAACAATTAATCTGCAGTTTAAACAACAACAAAATTACATTTATAGAAATTTAAACTCAGGCTATAATTCAAACTTGAGCCCTGGTAATGAATGACCAGTGCTTAGTTGTGAGTTTGAGACCATCCTGCAGATCTGAATTTTCCAAATTCTGTTTAGAAACAATGTATATTATTTGTTTTTATCGTAACAAAAATAATCCAAAGTAATGATTTTACTAAGATTAAGTGACAGCTCTTTGCAAAATTAAGGAAATGTTTTCTGGCTTTGTTTGATGCAATAATGGAGTAAAAGTGCAACCAATGGCATAATAATTGCCACTGGTGATATAACATTGTCAAAAATTCAAAATCGCTGGATAAATTTAGTTAAATTTGCACTGAGGGGCAAATTCTGTGGCCATTTTGGATGCACCATTTTGCTGATGTTGGAGGAATATCACATGATGCGTTTTACACCCCAATACTTTCTAATGTCGTCCAGGTGTTTAAATGTTATCAACCATTCTTTTAAGAGTAAGGATTCATACATGAGCACAAAAATAGGATTTGAGAATTTAAAAACCTACGGCAATTACAATGTGTTTTTTTTTCCCTGTTGCAGGTTGCTCATTTTTACAATACCATTGATCAGCAGATGATTCCAAGCCAGAGGCCCATGATGTTAAACTCTGCTTTAGCATTTGAACAAATAATAAAGGTGGGTCAGAAGTCTGCAAAATGTGGAGTGTCCTAGTCGCAATAATTTTTCAAAATATTGTACTATACGTGAAAGATAAATTTTTATCTGTGTGTGCATATGTGAGCTGGGCTTAGTTAAAAACAACAACATTTACATAGCGCCCTTCACACCGGATGGCAACTCTGAGCATGTAAAGTGTGGTAGCGCTTCAGTCTGTGGGTCAGAAAGTTGTGGGTTGAAGCTCACGTTAGGATTTTGAATTCATAGTCCAAGCTGACACTCCAGTGCAATGCTGGGGGTGGGCCATATTGTTGGAGGTGCCGTCCCTCAGATGAGACGCTGCTGTGTAAAAATTGGTGACTGCTGCGTTCACCTCCAAACATGTCATTACTCTTTACAATATATCCTGTGACTCAATTTGAGACATCCTCCCAATGAGAAAGGTTCCATATCAAATGTAAGGATTAACAATAAAAAAAATTGTATTCCCGGAATAACGAATAGTCACATAGATGAATTGTTTATTCATCTCATGACTGCCCTGGAATATTATTGTGTACAAAATAGTTGCCAACTTCTTCTATCTTCTATACTAATAAAGATGAAATGTCTGTCTTGTGTGTCCGCCAATAATGCAATAACCGATTGATGTAGAGACATGATTTAGGTCTTGCATATGGGTGGGCCATGAGCATATCTTTTGTGGGGGATCTCCTGTCGTTGATGTTCTATGACCTAAACAAGCTCAATACTTCAAAAATATACAATTGCTATATTTGACAACAACAACAACAACTTCGATTTATATAGCGCCCTCCACTCCGGACGGCGTCTCAGAGCGCTTAATTCATGAAGTGAATCGTTCTGAACTTAGCCTCTGTTCCTGGTCTAATTTGTACCAATCCCAGCATCTCCACTTTGTTGCATCAAAACGTTTGTCCTGCTATTCCCGTACAGTGAACAATCCACAGGGCTCTATCCTCTGTTCCCTTCTTTTTGCTCCCATTTGCGGAGCCTGTGTGAAATCTGGGTATTTTGACATTTATGGCTGGACACTGAAACTTGATGAGAGCCAAAGGGCCTGTGAAGGAGAATGATGAGCAAAAGTGTGGTCAGAGGTATGTCATTCCCTTGAATGAGGGAAGGAAAAGTGCTAGTCGGAGGAGCAACAGAAGGATGAATGAAGGTCACCCATCAACACTATTTACATTATCTGTAAAGGTGTAACATGCTTTGAGTTACCCTCATTATCGATGAAGCCAAGTCCATCAAATTAGTCACTGAAGACCATTTTCTGAATTTTTAAATTAATGTTGGCTGTACAGGAGAGGTTGCGGTAAAGGCTGAAATAAATATTGTAGCACCTGTGTCAATTTGGCTCTGCTTGCAGCGCTCTTACCTCTGAGTCAGAAGGTTGTGATTAGGAAGTCTTAAACTGACACTTCAATCAATGCAGTGCTGGAGGGTGTTGCATTGATGGTGGCTGTCCTTCAGATGAGATATTAAACCAAGTTCTTGTCTGCTTGCTGAGGTGGATATAAAGAATCCCAGGAAGGGAGTTTCTCCTGGTTTGCCGGCCAACAAATCCCCCGAATAAAATTGGTAATTTATTCCATGGCTGTTTGTGGAACCTATAGTGCTCAAACTGGCTGTTGCGTATCACCCACAAAACAGTCAATCTGCTTTACAGTATATCCTGACGAGTGCTTTGGGACTTCTCGAGTACATAATAGGCGCTACAATCAAATGCAAAATGTAGGATTATTATAATTCTGTGCACTTTCATTTTCCCTAATAATATTTTGTGCAAAACCTTATATGCCTTCTGCACCAAACTTCATTCCCCGATTGCACAAGTCCTTGCCAGACTTCACTGGCTCCCTGTCCTGGAGAGGATCGATTTCAATATCCTCACACTCTTGTTTTCAAATCTCTCCACTCTTCTGCACCCTCCTACCTCTCTCACCTCCTCTCTCCGCAACACAGCACCCGTTGCCTTCGCTCCTCCGGTTCTGGTCTTTTCCTTGTCCCCTGAATCCTCCGCTCTACCATCAGCGGCCATGCCTTCAGCCACTACGCCCTGAAGCTCTGGAACTCCCTTCCTCACTGCCTTCACTTCGCCCCCTCTCTTCCTAGTTTCAGGTCTCAGCTGAAGACCTTTCTTTTTGACCGCACCTTCGGTCACCTTTTTCCCCCTCCCCCTGGCTCGGGCCCGGGATCCGTTATTGTGAAGCGCTCTGAGACGCTGTCCGGCATGGAGGGCGCTATATTAATCAAAGTTGTTGTTGAAAGTCCATATAGGCAACACGCATAGGTACTCACTACTTTATCCATCATGCTAGTGACCTCTTTGAAAAAGTCAACTGAATTAGTCAGACACACCTACCCTTCCTAAATTCATGCTGACTCCCTAATCAGCCTGTACCTGTCCAAGTCCTCAGCAATTCTGTTCTTGATGATAGATTTCACGAAATTCCGTTGTATGTATATACTTTATATGCTCACATTTACCCAATAACACAAAATTGTCTATATGTGAAACATAAACTAATTTAAAAAAGAAATGAACAACAACAAAATTACATTTGTATAGTTCCTTTCATGTCGGGAGGACATCCAAAGGTGCTGGACAGTCAGTGTTTCGGATCCTAGCTGGGGTCGGAACCGGGGAGAGTGGTGGGAAGGATGGGGGAGTGGGGTGGGGATGGCATGGTCAAAGAGGAGAGTCTTGAGATGGGACTTGGAAGGAGGCGAGGGAGGACTGAGGCGGAGAGATTATGGGATGAAATTCCATAAAATCCAACTCATCTAAAAGTCTGCCGCCCGCATACTCGCCCTCACCAAACTTCGCTCCCCCATTACCCCAGTCCTTGCCAGACTTCACTGGCTCCCTATCCCAGAGAGGATCGACTTCAAGATCCTCATTGCCTTTGTTTTCAAATCCTTCCACTCCTCTGCACCCCACTATCTTTCTGATCTCCTCTCTCCCCAAACCAGCTCCCGTTGCCTTGCTCCACTGGGTCTGGCCTCCTCCATGTCCCCCTGAATCCTCCGCTCCACCCTCGGCAGCCGGGCCTTCAGCCACTATGCCCCGAGGCTCTGGAACTCCCTTCCTCACTACCTTCGCCTTGCCCCCTCTTTTCTCAGCTTCAGGTCCCAGCTGAAGACCTTTCTCTTCGACCGAGCCTTTGGTCACCTTTCTACCCTGCCCGTGGCTCAGTCCCGGG
Source organism: Hydrolagus colliei (assembly GCA_035084275.1). NCBI lineage: Eukaryota > Metazoa > Chordata > Chondrichthyes > Chimaeriformes > Chimaeridae > Hydrolagus > Hydrolagus colliei. The sequence goes on from CM068745.1 coordinate 12,384,537, forward strand.
ATCCACTATTATGAAGCGCTCTGAGACGCCATCTGGCTATATAAATCGAAGTTGTTGTTGTTGTAAACCCTCTGTGTAATGGAAAGTCAGTGGAATCAGGGGAGAATAGGGAGATAAGTTCAGAGAGCCTGGTGTGGGAGAGGACGGGTTGCGGAGCTCTTGATGATCTGCAACCTATAGAGATAAAGGATCTTCAAAGGTTTGCAGTTTAATAATGTCCGGTTACAGAAATATCGGTTGTGAGAATTGTGTGAATTGTGTCTGAAAGAATGCTGTTTGTGGACTAGTTAGGATTAATGAGATGTTTACATTGTGTTCTCATCATTTATCAGAACCCAAAAGCTGGCTCCAAGGAAGGGGCAGATGGTAAGATACAGATAACTTGGGATAACCCCAAGGAGTTAGAGACATACATACAAAAGCTACAGACTGCAGCTGAACGGCTTACCACAGAGAACAGGAAGCTGAGGAAATGCCATACTGACTTCTGTGACAAGGTAAAAAACACAGCAAGAAAACAGCCGTGGCATCAAACTATGGGACTTGGAGACCAAAGAAGGGTACCACCCAACAGCAGTCATACCTCTCATGTTTGCAGCAATAAGACCTGCCAATGACAGTCAGCCGTTTGATGGAATGAGACAGGCTATTCTTTCAATTAATTTAATAACCCAAGATAAAGTTGTAGAAAATTTCCCTGTTTTTTTTAATCTTGTACTTTACACGTGTATCCTATGGTTTCTAATTTTAATTTTATCCATACCTATTTTTTAAAAACAAAATTGGCAACCCTGTTTCACGAGTAGAGGTAATGTGGAGGAGATGTGATTCAATATCCTCCATTGCTGGTTGAACCATTGATTGCCCCTTTTCTCAGTCCAGATTTTTTTTGAAACAAATCAAATTTAAAAATGGCATTTTAAAAAACAATTCTGCTTGAAATAGGAATCCAGAATTGCAGTTCAATAATTTCTCATATATAACTACTGTAGTTGGGACATTTTCTGAAGCCACACACTTCAGTAAGCATTGTCTGTCCAGGTTTACACTTACTAATATTTGGGTTGAATATTAATTTTTATTAGTACAATTGCAATAGAATGTCAATTTACCAATGTCCATGGAACAAATTGTTTGCCTTTAAATTTGTATTGTTTTTAATCTGTCCCTTCATTGCGCATTAACTTGTTTTACTGGCCTTCTATAAATTATCAGGAGTTAGATGGGCACTAAGTATATACAGTACATTTGTGCAGCATTCTGAAACATAATTTTTGGTTAATCTTTTAATTGTTAATAGCAGTCCTTATAGTGTTGGGTGATATATTGGTATAATTTTTCATATCGATATGCCGATGTTGTAAATTCAAATATATTGATATATCGAAACATTCGATATTTTAAAAAATATATATATTGCGAATATCAGTATATCGCATCCGGCGATATATCGAAATATTGGTATATATCGGTATAAAGCGAACTTTTTCAACTTACCTTGTTGCCGGCATTGCAAACCTCCTGGGCCTAGAGCAAGGAATGCGTGCGCACATCGGAATTTGCACGTGCACCCCGAATGCGCGCACACCTCCGAATGCACGCGCATGTGCAGTACAAAGAAGCCTGGAGATATCGATATATCGGTATCGATATGAGCCAATCGATATATCGGTATCGATATGAGCCAACCGATATATCGGTATCGATATGAGCCAACCGATATATCGATATCGGAAAACTTCCATATTACTGCTTATTACTGCTGCAAAAATATTAACCATATTAGATTATAAACCGAAAGAAACCTAACTATTGCAAATAAGATATTTGGTTTTAGCCCTGCATTGATCTGAAATCTGTTAAATTATAATTATGAGTAGGCACCAAATACATATCATTTAAAAGTAAATTCTTTGTGACGAATAAAAGTGCTTGTATCAGTAATGACAGAGGGTTTGACCTTGCAGGTAGTAGCACTCATGAATGTTGATCTACTTCGCCAACAACATCGATGGAAAGATGGATTGCAAGAGCTGAGATTTGTTTTCTCCAACCTTGATTCACAGGTAAGTGAAACCCACCATATCATTGGAACCAGAACATTGCCCGTATTTGAAAAGAGAAGGCCCTGGCTAACAGTCTTCCAAATAGTCATTCACTTCATAGCCATTTGTGGGATATTGATGTGAGCAAATTGACTGCTGCTTAAAAAATATAGAAATGCACATAAAATTTCTCCTTGGTTTTCTTGGAGATATTTTCCAAGTTAAGTAATAAAATATTTCCAATTATTTTATAAGGAGAGAACCACTAGGTTACTTTAGAATTTACTAACTGACTCAGGCTTATGTAAATCTAGTAATTAGAGACCTTGAATGGAAAAAATAAAATATTTTAGATCTGTCAAAACTCACCAGTCTTTAATATAAAATTGCACATTTTAATTTTATTATTATTTGCTCTGGAGCTTTTTCTTCAAAGCTTTTTTTTTGAAGTTGAAACTTGGAAATTGGAGCTTATGTACTGTATGTGATGAAATACAGGTGGTCATTACGTTTTAATGCTTTGTTCTTTAGATTTATTATTTTTAAATTTATGTGATCTAAAACTTCAGGTTGCAAATAGTGAGTAAGAACCCATATATATTTATGATCCCAAACTCTGGCTGAAATGATGAAACAAAATTGCTGATACATTGTCTGTTTGTTGTTGGTATGAATGTTTACCTAAAATATACTGCCTGAATGAAAATCAGTGATGTTCCTGTTTGTCACTTTCAAGGCCATTCATGGCCTTGCCCATCTCCTATCTCTCTGACCTGCTGTCCCCCAATGAACGTGCCTGCCCACGCCGTTCAGTGAGATCCGGTCTGCTCCATGTCCGCTGCCCTACCATCAGTGGACCGGCTTTCAGCCTTTCTGCCTCCATACTCTGGAACTCCATCCTGCAGTCCCTTCGCCTCCTCCCTTGCTTCTTTCAAGGCTGGTCTCAAGACCCTCCTCTTCGATCGTGTCTTCTGCTGCCCTCCTAACTCTCTCCATCCCCATCTAACTCTCCCTGCCCCTCCCCCCTACCCTGCCCTTGCTCTGATCCAGACTTGACTGTTCAGCGCCTTGGGACGTCTTCCCTACATGATAGGTGCTCTATAAATGTAGTTTTGTTGTTGTTATAGGGGGAAGATGAGCTGCATTATTCCATGTAACACAATATTTTTATTTACGATGAAAACATAAAATAAAAGAAGTAGGATGAATTTTCTATTGATAAAGAAGCTAATCTCTACACAGATTGTACTGAGCATGAAAATAAATGTACATCATTAATGTGTGGGGATCTGTTGAGAAAACTGTATTTGACTAGAGGCATCTTTAAGGTACTGTATTAAGTTTAGACAACTTTCTGAATTTGTTGCATCATTGTAAAATGCAAATAACTAGCATTTTTATTTATATTTTATATATTCTTTTACGAAGGGTTTTCGTTCTGGTGATATGAAGGCTTGGCGACAACACTGGAATCATCAGCTATACAAAGCACTCGAACATCAGTATCAGATAGGCTTAGAAGCACTGAATGAGAATCTTCCTGAAATTAATGTGGAACTCACATTCAAGTATGTGACAAAATATAGCTGGCAATTAAAAAAAAACTTTGCTTTAGATTTATTGTTTGAAATGATGAGAAATGCAGTAATATAATATCGAACAACCTTGAATACCTTCCTTGCCCTGTGGCAAGAAGCTTGTCTGACAATTTTGAGCAATCAGGTTTACGTTTCAACAGTTAATATTCTGCTTGTGCGTTTGTGTGCTTGTATGTGTGTGAATGTGCATGCAGTGCTTTAGTTGTGATCAACACATCTGCAATGTTAATGCTCCACATAGGGGATGTTGAAACTTCACCAGCAGCTAGGGTGGGTTTCTGGTTTCTTTCTGTGCATTGACTGATTTGAGAAGTAGCACTGATTTTGAATTAGTAGCTCATTGCACGCTGCGGTATAGAGACTACCATCTTGAATAACTTATGTGGCATTGTTTGACTGGAGTTTTTTACACTGAACCTTTTGGGGGAAAAAAGATCCTCAATAACTGAAATATGTCTTTGACAGCTACGTGCCTCATATGTTTTGCTGCTACAATATTTACCTATAATCTATAATTATATGTAATAGGGTTTTTCTCAAAATTGTTGAACTTAATGAGAAGAGGATTTCATCTCCATTTAAGACACTATTATAATTATTCTTTTCAGAGTGGAGAAAGGCTGTTCAATCACATTTTAAAACCTTTTTTCTTTTGATTGTTTAATCCATATTTTGTACAGCTGTTATAATGAGCATATGCAAGGAAGGTGGCAGTGATAGTGTGGGGGAGTGGTGCGCAAGAGAAACCATGTCTAGTTAACTGCAAATGATTGTGTACAGAGCTGTAACTAAAAGCATTTTTTTGATGAAGGTACTATTACTGCTACAGTTCTGGTAACATTTCACTGCTCATTATTGAATCTGACAGATTATCTAAATTGCTGTCTTTCTTTCCAATGGAGATTCTCACTTTCATCTGTTGTGAAGCTTTTTTAGATCTTCAAATTGATGTCATTTACAAATTGAGGGAAAAAAATATTCCTACACGTCCTATGCAGAGTTGATAGCATGTCAAAATTGTTACTTTGAGTGACTGGTGCAGAAAGTCATCTGGAAAAACTGTGATAAGCTTCAACATACCGGATAATTGTATTTTATTCAATGCATTGCACCAGCGCTTCTGTTAATGACTCAGTATCAATATCAGATATATGATATTGTCTTGCAGGCAGTTTACAGTGTTATTAATCACAGATCACTATTACCAGAAGTCAGATTGACTGGAATAAATATTTGAAGTGGTTATATTTTCAATGACTGAAAAAAAATAGTTGTGGATTTCAGATGAGTAAATGAAACTGAGATAATCTGATGCTTAGACCTTTCTGTGCACAGGAAGTGACATGACATGACGAAATGGAAATCAGATTTTTTTTGTGGTTTGTTTTGCGGGTCTGAGAAATTGGTCCCAGCCTAATGTGTTATTATGGAGCTGCCCAGCATCAGTAATCTTCTTTGAAAATGTGTTTGCTACATCAGCCAATGCTGTTTCATCAAACTCTGCCTCCAGATATACATCAATAAATAGGGAGATGATGCATTGTTGTACAATTTTTAGTGATAGACAGGCTGAAAATTTGATTTAAGATGTTTTAATCTCCATTTTATAGGTCAAAATAAACAGTTGTGTTTATATGCTAATTGTGTATCATATGGGATTACTTACTGGATGATTAATTACATGCCATTCAATTAAGTTGCACTTCCCTATGAACTATGGAGAGTAAGACATACTGTTACATGTGCGTGCGGTTATGTATGTGTTGCCACGTCATTTCATGTATCTGGTATTATAATAAAATAATAATAATCCTTCAAAAAATCCCTCAAAAAGAAAACATTAATAAATTGGTCATTTCAATCTACGACTGTTTGTGGGACACTGCTGTGCGCAATCGGCTGCCGTGTTTCACCCACAAATATACAGTCAACTTTACAGTTGTATACAGTCAACTTTACAATTTATTCTGTGAAGCTCTTTGAGACATCAAGAGGATGTGAAAAGCGTGAAATCAAATGCAAGGATTGTTAATATTATTACTGTATATGGGAAAAAGTGATTCATTTCTTTATTCTGTGCAGGCAGGCGAGGTTGCAATTTAAACCTCCTTTTGAAGAAATTCGGGCGAAATACTACAGAGAGATGAAGAGGTTTATTTCTATTCCAAACCAATTCAAAGGTGTAAGCGAGCCTGGGGAGGAGCCTATCTTTCTTGTCATGATAGAGAGAAATGCAAACGGTTTCCTTACTGTTTTTAGCAAAGCAGAAGATTTGTTCAAACGTTTGGCAAAAGTGCTGGACAAGTTTAAGGTAAACATCTTTGTCAGAACACTCTTTCACGGTTTGGCCATTGGAATGCACAAAAAGCATCCCCCAAAATTCAGGTGTGCATAACTGATCGTTGCTTATCTGTCGCTGGTGCCACGTAATGGCTGGTACATTTGCTTGTCTACTACTTATTTTCAGACAATTCCTATAAATATATACTCACTGCAATTCACAATAAAATCCTGTGAAGCTCTTTAGGATATCCCGATGCCATAACGGCCACCTGGAAGCTCACAGGGAATTCTTGGTAACTACCTTTCACCTGGTGAGAGCTCAAACCTGTGCTTGTCAGATGTCGAATGGCCAACTAGTGACTCCTTGGGCAGCCCGGGGTAGGGGGGAGGGTAAGTGGGATCTCCTTGGAGCTGAACTGGTGACGTGTTTGACAACGGAATGTCAGAATCAAACCAGGCCTCTGTGGGGGCCTCGGTAGTCCAGTTCCTGACCCAAGTGGTCTGCAATATACAAGGGCACGACTGCTGACAGCACAGCAGAACTTGGAAGGACTGGTAGACCAGTCATTGAGGGGTGGGGAATCCTCCCACTCAGCACCTATTAATCCTGCAAAGCCGTAACGGTGGTCCTAGCTCAACAAGCAGCATAAGAACATAAGAATAAGGAGCAATAGTAGGCCATTCGGCCCCTCGAGCCTGCCCCGCCATTCCATTAGCATGCTAGCTTGTCAAGATAAAAGCGCTATATCAAATGGAAGGATTATTATTACTTTAAAACATTCAATGAACTATTCACTGGTACATATTAGTAACAATATGCATTTTTTCTAATAGGATTGGGTTATTCTTGGCCAAGTGAATATTGAAACATTGGTTGAGGAACATCTCCAATCTGTACATGACTGGGAGAGGAATTTCAAGGCACTGAAAGGAAGAGGAAAGGAATCTGAAAGACTGCCAAGGTTAAATTGAAAGCTATCATCCTTTTGTTATAACAAGTGAACTGCATTAAAACAAAACTTTATAATGAATGAGCAAAATGCCATCCTTGAAAGCGTATATGTTTAGGATTACATATAACCATGGTGCATTGCCTAGAAAATTAAGAACAGAACTTTTATATCCAAAATATGAAATACATTGTCATTCTGAGAATGTATCACATCAGCTACAGAGATGGACAAGTAATTCCACAGCTACTTGAGGTAAATTTAATATTGTGACCTAATGAAAAGGGGGTGGAATCACTGGTGACAGATCATTTAGGAAGCTCTTGGAAGGAGTGGGATTTAAAGGTATGTTTTGTTTTCTCTCATTTTGCTTTCCCCGGGTTGAAATGTTGTGAATTTCATTCCTTGACTTAGTTGCTTCAGGTGTGTCCTAATGCTGCTGTATATTGCCTACTAAATTAGGGTGAGTGATGTGAGTTGCAGTGGGTTGGGATGTTGTTTGTCTATCCCCTCTGCACCCTCAAGGATAGCCACGTTTATTCCCTCTGATATCCCCCAGAGATTCAATATACTCTAGAGAATTGTACATGAATTCTGCCTTGCTGCTGATCCACCATAAAATAAGTCAAATTCTCTCTAGAAAGGATTGTTCTCAAGAAAATCATACTGTTTATTTTTGGAAATAGGTTTTAACCATTTATAAATGCAAAACAATAGTTGACCTGCACATTCTTTAGAATTGTCATATTTATGTTTCACATCCTTCCAACATAAGATAAGCCTGTGAATAGGTGTTGAGTTGGTGCTCTTCAGGTGATGTAAGATTTCTTAGGTGTTGTCATGTACTGCTCTGAATCCACACCTTTACTTTCGTGTTGTTAAACTTTTTAAACCTCAATGTTTAAAAAGGTTATTTTTCAAGAAAAAATGCAAAACCTTAATTTGCATTTGAGGACTAGAGACTGCAAATATATATGTAAATGTGTATATATGTATATTCCAATGTATGATATGTATTGCTTGTATATAACATATATATTGAATTGTTCTTGTGCAGTGCATACCTACATTTTACTGCACTGGAATCCAATCCTATTTAAAGTCACAAGAAACTGTTTATTTCAGTATGGACTTTCATAATGACAGAAGCAGGGCATCAAATAGTTTTTGGATAAGATGAAAGGCTTTGTGATGTCCTCCTGACAGGAAAGATGCTATTTCAAATGTAATTATCATTATTCATATTAATTTCCCTCAATGGAAAATAATATCTGTTAGGAAGATTCCAAGAACAGGACTGGTAGCAGCAGTACGATTGATTTTAGCTTTTGAAAACATTCTGAGCTCCAGCAAATTTAGTCATGGAAACCAATACCATTTGGAAAGATTGTTGATCTTATCCAAAAACTGTTTGATGCCCTGCTTCTGTCATTATGAAAGTCCATACTGAAATAAACTGTTTCTTGTGACTTTAAATGGATTGGATTCCAGTGCTGAATTTACAGAAACTGAAAAGATTAGCTTTGGACCTCCTGACATCTCTCCTTCCTCTCACATTTCATCCAAGATTGGTTATAAAGCTCATTGAGCCACACAATGGAGAGAGGAGAATCGGTATAGCCAAGGATTTGTGAATAAGTCAATATAAAAATAAATAACTATTGCAAGATTATAACCGTTGTGCTGTTTATTTTTCCTTTTGACTCAAATGTAAATGACAAAAAATGTTTTTTTTTAATTTTGCAGTGTCATTAAAGTGGATTGTATTACAATTAATTGCAATCCTGTGAAGGCTGTGATTGATGACCTTATTCAGAAGCTATTTGATGTCCTGCTTCTGTCATTAAGAAAGTCCATTCAGGGTAAAACACTGTTTTAATTGCTGCATTCATAATTGGAATAGTTGTACAGTATTATTGGATTATCACCTTGATAATCCACCCCTTTGCCTCACCCCTTCTTGTGCCTCCTTCAAGGTCCACCCCACCCTCCTTAGCCTTGCCCCCCCCCCACCAACTGAATCCAACCCCCGGCTCGGGTGCCAACACTTGACTGTCCAGCGCCACGGGATGTCCTCGCAGGTTATTGGCACAGTTTTAAAAATATGTATAATCATATTCCATGCTTCAGATCCAAAGTAATTTGATGAGGTGGTCACACCATACTTATGCTTTTATTTATGGTACAGTAAATTTCCAATTTAAAATTCTGTTGATATAGTCTGTTTAGAGATGTATTGATTTTCCAATTTACAGTATTGTATGTGATAATGGGATGATCCATGCAGTTAAGCAAATATGTCAAAAAGATGTTGCGCAAAGACCAATTTTCTTATAAAATACAAATATAAGAATATTAGTATAATATATAAGAATATTAGTTCCAGCACAATATTAGAATAATACAAAAATATTAGTTACATAAATTGATAGGATTTGTTACTGTAGCAAATAAAATCTGAACTAATCAGTCATTGTAGCTGGCTTCGGTCTTCTATATATCTGTCACAGAGCTTGGTATTTTATACCCAATGCGTCAATGGTTAGAGTCGAGGCTTCCGAGGCAGGAAGACAAATCACTATCTCGTTTATATAACCTCTGCTTAGGTTATGCTATTCCATTACATTTTCAACCATGGTGTGTATTTTAGTTTTATCTTTATCCAATGAATCCTTAAACATGTACATCAATGTATGTACATTCGGTGGTTTAGTAATATTTTAAATACTTAATTTTGCCATGATCATTTTTGAATTGTTCACACACTTTTTTTTTTTACTCATTTTATTCAGCAAATATCCATGAGATTGACAGTTTTCTGAACACTGCAATGGGCATCTTATCAAAGAGACCTCAGACAGTGGATGAAATAGGAGATGCAAATGGAAAGCACACTGAGCTTACTATGAAGAAACCATGCGTAAGGATAATAAATTCAAAGTGCAGAGCACCTGATAGAATATCTGTTTAATTATATCTTTGATTATTTTAGGTAATACCTCAGTGCATTTCTTTTGAAAGGACCTGCTTTTGAAATGAATAGCCAGGGGATTTTAGTAAAAATTGGTGATAACAAAGTACAGTATTATGGAAGTGGTTTATATTATATCCCTCAGCGAAATTATCTAATTTGTAACTGTTGAATTGTTTCCTTTCTGTAAGGTTTTACCACTGTTTCAAGATGCTGATGATAAAAACAGACTGCTGCGTTCAGTAGCAGGTGGTGGTGTCGAAACTCTTAGCAACCTACGAGCAAAATGGGACAAATTTGAATTAATGATGGAAAGCCATCAACTTATGGTGAATGAGCAGGTAAGATTGAACTGTTTTTAAAAGTAAATCAGTCAGCATGTCTTTCTAAACACTAAAAGGATGTAAAACTATGGTTTGAATTTGAATATGTTGCAAGGCTTTTTTGGCTGAAGTACCTGATAAAATAGAAAATGATATTTACTTTTATGGTAGATTTTATCAATACGATTTGCATCATCAGTCGGCTAATAACTTGCAATTGATCTTTAATATATATAATCGCAAAGTACTACTCATAAGGTGCAAGAATAAGCAACACAAACACTTCATGGATAGGATAGAACTTGCCGCGGGGAATCTGAAAGAGATCTAGGGGTGTTAATTGATTTGTTGCTCATTTTCTCAAAACAGTATGAGGTAGCAGCAAACAATGTGAACAGGATGCCGGGCTATATTACTAAATTGGTTCTTTCGATCCCAGACGCCTACTTGGGAAGTATAGTTCTCTGGTCAAACTGCATCTTGCGTATTGCATACAGTACTGGCCATTGTGACATAAGGGACTGCCCAGTCCTTTGAGACAGTGTAGAGAAGAACAACAAGAATAATCCATAGTGTTAAAAATAATTAGACAAGTAAGATCTCTAATCTGGAAAGAAGATGACTTGTTGGAAATGTTATAGAGGCGTATAATCTTTTAAATGGAATTATAAAAGTGAAAAGTTGATCAATAGATTAGGATGCTTCAAGGCAGTAGATCAAGAAGATTTGTTTTGCATTCAAAGGACAATTTCAGGACAGATTCCAGGAGGTTGTTCTAGGGGAGTCATCAACTCTGAAGATTATGAGGATAGGTAGTCGAAGTCAAGACACTGGACTCGTTTAGAAAAAGTGGCCTGATACTATGATTGTGGAGGGTGTTCTGGATGGTGAATGAGATTTGAATGAAGGCCATAGTTCAATCTTACCTGCTCATTCACCATAAGTTGATGGCCACTTGTTATCACCCAGAAAAAAATAACTGCAAGCCATATTGAAAGTATTATGAGGTGGAGGTATTTTAAAGGGAGATGGATTAATGTGTGAGGGTGTAAAGGGATCCAGATAAATGTAGGGAAATAGGATTTAAAAGGTAAACATATGTCAGAAACTAATAAAATAGCAGTGCAGGGTCAATAAGGCAAATGTCCTCAGTTTCAGTGAGTAGGGATGCAGGAACCAGCAAGACAAACTGGATAAATGGCCTCCTCCTATGCTGTGAATATTCTGTGAGTCCGTCATGTACTGATTTTGCTGTAATTTTACCTAGGTTGAACTCATGAGAACAAATGTTGAATCTCGTATAAAGATGTATTGTCAAGATCTGGAGAAATTTCAAGCTCGTTGGGATCAGCTGAAGCCCAATAATGATATTGTTGACACCGCGGACAAGGATATTCTCAACAAATGTGTTGAATCAATAAAGGAGAAGCGAATTGAGTTTGATGAGTTGGAGACAACAAGGAAGAAGTTAATGTATGTATCTCCTCAAACCCCCGCACAGTTTCTCACGGCGTCCCCCAGGGCTCTGTCCTCGGCCCCCTCCTTTTCACCATTTACATGCTCCCTCTGGGCGATGTCATCCGCAAACATGGGGTAAATTTCCACATGTATGCGGACGACACCCAGCTGTACCTTTCTGCCTCATCCCTCAACCCCCAGATCATCGATGTTCTGACAGCATGTCTGTCCGACATTGAGTCCTGGACGAGGGACAACTTCCTCCAATTGAACGTGAGCAAGACCGAGGCCCTCCTGATTGGGACCTCGGAATCAGGAACCTCGGCATCACGTTCGACCATAAACTCTCCTTCCTCCCCCACATCCGTGCCTTGACCGGCACCGCTTATTTCCACCTGCGCAACTACCTCACCCCCCACGCTGCCGAAACACCCATGCACGCATACATCACCTCACGGCTGGACTACGGAAACTCTCTCCTCGTCGGCCTCCCCAGTTCCTCCATTCACAGGCTGCAGGTCATCCAAAACTCTGCAGCCCATGTACTATCCCGCACCCGCCTCTGCGACCACATAACCCCCACCCTCGCCCGTCTCCACTGGCTCCCCATCCTCCAGAGGATCGAGTTCAAGATCCTCGTCCTCACCTTCAAGGCCTTACACGGCCTTGCCCCGCCCTACTTAACCAATTTACTTTCCCCCTATAAGCCCACCCGGACCCTCCGTTCAGCAGGTCTTGACCTGCTCCAAGCCCCCCGCCCGAACCGCCCCACCATTGGAGGCCAGGCTTTCAGCTTTTCCTCTCCCACCCTGTGGAATTCCATCCCCCAATCCCTCCGTCTTGTTTCTTCCCTTTCCTCTTTCAAGGCCGGTTTGAAGACTTTCCTCTTCGACCGTGCCTTTTGTTCCCCCCCGAATTTTTCGACCTCCCCTACGTGTTTCACCCCTTCCCGAACACTCCCCTCCCAGCTCGGGTCACACGCCTCCTGTGCAGCGCCTTGGGACATCCTCCCGACGTGAAAGGCGCTTTATAAGTTTAAGTTGTAGCTGTTGTTGATGTCAATAACGAGGAAACAAAGATTTAAAAATAAAATAGTTTGCAGTGCATGATACATGTTTCAAGAACAAATTAGATTGACTTTTGCAGGAAATAATATCTTGTGATACAGTATATAATTTGGGACACGACATGTCAAGTGACTGCCAGGATGATGAAAGGCGAATTCAATGGACCTTAGTCTTCTTTCACCAAGCAAATTCTTATGTTCTTATACTGAAAATTCTAATGCTTTGGATACCTGAAATAACCATGACTGCATGTGCAATTTTTAAATAAAGAAGCAGTTTAAAATGTGCGCTTGAAATTGATTGCTCAATGGCTTGCTACGCTTGCCTACACAATACAGTCAATGTACTGTATATTTTGTGAAGCGCTTTAAGACGGTCACCCGAACTGAAAGCATTATATCAAATGTAAGGATTATTTATTTTTGTTCAGGTCATGGACACGTAGGACAATTGTAGTATCCTCTCTGTTACCCAAAATGGAATCAATTAACTGAGCATCTAATTAGTAATTATGAATTCTGACACTTTCCTGGTTTATATTACTCAGTCATTTAGCACTGCAGCAGTCAATGTATACTTTCCGATGCATTTGAGTAATTACGTTGTTTTTTAATGCACTTCATTCAGTGAGGACTGTCACCATTTTAAGATAGAGGAACCCGAATTTGAGTTGGCAGAACGTGTCTACCAGGATCTAGAACAATATGAGGGCATGTGGTCACTTTATGAGGAGTTCAATAAAGGATTTCAGTCCATGTTAAATGAAGACTGGATTTCCTTCAGGTGAGTAATTCTGTCTTAAAAGTTGTGTTTAATGGTTTCCAAACTTGCATTTTATATTTCTCAAATCCCTGCTATTTGTTTACTGTAGTGTATTATATCTACTTAATCTTTTCCTTGATACAAAACATCTTATCTCGACAGCTTCTTTTAACAGAGAGTCAGGAAGTCCATGTACTAAGGCTATTCATAAATGTTGCTATGGTTTCATTTATAGGGATGCTGAAATGTCCAGGAATGCACACCACTGTGGTCCATGTGGCTTGTCCTTAAAATAAATATTAGCTTCTATCCTGAAATGAATTATTTGTGCTATCTAGTGTAGTACTGGAATTCATCCCACTGTGGTTCTAAGTAGCAGACTATCTTGTAGCTCAGAACTGCTGTATTTTTAGCTGTAGAAGTGGTGATCGGCATCCAATGCTACAATAAAGGTCTTGAGATACTGTGGACTAGTAAGGCCACATCACGTTTGTGTGTTACCTGCTTGTTTTTGTGATCTTTTCACGCCACAGTAGCAGGACAAAAGAGTTAGTTAAAAACTAGTTCAAAATCTCATGCCGTAATTTGGAAAGAGAAGAGTTTCTACCAGTGCCTGATCAAAGTACCTAGTCATATTCCCAGAATCCAGTTATCCTTGCATCATCCATGTTCAATGGTCACTTAAGTCCTTAACAACAACAACTTAGATTTATATAGTGCCCTCCACGCCGGACGGCTTCTCAGAGCGCTTCACAATAATGGATCCTGGGCCCGAACCAGTCAGAGGGAGAAAAAGGTGACTGAAGGCACGGTCGAAAAAAGAAAGGCTTTTACAACAACAACAACAACTTTGATTTATATAGCGCCCTCCACGCCAGAAGGCGTCTCAGAGCGCTTCACAGTAGCGGATCCCGGGACCGAGCCAGGAGCAGGGGCAGGAAGGTGACCAAAAGTTTGGTCGAAGAGAAAGGTTTTCAACTGTGATCTGAAACTGGGAAGTCATATTTTAGCCAAGACTTGAAACTAGGAAGAGAGGGGGTGAGGTGCAGGGAGTGAGGAAGGGAGTTCCAGAGCTTTGGGGCGTAGTGGCTGAAGGCATGGCCACCGATGGTGGAGCGGAGGATTCGGGGGACGAGGAGACCAGAACCAGAGGAGTGAAGGCAATGGGTGCTGTTTTGGGGAGAGAGGAGGTCAGAGAAGTAGTGGGGGTGCAGAGGAGTGGAGAGATTTGAAAACAAGAGTAAGGATCTTGAAATTGATCCTCTCTGGGTCAGGGTACCAGTGAAGTCTGGCAAGGACAGGGGTAATGGGGGAACGAAGTTTGGTGCGGGTGAGAACGCGGGCGGCAGAGTTCTGAATGAGCTGGATTTTATGGATTGTGGTGGAGGGAAGACCGGTGAGGAGGGCATTTGCGTAGTCCAGCCGAGAGGTGTCAAAGGCATGGACCAGAGTTTCAGCGGCTTTTGGGGCAAGGTATTGCCGGAGATGAGGTGGAAAATAGCGGTACTGGTGAGGGACCGGATGTGGGGGAGGAAGGACAGTTGGGGGTCAAACCTGACGCCAAGGTTGCGTACCGGTTTGGAGAGTTTTAGGGGCAGGCCAGATAGGTGGATTAGGTGAGAGTCGTGTGATTGAAGACGATGACAAGAGCCAAAGAGTATGGCCTCCGTCTTGTCAACATTCAGCTGCAGGAAATTCACGCTCATCCAGATCCTGATGCCTGACAGACAGGCTGACAGTACATCAGGGGCCTGGGGGTCGCAAAGTGAGGTGGAAAAATAGAGTTGGAAGTGTACCCCATGTCTGTGGATGACATCACCAAGAGGGAGCATGTAGATAAGGAAGAGAAGGGGGCCAACGATGGATCCTTGGGGTACCACACAGGTAACCGGATGAGAGCGAGACGAAAAGCCGTTTGTGGAGATGTACTGGTGGTGGTATGTGAGGTAGGACTCGAACCAGGTGAGTGCGGTCCCACTGAGGTGAATGATGGAGGACAGGCGGTGGAGGAGGATGGCGTGGTCGATTGTGTCGAATACCACTGAGAGATCCAGGAGGACAAGGAGGTAGAGGGAACCCTGGTCACAGATAGAGAGGACATCGTTTGTGACTTTCACAAGCGCAGTCTCTGTACTGTGAGCAGGGCGGAAACTGGATTGGAGGAGTTTGAAAAAGGAGTGGGAGGAGAGGTGGGCACAGAGTTGCTTGGCAACAATGCATTCAATTACTTTGGAAAGGAAGGACAGGTTAGAAATGGGGCGGTAGTGGCTAGGGTTAGTGGGATCTAGATTTTTTAAGGAGGTGGGTGATGAAGGCAGTTTTGAGTTGGGCAGGGACTGATCCTGTGGAGAGGGACTGATTTATGATGTCAGCCAGCAGTGGGCAGGGAGGGATATGTAACAAAGTCCTCCTGATGTGAAAGACACTATACCAAATGTAAGGATTATTATTATTATAGGCTATTATTATTAACAATAAAATTGGTCATTTTCAGTCCACGACTGTTTGTGGTACACTGCTGTACGCAATTGGCTGCCGCATTTTGCACACAAATACAGTCAATTCACTTTACAGAATATTCTGTGAAGCACTTTGAGACGTCGATAACATGTGAAAAGCACTATATCAAATGCAAGGATTATTATTAATATTATTATTAGCTAAATTTATGAAGCAGAGTTTCACTGGAATATTTTGGACTGAATAATTTGTTTTTATATTAGCTGAAGATTGATGAGAATTACATTGAAAACGAATGTTTTCTTTAAATTATAGCATAATTCTGTCAAACTGTGTCAATTTGCTGTTTAAGACATCCTGACATGAAAGAAGCTATACAATTGTAATTTGGTTGTTGTTGTTAAACTACTATTGTACTCTGTTGGCCTATTGACATTGTTCAAATGTGTATTTGTTGTTTGATTTCTGTAATATCAATCACATGTCTATTTTTGCAGGAGTAAGACCTACCTTTTTGAAGAATTTCTGCTCACGTGGCATGATAATTTAAGGAAACGAGGTGAACACACAACAATGACTGTTAAATTGCAGAAGGATATTGATAGATATAAGGTGAATTCCTTTATAGTTGATCACTTGTTTTCTTATCCATCAGTTGGTTAGAATAATTAATTACAATAGCCTGTGATTCCTCATCGTAGATGGATCAACTCATTTCCCATCCTTTCCTTACACATAAATGAGGCCATGTGAAGAGCTTTGAGATCTTCCAATGTGAAAGGTGCTATGAAAACCTAAATTGCTGTTATTGTTGCAATACAAATATTACAAATATTTTGTTTGAATTTCTTTGACTTTTTTCTCCACTAACTTCAATGATATGACTTTATGCAGATAATTTTAAAGATTAAGGGACATCCTTGAGCCATCTAATCACTGCATTATTCAGAAATACAATTGCATGTCTAGTTTGAAGATAATGAACTGATTTAGCTGTTTCCTATTTCTGCAGACCATTGTACCTGTTCTAAAGTATGTCCGTGGTGAACATCTGTCTCAGGATCACTGGCTGGATCTGTTTCGCCTGCTGGGCATGCCCAGGGGCACCACTCTAGAGAAATTGCTATTTGTGGACTTTATAAAAGTGACAGATGTGATTGTGGCTAAAGCTTCTGAACTTAAAGTATGAACTTTTAATTACTACTGATAAAGCATTACTACTATTAAGTAGTTAGATCGATTTCACAGAACTAATTCATTAATTACCTGTTGTGGGTATTAATATTATATGCTTCAGTGATGTGCTTACTTTACAGCAACATTTTACATATAGAAGCAAATTTTATGTTTAAACATATCAAGAACTATTGTTCAAAAGACCTAGGAGGGGATTTCAGTTTTATGAATGAGGTTTTTCCAAATAATGAACGGAATATATATAAGCATAATTTTAATCCCTAAATCTTCATTCTTTAAATATTTAATTGACTCCACTGTAATTTCACTTCATGCATGAATATCCACATAATCCTTTTGGTATTCCTTATTATATTTTTGTTTCTCTTTTGCTTGTTGTGTCATCCCTACATCTATTTCACTCCAGATTTACTCCGAGTGTGAGAAAGGAAAGGCTTGTGCCCTGGGATCCAGGGAGAAAACTTGCATTCTTGTGTTTGTTCTCTGAGAATCTTGAAACTCCTAGAAATAAAATGTAGAGACTTAAAAGCTTATAAAGTGAGATTGTCTTTGCAATTTATATTGATTTTGTCCTGTGGTTCTGATGATTTGGGAATCATTATGCAAATGTTTTTATTTTCAATAGTAAAAGCTGCTTATTATTTGCACGCATTTATCATTCCACACTGTCATTCTTTTACATACATCTGCTGGTAGTGTTATGGATAAGAAATGCAATTTTGACTTAATTTAATCAGTCTTGTTGATGAACTAAATTGAAAGTAATTGATCAGTAATATTTAATTTAGAACCTTATTCTTTTTTTTTAAGGAACTCAATAGTCGTGCTCAAGGGGAAGTCTCCATTAGAGAGGCTTTGCGAGAGCTGGACATATGGGGGGCTGGGGCAATCTTTATGATGACTGATTACCAAGATAGCCAGAACAAAACGATCAAACTTATCAAAGACTGGAAAGACATAGTGAACCAGGTTGGAGATAACCAATGCTTACTGCAGTCTCTTAAGGATTCACCTTACTATAAAGGGTTTGAAGACAAAGTATCTATTTGGGAAACCAGACTTGCAGATCTTGATGAATATCTGCACAGTTTGAATCAAATTCAAAGGAAGTGGGTTTATCTGGAGCCTATATTTGGTCGTGGAGCTCTTCCAAGAGAGCAAGCGCGTTTCAAGAGAGTCGATGATGATTTTAGGTGAGTTTTTGTTTTTAAAGAAATTAAATGTTTAAAATATTTTATATCAGTGTAGATTTGTAGATTAGAGATATTAATGTGGAGGGTGCTATATAAATCCAAGTTTTTGTTGTTATTAGATTCATAGAAATTTACAGCACAGGATGCATTATGACACCGAAAGAGCTATCCATTTAATCCCATTCTCCTGCCTTTTCCCACTTGTTTTACTTTTCTGCTTTCCAAGTAATTATCTAATTTAGCTAATATTATTATAGCTATGTGTATTACATACTATTTCTTCTCACTTTGTTGTACTTCAAATAATGTAGCAGTTCAGAATTAAAATATGCAATAGACTATATACAGTATTACTTTACTATAATAATGTGTAGTGCTAATAGAACAAAGATTGCTTGTCTGAATGCGTCTCCCCAAATGGTCATTCAAGTTCATTCAAGCCTGTTAGAATTTTGTTCAAACTCCACACTACTTTGACCCTATTAATGTGGTCCTTGATTAAGTCTGCTTTTGTCTAATAATAGTAATAATAATACTTGCATTTGATATAGCGCTTTTCATGTCTTCTAGACATCTCAAAGTGCTTCAAAGAATATATTGTAATATATTGTAATGTGAATATGTGGCCAAAATGTGGCAGCCAATTGCACACAGCAGTGTCTCACAAACAGTTGTGGATTGAAATGTCCAATTTTTTTGAGGGAACATTATTTGGCATGTGGAGTAAGGAAACTTGTCCAAGGTTTTGCCCTGCCTGGAATTGAACCCAGGTCTCTTGCTTGCAAGGCGAGTGCTGAGCTACAGAACTCCACTGGTGGTGAAAAAAATGCAGATTTTTATTTTATGCTTTCCTTCCCTCCATGAGCATTGTACTGCTTTTAGTTCAAAATGTTCTGTGGTAGTTACTCTTTAATCGAAATTGCTTATGAAAAACTTTGCTATGTTTTCATATTACAGGTATGATTAATGATTATTTGTTTAAAAGATCTTTAAATACTTTTCCCAGTAAAAATGACTGAATCCCCAATCTCCAAAAGGTATTAATAGAAAACAATGGGTGTTGTTCCATTTTCTTTTTCAATTTTCCAATTTTCTTTTGCTGAAATACAGCACGCACTAATGTCTAATTCCACCGTTTCAACTGTGATATCGCAGAAAACCCGTGTCAACTCCAAACTTAATTCCAACAATGCTCTGCTTGATGATCTTCCCATAAACTCCAGCTTATCCAGAACTACACTGCCCATAGCTGCCCCCACATCAAGTTCTGAAATTCTAACCAATTTCCAGTAGCTCCCTATTCTCCAGTAAATTAATCAAGATCTAATTTCACATTTCATCAAGCTTCTGCTCCATCTTACCTCTGATTTTCCTTCAGTATTACTCCCCACCATTTCTCTGCTTTGCTAACTTGAGTGTGTTGCATGTGCTCTGCCCTCTCGATGGACCCATTGGCAACTCCTAATGCCCCTCCTTCCCTCCCCCCACACTGTCCTCCGCTCGGGTCTGAAGCAGTGACTGTCCAGCGCCTTGGGACATCCTCCTGACGTGAAAGGCGCAAAACAAGTGTAATTTTGTTGTTGTTATATCCCATCATTGCCAGTGAGTTTTTGGCTATTTTATCCCCTTCTCTAGAATTCTCCTCAAATCCCTCTGGCTTACTTACACGCTCTCACTTTGCTTTCAAAACCCTTCTAAAAACATCTCTGGACTGCATTTTTGGTCGCTTCCTCCTTTCCTCACCACCTCTCTCTCTTATGGGCTCCCACTCTTTGTCACTGTGCAGCACTTTGGTGTAAAAGGCGATAGTGCACATTGGTGTTGATAATGAATACATGCCATTGTATGGAAATATATCAATGTGCTTTATCTTCTCCAGGTCAATCATGGCAGATGTCCAGAGGGATAACCGTGTAACATCTCTCTGTGCTCGTGCTGGAATCAGACACTCTCTCATTACTATATTGGACCAATTGCAAAGATGCCAGAAGTCACTTAATGAATTTCTGGAGGTAATACCATGTCATAACATTCAGTTGTCACGATAAACACTAAAAGTATATTAAAGTAATTATTTAAATGTAATATTTTGTAAAAACAAAATATTACAAAATATCAATACTGTATTTTATACCAAACCTTTTTAATATTCAAATGTTTAACAGTTTTTAAAATTACTTTTTATTTTTCAAGATAAGAAGAAACCATTTGTCTTATATCACCAATTGTTCAGAATGTTTATGCACCACACAACCAAACAAAAATCTCTTGAACTAGCAGATGTTACCAAATTTTCCAAACGTTTTCTGATTAATGAAGCTGTTAATTTATAAAATATAAAATGCTGCATAATATGTGTTTTTAATTGTGATTCTTATGCATTGTGTGGCAAAATTATTTATTGTTTTAAGTCTTTATTTAGATGGTAAGTTTGTAAAAACATTTTCCTTGCAGGAAAAGAGATCATCATTCCCACGGTTTTATTTCATTGGTGATGATGATTTACTGGAAATTCTGGGACAGTCAACCAACGTTGCTGTTATTCAATCTCATCTCCGAAAGCTTTTTGCTGGTATGATTTTAAACAAACTTTTTTGTTGTCTCAGTTCAGGCTTATGCATTCTTTTTTATATCATTAGTTAATCAATTATGCTTCATGGTTACATTTTTTACGGAATGTGAAAACTATCTGAGAGATGATTGCATGTTATGTGAAATTAAAGGGTATTCAGCTTTTACTAAACTTGATATCAGAAGATTATCCAACATCCAAGTATGTCCATTAAATTCTTATGTTCTTATCCGCTGCACTATTCATTTATGGGATTTTTAATTTTGCCATGAGAAAATAGTTTTGTGGGTATCCTGATGAAAGAGTGTGCCAACTGGATGTTAAGTAAATATACATTAGCATTTTACATCAACAGGCAGAACACCAGTATTTTAATAATAGTTGTATTTGATGTAGCACCTTTCTAGTGCTATGGGCTTTCTAGTGCGATGGGCTCATATCGAGATATACCAAAATATCGATATTTTCGGGGTTTTCGTACTGCGCATGCGGGTGCGGTGCGCGCGCATTCGGGGTGCATGCGTATTCGGGGCCTATCTCCTCAGGAGGTAAATATCTTTCTCTCTCTGTCTCTCACACTCACTCTCTCCATCTCTGTGTTTTTCTGTCTGTGTCTCTGTGTCTCTCTCCTCTCTCACATCCCCCCCATCTCTATCTATCTGTATATTATCACATCCACCCCGTCTCTCCCCCCCCCCCCCCCCCCCCCCCGCCGCCGTCTCTCTCTCCCTCACCCCGCCGCCATCTCTCTTTCCCTCCCACCCCCCCAGCAGTCTCTCTCCCCCTCCCCCCCAGCCGTCTCTCTCCCCCTCCCCCCCCAGCTGTCTCTCTCCCCCTCCCCCCCCAGCCGTCTCTCTCCCCCTCCCCCCCAGCCGTCTCTCCCCCTCCCCCCCCCAACTGTCTCTCACCCCCTCCCCCCCCCCAGCCGTCTCTCTCCCCCCACCCCTTGCATACCTGTATATTGTATTCTAGGACTATGAATACAATATGACGGCTTTGCACCTCGGTCTGTGCATTGTGTATAGAGATGAGCATTCTGGGTCTTGTAGTTCAGTGTGCGCGCATTCCGATTTTTTCCCTCGATATATCGATATTTTTGAAATGCCTATACCGGCGTATCGATATGAAAATTATATCGGGTTTCAGTGATATATCGATATATCGCCGGGCCCTACACCTTTCATAAGACGTCTCAAAGCGCTTCACGGGATTTACTGCTATATGCAAATGGCTGCCGCGTTTTGTCCACATCCACGTATATACAGTCAAATCACCTTATGGTATATTCTGTGAAGTGCTTTGAGCTGACTAGAAGACGTGAAAAGCGCTATATAAAATGCAAAGATTATTACTATTACTGTTAGATGTACTGACTGTGAATTTAGAAGGTGAGAATAATCAGCAATTATAGATATCTAATTGCCAATGTTGTTAATAAACCATGTGCAACAAATGTCGGTTTGTTAACCACCTGCAAGCACTTAATTATGTAATTAATAATCAAATTACCACAAATTGATTTCATCTCATCAAAGTAAATTCTATTAACAAGGAAATAGGAATGGAGTCCTGTAGCATATTGGTTAGGGCCTTTCTTAAGCAAATTTCCTAACTCCATACGCTTCTTTATTCCCAGCAGCAAGAAGGAACTCAGTTTTAGTTGATTGGCAGATGGTAGTAAATTATTAAATTAATTATTATTAAAGCTGGGATAATAATCTGTTTAAAAAAATTAGTCACTTAATCCACAACTATTTGATAGACACTGCTGTGTGCAATTGACTACTACCACTTTTTGCTCACAAAATATACAGTCAATTCACTTAACCGTACATTCCGTGAAGCACTTAGAGATGTTCAGTGCAAAGCATTAGATCGATACCAGAAATTGTGGAAATAAACCCACGTCTTACTGTTCAGGGACTTGTCTGTGTTTTCTTGTGATCCTTATTAAAAGGATGAGTATATTTCTGAATGTGTATATTAGGCACATTCAGAAACCCATCACACTGCTTAAATGTTTCCAAAGTTAATTGCTGAGATTTCTATATATGAAATGTTTTAGTTATATAACAGATATATAGCATGAACAAAAAAGTAGGATATTACTGCTTGAATTACGTTCTTCTGATGTGAAAGGTGCTATACACGTGTAATTTTGTTCTTGTTGAATTTAGATATTGCAATCCTTTTTCAAAACTGGCAATGTGGTGATTAATGTTTTTAATATGTTTGTATGTATGACATACTGTGTTTAGGCATTAACAGTGTGGACTTTGATGAAGGATTTCAATACATTACTGCAATGAAGTCTCTAGAAGGTGAAGTTGTGCTTTTGAAAAATAAAATTCACATCACAGATGATGTTGAGGTAAGGATTCTTTGATTTAATGACGACAATAGACAATCCAATTACTCTTTTTTTGTGTTATAAACCTAATCTTTATACTTATTATTTGTCTCTAAGGTTTGGCTCAGTTGTTTAGCTAAAGAAATGAAGGAAACTCTGAAGTACTTGTTGGTTGAATGCATTACTGCTGGGAAAAGGTCACGAAGTGCCATTGATCCATCACATTTTCCATCACAGGTACTGCATTATGTGACTGCAGTGAATTTTTTTTCATTTATATTCTGGTCTTGTCTGTGACCTAACATTTCAGTATAATTTGCTTTCATTTCACTAATTCCAGAATAAGTACACATATGGTTCAAATAAAACTCATGGAATGAGAAAGCTATGATATACAGAATTTCCGAGTAACTTGGTTCCCAATTTATTCTATGTTGCTTCCAGGATTAAGCTAATTAGGAGAGCCTCATTTATGCTTCCTAATCACATTGGTTAGGATTGAGGAGAATTCTACACTTGTTCAGAACTACAAATGTGCACTCTAAATTATAGTATTTGTTAATCGATTTCTTAATATATGTCGTGACTGAAATTACATAAGCATGGTGATGTTTTAGAAATTTGACAATTACATATTTCATATTAGGAATACCATTAGGTAGACCCCATTACATGTTTTATCTTCTTGTGTTAAATGTCCTGTTAAAATGGACTGCTCGAGACCTTTGAGAGGCTATTTCTGCCAGGATTGCAAATCAATCTTTTTAGCCAGAACTTAGAATGCTGTACTTTGTGCAAGCAATTGTTGTGATTTATGCAAAATTTAAAATACAGGGTAATAGTAATAATCCTTGCATTTGGTATCAGGCCTTTCACATCTGGAGGATGTCCCAAAGAGCTTCACAATAAAGTGATTTAGTGTGAAGTGGATTGTCTAAGTGTTTGTGGGCACACTATAAATGAAGCATAATTACAAATCATTTCTCATTAATTTTCTAATGGATTCATTAGTCTATAAAGTTGCTGGAGAGCTTGTTGCTAGTTAGTTTGTATACCAAAAAGCATACAAAACTGCAATGATATGAACAACAATACTTTGCCCTTATATAGCGCACTCCACGCCGGGTTGCGTCTTAGAGCGCTTAACAGTGGGAGAGCCTGACTCCGAGCTGAAGGTGGCTTGGGAGGTTTTTAGGCGGTACTTGAAAAGAGGGAGAGTGGGGGCAAGGTGGAGGGATTGAGGAGTGTTTCAGAGTTTGAGGACGTAGTGGCTGAAAGTGCGACCTCTGATGGTGGGGCTGAGGGTTTGAGGGACGAGGAGGAGGCCGGTGCCAATCGAGCAGAGGCGTTGGGTGCTGGATTGGTAGGTGAGGAGGTTGGAGACGTAGGGAGATGCCAGGGAGTGAGTGGATTTGAGCACGTGTGTGAGGATCTTAAAATCGATCTGTTCAGCGATGGGGAGCCAGTAGACCTTGGCCAGAACTGGTGAGATGTGGGTGTGGTGTTTGGTCCGGGTCAGTATGTGGTCAGCAGAGTTCTGAATCAGCTGGATCTTTTGGATGGTGGAGCTGGGGAGACGGGTGAGGAGTGCATTGGAGTAATCCATTCGGGACTTGACAAACGAATGCACGAGGGTTTCAGCTGCATTTGGGGTAAGGTATAGTCTGAGACGGGCAATATAACGGAGGTGGGAGAAGGCGGTCCTGGTCAGGGACTGGATGTGGAGGAGGAAGGACAGCTGGAGGTCAAACCGACCCCCTGGATTACGCACTAGTTTGTTGAGTTTGAGGGAATATAACCATAAGAGCCTATTGTGTGTGAATACTGTATTTAAAAATGTACCAGAAGTAATATAATTTTGATGGTTACAATGTCATCTCAAACCATTAATCACATTACTGCCTTGTAATCACGTATGAAAATAACCGTTTAGAGCCAAAGTAATGCATCTTACTAACGTCATCTATTTTTAGATTACATACCTAATTTGGGGTTTTGTAATTAGAAATGTATGAAATTTAGATAAATATTTTCCAGTTCCACTAATTGCTCTTTCAACTTGTTAATGCATTTATAAAGCTTAATTACTCTTATGTTCTCAGATCCTATGCTTGGCTGAGCAGATTCAGTTCACTGAAGAAGTTGAAATTGCCATTCAAAATCAGAGATTGCAAGCGCTGGAATCAGAACTGCTGGCAAAACTGGAGAACTACACAAGCATAGACACCTACAGTGATGTAATAGGGACAGTTGGTAAGAATCCACTGATCAAGCTGCTTGCACTGTTTTCTTACTACAAAAGGAGTACAGATGTATTTTTCATGAATGGAAATACCTGTACATAGGATTTATCATTATAAATTAATTAACAATTTAGCTCATTACAAATATTCTCTAATATCTATAGATTATTTCAATTGGTCATCAAGTCAGAAATGAGACTGACTGCAAGGCTCTGTAATCCGTCCTTTGATTCCAGGCAGGGCGAAACGTTGGCCAACTTTCCTTACTCCACAGACCTGATAATAATCCTACATGAAAAAAAGCAATAAACTGGTCATTTCAATCCATGACTCTTTGTGGGACACTGCTGTGTGCAATTGGCTGCTGCGTTTCCCCCACAAGTACACAGTCAAATTCATTTTACAGTATATTCTGTGAAGCGCTTTGAAACATCTAAAAGACATGAAAAACGGTATATCAAATGCGATAAATAATATTATTTATTATTATTATTATAGTTTTTGTGCTGCTGCCGTTCAGTACACAAGCCAAGTAGCAACAAGTCAACTTTATAGACCCTCTGAAAAATTAATGGCAAGGGTACTTCATTACTGTTTATTGGGAAATGATTTGCAGTTCTGCTTCGTCTATAGTTCGCCCACAAAACGATTGTGGGAGGGAGTTCCAGAGAGTGGGTGCATAGCAACTGAAAGTTCAGCTATCAATGGTGGGACTTGAATCAGGCCTGAGTTTGTGAGGAGTTTACAGAGTTTCAAACTTAAACTGTCACATGCATAGGAGTAAAGACCTTGTGTTGTCGCCGATGGAATGAAGTACTGGTGTGAATGATTGAATGGCTTGAAGTGTTTTGCAATTTGTGGAGTCCTCTAGCTCAGTTGTCAGAGCATTCTCCTTGCAAGTGAGAGACCTGGATTCAATTCCCAGCAGGGTAAAATCTTGGGCAAGGTTCCTTATTCCACACACCTAATAATAATCTCACAAAAAATAAAGTAGTCACTTCAATCCATGACTATTTATGGGACGCTGCTCTGCACAATTGGCGACTGCGATTCGCCCACATAAATAGTCAATTCACTTTACAGTCTATTCTGTAAAGCGCTTTGAGATGTCTAGAAGACGTGTAAAGCGCTATATCAAATGCAAGATTGTTATTAATATAATTTTTTTTGAAATGATTAAACAACTTCCAATAAGATAAATCACAACATTTGGAATATTAAACAACACAAGGTCCTAATTGTTAGTTATAAATAAACTTTACATTACATGCAGACAAATAGTTTGTTTTAAACAAAAGTTGCTGGGGAAACTCAATAGATCAGGCAGCATCCATGGAGAAAGGAAAAAGAGTCAACGTTTTGGGTGTACCCGAAATGTTGACTCTTTTTCCTTTCTCCATGGATGCTGCTTGACCTGCTGAGTTTCCCCAGCAACTTTTGTTTTTGTTTCAGATTCCCAGCATCTGCAGTATTTTGTGTTTTGTAAATAGTTTGTTTTAGCAGTTAACCCCAATATTTTATTTTTTGCATGATAGATTAGGAATTTGTCTGTTAGAACAACTGATTTGTTTTTCGTGTGTTTGCAGAAACCAACGTCCTGGAATTGAAGCTTAAAGCCCTGATTCTTGACATAATTCATAATATAGAAGTGGTTAAGCAATTAAATCAAGCACAGATTCGTACCTGTACAGACTGGGCTTGGAGGAAACAACTTCGTTTCTACATGAAATTGGACAACAGTTGTCACATACAGATGGTGGATGCTGAGTTCCACTATACATATGAATACCAGGTACTCGTTTAGTAAAATGCAAAAAAAAACCAATATTGATAGTGAAGTAAACCTCATTTTATGCCCTTGCCTTTTGGAAATTTACAAATAGTGATCTGTAACGTGGGCAGTTTCGTTGAGTTTGTAAATCAGGCACATTTAATCTACAAAATCCACAGTCAAAAAACACTTTACAGTAAATCCCGTGAAGCTCTTTGAGACGTTTCGATGACATGATCAGGTGCTACATCAAATGCAAGGAATATTATTTATTACTATAAAGAATGTGTGTCAAACCTGTGTGGTACTGTGTTAAGGGTACAGAGGGTATAGAGACAATTGAATCTGCTCTCTATACCCCAGTTAGAATAGATGTAATGTGGATGCACCCGCCATTTTACTCATCTCATAGTCTTCTTTGAAATGACAACTTGCATTCATGTATAGTAGTACCTTCCATGTAAAACAACATCTCAAAGTGCATGATAAATTTAGAGGTGGGCATCAATATCTCTTCAAATGAGAACATTAAAGATGTTGACTGAAGACCCTATTAAACAGGTATGTTTTAAATTTATGAAGGCAGGAAGCGAGTGACTAGTATAAAGTGGCTTTGGAAAAGAGTTCCAGTGGATAAGGACATGGCATTTCTTTCTTCCTCACTCCCCATCAATAAAGGTTGATTGCCCACTCAATTGCTGTTCGTGTGACAATGATGGTGCAGATTAACTGCCACATTTACTTCAATAACAAAAGTAATTGGGCTTCAAAGTAGCTTATTCTGTGAAATTATTTGATACATTTCACTATCAGCCTGTATATTAAATGCATGTCTAAATTCCTAGTTAAAAAGGACATTGATGTGAAATACTGTAACTATATCACTTATATTATTGTATTATTGTTTATCATCAATACTTTGTCCTTTGTGAATTCTACAATAGGGTAATGCTTCAAAGTTGGTTCATACTCCTCTAACAGACAAGTGCTACCTGACCCTCACCCAGGCCATGAAGATGGGCCTTGGTGGAAACCCATATGGACCAGCTGGTACTGGCAAGACAGAGTCTGTGAAGGCACTTGGTGGACTCTTTGGTAGACAGGTTCTTGTTTTTAATTGTGATGAGGTAATTATTTTTAAGTTTGCAGTTGTATGCTGTAGTATGTATGTAGTATGTATACATTGCATACTGTGTGTTGTTGGCGTACATTGTAGCATTATGTTTGGAACCAGACATGTAATTGTACCATATTAGCTTGAGTAAAAGTTTCAGCCAAAACTTGAAACCTGTTTAAAATTGATACTTGCAACATTTTAGAGTACATCAAGTTGTATAAAGCTATTTTCATTGATTTAATTTCACAAATTTCTGCCTTGGATTAAATACATGTAATTTGCCATACTGATTCTTCAATGTGGAAACAGCTCAGATGAAAGTTGTTTGATAATTGGATATGGAAAAGGGAGGTTTGGGTTCATATTTCAGTGATTGAGCTTTTCAAGGTTGATATATGGCCTGCAGCTAGACAGTGCAGTATGAAAATGGAACATTCAATCCATCCAGTCCTTGCCGGTATTTATACAGCACATGAGTCTTCTAAAAAAGTAACTTGAAGCGAGAAACGTTAGGTGAAGTCCCCTTGAACGGAAGTAATTAGACAATACTAAGATAAAGGGGGATTTCCAATAGGATTTCTCGGAAGAAGTAGATGGACTTAGCTTCCCAGAGCCGTGAATTGTGGAAGCTGCTTAGACAGGAGCTAAGATTGACCCTTAGATGGGTCCAATGGGAAAGGTTTTTGGTCTTCATGGTTTTTACAACCATTCTAATGATATTTTTGTTATTGTTGAATCACACTGAAAGCGGTTCTCCCAGCCTCTTATATAGCCAGAACCTATTGCTTCTGGGTCCTGTTGCATCATCTTGAACGGGAATGATTGAGTCCTCTGTTGTTATCTCTGTGCCTCAAGTGCTTGTATCGGAATGTTATATACAGTACTGTATATTTATATATAATTTTTATTGCTACAATATATATCTGGTAATTCAGCAGTCATGTGTCCAAATCAGTGAGGTTTATCAGATTATTTATAAATTAAATTTGGGGCAAATTTGTGTAGGAATTTTAATGTTGCCAGTGCTTCCAGATCTGGTCAATTGAAAGAAGGTATTCTCAGTTTTTGAGAGGAAGCATGTGTTTATTTAGATCCAGGATTTGATCTTTTCTAACAGATTTTGTTGTTAGTTTATTATATTTCCTTACACACTCTTGTACAAGAAACCTAAACAGCTGAGAGATGCACAATTGTTTACTAGTACAGTACCTATTTTCCACACTTGAGGCACTAATCCCTTAGTATTGTGAAGGTTTTATGTATATATTGATTGTGCTTTGTATGTGCTCTTTTTAAGTGGCTTCGATTTCAGCAGGGAAGTAATAACAGCACTGTGGCTATTGGAAGGGCTTATTGATCTAAATTTAGACAGATGTTATCACATCTCCAGCTGCAAAAGTCTATTATGACAGATGTATTAGATTCGCCCAACTTCTATTCAACTAATAAAACAGCAATTTGCATTTATATAGTGCCCTTCATGTAGGATAATGTTTGAGAGTGCTACACAGTGGTAGGTTTGGAGGAAGAAGAGGCCAGAGTGAAAGTGACAAAGGCATTGTCAAAGAGGTAGGTTTTCAGGTGGGAATTAAAGATGGATAAAGAGAGGCTGGGGATCTGAGCCAGAGAGCTCCAGAGGTTAGGGACATAGTGGCTGAAGGCCCTGCTACCAATGGTGGCATGGAGGGGTTCGGGGATGTACAGCAGACCTGTGTTAGCTGTGTTAGAGGGAGTGAGCAGAGCAATAGGGCATAAACATTTTAATTGTTCGTTGTTGCCACATATGTAAAATTTGATGATTGACTTGTTGCTCTCTTGCCTTCCAAAAAATCAGTGAAATTATTTTGATCTTTTAATTTAAGGGAATTGACGTGAAATCTATGGGTCGAATCTTTGTTGGTTTGGTAAAATGTGGTGCCTGGGGCTGTTTTGACGAGTTCAATCGCTTGGAGGAAGCTGTACTGTCTGCTGTCTCTATGCAAATCCAGGCCATTCAAGATGCATTGAAAAATCACAAGCGTTTTTGTGAGCTCCTTGGGAAACAGGTATGACATTTTGGTTTTGTTTGTGATTTGGATTTATATGTTCATTGCAACAATGCTTAAAATCTACTTCATCTCCAATTTTAGGTTGATCTGAATCCCAATTCTGGAATATTCATTACCTTGAATCCTGCTGGAAAGGGTTATGGAGGAAGACAGAAGCTTCCTGACAACCTGAAACAACTCTTTCGGCCTGTTGCCATGTCTCGGCCTGACAACGAATTGATTGCTGAAGTGATTCTCCATTCAGAAGGATTTAAAAATGGCAACATTTTGGGAAGAAAATTAGTCGCTATATTCAATCTGTCCAAGTAAGAAATAAGATATATACTGTAATATGATTCTTATTCAATGTAGTTGAAACTGTAAAAGTACAAATCTATCTTGTATCATTTATTTTGGTCAGCTGGGTGTCTGATGCATATGGAAACCCATCCTAGTACTTAAGAGAATCGAAACCAACCAGAGTTCTATGCATTTTTGGAGTCCTGTAGCTCAGTGCCTTGCCTTGCAAGCGAAAGACCTGGTTCCAATTCCTTGGAGGGTGAAACTCTGGGCAAGTTTTCTTACTCCACACACCAATAGTAATCACTCGAAAAATACAATAGTAAATTGGTCATTTGAATCCACGATTCTGGGACACTGCTGTGCGCGAATTTCACTGACAAATATACAGTAAATTCACTTTACAGCATATTCTGTGAAGTGCTTTGAGACATCTAGAAGATGTGAAAAGCGCCATATCAAATGCAAGGATTATTACTACAGTATTATTGTTATTTCTCCTACACATGGAAATTCACGTTTATAGGAATGGAATTCACTTTCTCTCTCTCTCTCTCTCCCTGCCTCTGGAGGGATGCATCTTGCTTACCTAATACCGGAGAGTTTCAAGTTGGCGAGATCCAAGGCTTGGGAACCCCACACTATGCATTTGATTAGTGCTGGAGCCTAACCAGATAAAACAACATAGCTTGCGATTGAGAGCCCTGCCTGCCAAGCTTTCCCACTGCTTGTCTAGCGATATTGGATATTACAGTAGGAGCCCATTTATCCGGCACCCGCGGGACCTGGCCAATGCTGGTTAAAGCGCCTGCTAGATATTCGGGCGACCCGTGGCCGAAAACCCACTACAAAAAAATTAAAGTTCTTTTAACATGCACCATACACACCAGACTAAGTAATGGCAGATAGTGACAGAATGTTGTGTTGGTGCTTGTTGTTAGGGCTGCTCTCTTGCGCTTCTCACCTTTGCTGGTTGGGGTTTGCAGTCCAGTGATTCTTTTTTAAATGGGGGACGCCAGGCAGGTGAAAAAAACGGCAACTCGATTTTAAAGTTGCGCGACTTTACTAGCTGCAAGTCAAAGCCCTAGACTCTACTAGCGGGAAACTGAAATACTGTAGCTGCGCGACAATGTGGGTTATTGGCTAGCGTTATCAGCTTGCTGCTAGTATGACTTTAAAGTATGACAGGTGAAAAAAAGAGCGAGTATGACTTTAAAGTCACACTAGCTCTTTTTTTCATCTGCTTGGCGTTCTCCAATTTGGGGGGAGTCGCTGGACTGTAAACCTCAACCACAGCATCATAGATTCAAGCGCAGCATCTACCAGTGGGGGTGGGCGGTGTGGGAAAGTGGTTTTGACGGTGAGTGCCAATGCAGTATTCTATTGTTATGTTATTATTTATGCATTTACAAATACTCCACTGCTATCGTTCTGGATAAGTTCCGGTTTATCAAATGGGGACTTTTTGGGGGGCTCGCCGGGCATCGAGTCACAGATAAACGGGCTTCTACTGTATCTAACATATATCTATATAATATAGTCCAAGCATTTCATTTTATCTGTAATGAAGATTATTCATCAAAAATTTGCAAGGATATGGGTGGAGTGTGGGGAGTGGGACTGTGGGTAGCTCTTCCGAAGATTTCCAAAATTGATTCTTCCTTAGTAACGTGTCTGCTGAATTACATGAAATGCTTCAAATTTTGTTTCAGAGAACTTCTGACACCACAGCAGCACTATGATTGGGGTCTGAGAGCACTGAAGACAGTCCTTAGGGGATGTGGTAATCTTCTTCAGCAGCTAAAGAAGAGCAAAGGAAAAAGTATAAGCTGTTTTAATTTTTTTTTACCATTTGTTTAATTCAAATAATTTTTTTTAAATGTGGCTAACTTTTGTTTTAAAAATAATAATAATTCCCAATAATATGTTATATTATCATAATTATATTATATATGGGAATAATACATTATTGAACTCAAAGTACAGGCTAAAACTCCAATGTAAGGCATTGGAGTTTTAGCCTGTACTTTGAGTTCAAATTCCCAATATGGGGCTTGAAGTTACAATCTCCTGATTCAGACAAGAGTGCTACCAACAGAGCCAGGCTGACACCAAATGTAAAATATGGCGTAAAATTGGCAGAAAAAATAAAAAACCGAAAAGTAGTCTCCAATCAAGATTACACATATAAAGCTACCTGTGAAATATACTGATCTTGTATCTTCATAAAATCTATATACTGTATTTGTTTTTTGGCATATGAAAGTAAAACTTGATATTCCATTATTGGATACTACTATTTGAGTAGTTGACTCAATGCCAGATTTGATTTTCTATAAATCAATTAGCTGTTTCTTTTCTACAGAATAGCAAACCAGATACTTCCACTCAGTTTGTATGATGCTTTGTTCAGAGAGATTTGCAATGATCTGACTGTGTGGTTTCCAGGTGTAGATTGCTGTGTTTGAAGATGATTTCCAGCAGTGTTATTTGCAAAGAATTTGTATCACATCTAAAATTATTATAGTACAAAAGAGGTATTTACATTTAAATACCTCGTTCAAAAAAAAGCACAAGTATATTTCTGATGATAGCATATTGGTGCAATTTGAGAATGCTGACTTTTAAAAATATAATTAGAAGCCCGTTTATTCCGCACCCGTGGGACCTGGCCAACGTCGGTTAAAGCGCCTGCTGGCTGAAAAAAAATTAAAGTTCTTTTAACACACACCATACACACCAGACTAAATAATAACAGATAATAACAGAATATTATATTGATCCTTATTGTTAAAACTACGCTCTTGCGCATCTCACCTTTACTGATTGAGGTTTACAGTCCAGCGATTCTTTTTTAAATGGAGTGGGTGAAAAAAAGCTGGTAAAATTTCACGAATTTACTAGCTGCAACCCGATGCCCTAGACTACTTGCGGCAAACCGAAATACTGCACCTGTGTGACAATGTGGGTTATCAGCTAGCGTTATCGGCTTGCCGCTAGTATGACTTTAAAGTCATACGTGCTCCGTTTTTTTCACCCGCTTGGTGTGCTTCATTTTAAAAAGGATCGCTGGATTATAAACCTCAACCGCAGCATCATGGCTTCAAGCCCAGCATCTACCAACAAAGGTAAAAAGCGCAAGAGAGTAGTTTTAACAATAAGTACCAATACAATATTCTGTTATTATATTATTATTTATGCATTTGCAAATGCTCCACTGCTATTCTGGATAAATTCTGGTTTTATCGCCACTTGTTTTTTTGCGTGTCGGTTATACGAAAATGCTAGTGCATCGAGTCACGGATAAACAGGCTTCTACTGTATCTAGTTTGTTAAGTGCAGGGTTAGGATTATTATTCTATTGTGATATTATTATGATGTGTCATTATTTTATTGACAGAATACACAATACAGTATATTGTGTATAATTAATACTGTACTTGTTCACACAATACAAAATGTTTGTGTTGTGTAAATGAGAGTATTATCAAAGGACAAAATACTCAGTCACACTTGAAAGACACCGTATCAAATGCAATAAAAAAAAAGGTTGGGTTAATCTTTGATCCTGAAAAAGGAAGGCATTGACATATTTCTAATTGTTTTCTCTGTTTTTCAGTTGATGAGAGTCGTATTGTAGTGCAAGCTTTGCGCCTTAACACTATGTCAAAACTGACATTTGCTGACTGCACACGATTTGATTCTTTGGTGAAAGATGTTTTCCCTGGTGTTGATTTTCAAGAAGTTGAATATGCAGATCTAACTGCAGCTCTCCATGAGGTCTTTGAGGAGGCAAACTTGGAAATCATACCCAACCAGGTAATTATAATGGGAGCTAAAAATACTGATAATTATTTATGATACCTTTTGTTTGTGATACAGATCATTCTGCCATAATGGTATCAGAGCGAACATATCAACTAAACACATTATAGATGAAAAAGTTCACATTTGCATACAAAATCATTAAATCTGTTTTGAATTCTAAAATGTGCTTGCTGAAATCAATGATTCACTAGAGCAATTTTATAGCACTACTGTTGCATGCTAATTTGGGGAACAGTTTATTAAATGCATATTTTAATTAACGGTTAGCAGGGCTTTGAATTTGGTGTGGTATTTACTTAAATTTCCCAGAAAATTCTGGTTACTTTTATGCAAGTGAATATATCAGATTCAACAATGTTTGAAAGTGTTTATTTGTCACATGTATAAATTATATTTGAAAAGACAAATACTACTGAATTCCACACTATGTTTCTGCTGAATACAGTTAATTTAATTTAAAAAAGAAAGCTGCAAATGGATTTGAATTTATAAGTTTTCATTTTATATTTGTCCAAGAGCATCCAAAATTATTTCTCCTCGTCAAACAGTCCTGGAGAGAGAGAATCTTTTCTATTCACAGCACAAGTTTCTTGAATGACATCCATTATTACACTTGGCATTGAAACTGACTGACAGGTCAATTTTGTATCAACTCAGGCAACAGACACTTTTGGGGTTGTCTGACAAAATCACACTAATCTCCACAGAATTAATGAGTTTTTCATTGCTTTCAAGGCTTAGGAAGCTGGGGCATTCTCCCAAATGAAAATCAGATCATGCATTATTTTTCCAGATCAAGAAGACTTTGGAACTTTTTGAGCAGCTGCGTCAAAGAATGGGAGTGGTTATTGTAGGCCCAAGTGGAGCAGGAAAATCAATACTGTGGCGGATGCTACGGGCAGCTCTGGGTAAAATTGGCAAAGTGGTGAAGCAATATACAATGAACCCCAAAGCCATGCCACGAAAGCAGCTCCTGGGCAACATTGACATGGATACCCGCGAATGGTCTGATGGTGTGTTAACTAATAGCGCTCGACAGGTTGTTAAAGAACCCCAGGGTAAGAAATAGTAATGGAACATTTATAATTTTATAAGGAAAGAAAGTTGTACAGAATTCTTCTGTTTCCTTGCACAGATTATATGACACAGATTACATAATCCTTACAGATACCTAGAGGAATTAATTTATATCACAGTTCAGAATATTTGTTCTTACTCCTTGTCAGTAGTTCAGGCAGAGAAGGATGGATAGGGAAAATTGACAGGTATGAGATGGCTTAAGCCCTTGTCCTCTTGAGTGCTCAGGTAGGAAGAGGTCTGGAGCACCGTCTGTCCAGCACCTTGGGACGTCCTCCCGGCATGAAAGGCCCTTTACAAATGTAATTTTGTCATTGTCATTTACATACATTGCTTGGCCTGTCAGTCTTAACATTTGAGGGAAAAAAGTTAAAGGAGAGTCGTATTGGCAAATATGCCACAGGTTGCTTGCTTTTATGTGTATACCTGTCGCAAAAGTGGTGATTAAATGGATTTGTTTTTCAGTTAATTTAATAGAAAGTTTATGGAATTTAATTTGAAATGATCACTTATATATTCCCTTGTTTGCAAGCCTGGTATTCTTTTTAATCATCATGAAGGTGCTTTATACAGTAGGGGACCAGAACTTTCATCCATTCTATTAACATTACCAACAACAACAGAATTACACTTGTATAGCACCTTTCATGTCAGGAGGACGTCCCAAGACGCTGCAAAAGCGTTCCCTACATCTATAACCAGGATTCATTTGAATTGGTCTTCTACTTTTGACCATCTATGTGACCCAATTGATGATATCAACTCTAGGAATAGTCCATTTCCACATGTACATGGAGGACAGCAAACTCTGCCTCTCTGCCTCTACCCTCGAATACAGGACCCTTGCTGTCACACATTAAGTCCTGGAAGAGTTTTAACTTTTTGCAGTTCAATGTCAACCAAACTGAAGCGCTTTTGTCAGAGTCTTCTCCTTCAATCCACAACTGTTTGTGGGACACTGCTGTGTGCAATTGGCTGTCGCGATTCGCTTACAAATATAGTCAATATCACTTTACAGTATATTCTGTAACTTGTTATAGTTGCTTAACAGTTCACTGAAGAGTATGTTTGTGTGTGTTTTGTTAGAGATTCATTCGTGGATAATTTGTGATGGGGACATTGACCCTGAGTGGATTGAGTCTCTGAACTCAGTACTAGATGACAATCGATTGCTCACCATGCCAAGTGGAGAAAGGATTCAGTTTGGACCGAATGTTAACTTTGTGTTTGAAACTCATGATCTGAGCTGTGCTTCTCCTGCCACTATATCCCGAATGGGTATGATCTTCTTGAGGTGAGGACATTAATAACTTTGAGCAACTTTTTCAAAGAAACCTAGACAACTGAAACTATTATCAGAAATTTCAATTTGCATGTCTCAATTTACACTGAAGTCTGTTGACTTACCATTGGAATAACTTTAAATATTGTGCAATTACATTGGGCATTAACAATTTCCACAGACATTTTTTTCCCTGAGCTTAATTATGAATTTAAATGAAAATTATATAAATGCTATTTGGAAGTGGATATTTAGTGCAATTAATACAAGTGGAAAATTACAGCATGTAACTATAACTGGTCGTA
This sequence comes from Hydrolagus colliei, assembly GCA_035084275.1. Classification (NCBI taxonomy): domain Eukaryota; kingdom Metazoa; phylum Chordata; class Chondrichthyes; order Chimaeriformes; family Chimaeridae; genus Hydrolagus; species Hydrolagus colliei. The sequence goes on from CM068745.1 coordinate 12,421,716, forward strand.
AAGTGGCACTTGTTCCAATATGGATTTAGTTTAGTTGTAAATCATTAGTTATTGTGAACTAAAACCAGGATGATATTAATTTTTAGTTTTGCTACAGCAAACAACTCCGATTTTATTGAATATTGGTCTCCTTCAGTTTATTCATTCTTTTGTATTTTTATCACCAGAATTCTGGAGATTATTGATAATTGTGTAACTTCCCACTTATTAGAGCAATCATTTTGAATATTTTTAATTAATTAACATCCCTTTGCATAATTGGAACTTGACAGTGGCTATCAGTATTGAGCTTCTCTGCACCTTTGTCCTTTTGAAGGATGAAAGGATGTTTTTTAAAGTAACTTTAGGTTGCATAGAAAGAAAGGCATAGCAATTGTTACCGAACAACTAAACCAGTAAAAGGTCAATTCACAATGTGCACATAGATGAATAAAGTAATCGGTGTTTCTGAATTGAGTAGCTGCTCTTTACAGTAGATGATTATTCTTGACAGATTGCCTAGTTTGCACTAATTCATGTTGCAACAAATGATGTGAAAAACAGGATAAATTGGCATTGAGGTGGTCGCTGAGAATATTTTTAGAAAGCGACTTCACTGAAATAAATGAAAACATTGCTTGATTAAGCCTCACTCCAAAATCTTAAAAGCACATTAGTAACACCTCACAGATAATTTTAACCATAATTAATAATGCTAAGGAGCTACAAGGCTGGTACTAGCTTTGTAATTTGGTCAACTTTGTGTATGATGTGCGGAAATCCATCACCATGAGTATCCAAGCTAGACTGCGAGTTCTATGAATGTATGTGAAATGTGTTTGTAGGCAATGTCCCACAATAGTTATTAAGTGAACGTCAAATTTCATTGACAAAACAATTGGCCTGAAACCAGTAGAAACTAGGGGGACATCCCCTTCTTATTTCGAATTATGTTATGGATTGTTTATGTCCAACTGACCCAGCACACATGTCTAATCTAAAGAACGGCACCTCTGACATTTCATTGCTCCGCCAACACTGCAGTTTACTGTTGTTTGGAGTGACCCTAATGGAAGACTTGAATCTACAACCTTCTGACCAGAATTGAGAGTGCAGTTGACTGACCTAAACTGAAACCCAAATGAATCTGTTCCATGTGTTAACCTCTTTTTAGCCACATCCATGGCTCAAGTCTATTCTGCACTTTGTGTCGCAACTTATTTTTGTAAATACTTTATTAAAACACTATTCATAAATATAAATATTGTACACAAATAATTTATGATTCAGAAATATATAAATACTCAATTATGCGATTTGTACACCGGATTTCACAAAATTTAAGGTGACTGATGTAATATTCTGTTGTAAATTTGCTGATACAAATCAGAATAAAAGCTCAAATTAATTTTTATAAAGCCAGAAAAATTATATTGTTTTCTGATTGTTTGCCTTCTTAGTGATGAAGATACAGATGTAAATTCTTTGGTCAAATCTTGGTTGCGCAATCAGCCAGATGAATGCCGGAGCAATCTTGAAAGCTGGATAGCAGACTACTTTGAGAAGGGTTTAAATTGGGTATTGAAGCAGGTGAGTTTGATAGGCAAAGATCTGCTTAAAAATATGTATGATTGATGTGCATACATAGATACATGAACTCTCACTGTTATTGTAACATATCTGGTTGATGACCGTCCTTTATTCTATTCCCTTTTTTGGTCCACTCCCACCGCACCCAGTTAACATGTAAACCTGCCTCTGATGATTCAAGTGATAATTCCAGCCCTATAAAAACGATCAGATTGATAATAATATACAATGAATCCTCTCCAAGTTCTTTGACAGAAAGGTTTTAGTTTTAAAGGATTTGTTGGTTAAATGCATCCATTCTTCAATCTGTTGCAGCAGATGTGTAATTTATCTAACTGATGATTTAGCCACTTTCATTGCATCATAAGCATATTTGGGTTTTCTAAACTCAGCCAAGCTTCCAAAGTGAGTTATGATATGGAAACCTTGTGTTTCTCCAGAAGGTAAGAGGTGATTCTGTGGGTGACCATCACATTAGCTGGCCCTACCCAGTTGATAAACATATATTGAAAATTTCAAGACTAGATTAATAGCCTCTGATCAGAAGAAGTTCAATATTTTTCTTCCATTTCTCATGTGAAATGCATACCAGTTATTTCATTATCATTGATTTGCTAAATAAATTTTCCTGTTCTATTTTCAGAATGACTTTGTGGTGGAAACTAGCCTTGTTGGAATAGTTTTGAATGGTTTATCTCACCTTTATGGCTGTATGGATCGAGGAGAGTTCATTGTTGGTCTTATTAGGGGTCTTGGTGGCAATGTTAACATGAAATCACGACAGGAATTTTGTAAAGAGGTAAGGAAATTTATTGTGATAACTCAGTGTTTAAAACCGGTAGTCGTTGTTTATTGGAATTTGAAAATTTATAATGATTATTTTTATTCTAATTAGTCAGTTTCAACTGCAGTTAACTCAAGTGGGCTGCTATCCTGTGTGAAGGGCACAATCTAAATGCAAGTTGTTTTTGTATGCTTAACTAACACTTAATCACTGTTGCAGTCATTTATTGTAATCCTTAAGTAGTCTGGTGCCTACCTTGTCAATTCATTTTTTGGGAAAGTATATTTATTTATAAATATTTATAACATGAATCCAAAACATGTACAAAAAAAACCCACACAGATTGCGCACACATTTTTTTAGGGACTCTCCCTTTAACACCAAAGTTGGGAGTCGCCTCTGTGCGCATCACAACTATGTGTGCGCCCTCGAACACCCTGAGACGGTCACCAGCCACTATCGGAAGGCGCCCCGATGTGCACACGTCTATTTTACATACATTTCCGGATGCTCTTTGGTTACATGTTGACAGTCCTTCTGTACCTTTACGCTTGTTTACAACTGTCTTGGGGCCGCTCGTGGGCTACCCTGAGCGGTTTGTATAGGATCATCTCCTGCCGTGGTCAGGCCCCATCATTTCAGCTTCTTCCTCAATACATACTCCCTGATCCTTGCGTGTATAGGCCTGAGACAGGCTCTCACCGTTCCCTCATTCTGCCAGAAGAGCAGTTGGTTTCGGAAATGCTAAAGGGCTTCCTTTACATGGTGCCTAACTTGTCAATTCATATAATAATAATGTTAAAAAGTTACTGACCTGTATTTCATGTACTGTATATCTATGTGTATTAGTCAGGGTTTGAACACCTTTTATTTTACACAGGTTTTAAACTGGGCAAGAGAATCTCCTCCAGATCCACACCAGCCTCTTGATACATATTATGACCCATGCACTGGGCGACTCATGGCATATCAGATGGAGAAACCAGAGAATCTGACTGCTGATGATTTCAGTTGTCCTCAAAAACTTCCTGTCATTCAAACTCCCGATATGCAAAGAGGCCTAGATTATTTCAAACCGTGGCTAAATTCCAACAACAAACAGCCATTTATACTTGTTGGACCAGAAGGATGTGGAAAGGGGTAAGATTGTATCTTTAAAACCTATTATTATTATAATTATTAACCTATATATAAATTTTTTGCTGCTGTGAAGTTCAAGAAATTTACAGTCTTACAGAACTGGCCATTTTTTTTTCACCCAACACTGTGACAAAACATATGAATATTGTATTACAGTTCTAGAGGTGCTCAGGTGTCAATGCTTCCAGGTTTGTGAATTTATTAGTGCCTTAATTGGAAAATCAGTTGACAGTTACGTGATGCACAACCTAACATGTTTTTTTTGCTTTGCAATACGTAACTTAATTTATTCTCACAACAACTTATTTAACTTAATTTAACAACAACAAAATACCATTCGTATAGCCCCTTTTACATTGGGATAATGTCCCAGGGCACTGGACTATCAGTGTTTCGACACCCATCGATGCTCATTCCACCTCACTAAGTGAGTCAGGATCCTCGGCATCTTGTTCGACCCTCAACTATCCTTTCTTTACCCATGCTTCCGCAATATTGCCCGATTCTGCTCCTGCATCACCCATCAGGCCGAGACCCTCGAACATGCATTTGTCACTTCAAGGCTTGACTACGGAAACTCCCTCTTTGTTGGCCTCCCCAACTCTTCCCTCCACCAGCTGCAGATCACCCAAAACACTGAAGCTCATGGCATCTCCCGCACCAGGCTCCGTGACTCCATCACCCCTACCCTCGCCCAGCTTTCCATCCCTCAGAGGATAGAATTCAAAATCCTTGTCCTCGCTTTCAAAGCCCTCCACGGTCTTGCGCCCCCCCTACCTCTCTGACCTGCTGACCCCTTATCAACTTGTCCGCCCTCGCCATTCTGCGAGCTCCTGCCATTGTTGGCCGGGCTTTTAGCCTCTATGAACCACGCTTTGGAACTCCCTCAATCTCTTCGCCTTGCTGCTGTTGTTGTTGAAGGTGAGGACCAGGATCTTGAACTGTGCCCTCTGTGTGATGTGGGATCAAGGAGCCTAGCCCGGGAGAGAAAAAGGTGCTGCAGAATTCTGGATGATCTTCAGCCAATGTAGGGAAGAGTTGGGGAGGCTGACAAGCAGGGAGTTTGCAAACTCAAGCCTGGGATGTTATTTTTGCATGTATGAGGGTCTCGGCGGCCTGTGGAGTGAGGCTACTGAGAGCCACCGAGATGCTCTTTAAATTTAACAGGAGAGTTTGCCTTGCAGTGTGAATGAACTATATGTTGGATGTTCCTTTAAGAGTAATTTGATAATTAGCAAAAGGGACAATAAGAAGGGCAGGAAGTACAAAGGGACACTGGGAGTGTTTGGATTGATTTGTCATACTAATCACTACCTGATTAAGTAACACATGATTTTGAAAATTCATCGAAGAAATTCATCTTGATTTCCTATTGCCATTGTTAAGCCTTTGTAAATAATAATCTTTACATTTGATATAGTGCCTTTCACATCAGGAGGACCTCTCAGAGTGCTTTGCAGGATTTACTGTAGAGTAGAGAGACTGTATTTGTAGGGGAATGTAGCAGCTAATTTGTGCAAATCTTGTAGTCCCTGCTGTTTTTTAAAATTTTCATTTATATTCTGTGGTTGTCTGCCATTAGTTTAGATTGTAGCATCCTCACTTCTAAGAAATACTGTTGGATAATTAATGAGATAATTCAGCTTGAGCTGTTCTCATCCTCTGAAATTCATTAGTAACATGTTATGCGCTATTACTCTAAAATTGTCTAACAGGTGTAAACGCTTCTTCTGCACATGCGTTTTCTCAAGAAATACAAGCTGTTCACACAATTTCTAGTGCCAGGCAAAGAACACATGGTGGAATACAATGTTTCTACTTGTTTAATACTTTATTATATACTGTAGTTCAGTCATTATGCTGACCGTTCAATGAATGATGATGTTTGAATCACAATCTACCATTGGATTGTTCCTTTCAATTGTTTTCTTGAACTTTCAATTCGAAGAATGGTTTTGTTTCTGTTTTGTTTTGTTAGTCAATAATCTGTAATCAGAGATAAAATATGATGATGGCTTTTGCTAATATCAGATTGAAAGATGATTCCTTGAACCAGACATTGGAAACGGCTGACATGGAGTTATTTATTTTTGTTAATGCAACGCAATTGTACAATTTTGCCTCTTTCATTCTGTTTATATTTCCCGGATCCCATTCTTGGCATGCTCTCCCACTCCTCAAAACCTGTCTCCCTTTATGGAGCTCAGACGTTTACCATTTGTTCTGTTAAAACAGAACAGCGAGAACCTATTATTTTACAGTGATTTAACACAATTGATTTTTGCGAATTATGACAGTTAAATGACTTTACCCAGGAAATCAACACCTACGACCAATGTGTATAAATCTTTCATAGTACTGTATCTTTACACTGCAGAGGAGTCTGTTTTAATAAATTATGGTGACTAGAAGGAAGGGCAATTATGCAAAGTTAGTTGCTGAAGTGCCAACTGAATTCCACATAAATTAAAATAAAATTAAATGCTGTTTTTGAAATGTACGTTATTCATTCGGTTGATCATACCATAAATGTTAATTGCTTGACCAAAGTACAATCACATGACCAAAGTATTATTATTATCTGGTCAAGGTCAGAAATGACATATTTTCCATCTGTGACAACGGCTCCTTTTGCCTCCTTGTCCTCCTCGACCTCTCTGCCGGCTTTTGACACCATGGAACACTCTCCACCACCTCTCTTCTCGCCTCAACCTTCAAGGTTCTGTCCTTGACTGGTTCGGGTCCTACCTCTAACCCCATCTCCATTTGGTCTCCCCCAATGGTTTCTGTTCCAGGCCGCACTCTCGTGTGGTGTTCCTCAGGGCTCTGTCCTCTTCAACCTTTACATGCTCCCTCTTCGTGGTATCACCTGCAGACATGCAGTATATTTGCACATGTACACAGATGAAACCCAAACAGTTAACTCTGATTTTCTGGCTTGGTTGGGTACAACAACAACTTTGATTTTTTAGTTGAGGACGCTGGACGGCGTTTCAGAGAACTATTCAATCAATTAAATGCAGTACATGGAATAACCATTCAAAACATGATTACTGCACTTAAAAATGGCTTAAACACTTAATACTGGACTGAAGTCCCAGAACAATAATTTTTGTAAGGAAAACTGAGATTGAAGTACTTTATTGTGAGTTCCATCTCAGTGTTTTTTTTCCTAGTAAGGTGAAAGTGACAATAGTTACATGTAGGTGAAAGTTTTGGATTTTGGTTATTTTGAAATTAGGGCAATTTCACTTGTAAACCCACTCAACTATTTACATTGGCGGCTCGCTGCTTATGTCACTAGATTTATGGTTTACTCTTTTGACAATGATCTAAGTATTAAATGATTTTCCTTTAGTAATAGGGATTTTACCTTAATAGGCATTTCTGGTTTAACTGTTGTTGTTTTATTTTCAGGATGCTGCTTCGTTACGCCTTCTCTCAGCTCCGGTCCACTCAGATTGCAACAGTCCATTGCAGTGCACAGACCTCGCCTCGGCATATTCTGCAAAAGTTGAACCAGACTTGCATGGTGATCAGTTCCAACACCGGGCGTGTATACAGACCCAAAGATTGTGAACGTTTGGTACTGTATTTGAAAGACATCAATTTACCCAAACCTGACAAATGGGGAACCAGCAGCCTTGTTTCTTTCTTACAGCAGGTCAGAAAACCATTTTAAATATGATGGTAGATTTTATAGGGGATTTGGAAGTGAGTTGGAAAGTGAGTTGAATACAACAACAACATTATATGGTGCCCTTCACCCAGCATTCACTTTATGTCATGTTGATTTTTGCTATTGTTTAGTTGTTATGCCTACAAAAATATACAGTCAATTCATATTACAATATATTTGAAGTGCTTTGAGACATCTCTAAGATATGATAAGGCATTATATCAAATGGAAGGAATATTGTTATTATGCATGCATGTAAGCATCCTCCCTAACTCTGGACTGAAATATATGTACTCATAATAGCTTTCTGTGAAATGACTGCTCACTGGAGATCTTTAGAGGAAGTACTGACAATATTCTGAACTATATTAAATTTTTTATGTTTCATATTTTTAAATAAAGTAAAGTTATTATCCCTCTCTCATTTATTTTGAGCCCAATTTTTAGGTTCCTGACTTCACATACCGTTATCAACAACAAAATTACACTTATATAGCACCTTTCACGTCAGGAGAACATCCCAAGACGCTGGTCATGAACAGATGGCAGACAGATTAACAAATGCTACCCTGTTGCACATTATTTGTGATTTTGGCAAGCAAACTGCCTCTATTATAATAATAATTATTGCGTTTGATATAGTGCTTTTCATGTCTTCTAGATGTCTCAAAGCGCTTCACAGAATATATCGCAAAGTGAAATGACTGTATATACGTGGGCGAAATGCAGCAGAGTCCCACAAACTGTCATGGATTAAAATGACCAATTTTTTTTGAGGGATTATTATTAGGAGTGTGAAGTAAGGAAACGTGTCCACCCAAGGTTTCACCCTCACCAGACTTGAACCCATATCTCTTGCTTATAAGGAGAATGCTCTAACCACTGAGCTACAGTAGTCCACTGTTATGTTTGTCTTGTGCTTTGACCTCCTTTTATTGCTGAGCATGTGTCAGCCTTGCTCATTTTGCTAGGAGACACAAGTATGTTAGAATGTTATACATGTATAATTTCCAAAATATTCAATGTTTCTACTTCAGTATTTTTTCTGGAATCAGTGTTATTAATAAGATTACTCACGTGCATACACTTATATTGAACCTCACTATAACTATCTGTACTGTTGGTTGTGGAAAGTGATTCAGTGATGTTTCTTACTTTGCTTGTTTGTAGCCACCTAACTCCTTTTTTCTTAATAATAATTATCCCAAAGGCACTAACCTACCATGGTTTTTATGATGAGAACTTGGAGTGGGTTGGATTTGAAAATATTCAAATTGTGGCCTCCATGTCAGTAGGTGGTACTATGGGCCGACATACATTAACTACAAGATTTACATCTGTTGTTCGTATCTGTACAATAAAGTGAGTAGTTTCTGTTATTTTAAACTTCTATTGATTTAAGTGATTGAATCCAGATTACATGTAAGAAATGCTACATAGTGCTTTAATTCACAATGGATCAGGTAGATTACCAGTAAAAGGAAAGCTTCAATGCATTTTCTAAGCTTGAAAGTATCCTCATACAGATGCAATGATCCATGCAATCTCTTACTATCGCTTTTAAACCTTTATCACCTCTTCTTGCACCTTAAAAGCCCACCCATAGCCTTGCTCCACTCGACCTCTGTAACCTCCTAAACCCCCTACCAACCTGTGTGCTCCCTGCTCTCAGTGGGCTCTGGCTTGCTCCATGTCCGCCGACTAGGGTCGGTCGCTATGGAAATTTTCCGATTTAGATATATCGATGGCGCATATCAAGATATACCAGTATATCTATATTTTCGGGGTTTTCGTACTGCGCATGCGTGCGCTTTCGAGCCCAAACTCTCCTTCCTCCCCCACATCCGCTCCTTGACCGGCACCGCCGATTTCCACCTGCGCAACATTGCCAGGCTCCGCAATTATCTCACTCCCCACGCTGCCGAAACACTCGTGCACGCGTACATCACCTCAAGGCTGGACTATGGGAACTCTCTCCTTGTCGGCCTCCCCAGCTCCATTCACAGGCTGCAGATCATCCAAAACTGCAGCCCGTGTACTATCCCGCACATGCCTCCGCGACCACATAACCCCCACCCTCGCCCGTCTCCATTGGCTCCCCATCCCCCAAAGGATCGAGTTCAAGATCCTTGTCCTCACCTTCAAGGCCTTACACAGCCTTGCCCCACCCTATCTTTCCGACTTACTTTCCCCCTACAAGCCCACCCGGACCCTCCGTTCAGCAGGTCTTGGCCTGCTCGAAGCCCCCCGCCCGAACCGCCCCACCATTGGAGGCCTGGCCTTCAGTTTTTCCGCTCCCACCCTTTGGAACTCCATCCCCCAATCCCTCCGCCTTGTTTCCTCCCTTTCCTCTTTCAAGGCCGGTTTGAAGACTTTCCTTTTCGACCATGCCTTCTGTTCTCCCCCTAATTCTTCGACCTTCCCTACGTTTCTTACCCCCTCCCGAACACTCCCCTCCCAGTTCGGGTCACACGCCTCCTGTGCAGTGCCTTGGGACATCCTCCCGACGTGAAAGGCGCTCTATAAGTGCAAGTTGTTGTTGTTGTTGCGCGCGCATTCGGGGCCTATCTCCTCAGGAGGTAAATATCTATCTCACTGTGTGTCTCTCACACTCACTCTTTCCATCTCTGTATTTCTGTCTGTGTTTCTGTGTCTCTCTCCTCTCTCACATCTTCCATCCATCCGCCCGCCCGCCCGCCCGCCCGCCCGCCCGCCCGCCGTCTCTCTCTCCCCCTGCTCCCCCCCGCCGTCTCTCTCCCCCCCACCCCCCGGCCGTCTCTCTCTCCCCCCCACCCCCGCCGTCTCTCTCCCCTCACCCCTTGCATACCTGTATATTGTATTCGAGGACTATGAATACAATATGGCGGCTTGCACCTCAGTCTGTGCATTGTGTATAGAGATGAGCATTCTGGGTCTTGTAGTTCAGAGCGCGCACATTCCGATTTTTTCGATATATCGACTTTTTTGATATATCGATATTTTTGAAATGTCTTTATCGGTGTATCGATATGAAAATTATATCGGATATAACCGATATATCGATATATTGCCGGACCCTACCGCCGACCCACCTGCACCACCATCAGTGGGTGAATCTTCAGCCATTCTGCCCCCCCACCTTTGGAATTCCATCCCGCAGTCCCACTGCCTCGCCCCCTCCCTAGCCTCCTTTAAGTCCCACCTCAAGACCCTCCTCTTTGACAGCGTCATCGGTCACCCCTGCCTTCCACTCCCTTCCTTCCACCCTCCCCGATACCGATCCCAGCTCAGATCAAAAACACTGCCTGTCCAGCACCTTGGGACGTCCTCCTGATGTTAATGGCGCTATATAAAAATGTAATTTTGTTGTTCTTCTTGTTTCAGATTTTTTTCCTGTGTGGTAGATATTAATCACATACTGTAATTATCTTTTCCAATGTATTTGACACAATTGGACAGTGGCTTTGTTCAATTTCTATGGCAGTTAATTTGTTTGTTGTGGGAATAATTTCATTATGTCATCAGTTAAAACATAGTATTTCATCAAGCCATTGTGGCTTTCTGCTGTCTACTTGTGAAAAGTCTTCCTCATTTATATTTCAAAGTAACCCAAATAAATAAATGCAGGTTGTTTAACATATTTAGCTCTGTGGATCTATATTCTGCAACCTCCTTTCAGATATTAGTACATTTTGTGGAGAATGGGCTAAAATGATTGCAGACAATGATTGTTTTATGAACCTATTCAAGATAGAATCGTAGAATATTACAGCACAGAAGCTATTTGGACCATCGTGCTTGTGTTGGCTCTTTCTACCCTATCAATCCCACTTCCTTGCACTTTCCTTGTATCCTCGCAATTTTTTTCTTTTCAAGTACAGTACCTATTTAATTCCCTTTTTGAAAGTTGTTATTGAATCTGTTTCCACCAACCTTTCAGGCAGTGCTGTCCAAACCAAACAACTCTCTATGTGAAACAATTTCTCTTCTTCTCCCCTCTGGTTCTTTTGCCAATCATCCTGAATCTATGTCTCCTAATTACCGACCCACCTGCCAGTGGAAACAGTTTCTCCCGATATACTCTTATCATTTTGTGGCAAATTGCTGCCAAGATAGAGGTGGATTTGCTGTGAAATATGCAATATAAATATATCGTGATGTATTTTGACTTTTTTATAATATATATAGTATATGTAATATATATGTAAAATGATTCAAATAATGTCTCCTTGATAGATTTTGTTAGGAGTTTAATTCCAAAGTTATCTGCTTACTATTTGACAAATTTATTGGGTTTTAGGTATTGATTTATATTTGAGGTGCTCGCCACAATGTTACTCATGGGGACATTTGCATTCGGTGACTCACTCGAGCAGAAAAATAAATAAATCTCTGCTGGTCTATGAATCTCCTGTTTATTGCTTTTGAAATAGCTGAGAATAGTTCAACTTTCAAAATGTGTTTGACATCAGGTTTAAACCTGCAAGGCAAATATGTTCATGTGGTGGGTAGTGTGACATAATTTTGTTGCAATGTGTCCAAATTAATAGGATGAATATGACGTTTACTTTAATTACCTCCAACATGTTTCATATACAGCAGGATTCGATCTCTTTGGATTTCGAAAATGAGTGCAATCACATGACACTTGCTTCCTTCCAGCAATCATGCATAATTTGTATGTGTCTGAGTGAAAATCTGATTGTAACCTATTCATTTTCGTCAAATAATCTGCAGCTCCACTCTAGTTTCTCGGTCTGATATTGACAGAATTCACTTTTGGCAATTTTTAAAAAATTCTAATAATTGTTGCATTCACCTATTTTTCAATGCTATGCAGTGAAAATATTCTCCAATTTAATAATGCACGTGAAATTAAAGCAATTTGTATCAAAAATATTCAATACAAAAATTAGCTTGTTTAACCCATATATTACTGGTTTGGGGAAATTTTAACCTCCTTTGAATTGCTGTGTTGATGATATCTTCAAAAATACGTTGCATAGAATTGAGAGTATGGATTTTGAGTCCCTTTGAGCTCCTGGTACATATGTGCAAATTGTTTTTGTTGTATTTGTGGCAATAATAGAAAGTGGTGTAACCCATATACTTCTGTGACTGATTTTAAATAAAAATCTGAAATATTGAACATTTCAGTTATCCTGATCGAGACCAATTGCAGGCCATCTACAGTTCCTATCTACAGCCTATATTGCACAGGAATCTCAAGAACCATGCTGCGTGGAATGCTCCTGCACGAATACACCAACTGGCTGGATCAATGGTGCAAGTTTACGAACAGGTATTGCTGACAATTTCCTGCATATCATTATTTCAGGATATTTATTATTCTCAGCTGATTCATAAATTTATGATATTGGAGGCAGGCGCTTATTATGGGATTTATAATCAAATGGCCAAACTAGTGACTGTCAACCTTGGGCTAACGTACTTCGCAATGGAATTAAGCAAACCCTCTGTGACAGTCTGGTTCCTGAGCCATGTTACAAGCTACTGCACCCCATAACTCCGGAACTCTCTCCTTCAAATCCCCTCCCTCCCTACTTTCAAATCCCACCTAAAGATCTTCCTTTTTGAATGTGCACTAAGGCACTGCTAGTGACAGGCTGGCTCATTAGGAGAACTTGGGGCAACAGAATGTGAGCAGGAATTTTTTCCACTCAACTTCTGTTAGCTTTGCAAGCCAAAGCCCGAATGGGTAGTTGGTCCTAGTTGGATAAACAAGCTTACCAGACAATGCTCTTAGTGGAGATTTTAGCAGCTTAAACGCCAGCAATACTCCAATGTGCACTCTGATGTACCAAGCCTTGTCTCTCACCCACATGACACTGTCTTGAGTTAGGGTGTGTCCCTCCAGGGAGCGAGTGCATAATGCATTCCAGACGGGATAATTTTTACGCATTTCTGGTATATATGCTTGGAAATCATATTGATTTGGACACTCTTGATGATGGGTTTCTACATGTGTCAAGCACATATCCCTTGTCTCTCATTGACGTTCCCCATCTCTCTGTAGTGAACTCTTTGAGATATTGCCTAAGGTACAAGGTATCAGTTTCCCTTCATTTTTTACATATTGCATCTCTTCAGAATTTTCTATGTTCTTCCGTTCTGAGTGCTATGAATAGTGACAATGTTATGTTGTGACAAATAACGCAAAACCAATTTTCTATTCATCTTAGGTCCGAGGAAAGTTTACAGTGGATGACCATAGTCATTATCTCTTTACTCCCTGCATTCTTACTCAGTGGGTACTTGGATTATTTAGATATGACCTGGAAGGAGGTAAAGTTTTTTATCATCTACAATATGGAATTTTGTGACTAAATTATATAAAAATGTTTACGTAAATTATATAAACCTGCTTGTTAATTCATGTTTTATTATTGCAACATTACTGTTGTGAATCTTGTAATTCATAGCTATTGAAAGCATAATAGTGGAAGGTAATAGTAATAATTTCTATAGAATACTCAATATCCTGAAGAAGTTTGAAGTCATTGAGATGAGATACTTGATAAATTAAGATATGCAAATTCTGGGTCAGATAAAATGATGGGCTTGTACACATCAGACTAACTGTTTTACTATTTAGTAGAGTCCGTCGATATGGAAATTTTCCGATTTAGATATATCGATGGGCTCATATCGAGATATACCAAACTATCGATATTTTCGGGGGTTTTGTATTGCGCGCGTGGCGCGCGCATTCGGGGTGCGCGCGCATTCGGGGCCTATCTCCTCAGGAGGTAAATATCTTTCTCTCTCTGTGTCTCTCACTCTCTCCATCTCTGTGTTTTTCTGTCTGTGTCTCTGTGTCTCACATCCACCCCATCTCTATCTATCTATATTATCACATCCACCCCGTCTCTCCGCCCCCCTCCCCCCCCCCAGACGGCTGGGGGTGGGGGGGTGGTGGGGGAGAGAGATGGCTGGCGGGTGGGGGGTGGGGGAGAGAGAGACGGCTGGGGGGGATGGGGGGGAGAGAGACGGCAGGGGGGGGTGGGGGGGGAAAGAGACGGCTGGGGGCTTTGGGTGGTTGGGGGGAGAGAGACGGCTGGGGAGGTGGGGGGGGGAGAGAGATGGCTGGGGGGAGAGACGGGGTGGATGTGATAATATACAGATAGAGATGGGGGGGATGTGAGAGAGACACAGACAGAAAAACACAGAGATGGAGAGAGTGAGAGACACAGAGAGAGAAAGATATTTACCTCCTGAGCAGATAGGCCCCGAATGCGCGCGCACCCGGAATGTGCGCGCTGCGCGCGCATGCGCAGTACAAAAAACCTGAAAATATCGATATTTCGGTATATCTCGATATGAGCCCATCGATATATCTAAATCGGAAAATTTCCATATCGACGGACCCTAATATTTAGAAATGTCTTGCCTCTGTACATTTTTTCTTTCCCATGTTCCGGTGTCCTCCATTTCCTGTTCCAGTTTACACAGTTTTGTACACCAGATAGAATCTTAACAGGGGGCAAATGGATAACTGTAGTAGCAACAGATGCCGTGTGAAATTGTTTCTGCTGCTTGCTGAGAAAACAGCAAGGTGATTTGTATTAGGGTAACAACAGGCAAGGCAGTGCTTTTCCTATCGTTCAACACATGCTTCAAAAATATGTTTTGAAATATTTGTATTTGCATGTCTGGATATGAGGGACATGAAGAAGCACATTGATTGGGAGATGTCTGCATGCAGAATGTGCTTTTTATAGCTGTACCCCTGAAAATCCCTGTAAACATTTTAAATATTAATGTGCAACTGTGGTCCTTTTGTGTTTTTCTCCAAAAAACTCTGTGGTTCATTTTGAGTCTCTAGATTTGTGACTTTACACAAGACTGACAGCCCAGCCATAGATCTCTCGGTTGATTTGGTGAATGCTTTCATCATAACTAGCTTCATTCCTGTGCAATTCTTTTTAATTCCTTCTTTTATTAATCCTTCAAATGCCTTGTTTTGCCCCCAAAATATATAGTCACTTTACAGTATAGTCTGTGAAACATTTTAGAAGTCTCACAGCACTATATCAAATGAAGGATTATTATTAAAATCCATCATAGTTTATAAAATCTTCATTTTTCACGTGTTTTATGATACCTATTCTTAAAATGATCTACGCTTAGTCCGGCATATAACCAATTTAATTTGACCATTTAAAAATTGCTATGTGATACACTCTTAGAATTTAAAATTGTCTAATTTCATACTTTGTTCGATTTAGCTACTGTGTGCAATTTTGAATATGTAATTATTTCACTGATGTAATAACATGAAGTTGTTTTTCCTTTTCTCATTCATTCTGATGTTACTAATGTGGTATGTATCCTTTTGTATTTCTCTTAGCATAATATAGTACAGTACTGTACGTGAATAAGCTTATTTTAGATGTGTTTCATTGACACCTCACACTCAAAAGATGTTTGAAAACATTTTACAGGCTCATCACAACACACAGTGGACCATGTTCTTGAAGTTGTTGCTTACGAAGCACATCGATTATTCCGGGACCGTATAGTGGCATCAAAGAATATAAATGCATTTGACAACATTTTAATATCAGTCATCCGAGGAGACTGGGGATCAGATGTTCTGGACGGCATGACTGGTAATTATTTTTGTGATATTGGTCAGTAAAAAATATTGGTCAGTACAATAGTATTCGAGTTCAAGATCCTCGTCCTCACCTTCAAGGCCTTACACGGCCTTGCCCCGCCCTATTTAACGGATTTACTCTCCTCCTATAAGCCCACCCGGACCCTCCGTTCAACAGGACTTGGCCTGCTCCAAACCCCCCGCCCGAACTGCCCCACCACTGGAGGCCGGGCCTTCAGTTTCTCCGCTCCCACCCTGTGGAATTCCATCCCCCAATCCCTCCGCCTTGTTTCTTCCCTTTCCTCTTTCAAGGCCGGTTTGAAGACTTTCCTCTTCGACCGTGCCTTTTGTTCCCCCCCGAATTTTTCAACCTCCCCTACGTGTTTCACCCCTTCCCGAACACTCCCCTCCCAGCTCGGGTCACACGCCTCCTGTGCAGCGCCTTGGGACGTCCTCCCGACGTGAAAGGCGCTTTATAAGTTTAAGTTGTTGTAGTTGTTGTTATCCTGATTCTCCCAACTATTCTGAAAATGTGGAATTAGATGGATTACTAACTATTTTATAAACTGGTGTTTGCTTTGCTATGTGTCAGCTACACCAACAATACTATAATTGTAATTGTTACATCTTGTTAATCACTCATATTCTAGCTTTCAATGACTGCATAATCTGAATTTTTCTACCCTTCTTATTCTTCCATTATCTGCAATAATGCACTTCAATGAAGAAAAGGCTCTTTGAGTGAGATGGTATATTAAAGTTTTGCCCTTCAAACCAACAAACCTGTGAAAGCTATTTTCCTGAATTTAAATTTCTTCGGTTCATTTACGTGGGATTGTCACCTGCTTCATTAAGAATTGTGTTTTGGTCACTCCAAGTGATGCTGATAATTGGTTTGAATGCATGTATTGTTATTAGGCTTTTTTCAGTGCGATGGTGCTTCAGCAACAACAACAACAACAACAAAATTACATTTTTAGAGCCGGGAGGATGTCCCAAGGAGTTGGACAGTCAGTGTTGCATCTGCATTTTAGCAAGCATTGATCAGTGTGTTCAATTATTCTATTGTCCTGGAAATAGAAACACTTTCAGCATTACTTTAAGCATTGTAAACTTCTAATATGGTGGAAAAAGTATCCTGCACTATATAGCAAGGTGGTTGGGTAACATCTAAACCATTAAAGCTTAATTTAGGTCAATTTGTGGAGCATTGGTGGTGTACAGAGTGCTGTGCACAATTGGCTGCCGTGATTTGCCCACAAAATATACAGTCAATTCACTTTATATTCTAGAGTATATTCCATGAAGTGCTTTGAGAAGCCTCAATATGATAAAGCGTTATATCAACTGCAATTATTATTATAAAATAGGAACACTATTGGTTCTGAGCAATTACAAATGGAATACTTGTATACTGCTGGTCTTTTTTTGCTTTTTAATTTTGTGGTTCTATTGAATCTTTAGAAGCCAATTAAACCTTTCAGGTCAGAAATCTTGTTTTAAAAAATCATTTTAATTAAACCACATTGTTTGAATAAGACTGAATCACTGTCTCTGATCTGGAAGGCCTCCACGGATCAGTGATCTAAACTGTATCTACAGTCACTGCTCTAATTTACTGAATTTTGACTATTGACTAATCTGACTATTTTCGTACAGAGAATAATTCATCTTCAGGAATAAAAATATTCTTAACAGAATTTCTAGACATCCACCATTAAGTACTATTCACATTAATCTTCCTTACCTATGTGCCATACTACTCATATTTTGGATGATTTGGAAGCTTCTGATTTGTTAACTGTTTAATGACTAGAGTAGCAAAATACACATACAGCAATAATTTGTTCATAATTGTGACACCCGGGAATGTTATCTTGTAGTAACTCCTATGGATTATTTAGATTTCATTCTGATTCCTTCCTTATGTAACTGGCATTGCAGCGTAGCTTTGTAAATTAAATGCTTATGTTTGCGTGAATAATGTGGAGCTTGCTCCTGGAATCTGTGGTTGAAGCAAAACGTGTCAATGAATTTTATGAGGAAACGCGATGGATACAAATAGAGGGTGAAAGGAAGGGGTGGAGGCACATGTGGAGTAAAAACACTGGCATGCACTAGTTGGGCCAATTGACTTCTTTCCTTGCTGCATCATTCTATGTTTGTCCTACAAATCCGACCTTTTTCACATTACAGATTGCTTCTATGTCACTTGGGGAGCTCGGCATGAAGCTGGCTCGGTGATAGCTCCTGATCAGCCGCTACCCCCACATGGAAAGTTGCTGGGAAAATTAAGTTCAGCTGATCTGAAGGATGTTATCCAAAAGGTAGGTTTCTTAGGGAACATAGGAGGAGGAATAGACCAGCCCCATGAACCTGGTCTACTACCATTCTATTAGATATTGGTTGATCTGTGCTTTATGCCATTTACCCATCCTTTCTCTGTACTTTGATACCCTTAACTAGCTAATATTTATCAGTCTCAGACTTGAAAATTCCAATTAACTGAGCATCCACAACCTTTTTGGAGAGAGAATCCCATATTTCCACAAACCTTTCTATGCCAAAATGCTTCCTAGTTTCACTACTAGCAGGACTATTTTTTATTTTAAAGCTATGCCACTCATTCTGGATTCTCTCACTGGAGGAAATTGTTTCTCTGTATCTACCCTCTCAAATCATTTTATCATTTTAAACACCCTGATAAAATCACCGCGCAATGTTCTGAACTCAGGGGAATATGGGCGCGGTTTATATAATCCTCATAATTTAACTCCTTGGTTCCTGGTATCCTGGTGTAAACCTGTAATCTCGAGCTGCTTTCCCCACTCAGTGAGAGGATTTACAGTGTGTCATGACCCTGGGACCATGCTGTCTGGCTAAACTTGGGTCCAAAATATTTCAATTATATGTCTTGAAAGAGTGGCTAGATTCAATAGCGATGTTGCAAAATTAAACAATATTAATAATAATATTTCCATTTAATTTAATGTTTTGTATTGAATGGAAAGATTATCACTCAATGCATAACTGTTTGTGGGACACTGTTGTGTGCAATTGGCTGGCCTGTTTCACCCACATATATACAGTCAATTCACTTTACAGTCTAGTGTGAAGTGCTTTGAGACATATAGAAGACTTGAAAAGCATTATATCAAATGCAAGGATTGTTACTATTATTATTATCACATCATCAAACATGTTAAAGTCCCATCCGAAGAACAGCATGCCTGACAATTCAGCATTTCTCCAGTATTTCATTCTGATGTGGGGCTTCACCCCCTATTGTCTTTATTTTAAGCTATCAGCTCAGGTGCAAAATCAAATGCTAGAATTATTCTTACTATTATTTCTATTGGTTTACACATTGTTTACATATTCATTACACATGGTTTAATACTTTGTTTACAGATGCTACTACATGATAGACCACATTGTGACTTAGTTACGTAAGAAAATATTTTGGTCATGTTGCTGTTTTATCAATTTTATGTTATATAGTGGACACTTTTAAAGAACCAGTGTTTCAATTTATGATCCTTTCCCACAGGGTATTGTTCAGTATGGGAGAGACAATAGGGAACTGGATATTTTACTGTTCCATGAAGTTCTGGACTACATGTCCAGGGTAGATCGAGTGCTCAGCTGTCCTGGAGGCTCATTGCTACTTGCAGGACGCAGTGGTGTTGGCCGTCGAACTGCTATCTCTGTTGTTAGTCACATGCACGGAGCCACACTCTTTTCACCAAAGATTTCCAGAGGTTATGAGACTAAGCAGTTCAAAAATGATTTAAAATTGGTAAGTAAATCCAGGATTTTATTTGTAAATAATAAAACTATGTGACATTATGTTTTCTGTTTTAGGTTTGCTGTATTGACAAAGAAATGCCCACAATTATACAGCCAATTCACTTTACAGTATATTCTATGAAGCGCTTTGAGACGTCTAGAAGATGTAAAAAGTGCTATAATAATCCTTGAATTTAATATAGCACTATATCAAATGCAAGGATTATTATTATTGTTAAAGAAATGCTGTAAATAGGGCTATAAATTAATTTAGTTTCTGGTTAATGTTCTCTTTTAAATTGCTGTATTATTATCTATCCTGCATAAAGACAGATGCGAAAGTGGAGGTGCTGTAAATTCAGGGTCACATTTTATTTTGCAGGCCTGGAGGGGCAGTGATGACTTTCAAAGGCTTGAAAAGTTAGTGGAAGATGAGATCTGCATCTGAATATCAAATGATTTTGTTTTTATTTTAATAGTGATGGCCTTGAAAATACATTTTCAAAGTGTTTTCATATGCACAGTGTGAGTCACATCAGGAAGGTTTACGCATGAGTCTGTCCCATTGCTCTTGATGCTTTGTATTCTAGAAATGGATCTCCTCCCGGCAGACAAGGGCCTGTGGTAGTTTAATCATTCATTAATATGGTTGGATCGCCTGCGAAAAATGCATGTAAAACACTATTGCATCTTAAATATGTCTCTCAGTTACTCCATCTCCAGTTTCGCTGCAATGTGTTAATATTTGTCAGAACATGCTGTAAATGACCTTCTGCAATTTGCGCTTATATATTACCCTGCACCTATCTGGTTGATGCAGTATTTGATTATCCTTCCCTGCAGGTAATGCAACTTGCAGGCCTCGATGGACACCAGGTTGTTTTGGTTCTAGAAGATTATCAGTTTGTGCAGCCCCAATTCCTTGAGATGGTTAATAGCCTGTTGTCTTCAGGTGAGTCTATATGTTGTAACTCTTGCCCAATTTTTTTAAATTAAAAAATCATCAATTGTTTTTTCTCAGTATGCAGAAGGATACTATTGTCAGATGATATTGTAACATAACAGTTGTGATCCCATAATGAAATCCTGCATCAAAACTTTGTAAGTGCAGCTTATCGTCATAACTTTTGGAATTGTCAATTGGATGTCACTGAGCCCCACTGCACGAGCTATACAGAAAGTTGTCCATCCTCTCTTTTGAGCACCTTCGGTGGTTATCGGGGTCTTTGCTGATATCCAGAGGCCTACACAATGTCTGTTGGCAGCGTTAACAGTTA
Organism: Hydrolagus colliei; assembly: GCA_035084275.1. Taxonomy (NCBI): domain Eukaryota; kingdom Metazoa; phylum Chordata; class Chondrichthyes; order Chimaeriformes; family Chimaeridae; genus Hydrolagus; species Hydrolagus colliei. Next base: position 12,442,553 of record CM068745.1, read on the forward strand.
TATTAGAGTTTCTTTAATTATTCCAACTTTCAGTAAATTAAGCTGAGTGGCAAATTTTATCACATTCAGGTTGCATTAAGATAAGGAAATTATTTTCATTATTCACATTTTCCAATGTTTGAATTCCATTGCATTTTTCTAAAATCTTTCAAAGGTATTTTGCTATCTATTATTTGATTAGCATTAATATTTAGAAATGCAGCACCACCATAGATATGAGGAAGGTTGTCAGAAATTTACCCATTGGGGAGAGATTCAATAGGATGCTCTTCTCCATCTATAAGTAGTTTATTCTTGACTGGCCGGGTGAAAGCTCACTGCCTGCTATGTCCTCTTAGCTTTGGAAGACCAGCTTTGACCAAGGAATATGTACTTTGGGATGGGGAGAGAAAACATGCAACAAAACATAAGTATGAGCAATAAAGAAATTGAAAGTCTGCTTCCTACAACAACAACAAATTTGCATATGTATAGTGCCTTTCACGTTGGGAGGACGTCCCAAAGTGCTGGATCCCTAGATCAAAATTACATTTATAGAGCACATTCCCGGACCTGAGCTGGGGGTAGGTAGGGATTGGGGAGAGTGGAGGACAGCGTGGGAAGGAGGTTGATTGAAAGCACGGTTGAAGAGGACGGCCCTGAGGTGGGTCTTAAAGGAGGCAAGGGATGGGGCGAGGCTGAGGAACTGCGGCATGGAGTACCAGATGGTGGGGGCTGAAGGCCTGCTTGCCAATGGTGGGGCAGGGGAAGAGGGGGACAAGAAGTAGGCTGGAACCCGCCGAGCGGAGGGAGTGGGCAGGATAGTAGAGGGTTAGGAGACAGCAAAGGTATGGGGGATTGAGGACATGGGGGGGCTTTGAAGGTGACGACCAGGATCTTGAACTGTATCCTCTGTGATGGAAAGCTAGTGGGGTCGGGCGAGTGTGCAGGTGATATGGTCAAGGAGCCTAGTGCCAGAGAGGACACTGGCTGCAGAGTTTTGGATGGTGTGCAGCCTGTGGAGGGAGGAGTTGGGGAGGTTGACAAATAGGGCAATTGCATAGACATGCATAAAGGGCAAGGTGCTCAAAGATGGGGAAAGTTCCAGAGGAGTAAGGGGAAAGGTAGAGCAGGAAATGGGAGATGGGAGCAACATGGCCACCATGGCAGTTAGGTCGTGGGGTATGATGGTAGGTGTACCAAGGTGGTGTGGCCTCTATCAATTATTCATTGTGCAAGTAAGACTGATTTAACTGAATATAATTACACTTTAGACTTGTATGTACATTATGAGAATAAAGTGGCTGATGTCATGACTCTTATGCATCAGGTGAAGTTCCTGGTTTGTATACACCAGAAGAATTGGAACCAATCCTGTCACCTTTAAAAGACCAAGCCTCACAAGATGGATTCACTGGACCCATCTTTAATTACTTCTCCTACAGTAAGTAAAATAAATAGCAATAATTTTTCTTATTGAATGCTGCAACTGAAATTTACATTGCTAATCAAAGTACATTTCCTTTTATGCTTCTGACAGTTAATTCACAGAGTGCTGATATGTGTGTATTCATTTTATGAGGAATTTCTAAATAAATAAGCTGTTCCACAACAGATGCGAAGTATGAAACTTGCCCAATATTTCGTCCTGCCTGGAATTGAACCCAGGTCTCTCGCTTGTAAGGCGAGTGTTCTAACCACTGAGCTACAGGGCTCCACAATGTACAATATCACCTAAAATCAGATAAATCCTTGATGATGTCAGGATTGGGCTTCAATGGCCCATAAGTTGCAGGATGAAACAATATTAAAGAATACAGTACCTATTTACATTAGGCAATGAAGGATACTGAAGTAGGCTTTACTTCTGCCAGTTTCGGATGAAGCAAGGAATTTTGTGTTAGATGTCCAATTCTTTCTTCTTTAGCTCTCAGGCCACTCTGCATTATTACTAAGTAACGTCATTGTGTGCGATGAGTGTGCATTATTAAATGGTTCTGAAGGGTAGGGGCAGAGGGTAGTTATCAGGACAGCTGTGTTGAAACGGAGAAAGATATTAAAAGTAGTCGCTCTAGTGTTAGTACTTGGAGGGAGCCAAGATATTATGGAAAACCTGACTGGGTATGCCTCTAAGGTAATCACTGATAAATACAGTAACAAAGAATGAAAGCTGCTCCATATGAAAAGAGCAAACAGGAGGCACATGGCCTAGAACTTGTTAAGAGGGTGAATGATCAACAGTACAGATATGATGGAGAGAGAACTTGACAGACATTTAATAGTAATTAATTTGTCACTCACAATGTGAGGTGGCACAAAGAAAAATTAGATGGTGATGTTACAGCCCAATCGGTTTGCTTAATTCCTGTGCTCAAGCTATGCAAAATGTAGTTTGTTCGCACCTGGTATAGTAATAATAATAATAATCCTTACATTTAACATAGTGCCTTATCACGTCTTGGAGATTTCTCAAAGCGATTTACAGAATATGCTGTAAAGTGAATTGACTGTATATTTAATGGATGAAATGTGGCAGCTAATTGCGCACAGAAGTGTCCCACAATCGTGGATTGAATAATTAAAGTATTATTTTTTGTGGTGGACGGATTATTACCCCCAGAAAAGCGATATGCAAATTGACCTAACAGCTGGGTTCCTACTTACTGTTAGGTAAACAGGCAGGTGGAATAAAGAAACTCTCTAATGTTTTGCCCTGTCCAGGAATCGAACCAAGGTCCTCTTGCATGTGAGGAGAGTGATCCAACCAATACTGCAGGATATGTAGAGCTATATAGAGCTCGGGGGATCCAAGCTCTTCCCCCCCCCCCACCCCTCCCCTCCCCTCCCCTCCCCCAAACCAAAGTATTTATTTCCATTTTAAACTTTTTCTGAAGCATAAAACTTTTTGACCTTGATCACGTTTAAAGGTCAATGGAAACACATAAATATAATCCCAATACCTACCTTTAGGGTTATCCTCAATTATGAATCACCAACGTTTCCTGCTGGCTATAATGATGCTGGTATCCAACTGACTAAATATCCGATTAGCTGTGAAATTGAAGATTCTGTGCCTCTATTCTTGTGGCTATTTTTAGATTTTACTTGCGTAGGTACTTGTTTGATAATTTTTAAGCAGTTTAACATTTTTAAAGCAACTGCTTTTCAAAATTTAGAATTCTGAAAAGGTATTGCATATGCTAAATCTTGCAAATTGCAGATAAATGTAGAAAAATTAGGAAGCAATGTCTGTTCCAATTACTATACATTGATATTTTAGAATTTTGGACTAAGTGGGGCACTTTAGTTATAAATAATGGGACTGAAAGTGAAACTTTTTACAAACTATTTTTACCAAGCATTTTTACTAAGCATTTCAACATCCATATTCTAAAGTATAATACCAAGTAAGGTAAATAAATTGGCATTGTGATTCACTATTGCTTACATTAAAGCTACACCAATTAAATTTTAGTTTGCAAAGTGGTACAAGACTATTTCCCTAATCTAATTTTATCTTTTTGTATTTTAAACTTCAATCACCAGCTGTTTTAGTGTAATAACTAAAAATGATGTAGTATTTTCACCTGTGAGACTGAAAGTTGTGGGTTAAAACTCCACTTAGGGGTTTGGAACTCATATAATCTGGGACGCTCCAGTGCAGTGCTGGGGGCTTGCAATATTTGCTGTATTGGCCTCTGGATGAGACATTAAACTGAGGCTCCAGCTGCTTGTTCGATGGACTTAAAAGATCCCATGGCACTATTCGAAGAAGGTGGGAAGTTGCTCCCATTATCCTGGCCAACCATCCCCCAAATAAAATTGCATTATACCTGTGAAGTGCTTTGGAACTTTCTCCCAACATAAGATATGATGCCAAATGTAAGTATTTTTAACTGGGCAACATCATATTGCTGAATATTGTTGATTTGTGTTCTAACTTGTCTTGCATTACTTGAAAGAAAATTAAATGTTTGGTTAATTTTATAGGAATTCAGCAGAACCTGCATGTTGTCCTCATAATGGATTGTACCAACACAAATTTTACAATCAACTGTGAAAGTAACCCAGCCTTTTACAAGAGGTGTGCAGTGCAGTGGATGGAAGGTTGGTCTAAAGGCAGCATGAAAAAAGTAAGTGAATATTTTTAGATTACTGTCCTGGTTTAAAAGGTCTGCAATTGAGAAGAAGTAAATACATTTCTACATTTCTGATAGGCCAGTAGTTATTGGCTTATCAGGCCCACTTTGTGAACAACACCTACTTCAGCAGACACTCCCTCCCTCCCTTAAACTCTTTGATGAACATTTTATATATTTTTCATTCTTCTCTTTATAATTATATCTATGTGCTGGCGCTGAACAAGAATGGCTGGGCATCTAGTGAGAATCAATTGCAAAATTCTTGTTGGTTTCTCGATGGTATTCCATTACCCAATAAGAAGTTAGTTTGCAAAGTTAACCAGAGCCAAGTAAGTAGATGACAACAACAAAAACAGCAACAACGTCCATTTATATATAGGCCCTTCAGGTGGGATAGTATTTCGGAGTGCTACCCACACAATCACAGCTCTGAGTTACATGTCTTTGCCTCCAATTTTAATTGTGAGTAAGAAAATTGATCAATTCCTTGGATCTGGCTGCCCGAGGCATGGATTATCAAGTCCATCACAAAGGTGCTTCTCTGTGACTTGGTTATATTTGTGTTTTTTGCAGATGTGGGACTCTACCAGGTTATTCCTCCCCCCCTACCATCTTCCGCAGGTGGATTTGACAATATTCTTCAAGTCTCCTCAATGGCTTTTTATTTCTGATTACAGAAAGTATAGAAAATGCAATTTTACACTATCCCACTACCCTTATGCTCCCACTAAAGTGCCTTGAAGCATATAATTCCTGACAGATTCACACACACTTTAAAAGCAGAATACATCGATAAATGTTAATAGTACTCCAGCCAGTGCAAATTGGATTTTGCTTCCATGAATTGAAATACCCCATAAGGCAATTCAACAACATCTTTGATGATCACATTTACACATTTGTGCTTCACAGAAAATATAGTTTGATGCTCAACTATCCTTTAAACTGTATGTTTGTCCCATGACCTATTCTGCTTTCCCCCACCTCTGCAATATTGCTCATCTCTGCCACTGTCTCTCCCTCTTCCTTCCAGGATCCTCATTTGTGCATTCATCATGTCCAAGCTTGATGACGCTAACTCACTACTTGCTGGATTTCCCCACCATTCCCTCCAGATGATGCATATTATTCAGAACTATGTAGCTCATGTCCTTTCCTGTACCAAATTCCGGGAACCAATCACCCTTCCTCATCTAGCTCCACTGGCTCCCCATCCCTCAGAGGATCGAGTTTGCAATTCTCCTAACTTTTAAAGTGCTCCACGGACATGCTCCTCCCTATCTCTGCAACCTAATAACACCATACCAACCTGTCCGCTCCCTCTGCTCCATCCCTCGTCCTGCTCCCCTCACCATTGGCAGTTGGGGCTTCAGTTTTTATGTTCCCACCCTCTGGAACTCCATCCCGGAATCTCTCTGCCTTGATTTCTCCCTTGCCTTCTTCAAGGTGCTGTCAAGACTTTCGTCTTTGATTGTGCTTTTGGATTGCTGGCCAGGACACTGGGAACATTCTTTTGTCTAATAGTAGTGACGTTAAGGGATCTTTAATGTCGACTGAACAGGCAGATGTTGCCTTGGTTTTATTTCTCATTGGAAGGACAGATAATATACATCATCCTGGGTGTGTAAAAGTCCCTTAAGAATCCCATAATAAGATTTATGTTTGCAAATTTAAGGTTTTACATTTTACATTTGTCGTGGCATCATAATCCAGTAGCTCAGTGTTCAGAGCACTCGCCTTACAAGTGAGATAACTGGATTCAATTCTAGGCAGGACAAAAACTTGGGCAAGTTTCCTTACTCCACACGCCTAATAATAATCCCTCAACAAAATACAAACATAAATTGGTCATTTCAATCCAAAACTGTTTGTGAGGCATTGCTGTGTGCAGTTGAATGTGAATTTATTTTGATGTCTAGAAGATGTGAAAAGCGCTACATGAAATGAGAGGATTATTATTATTATAATGAAAATCTAAGGTCACATTTGTTTAATGGTTGCAATATTTGATTACTGCCAGTTGGTGGCACTTCCCTCTTCCAGAATGTGAAATTGTGGCCTTCGAATTTGCTTGACTGCCTTTTTTTGTAATTGACAATGTCTAAGACTGTGTTGTTTCTCTTGGTGTCCTGGCAAACACTTCCCCAAATAATATTGCTCATTCATTTCTGGACTGTTTGTTGGATATTGTTGTGCATGAATTGCTATAGCTTTTGCCTGCAAAATATATAATCACTATAAAAACAATAATACAATTTGCATTTACAGTAAAAGCCCGTTTATCCGGCATCCTCGGGACCTGGTCAATGCTGGTTAAAGTGCGTGCTGGATATTCGGTCGAAAACGCAAAAAACTGAACAAAACATTTCAATGCATTTTTCTGGATAAATTCCAGTTAATCGAATGCTGACTTTTATGCGCGATTCCGGTTAAACAGAAGTTGCGGTTGATCGGGTGCCGGATAAATGGGCTTTTACTGTATATAGTATCCTTCATGCAAGTGTTGCCTCAGAGCTCTAAATAATAGTAACTGTCTTTATATTTGATATAGTGACTTATCAATAAATTATTTTCATTCCACGACTGTTTGTGGGACACTGCTGTGCGCAATTGGCTGTTGCGTTTCATCCAAATATATATTCTGTGTACAGTCAATTCACTTTACAATATATTCTGTGAAGCGCTTTGAGGCATCTAGAAGACGCGAAAAGTGCTATATCAAATGCAAGGATTATTATTATTATCAGTTTATCAATATGTGTCAAAGCGCTTCACGTGATTTATTGTGAAGTATCTTGACTGTATATTTTTTAGACGTATGTGGCAGACGATTAGTAAATCCTGTGAAGCACTTTGAGATTTTCTCCTGAGGTAATAAGGTGCTACACCAAATGCAAGAATTATATAAGAAAAAAAATAATCCTTGCACTTCATATAAACAGGTCTTCAAGTTAAAATATTTATATTTCTATGAAATCTCCCTCCTACAGAAGGTTTTCTTGGGTTAACTATTTATTTGTTATCTACTAGAGACATGGTATTACAGATTAGGAAAGTCACCAAAATCACTCCTGAATTGACCATCCCGGCTAGATCATTTGAATGATTAACTTGCGTACTTTCCATTTAGGGCCAGGGCCATCAGTCAGTTTTGTATATCTGTAAGGACACGTACACTATTCCACAGGGCAATGATTTCAAATGAAGATTTTGAATTCCAGAGCTCAGCGGTTAGAGCACTCGCCTTACAAGCCTGAGACCTGTGTTCGAACCCAGGCAGGTCAGCGCGAAACCTTGTGCAAGTTTCCTTGCTCCACACATTTAATAATAATCACACCCAAAAAAACACAATAATAAAATTGGTCATTTCAATCTTCGACTCTTTGTGGGACACTGCTGTGCGCAATTGGCTACCTCATTTCTCCCACAAAAATACAGTCAATTCACTTTACAGTACATTCTATGCAGCGCGTTGAGACGTTTAGAATACATGAAAAGCGCTATATCAAATGCAAGGATTTTTATTATTGTTATATAACAACGTAACATGTCATCAAAAAATCTCATGGTGATTCAAAGTGTAGTGACTGTGAGTCCTGTAGCGTAGCGATTAGAGCCCTTCTAAGCGAGGACCCAAGTGAACCTTAGGCAAGTTTCCTTACTCCACGTGCCTCTATTTGCCTAGCAGTAATTATGAACCTGGTTGTTAGTCGATTAGCAGAATGCTTTTCCGGGAGTAATAATGCCTTCAAAAATAATCATTTAAAAAAAGTGGTCACTTCATCCACGACTGATTGTTTCACCCACAAAATATAGTCAATTCACTTTACAGTATATTCTGTGCAGTGCATTGAGATGTCTAGAAGATGTGATAATTTGCTATATCAAATGTACAGTATTTGTTATTTGTAGTGAAACACGGCAGCCAATTTTGTCCCCAGCATCATTCCACAAACTGCTATGAAGTGAATGATTGTAAGTCAAATTCTAACTCAAGGTTATTGTACAGTACTACCAAATCCAACTGAGGGAGAAGTTAAGAAATTTTATTTTGCACAGTGGGCTTTAGAACATGGAATGCCATACCAAAAATGTGCTTATAGCCGAATTAGATAAATATTAAAAAAATAAAAATATGGTGGGGATAGGGCAGAGAAGTGGGTTTGAATGGTCTCTCTCAGGGTGGTGATGTGGCATGGTGTGTGGAATTGCCCCTGATGCTGTAATTTCTATGATTCTTGTTTCAGATTCCTGAAATGCTGCTGTCACTAAACTATGGACAAGAGGAGAAAGTGAAGAAAGAAAGACGGAGGAGTTCAATTTCTGGTTTGTTTCTTGCTGATGCATTATTGTTTCTTTCTAATGTATGGACCACTATTGTGAATCCCTGTAGAGCATCTATTATTTGAGCAAATGAGAAAAAATTTAAGAACTTACATTTGCTGCAAGTGTGAAGTTGAGCGAACACACAAGGTTGTTGATATTGCATAGCTGCATTCAGAATGATTTTTGAAGCCATGTGCACAAGAGCAAGAGCTCAGGTGTCAGCACTCTCACCTCTAAATCAGAAAGGTGTGAATTCAAGTCCCACATCGTGACTTTGACCTGACATAGTTTGGGCTAGGACTTCAGGGCAATGCTGGGTGAATGCTTTCTTGTCAGATTAATCTAGATGAGTACAGTCACTCATTATGGGTTTTCTCTGCTTTTCTGGGCAGATCTTCAATGTTCAGCTCCTTGCACTAAAAAAATCAACAATTTCATTCTCTAATTAGGATTGGCGAGCAATGTTAGTTAAGATGGAAAGGAAAAACTACAAATAATGGACCTGGTTTAAAAAATCGAAAAATGCAAGCGCAGATAATGATGGCTGTATATTCCAGCATATTGCTTTTTAAGACAATGATCTTGACATATCAAGCATTAGAATAGTGAGATTTTTCTGAGTGTTTCTATCATGAAGCAAATAATTCGAAAGAAAACAATATAGTAAAGGTATAAACTTCAGTGGTATAAATTTCTATAATTACAGGTACCTGTACTTAAAACAGACAACGAGTTTTATGTGTAAACACATATAGAGAGCAAGGTAGAGGTGCCTTTAATTATGTTATTGATGACCAGTGGAAAGGATTGAGTTTTAATTGCTTGGTTAATAAATAATTCAGCCACTATGCCCTGAGGCTCTGGAACTCCCTTTCTCACCCCCCTTGCCTCTCCCCCTTCTCAGTTTCAGGTCTCAGCTAAAGACTTTTTTTTTCGACCACGTCTTCAGTCACCTTTCTCCCCCTGCTGCTGGCTCGCCCCTGGGATGTGTTATTATGAAGCTCCCTGAGACTCAGTTCGGCATGTAGGGCGCTATATAAATCAAAGTAGTTGTTGTTAAAAATAGAATAGCCTGATTGGGTTTAATATTGAAGAGAAGGTTGCCTGGATAATTGTGAAGAGTTTAGGAAATCCTATGTCAACACAATCATAACCGTCTTTATGGTTATTGTATTGGAGATGTATTGAAAGTGACAACAGTTGGAGTTAAGATGTTCAGAATTTGGGGTGTTCTTCTCTCATTGTCATTGCCTCAGCTGATAGAAAATGGGAAAATTCTATCATTTGCCAACATTAGGAAAGGAGCTGTCCCTTTTCACCCTTCTTTGGCTCTGTGAGATTTTCTCAGAAAGAGAAACATTACAACAAGCCGAATTCAATGCATATACTCAGATTGTACTGTATGTAGGGAAAATGGGAGGCGTGTGTTCTACAGGGACAGGTTAAAACCTGCTTTAGAAACATTTAAAGAATCTCAGGTGTAAGATAGCTCTGTGTTCACTAAGATCATGTGAGTCAACAGTAAGTAAAGTAAACAAAGGCACTTTGGGAAAAATTGCAAAAATGAGATCATGCAATCATGTTCTGCTTCTTCACAGACAATAATGAGGAGCAATAAATGTTTCATTTTCATTTTAACTGAATGGGGAACACTCAAACTGAAACCCAAATCAAATTTATTCTTCTCTTTAAACTTTTGTTGCACAGCAGTTTAATAATTAAGTGTTGAATGGATAAGACAATTCTTTACTGGAATATGCCCGTATCACTCATAATGAAAACAGCAGGAAGGTTTTATTTACAAAATTTAGAACCGCAATTACAAAAAGAATAGAACCACATGGTGGATTTGTTTGGTGAAAGGGGTTTAATTGTCGAAAGCAAAAATAAATTATTCATAATTGCTGTTTTTCTGTATAAAATATTTTGTGGAAGGTTAAATTCATACCATGCAATTTCTAAATTATAATTACTGTGTATTCTGAAGAATACATTTCAACTTGAAAGGAAAAAAAAGTCTTAAGTACCTTTACTATAACCTAATCTTTGATAATTATTCTGTTTTCATCGCCATCATTTGTGGGTTCAAGCGCCATGTTAGGACTGAACCCAACTTGCCTAGGCTGACATTTCAGTGCAGTGTTGGGGAATGTTGCAATGTTAGAAGTGACGTCCTTCAAATAAGATGTTAAACCATGGTGTTGCCTGTTTATTCAGGTCATTAAAGATTCCACGACGTTCTTTGTCAGAGAAGGATATTTCTCTTGGTATTCTGGTCAACAATCCCCCCCCAAAAATGGTCATTCACTTTATGATGATGTCACACTTTTCTGGCACAAATAGGCGATACGTTTACCTACAAAATACACAATCGACAGTTTACAGTAAATCCTGTAAAGAGATGTTTTGATGCGCCAACAAGGTGCTATAAAAATATTTATCATATAGCATTTGTTTTCAGTTGAGAAAGGATTCAACATTTATGTGATGCTGTTTAAGCTAAATTAATAATTATAGGTTGAAGCAGAAATAATGCACGTCAACAAGAGAGGGAGGGAAGGGAAAGACTAGTAATCATATCGTCCTTCCTGGCATCTGTTGTCCTTCCTGGCATCTGGTTCCCAATAATATTGGCAGAGGCCTTGAAGTAGGTTACCTAATCACACACCTGAATGGGGTATTAAAGGGCAGGAAGGATCTCAGTCACAACACTTTACAATTTTTTCCTGTGAATTACTTTTAGATGCAAGTCTAAATTACCGGCAAACTCGGGGAAATCCAGGAGGTGCGTGGGCCCAACCATGCAGGATTATCGACATTTTACTGTATGGCGCTTTTCATGTCTTCTAAACGTCTCCAAGTGTTTCACAGAATATATTGTAAAGTGAATTGATTGCATATTTATGGGCGAAACGCGGCAGCCAATTGCATGCAGCAATGTTCCACAAACAGTCAATTCACTTTACAGGATATTCTGTGAAGTGCTTTGAGATGTCTAGAAGACATGAAAAGCACTATATCAAATGCAAGGATTAGATAATCTCCTACTGTTGATATCAAAGATGCCATATAAATGTAAATGAATACTTTAAATACATTTGTTGTATTAGTTGTATTGAAAGATAGTTTTCATGTTACATTGTTTGATGCTGAAGATGTATGACTCAAAGGCCTATTTTATACAGTTCTCTCAATTTAAAGATATGTTGCATGATCCCATTTTTTGATAAAGCTAAATAGCTGACTGCATTTCATTTAAATGCAAATATTCCTCCTTGCTGACAGCGTGCTTTTGTTTACAGGTGATGCTGATCTAATAAAGTCTTTCTTGATGATTCATGAGTCCTGCAGAGAGTATGGAGCTACTCCACACAGATACATGATTTTCTTGGATGTGTACAGCTCTATTTATACTACCAAAAAAACTGACCTTATGAAACAGCAAAGTCACTTGCAGGTATGTTATGAGACCAGGACCAATGAACCAATTAGCAATTATTACTTAAGATTGAATAGGACCAAATAAATTAAAAGTTTCATCTGGTTTGGCATTAAGTTACTGAGCTTTACAGACATTTATTATTATTTGTATTGACACATAAAGAACATGCTATATAATAATAATAATAATAATAATCCTTGTATTTGATATAGCACTTTTACGACTTATAGACGTCTCAAAGCACTTAGTTATAATTATGATTGTGTTTTATTTTAGCACATCACCATTGGGGAAATGTTTTTTTGTTGAATAGGCCTAATGGCAGCCGTCATCCAAGTTGACCTTGTAGCTGATCATTGAAACTAAACCATTTGTCTCATGGCTGACTTAATATAATTAATCTTGTGGTAGTGAGTTTTGCAGTTGGTCAAAGGTAACCAAGTATGGTCAAATAGATGCTTTTTGGAGTTTTCTAAAGGCATCTTGAGAAATAACAAGGCAAAGTGGTTTTGCAATCATGCTTCAGAAGTCAGTGGCATCGTGACTGAAACCTTTGACAACAATTGGTGGAGTGAAGGAATTGATGAGCAAAGAGTAAACCAGAGTCAGAAGAGCTGAGGTCATTGGAATATTGGGCTGCAAAAGATTGCATTGGTAGAAGGAGCAATTTGCAGGTCAGGACAAGAATGTTAAGCTTGATCCACTGGATCTACTTAATGCAGTCGCCACACATCAGTGGCTTACAATGTAGAATACTTGGTCATAAATATCCAAATGTGAGAGCAAGTCCCTAATGTACTTTGTGGTAAGTATTGGTTAGTCTGTAGTGGTTCCAAGGTTGTGAAGATTCTGTTTACTAAAATCTGCTTGAAATAACTTCAATTGAATGGAAGTACATATTTACCAATTTGACAAAACATTCATATGTATAAAATAGATATTCAAATCTAGTTTTAAAATTCAGTGGCCATATATTTAAATTGTTTTGGCAGAAGTTTCCAAAGTAGTGTTCGACTTGTTATGACAGTAATGAAAAAACAATAGTTTGCATTTATATAGTGCTCCTCATGCAAATTAGTGTCTTGGAGCACTGAAGAAGGAAATGTATTCAAATGTATTCTATTTGATGTTTGCTTCTACAGGCTGGGGTTTCTAAGCTAAATGAAGCCAAAGCACTCGTTGATGAACTGAAGAGAAAGGCAGCAGAACAAAGCGTATTGCTGAAAACCAAGCAAACAGAAGCTGATTCAGCCTTGCAAGAGATCACAGTATCCATGCAGGTACTACACCTTGACATCATAAATTTTGTTTAGTGCAACCATATTCTGAACCCCAACTCTCATACACACATCAGAAATCTCCATCATTACTGTATCTGTGTATGTAGCAAAATGTTCCACTCCACTTGATTGGTGAACTTACAAATAAAAATAATCTACACAATTTATAATACATTATGTATAATGTGTTGAGTAGTTGCATAATTTTGAGCCTTCTAATTTTTTTATTCAAGAAGAAACAGCTTAAAGTAGGTGTTTCTTTGGCCGAACCATCCTTGCTTTTGGTTGCTGTTATCTCCCACTCAGCTCTGCAAACATCTCCTTAGGTCTGCTCCAGATAGCCAAGATCTTTGTTTACTTGTTTTAGAGATATTGGGAAACTTATTGTAAACTCAGGAACAGGAGATATATTCACTAGAAATAATTTTTTCTAACACGGATGATTTTCCCATGCACTCTATACCAATATTCTTCAAGTTCTAGCCAATTCCGTAACTCATGTTTTGGATGAAGGTCTGTCAGAATGGTTTTCTGTAGTTACAGGTCACTTGCTAAACTATTGAGGAAGTTGTTTTAAATTAACATATGATGGATCTCTCTCCTACAGGTAACTGGTATTACCTCAAGACCAAGTCCCCGTCTTTGAAATTAGTTATGACTGCTGGGACAATAGAAAAGTGCGGACATATTTGCAAAACAATTGTGGTGCACTTTGCGAATTTTGTGGGAAATTGCTGAGGTCTGACATGCTAGATTTTGAGCAGAAATTGCAGGGTTTGATTGGGACTAATGAGATACATTTTACTGCTATATTTTTTGTTTAATGGTAATACCACATTAGATTGCTGAATTTTTTTAATTAATTGCTTCTTTAAGAAAAACTGTTATTGTGAAGCGCTCTGAGACGCTGTCTGGTGTGGAGGGCACTATATAAATCCAAGTTATTGTTATAAGGAGAGCTCAGTAAATAATGACCAGACATTTTAAAGAAATGGAACCTTTCCATTCCCACATGTGCACTATGTGGGGGTGAGATATTTGGGGCAAAGAGAAACTAATTGATGTTATAAAGGTGTGAACATGTTTGTAATAGCACAGAAGATGTATGTCAAGCACAGTGCTTATTCTAAATCATGGATATTTTCACTTCAATTTTGGATACAAAACAAAGATTAATATTCCAGGCACTTGAAGAAGCCTATTTCAACTTATCATGGTTAGATAACAATATTATACACAAGTGCAAATGAGATGTGTGTATATTGCTTGTCACTTTCATAAGTTTAATACATCTTTTAGAGCTACATTACTTAGAAAATGATGACTGGGGCTAAATGTAATATATGAATGCTGTCTTTCTTGTCAGAATGCCAGTGAACAGAAAACTGAAATGGAACAAATTAAACAGAAAATTGCTGAGGAGGTCGTGAAGATTGAGAAGCGTAAGAGTGTAATTGAAAATGAGCTTAAGGAAGTCCAGGTAAGGGTATTTTAATCGTTCACTGTTGTATTGTGTCCAGAAAATTGAAAGGATTTGTCATTTTTTAAAAATGACTAAAATGAATGAAGAATGAATTTTCGATAGTTTAGGATTTGGAAATAATTTAGCCAAACATTTAGAGAAGGGATTTGGAGAGACAGAAGCTTGTGTACTTCTGCACAGACTTGTTGGGTCAAATGGAGTGTTTCCGTGCTGTAATATTCAATGTACAGTAAAAACTTCTTTATCCGGCACCCAACCAACCGGAACGATCAACCAACCGGTATCTCCCAATACAATTCACCATTCCAACAACAACAACAACAACAATTTACATTTATATAGCGCCTTTCACGTCGGGAGGACGTCCCAAGGCTCTAAACAAGAGGCGTGTGACCCGAGCTGGGAGGGGAGTGTTTGGGAAGGGGTGAAACACGAAGGGGAGGTAAAAGAGTTCGGGATGGAAAAAAAGGCACGATCGAAGAGGAAAGTCTTCAAACCGGCCTTGAAAGAGGAAAGGGAAGAGGCGAAACGGAGGGATTGAGGGATGGCATTCCATAAGGTGGGAGCGGAGAAACTGAAGGCCCAGTGGGGCGGTTCGGGCGGGGGGCTTGGAGCAGGCCAAGTCCTGTTGAACGGAGGGTGCGGGTGGGCGTGTAGGGGGAGAGTAGATCGGCTAGGTAGGATGGGGCAAGGTATGAGATCCAGCAACCGGATCTCATACCGTAGCCATCCGGGACACTCGCAGTATGCTCACTTTGAGCATGCGTGTGCATGCGAACTTATTAAACTTACCAAACTCTGGAATGCTTTTTTACTGATCACTGGAATGCTTTATTGGTAAGTATCCATACAATATTCTGTTATTATTTAGTCTATTATTAATATGGTATGTTTTAAAATAAGTTAATTTTTTGTGTAGGATTTTCGGCAACTTGCCACTCGAATATCTGGCATATTTAATGAACTGGCAACGGTCAGTTCCCGAGGGTGCCGGATAACAAAGCTTTTGCTGTAATTCTATCCAATTTGAAGATGTTAAATTATCTATACTTATTTAAAATATAAATGTTTATATTTTTTATATTGATAATTATTTCCTGTGCAGGCAGCTTATAGAGTTGTGATATTGTTATCTCTGGAATCAGAACTGAAATCTATATGCATTTACAATAATAAAGCCCACATTTTTCACATTTGATTAATTCCCCTTGAACTCCTAGTACACACCGCTTGTGATACCTTAGCCCACTTGCAGATCTAAGATAATGTCACAGGATTCTTTGAGGTGCAGGATTGGGTAGTGATTTCACTTTGTATCTCTCTGTGTGAGGAATTTAAGAGGTTGCTGGAGGTAGCTGGAACCTGCATGTTGCCCAAGATTAGTGATGTTTTATGTAGTATGCAACAAAACTTAATCCTATTTTTGAGTATTTGCACCTCATTTCACTATAAATTGCTTCATGGTGGTAAGCATTATTGGCAGTAATAATAACAATGATGATAATGCTTGTAATTAAAACACACCTTTTCACATTAGGTGGATGCTTCACAACTTCACTTCGAACTAAGTACACAGCACAATTGCCCACAAACATTCGGGAAATGATTGGCCAATTTTATCTTGGGAATTGTTGGCCAGGACACTGGGAGAAACTCCCTTCTCTTTTCGAGTAGTGCCATGAGATCTTTAGCATTCACCTGAAAAGCTCTACAGGACATCAATCTATCGTCTGATGTGAAGGATGGCATCTCCAGCAATGTAGGGCATTGTATTGGAGTTTCAGCCTAGATGCTCTGATCTTGAACCCATAGGTTTGTGACTTGGAGGCAAGAGTGCTATAGACTGAGCCAAACTGACACCACAGCTACACATTCAAGCTTGTAAACAGATTTCTGGGACATCTTCAGAGGAACTGAGCTAATCACTCCTTTCACAACCTACGAGATGCTGAGGCCAAATGTAACTTCCACAAGCACTCCCGTTGAAGTCGGCTTTCTGAGTACAGTCTAGTGGTTAATCCTGGTTCCGTCAATAGGAGGAATTGGGAGAGGGAAAATTTAACTTACAAAATGTTAAAAGTTATAAAAAATAGGTTAAAAGTTATAGCTACAGTTTAATCTATGACAACAACAACCATGGCTGTTCATTTTGTTCCCTTCAGCCTCTGGTGGATGAAGCCAAACGAGCAGTGGGGAATATAAGGCCAGAATCTCTGTCAGAAATCCGGTCCCTGCGCATGCCCCCTGATGTAATCAGAGACATTTTGGAAGGTGTATTGCGGTTAATGGGTATATTTGATACTTCATGGGTCAGCATGAAGAGGTGAGAATACATTAGTATAATAATACAGTTACTCCCAGTGATATTTAGATGTTCTAACTCTATTAAACCAGAATGTTATACTGTTATTACAACAAATACACTGTTTAGCATTTGGGGGTTAATGATCTTTTGTTTCATAGTTATTATGACTTGTTTAGTTTTGCGCCTGTGTTGTACTCGCTAACCTGAATGGGAAAACAGTTTTCCCATTACATCCAATCGTAACATTGCTAGAGTGGTAGAATAAATCACATTGCATTCAAACATCCCTTTGGCTTGCTGTAACAATCCCAATTTAATTGTAATGTCAGATAAACAAGTATGCTACTGTATTTGTAATTGTGCTTGTTTGGGAGTATTTACATTTGTGACTCCAATATAATTTGCTATAGTTGACCCACTTTGATAGTACACACACACACACACACACACACACACACTATGTTCCTATATGAATACAGTATATACTTTAAATAAAACCTTGCACATAGCAATGACTTTCAAGTCAAATTGTGAGGAAAATGTATTTAAAAGCTTTAATAGATTATAAATTAAGAAGGTCAGCTTTTCGGTTCATGAGTAGGTTTGTATCTGATGTGATTAAATGCACTCTTCTCAACCATTACATTTTGATTGCAACTCATTATTTTTGTTATCAAACCTATGTATCAATTAAATATTAATCAAATACGTTGTACCTATTACACTCTGTTCATTTCTAACTTAGTGGTCAAAAAGTAAGGTACTTTACTATAACATTCTCATAAGAAAACCAATGTAGTGTTGGTGTTACAGCTGTTTTCAGTAAACCAATTATGGCTTTTAAGAATATTAATATTACAGCATATGGATTTCTAATGTATTATTTCATGTTGACCATTCTAGTTTCTTGGCGAAACGGGGAGTGAGAGAAGAGATTGCGACTTTTGATGCTTGGAGTATCAGTAAAGAAATCCGAGAGAGTGTGGAGGGACTTTTACAGAAAAATGGTGCTTCATTTGACCCAAAGGTACAGTTGATAAATAACATGAGAAGATTGATAGTGCCTTATTGCAGTTTGTTAGAGACATTTAAATGAATGACTGCTAATAAATAAGAAATTACTATCAGAATTGCTTGCTTCTCATATTTTCCTGTCAGCACCATAAAGTATGAAGAACAATAATTTGTTAGAATCATGTGTAGCTGAATTGATCTGAGGCTGAATTTATTTACTCCATTTGTTTTACTTGTGAAATTTGACAAATGTGCTATCAATTTGGTAACAAATTACAGAATGCCAAACGTGCAAGTGCTGCGGCTGCTCCATTGGCTGCATGGGTCCGAGCTAATGTGAAATATTCCTATGTGTTAGAGAAGATTCAGCCTCTGGAAAAGGAACAGGCTACTTTAGTTGAGTAAGTATTGCAGGATCATTTGCAATATTTTTACATATATATAAAAAGACTAAATCAAGGTATACCATTATTAATAAATAGAATTTCATTAACCTCTAACCTAAATAAAATAAATATTTGGAAATTACTGTGGTTTATTTTTCAGTATTTCATATAATTCCTGAGTACTTTTTGCATTATCTAATATCTACAATTTTGTACCTTCGTGATGCGGAGACCATCTTGGTGCTTTCTAAATAAATCTTTGCTATTATCCAGATATAGAATAATTGATACATGGGAATGGGTTACAAGACTATTATTTAATTGAGGGATTCAGATATTTTCCTTCGGAGAAGTTTAGCAGTTTTATACAAGCATTTAGAATGCAGAAAATAGGTTAAAGGCTTTAACACATCCTTTATTTGGTTTACCGTAATATACATGGGTATAGAATTGTAATTCAAGATTTTTCAATTACAGGATCTCTTTATCATATCCATTTTGATCATGTATACACTGAACAGAATAAAACACTTTCCTGACTTTAAAACTGGTTTATCAAACAACATTGCAGACAGAATTACAATATATTATAAGGAAATTGCACAGAACTGTAATATATTGTGCCTTGAAGTTTATCAGTTGTTCAGTGGCAGAAATTTTCTTTAGTTGCAATATGGGTCACATTAATAAAATATAATATTGCATCCTTTAGTTAGGTTTAACTTTGGCAAAATATGCTGTTCTAAGCTGCTTTTTAAAACAACTGGAAGCTTCCTTTGGTTTCCTCAGCAGGCAGCAGAAGCAGTCCCTCGAGTGGAAATGATGAATTAATTCATTCCAGTGCGACTCACATACCTAAAACAACATTGAATTATCTTGATGAGTGCTCAGGCCAAATAAGACAGTCAAATGTTGATTTGGATAAATAACTGAGTTTGAGATCAGGTCCACCTACTGTGTTGGTCTGATAGCCTAAAAAGTGGTCGGATTTTTAGCAACCAGGGACTGATGTGCAGTTATACATTTCTACATTCAAAATGTGAGAAATGAAGGAGGTGGAGAAAGTTTAGTAGTAATTCTATTTCATGTTAACCAAATCAATTAAGTTTGAAGGATATTTAAATATAAAGCAATGTAAAACAGTATGGAAAAGAAAATAGTGGATGACACATAGGCTGCTTGGAATTTGTGACAAATTTCTGTTTCAAATATAATGGGCAAAGAAGAAATGGAATAGATATACAGCTCCCTGGGGCCAAGATCACGATGAGTAATTCTCTCTACATCTAACAAAGCTTGCAGAGGTGATTGGTATTCTCATTATAATTATAATTATAATAATCCTTGCATTTCATACAGTGCTTTTCACGTCTTCTAGACTTCTCAAAGTGCTTCACAAAACATACTGCAAAGTGAATTGACTGTATATATATATGGGCGAATAGATACTATAGAAGTAAGGGGACGAAAAGCTGCTTAGCTGTTTTTCAAACAGCTCCATCAACAAACACAATGAAACATGTAGCATTCCTATATGGGATCTCTGAGGAAAAATAATTTTGTAGACAGTAACATAATGGTTGCAATCACAAGGTATTGGAACAGTAGATGACATTTTAAGTGCTCAGATACCCAAACATTCCATCCGTGTAAATTCTTTGATGCTCCATAGTGAAACATTCCTAAGATTTATGTTTTTTTGCTGAGATGTTAAAATGCTGTAGATGACACATGCACATAGGCCTGTTGCTTTGCATCATATTGTAAACTATATTCAAATGGAAAATAATTTCAACTTTGTATTCTGTAAATAGGAATCTAAAGAGAACTGAAGAGAGGAAACAGAATTTGGAGACCAAGCTCAACAGTGTGGGACAGAAAGTGGCTGAACTTAAAGAAAAGTAACTTTACTTGACCACATTTTTCTGGAAATAGTAATAAAAATCACGCATGTTAATGAAGTGAACACCAGTACCTGAAGCTGACATACTGTTTCATTTCACAAGGTTCCAAACCAGAACGACTGAGGCTGCCAAACTGGAAGCAGAGGTGAATAAAGCTCAGGAGACAATTGAGGCGGCAGAAAAGCTGATTGGCCAGCTTGACGGAGAGCACAGACGGTGGAATGCACAAGTAGGTTTAGTAATTTACATTTGATTTAATGACTTGGCGTGTTTCACTATGGCAACCTTCGAATTTGCCATAATTATTTACGCCCATATAGCTTAATACTGTACCACGGAAAAGATGTTGGTAACCCAGCAGGTCTGTTAATACCAGCAAAATGGCCTCTGTGCTGTAAAAATCTATGTCGTTTTGATAATCAAATCAAGCTTGGATTGGTAAGCATTATTGGCCAGAGGTAGCAGCAAAGGTCATAATTTAATAGAGTTTCTTTTTTAGGCTTTCAGTGTTATGCTAAAATGCTATCACTTATTAAGTCAATTTCAGAGAGGCTAATTTTGGGTGATTAATAGATAATAGATATTTAAATTGTCAAAAAATGCTTGGATCAGCTTGTTGTGTTCCCACACTCTGGAACGCCATCCCACAGTCACTTTGTCTCACTTCTTCCCTTGTGTCCTCCTCCCTCAAGGCCCTCCTTTTTAATCGTGCCTTCTGCCTCTCTTCCATCACTTTCCCTACCCTGCCATCTACTCTGCCCCTACCCTTCTGAGATAAAAGGCGCTCTATAAAGGTAATTTTGTTGTTGTTGTGATCTTGCAGTTGTGTTTTAAATTCATTTTCCTAGGATTAAGACATCAAAGGGAAATAATGTGAAAGGTACATTGTGCAGTAATTTGAATTGTGCTTAGATCCATTTGTACTACACCAGGGGGTCCAAAGCTTTCTGGAATTGAGGCCCTGTGACATTGACTGAGGACTTGCTGTGGGAAAGTGAGGCAGGTCAGCTGGATGGGCAGGAGCCCCCTTGGCTCTGGTGCTGATTTGTGCTGATCCCCAGACTCTCACTGGAAGCTTGATGAAGTGCTTGGAGTAATTCCTCATCAGATGAACTGTACTGTGAGTTACTGTCTTTGGGCTGAGAGGTTATAAGGTCATCAAGATTTTTGGGTAGATCAGAACTAGCGTGGCCTTCTGGGGGTACTCATCAGAAGCTTATCCATGGGACTAGCTTTGTCCTCTGTAGAGTGATCTCTACCTGGAGCTCCAGACACAACAACAAAATTACATTTGTATAGTGCCTCTCACATCAGGAGGACGTCCCATGGACAGTTACTGCTTCAGATCCGAGCTGAGGTGGGTGGGGGTGGGGAGGGAAGGGGGAGGGGAATTAGGAGTTGCAATGGATCCATTGAAGAGGAGAGTTTTGAGGCGAGACTTGAAGGAGGCCAGGAGGGGGCGAGGTGGAGGGAGTGCGGGATGGAATTTCAGAGGTTGGGAGCAGAGTGGCTGAAGGCTCACCCGTCGATGCTGGGGCGGGTCGGTTGGGGGATGGGGAGCAGGCCAGAGCCTGCTGAGCGGAGGGGACAGGCAGGTTGGTAAAGAGATAGGAGGTCACTGATGTAGTGTGGGGCGAGGCTGCGGAGAGCTTTAAATGTGAGGACCAGGATCTTGAATTGGATCCTCTGGATGATGGGATGCCAATGGAATTGGGCGAGGATGTGGGAGATGGGGTCATGGAATTTGGAACGGTAGAGGACACGGGCCGCAGAGTTCTGGATTATCTGCAGGCTCTGGAGGGAGGAATTGGGAGTGCCGACCAGCTGGGCATTTGCATAATCGAGCCAGGATGTAGTGAAGGAGTGGATGAGTGTTTCAGTGGTTTTGGGGGTGAGGTAGTGGTGGAATCAGGCAATGTTGCAGAGATGGGGAAAGGTAGAGCGAGTCATTGCTTGGATGTGGGGGAGGAAAGACAGTTGAGGTTCGAACAAGACACCTAGGTTCCTGACTGGCTTGGTGAAGTTGAGTATGCAAGCAGGAAGGTTGATGCTGCCAGCACCTGATGCAAGAAGGCGCTGGCGCGAACCAATCAGTGGGGCCTCGGTCTTGTTGACATTCAACTGTAGAAAGAAAGCACTGTAGGTTGCCCATCTCTTCTGCAATTCTATACATCTCATGGAGAATTTGTTTACTTCAGAGATTAGTAGCCATGTAATCTCCACAACAACAAGAACAAAATTACATTCATAGGGTGCCTTTCATGTTGGGAGGACGTCCCAAGGTGCTGAACAGTCAGGGTTCTGGACCCAAACATGGGGGAGGGGCAGGTTAGGGGGAAGAGGAGGGAAAGAGGTGGGAGGGCAGCAGAAGGCACGATCAAAAACGCGGGTCTTGAGACTTGAAGGAGGCAAAGGAGGAAGCGAGGCAAAGGGACTGTGGGCTGGAGTGTGGGGGCAGAGAGGCTAAAAGCCCGGCCACCGATAATAGGGCGAGTTGGGCGGGAGAAATGGAGCAGACTGGAGCCCACTGAACGGAGGGAGGAACAGGTTATCAGCAGGTCAGAGAGGTAGGAGGGGGCAAGGCCATGGAGGGCCTTGAAAGTGAGGACAACGATCTTGAATTTGAAGAGGAAGGGGAAAGATGACCAAAGCTCAGTCAAAAAGCTGCCTTTATTATTATTATTGAGCCTGTTTGAACAATGGGGTGAGTTTGAGAGGCTCCATTTCCAAAGAGTAGTTGAAAATGGTTGAAAACTCCTCTTTCTTCGGAATCTCTGCGAATGGACAGCACTTCATAGTGTACGCATTTACTCCTTCAAATTTCAGTATTCATTGCACTTTATATTAGACACCATCTGCTATTTGTTAGTTCACCTGCTTGTTTAATTGCTGTAGATCTCCTTGAAATCTGTTTATCATCCTGGCTGTTTATGGAGCATTGCTGGTGTAAATTGGCTTGTGAGTTTGCCAACTTTTACTCCACTTTACAGTAAAATCCTATGAAAGGCTCAATAACACAATAGGTTACTATTTCAAATACAAACATTATTATATTGCTATTCACTTGCCCACATTGGTGTCAACCCTTTGTAAAAGGCGTTTTGTATTCAAACAAATTGATGAATATTAGAATAGATAGACTAGTGCATGACTCTGCTAGTGACTCCCACCCCCGCCTGTACCACTGAGACAGCCTTTATCGGAGTTAAAAAATTATGTTTTTTGTCTCTATTTCTTTCTGAGCTCTGCCACCTTGTCTTTCTGAACTTCTGCTCTGGCTTTGACAAGTTGGCTATGCCATTTTCTTCGATCGTCTTTCCAACCCTCATCCATTCAGTGGAACTGCACTGACCTGGTTCAAGTCCTGCTTGACCCACTACTATAATTTCTTCTCTTTCCGTCTTCATATCGTCAAGGTCAATCATTGCCCTCCTTTTTCTCAATACCATGCTTCCCTCTTGGTAACATCATCTGTAGGCATCATATATGAGGTTGATATGTGGTAAATTTTCACATACTTGTATGACTCAAAAATCGACATATTCTGGAGTCCTGTAGCTCAGTGGTTAGAGCACATGTCTTACGTGTGAGACCTGTGTTGAAATTCAGGCAGGTCAGGGTGAAACCTTGGGCAGGTTTCCTTACTCCACATGCCTAATATCCCTAAAAAAACAACACTATGATAAAAATTGGTCATTTCAATCAACGATTGTTTGTGGGACACTGTTGTGGCCATGTGGGGGCAGGGTGGGGGGCAATATAGGAACAGGAGGAGTTCATTTAGCCACTCAAGCCTGTTAATAATCCTTGCAAAAAAATCCAACAATAATAAAAATTAGTCATTTCAATCCATGACTGTTTGTGTCGTGGATTGCTGTGTGCAATTGGCTGCGGCGTTTCGCCCACAAATATACAGTCAATTCACTAACAGTATATTCTGTGAAGCGCTTTGAGATGTCGATAAGATGTGAAAAGCGCTATATCAAATGCAAGGATTATTATTATCTCTATTGTTCATAGCTTCAAGATGCAATCTTGTGTGAAGGATTTCTATAAATGCAAATTGTTGTTGATGTTCAGTGTTTTAAGATAAAGGACCAAGCTCTAGGGCTTAGTCATTTTTATGATTTTTTTACTAAATGAAAATTAGATGAATAATGCATAGAGTATTTCTGTATAATTGAGAAAAGTCTATTAATCACATAATGTTTAATTATTGAGACACATGAGAACCTGCTTCAATTATTTTCACCTTCTCTCTGCAATTACTCCAAACCTATTACTGTTGAATCAGAGTCTGTCCATTTCTTTTGTGAACATTTCAACTGGATACCCTTTTTTTTAAAAAAAGCTGCAGTGGTAGATGAAACAATGAAAAAAATTAATCATCTGAGACAGAATGTTAATGTAAAATCCTACATTTTTCCCCTCTTTTTCCTCACCTGAAGGTAATAATAATCCTTGCATTTGATACAGTGCCGTCTTTCATGATGGGAGGATGTCTCAAATTGCAGGATTTACTATAAAGTACAGTGACTATATTTTATGTCGGCAATTAAAAAAAAAAAGTGTTTGGATATGTATGGTTCTATAGGCTCGGCTGCCCTCTAATACGTTGGCGAAACAATGATCGTTCATGTCTGAGTGTTGGCAAGCTATTAAACTTTGGAGGCAATGTGACTGAGTCTCATCCACATACACAGCAATAGGAAATTCCAGCTAATTAAAAATAACAAGCATACAAATTCCTCCACAGTAAATTCAGTGGAAGCTCTTTGGGACATCCTCCAGACATAAAAGGCGTTATAGCAATAGTAAGGATTACTGTAGTTTAAAAAATCTTGTCAAAGGTTAAAATGACCACTATCTGCTGATCGTAGTCTGAAATTCCAGCTGGGTTATGTTGTAGCATTCATTGATGCTGTATTAAATGCTGATCTGATAGATTACTTCTGTTAATTCAGATGAATGCATTCATTTAAAATAACTGCAGAAGCTTCACAGGAAGCTAGACTCACAGATCCATCAATAAAAAAAAGTGTTGAATTGTAGGAAGATTTAAAAACTGACTTAATGAAATTCAGTTTGTGTTGAGAAAAACTCATTCATTTAGAATCTAAACAATCGAAGGCTAAACAGGGCAACATTTGCAAACCAACTTTAACAATTGCTGCCACCATCTATCATTCATATATATAGAATGATCCTTTTTTGAATTTTGTGTTACAGTTTTCTCTTGCATTGAATGCTCCGTAACATTGCCAGACTCCGCCACTGCCATTCCCTTAGGCTGCCGAAATCCTCACCCATGCATTCGTCACATCAAGGCTTGGCTATGGGCACTCCTTCCTCGTTGGCCTTCCCAGCTCTTCCCTTCACAAGTTGCAGAACATCCCAAACTCTGCAGCTTGTGTCCTCTCCCACACGAGGCTCTGTGACCCCATCACTCCCACCTTCGCCTCGTATGATACTTGATCTGGCAGTTGGATTGTGAAATGACATTAAGTCGTGTGATTGAAGTAGGCAGATTTGAACAGTAGCAGCTTTCAAAAACTTTTCATTCTCTAGATGATTAACCATCTCACAAACCACCAGGCGTTTAGACATAGACCCATAGTGTTACAGCCCATTAACTGGCTCTTCCACTCCTCAAGTCTATATTGGTAATTTTTGATCATGAACAATCTAATCCCACTCTCCATCTCATTACACACATCCTTTAATATTCTCCTTTTCAACCATCTAATTTTCTTTTTAAATAATTTATGGACTCTGCTTCTATTACAATTTTTTGTCATATTCTAATCATACACTGAACAATTTTTTTCTTATCTGCAAATCTTTTCGTGATTATCTTAAATTTGTGACTGCTTTTCTGTTACTGATTCAACAAACAGTGGACATAATCTTATTGAACCTGCCTTTATCCTTTATACTCTTGACTGCCAGGTTGTCTTTGGCAATCGGGGGAGGGTCAAGGGGAAGGGAAAGGTTCAACAGCAAAAAAGATTTTGTTATGAAGAATTGTGGGAAATTGGGAATGAAATTCATGGTTTTCGAAAATAATACGTAATTTCATATTTAAATTGTAAAATTTTGAAATGTTTTCATAGTCTATTGCTGGGTGAAATTTTGAGCCTTGGTGAGTAAGGCTTGGCTGTAGTGTCTCCCGTTGTAAAATAACAGCAGCTGTGAACTCGTACATGAAGATTGGTTATTTGAACCAAGGACTGCCACTCCCACTATGAACCATACTCGATCATGGGTCTCCATCATCACAAGGAGTTTGAGGGTTGAAAATTATGATAATAGTGTTGTTGAGCGTCTCAAAACATTTTACAGGATTTTGCTGTGCAGTGAAATTACTGTATTTGCAGGCAGTGGAGAAAAGTAAAAGAAATTGATTTTTTTTTCTGCTTTTATACTTTCAGGTAGCAGAGATAACAGAGGAATTAGATACCTTGCCAAAGCGAGCACAACTAGCTGCTGCTTTTATTACCTATCTATCTGCAGCTCCAGAAGATCGTAGAAAAGCGAGTTTGGAGGAATGGATGAAATTATCGGGACTTCAAAGTAAATATTTTATATTGATAGACATTCTCTTGTGTCTCATATGTTACTTTTTACATCTCTCAAATTCCACATTTAACTTGTATTTAAAACAACTGTAATCTATTATCTGTATGTTTTTATCTGCAATAGCACAAACTGGTTTTCAACAGCTTTATGGGTAAATTCATCCTTAGTTTTACACCATGGGGTGCTGTAACTGTAATGGTTCATAATTAGGAAATTATACAGAATGCAAACATAATGAAATCGACCACTGGAGCCAGACAGATACTGAACGCATGGAGTTTACAATTGGTTCATTACTACAGGAGAAAACATCAGTGAACTCCAGCATCAATCTCTCTCCACCACTAACTGACAGAGGGTCAGTGATACCTGGATGTGCACACAGTGTCCTGCATCACCTCTGTGCCTTCCTGCTACTCGTATCTCCAGCCTGATCAAGCACTCACACCACCATAGTATTCCAGGCACCACAACAGCTCCGACCTGGCCTTGTGCCAAAGCCTTAAGCTTCCTTTAATTCCCTCCAACTCTGTCATGACCAGGTCCCTGCTTTGGTCCTCTCTGAGCAAGTGTAACTTTAGGCGTGACTCCGAGCTGGGGGGAGGGGTGAGGTGGCGGCAAGCACGGTCGAAGAGGAATGTATTCAGGCCAGACTTAAAAGAGGGGAACAGAGCCTGAGGTGAGAGACTGGTTGACTGTCGGCCAGCAAGGGGTAGAGGAGAGGAAAATGAGTGACAGACGTTTGGCTTGGCATTGTGGAGGGCTGTCGACTTCAAGATGTTCAGACTCCTGTTCAAATCATTCACTCCTCCTTGGTGCCTCCCTACCTCTCCGATCTGCTCACTCCCTAATCCACCACCCAGTACCTCCGATCGTCCATAACACCCTACACCCCACCATCGGGGGTCACGCTTT
Organism: Hydrolagus colliei; assembly: GCA_035084275.1. Lineage (NCBI taxonomy): Eukaryota > Metazoa > Chordata > Chondrichthyes > Chimaeriformes > Chimaeridae > Hydrolagus > Hydrolagus colliei. The sequence continues at coordinate 12,470,308 of CM068745.1, forward strand.
CAGTCACTACGCTCCCAAACTCTGGAACACTCTCCCTCAATCCTTCCATCTTGCCCCCTCTCTCCCCTACTTCAAGTCCTGCCTGAAAACCTTCCTCTTTGACTGTGCTTAAGGCCACTTCCCCCCAACCTCCCAGGCTTGGAGTCGGGTTTTGCCATGGTTAAGCCTGGTGGGTGCTTTATACGTCCAAGTTGTTCTTGGTGTTGTTAATTTGGTACTTTAGGTAAGCAATATAGAAATTGTAAAAATAACATCAGAGTATAATTGTAACAGCTCTTGCCTGCTGTAAAAGTGGTAGCATTAGATTGGTATGAAACTTTTTTCGCCTTCTTTCTTCCCAGAACCCCTCAAAGTAATTATTCCCAACTGAAATGAAAGACTGTGTGTTAAAGAGTCTATCTTCGCCCACAAATGTAGTCAATTCACAGTCTTCACAAAAGAAAATGATACAGCCAATGCCATGGTATTAGAGGAGAGGGTAGGAGAAATGGATAGAATAATTATAACCAGAGAGGAAGTGCTAAAAAGGTTGACGTCGCTCAAGGTGGATAAGTCACCTGGTCCGGATGGGATGCACCCTAGGTTACTAAGTGAGGCACGGGAGCAAATAGCAGGGACTCTGGCCACGATCTTTCAATCTTCCTTGGACACAGGGGTCGTGCCAGAGGACTGGAGGATAGCTAATGTTACTCCCTTGTATAAAAAGGGGCAGAAGGACAAGCCTGGTAACTACAGACCAGTCAGTCTAACGTCAGTAGTGGGCAAACTTCTAGAGTCCATAATCAGGGACAAGGTAGATCTTCACTTAGAAAGATATAGGCTAATAAAGGACAGTCAACATGGATTTGTTAAAGGCAAATCTTGCCTTACAAATCTGATAGAATTTTTTGATGAGGTAACGGAATGGGTGGATAATGGTAGCGCAGTTGATGTAGTTTACATGGACTTTCAAAAGGCATTTGACAAAGTGCCACATGAGAGACTTATTATGAAATTAAAGGCCCATGGCGTAAAAGGGACAGTGGCAGCGTGGATCCACAACTGGCTGCGAGACAGAAAGCAGAGAGTTGTAGTGAGCGGCTGTTTTTCAGATTGGAGGGAAGTGAGCAGTGGTGTGCCACAGGGATCGGTTTTGGGACCATTGCTGTTTGTAATCTACATCAATGATCTGGACTTGGGTGTACGGAGTACAGTTTCCAAGTTTGCAGATGACACTAAGTTAGGGAGAATAGTAAACAGTGAGGAGGATAGTAGCCATCTGCAAGAGGATATAGACAAATTGGTAAAGTGGGCAGACACATGGCAGATGAAGTTTAATGCAGAGAAGTGTGAGGTGATGCATTTTGGGAGAAGAAATGAAGGGAGGCAATATAGGCTAGATAGTACAATTTTAAATGGTGAAAAGGAACAGAGAGACCTGGGGATTTGTGTTAGTGACTCGTTGAAGGTGGCAGGACAGGTAGACAAGGCTGTTAAGAAGGCATATGGGATACTAGGCTTTATAAATAGGGGTATAGAGTACAAAAGTCAGGAAGTGCTGACTAACCTCTATAGGACTTTGGTGAGGCCTCAGCTGGAATACTGTGTTCAATTCTGGTCACCACACTACAGAAAGGATGTGAAGGCATTGGAAAGGGTACAACGAAGATTTACTAGGATGGTGCCAGGATTGAGGGACTTCAGCTATGAGGAGAGGCTAGATAGGCTAGGGTTATTCTCTCTGGAGCAGAGAAGATTGAGGGGAGACCTAATAAGATCATGAGGGGTTTCGACAGGGCAAATAGAGAAAAACTATTTCCACTCGTGGGTGAATCTGTGACTCGTGGTCACAGATTTAAAATAGTTTCAAGGCGCAGTAGAGGGGAGCTGAGGAGAAATTTTTTCACTCAGCGAGTTGTTCGAATCTGGAATGCATTGCCTGAAAAGGTGGTGGAGGCTGATTCGATAACAACTTTTAAAAGGGAATTAGATCTTTATTTAGGGAGAACGGGTCTATTAGGCTATGGGGAGCGGGCAGGGCAGTGGGATTGAATCGCTCTTTTCAAAGAGCCGGCACAGACTAGATGGGCCGAATGGCCTCCTTTTGTGCCGTAAAATTCTATGATTCTATGATTCTATGAATTCACTTTACAGTATATTCTGTGAAACGCAATGAAATGCAAGGATTATTATTATTATGTGTCTCAATATCCAAAGCTTACCTTTTCTTGTCCATTGGAGGTTTGTCTCAATGTCAACCTTTCCGCTCACTCTGCTCAGCAGGCTTCGGCCGGCTCCATGTCCCTAGTGTAGGGCTGCTCCATTATTGGTGGTCAAGCTTTTAGCCTCTTTGCCCCCACAATTTGGATATTAATACAGTATTCAAAAGAATTGGAAATTTTTTAATTTTCCACATGTCCATTAATGTATAGAAGATGTGAAAAACCCTGTATCAAATGCAAGGATTATTATTATTATGATTAATACAAGTAGTTTCTTGAAGAGCTTCCATAATCAAGATTGTTTTACTTGCATGAGACATAAAATTTAATTTAAAAATGATTGGATTAAATGTTTCTTGTTGTATACCTGTGTAATTGGTTTCATGTCTGCTTGTCTAGAATTTGATCTACGCCGCTTTCTCTGTACTGAAAGTGAACAGCTTATTTGGAAGAGTGAAGGATTGCCTTCAGATGACCTATCCATGGAAAACGCACTTGTCATTTTGCAGGTATTTAGCTTGTTTTTCCGGCTTTATTGCATACATCATTCATTGTTGTTCAAATTAAAAGCAATCGTGTACATTTAGGTCAGTTTCATTGTTGTTCAATTCACATATTGAGATGAGCTATAATTTATCTTTGCGGCTTTTTTGATATATTCTGAAACACATATAGGTTACACTGAGATAAAATATCTCATCTGGTCACAGTCTTATGACAGTTCCATTAATTTCCTGACAATGTACCATGGCAATGTTATAAACAGTTAATAATGTTTCGGTATTGCATTCACTGTTTTCTAATTATTGGCAATTGTTAACATCTGTGTGGTGTGGTGAGGTACCAGCTGCTTTATGTAACTTGGTGCAACAATCTAAATGTACTAATGTGCATTACATTACTTGCAATGAGCAGAAATGTTTGAATCCTTAATCCACCAGTGCACTAAATGAAAAACAATTTGGCACATACAAATAGGGAGTTTTTATGTTAATAATAATACTTGCATTTGATGTTGCACTTTATCATGTCTTCGAGATGTCTCAAACGCTTCACAGAATATCTTGCAAAGTGAATTGACTAGTTTATAGGCAAAAGACGCACAGCAGTGTCCCACAGACAGTGGTGGGTTCAGAAATTTGAAGTTTTTAGGTTTATTAAAATAATTATTCATTCTAGTTCTCAAAAAGGTTCAATATCTTTAAATTGTTAGTTGAATTCTGAATTTATTCATGAATATGTTTTTTTAAAAAATTATATGCCTTTGTTTCTGCATTCTTTCACTTTTATTCCATGTAGTTTTATTTTAAGTATGTTGTGACTATTTTTCTTCATTTTTCCATTATGCACTGCTTCACAAATAGACCAATCAGTTGAAATTCAGGGTAAGATTTCGTCACATCTGACATTTCCTCAGGTTCAAATGTTGCCCTTGTGTATTCAGTGACATTAGATCATGCTGCTTTTAAGTTGTTGTATTGGTGTGAAATAGTTTTGAATTATGCTATATCTTATATGGATGTCCGAATTATTTTGCTTTAACAAATCCCATTTGCATATGTTACAAAAGCTGATGCAATCTTTTATTGGTAATATCCATAGAATTACTTGGTTCAGTAAATTTAGCAAATCAGATTGGTATTCGTTTTGTGCTGTGTTGTGGGACTACATCATCTGCAGAATGCTAATTTCTGATGACAGATGCAATCAGTCAACCTGTACAGGTCTCCGATAATTTAAAGTACCACAACAGTGGAATTTATTTAAAGAATAAAAGCATATCTTTGTAAAATAACTATCAAATTGATGTGGCTCTCCAATTAGCTCACTTTATGCTAAGGTTTGATTGAACTCTATTTTTAAGGTTCCATTTGAGACAACTGGTTTACTTGAGTTGAATTCAATACATTTGGTTGTATATAGCTTACAGAATGCCCCATAGTCAATATGTCTTTGCCAATATCTCACCCCAAAAGCTGCCGAAACCCTGGTCCTTGCCTTTGTCACCTCTCGGCTGAACTATTCCAATGCCCTCCTCGCTGGTCTCCCCTCCACCACCATTCATAAAATCCATGTTATTCAAAATTATGCTGCCCTCATTCTCAATCGAACCAAACTTTGCTCCCCAATTACCATGCCTTCAGCCACCATGCTGTGAGGCTCTGAAAGTCCCTTGCTCACTCCCTTAGCCTTGCCCCCTCCTTTTCTATTTTCAGGTTGTGCCATAAGACTTTTCTTTTTGACCACGCTTTTGGTCACCTTTTTCCTCCTCCTCCTGGCTCGACCCCGGGATCCATTATTGTGAAGTGCTCTGAGACGCTGTCTGGCTTGGAGGGCACTATACAAATCCAAGTTGTTGTTGTTGTAGTCTATGCACTACTATCAAGCATTAATTATATGCAAGTTGCCAATTTACTGTGTGGGTAATATGCTCCAATTAGCTAATAAGCCAGAAGTCAGTGTTGCTTGTTAGTCTTACTGGTAGTACTATTTATTTTGAACAATACATTTTAGGTATATTTTGGATGTTATCTTGTGTTGATTATTTTGTTTCAATAATATTAATTTTATAGTGCCAGTTACCACATTAGTTGCCCTGCGGTATTAAATATGCATACATGAAGGCATATGTGCATTTTCTTTAATTTTAATGTGTAAATTATAATAATTTGTTATTGATCCTCTTATTCAGAGTCGTGTATGTCCATTTTTAATTGACCCCACTTCACGCGCTACAGAGTGGTTGAAAACTCATTTGAAGGACGCACGTTTGGAAGTTGTTAACCAGCAGGTATTGATCAATTCTTTATAACTGTTACTATAGCAAATCCTATTATTAATCACCTTAGAGCACAGAAGAGCAACCATCCATATGACCAAGAAAACATTGGCACTCATTCAATACTTTGAACTGCCACTCTGATAAAAGTAATAATAGTGCATTATATATTGTTCCTGTTGAAATTGCACAATGTCCTTTTTTTGGGACGTCCTCCTGGCGTGAAAGGCACTATAGAAGTGTAATTTTTATTTTTTTGTGTGTTTCAATTTACGAAAGGAACCTTAATAGTGAGTTGGTATATCCATTCTTAAAGGACAATATTTGAAAATGTTTTCAGCTTGTATAAATAGAACGGATTTCTATGATGAATGTTCTCCATTATATTTTTGATTAAAAACTATTATCTCTTAACAAAAAAGCCAATTTAAATTGACTTGGGAAATATAGAACACCATCAATTTCAAAGTACAGCAATATATTACAGAATTAATTAAACACATTAATATATGTGAGATCTATTTATTGTACAAATAAATTCCCGGTCTAAAGAGTTGCACTATGTCAAGGATATGCTTACAGTTGGGGTGTGGACTCTCATATTCTTGCTCCACCCAACCTGTCTGCTCCCTCTGCTCTGCAGGCACTGACCTGCTTCACGTACTCCGCTCTGCCTGCTCCACTATCGGCATTGTGCGCCCAGAATGTGGAACTCCATCACAGAGCCCTTCCGCCTCACCCCCTCCATTGCCTCCTTCAAGGCCCATCTCAAATTCCTTTTTGACCTTGCCTACAGTCATGTTCCCTCCTCCACCCCTGTTGCCCTCCACCCCTCCGTGATCCCAATCCATAGCTCAGATCCCTCATTGACCAGTGCCTTGGGATGTCCTCCAGATGTGAAAGGTGCTATATAAATGCAATGTATTGTGGCTTGTTGCCACATGTGCAGGCACAGAAATTGACGTTGACAATCATCTGAAGGTCTGCAAATTGGAGATTTGGGTTTCCCATGGGTCAGCCAGTATTTGCTCTTTCTGCTTACATGTGCATTCAATGAGGAAACGCTGACTGGTGATCGGACTCTTGTATTGCGCGTTGTAATTTTATGCATCCTAATATGATACAACTCTGGCAGAGATAGTTGCAATTTGAATAATCACCTTTCAAAAGGCCATAATAGGTATAAAAATACAATCAGCATATGATGGACCCAAGAATTTAAGAAAGCTGCTGAATGTTTTATACACACACATATATATATATATATATATATCACAAGTACAGTTGAGTTTTCATAATATTAAGTCACCTATTAGAACATAAGAGCGTGAGAATTTGCTGGGCGAAAGAGTACTAACGTCATCTGGTTCTCCTTCCACCATCCTGGTAGTCGCTTGAAAATCAGCATTATCGTAATGGTAAAAACATAAAATACTGGCGATGTAGGAAATCTGAAACAAACATATATTGCTGGAAACACTCAGCAGGTCAGGCAGCATCTATAGAGAAAGGAAAGTAGCTCAACGTTTCGGGTCTACGATCCTTACTTTTTCCATAAATGTTGCCTGAACTGCTGAGTGTTCTTTTTGTTTCTGGTTATATTGGTGTCTGGTCACAGCCTTGCTTGCTACACATTTGAGTTCACGTGGCTCCAGCACTTGAAATCCATAACAAAGCGGCAGCTGGATGAACCAATCAAAGCGTGGAATGGGTTAATGAAAGGCAGATGGTCCAATGAGAAGAGGCTGTTAGAGTGCAGTATTTAATAGCATCCATAGTAGCTATTATTTTTGTGATTCAAATTCAAAGATAAAACAGTGAAAATAACTTTCTTAAAAAATATCCTTATTACAGTGAAATTCATGTAAAATATTGGATTGCTTACATTTTATTCTTATCTTTGACATTATAACTGCCTTCAGAATAGTCTGTAAATGTTTGCAAGTGTCTAGATAGGAAGCCGCCCTATTGTTATAGTATGTACAGTATACTGTTCTAATTTTGTCCAGTCTGACACTGTGCAGCATCAGGCATATGTAATTCAAGCCTTACTGATGTTTTTCTTGTTTTTTGGCCTGTGTGAAAAGGGTGGGTATGACTTGCAATCTGCGACTTACAACTCTTTGCAACTACATAGGATTTTATTGTAATAAATATATTCCTGTATTACGATTATCTTTATCTGCAAATGGCAAATAAGGGAATATGACTAGCTTACTTTTAAAAAAAAATACAGTATTACAGTTTAATCCTATGTATTACTTGATTTTTGTGTTCACTTTCTGAGGTACTGAGTAGCTAACATATTGTGCTCACAATTTGCAGGATGCAAACTTCATTACAGTGGTAGAGTTAGCAGTGCGCTTTGGGAAGACATTAATTATACAAGAGATGAATGGAGTCGAGCCAGTATTATACCCACTGCTGAGAAGGGATCTTATTGCTCAGGGTAAGTGCCTATTTCAGTAATGCCTTTTTAATTTCATTTAATTAATTCAATGCTGTTTGTAAAACTGAGAACAAAAAGCCTGGGGAAATGCATTTAATCTTGTGACTAATGTATATAATCTGAAAAATGTGTTGTGGTTTGTATAGACCTTTTGGAAGCCAAATGGCACGCACATATAAAAATATAATCCCTGTATCTCATAGAGAGCTTTATCACTTTGTGGAAAGAACTTCCGATTCTTTTAATAATAATCCTTGCAATTTTACTGTAAACATTGTTTTGTCAGCCAGATGTCTGACAAGTGGAAACTCATCACTATGCTTAAGATTATCCAAAGCAAATCAGTTCCATGCGTCCCACCTTCATTCTCTCGCTGGAGAGACGCATCCTGTAATTCCAGAGATTATTAGGCACAGGTTAGCAAAATTGAGAAACTATAGTACTCTGCATTTCACCAATTTGGCAGCTAATGTCCTTGTTATAACATTTTGGAGTGTGTTTAGTATAATCCAGAGCAATTGAAATTAAATCATTCCATCCTTTTTGCTTCGGGCTGTTTTGGTATCACAAGGTCAGAGGGTTTTGCTATGAAGCATTAGGATTTGTAATGACGTTGCACAGGAAGGGTGACTTCTTGGGTACAAAGGGTGACATTTGTCTCATATTCGTTTCTAACCTTAAGAAAATGTTATCCTTGAAATATTGAATGACTTTCTTCTAGTGGTTCACAGAACAAGTATACTAAATTGCATTGAAGAACTGACTAAACGAACATGAATTGTCATTTTGTTGTTGCTGTTGTTGCCAACCTGCACCTATGACTCTCCACAATTGGGTAAACAGTACATGTAGAAATTGACCTCGTGTTTTCGGATGATCTCACCAAGGGGGGAGCATGTAGAGATTGAAGAGGAGGGGACTGAGGACAGAGTCCTGCGGCGCACCACACAAAACAGTGAGGGGGCTGGAAGAGAAACCGTTAGTGGTGACCAATTGGAGATGGTGTGAGAGATAGTACCTAAACCAGTCAAGGGAACAAACCTTGAAGGTTGAGGTGAGAGGAGAGGTGGTGGAGGAGGATTGAATGGTCCATGGTGTCGAAGGCAGCAGAGAGGTCAAGGAGGATGAGGTGGACAGGATGCCATTAATGACCTTGACTGTGAGCAGCACGGAAACCCGATGGAGAGGCCTGTGAAGGGAGTGGTAGGAGAGGAATGTGTGAACCTGGGAAGCAATGACTCTTTCAAGGACCTTGGAGAGAAAAAGGAGGTTGGAGATGGGCCGGTAACTGGAAAGCATGGGGGCGTATCTTCAGGATGGGAGTGATTGTAGCTGTTTTGAGGGGAATGGGAATGGTGCCAGATGATAGGGAGAGATTGATTGTGTGGTAGAGTAGAGCTTGGGATATTTTGCGATGATTGCTTAAAATGTATTCTATAAATTTGCTGTGACATTGGTTAGAAAGGTCAGTATTTCTTCTGATCACAAATGCCCCGAGGAATTGCATCACATGTTGCTTGTTAGTGATTGACTTGCTCAGTCTTGCATCCTGTATGCAACCCTCAATATATTGTTCACAATCATAGTACAGGCGGATTAACATACCAAACCTTTGTGAATCGATTGTTGTATTCCTTTCTTCAGCTTTCGGAGAAAAAGTACATAAACATAAAATACTGATCTGAAAGCACCACTTGTTCCTGATGGAGATGATTCATCTGAGTTTGTGATTAACAAACAGTGACCACAGTTTTATTCTCCTGTTATATGTGGCATTTAATAAATGAACAAAACAGGTGCAGAAAATGGAATAATTTATAGTAGCTGTTTTTTATTACAAGCTGTACTAGATCAGGGGAAGCAGTTCACCATGAAACATCTTTTGCACAGTCCATTGGCCCATTTATCTAACTGAAAACAATGAGCTTTGCTTTTCAGACCGCTGTTAAATGAAGACCTTTCTTTAGGATATTCTAAATGTTAAATTATTGTTTGTGCAGTTCTCCTTTCTTTTTCCCCATAATGGTTGAATAATGCCATGTTCTATGGATTTTTCCAGAATAATGAAATAAAATACATCAGACTGAATGAAAAACAAGGGAGAAAGAAAATACAGCATTTTCAACATAATCTATTTTTTAAAAAATTCAATTTTGTAGTGAGACTCAGAATCCAGAGTCAGATAAATTGTAGTAATGTTCTCTCCATTCCTGACTGCGTAGTTGACAGGAACGAGGGATAAACAATATGCGAGTGTTGTATTCATGGGCATCAAAAGGTAACTGATCTTGATTCTTAGAAATACCTCATTGCAGATTCGTGAGGAACTTTGTACAGATTTTAAAATATATTTTGGAATACATTGTATCTTTAAATAAAGTTATTTTGATTATATGCGAGAAAGATTATTTGCTTTCATTACAGGGCCTCGGTATATTGTACAAATTGGAGATAAAATAATTGACTACAATGAAGAATTCCGCCTCTTCCTGGCAACCCGCAATCCCAGTCCCTCTATTCCACCTGATGCAGCATCCATTGTCACTGAAGTTAATTTCACTACAACCCGGGCAGGTCTCAGAGGACAGGTAAGGAAATTACACTAATATTGTATGATACATTTTGAAATAAATATTATAATTTTTATGTAGAGGTACCAATATGCAAAAAGGTACCAGAATATATTTTTTCAACGCCCAACACCATTATTTCACATTTCTGCAAAGTTCCAACTTTCTCCTTTATCTGTGATGCTGTTGTTCATGTGCTGGTCAGATTCATGTGAGAATCTTGATTGTGTGTCGTGGCAATCTTCTGGAAAAATCACAACCAAAATCCTGACCTCCTCACCTAACATCCACAGATTCATACTGTCTAACAATGATCTCTGGATTGTGAACAGAAGATGCATCTCGCCTCGTCTTACAAGTGTGAGACCTGTGTTTGATTCCAGGCAGGGCGAAACCTTGGGCAAGTTTTCTTACTCCACATGCCAAATAATAATCTGTCAAAAAAAATTGTTCATTTCAATCCAGGACTGGTTGTGGGACATTGCTCTATGCAATTGGCTGCTGCATTTCACCCACAAATATTCATTCAATTCACTTTGCAGTATATTCTGTGAAGTGCTTTGAGAAGTCTAGAAGATGTGAAAAGCCCTATATCAACTAACAGCAGAGGCATGTGGCGTAAGGAAACTTGTGCACGGTTTTGTCCTGTTCCGGGAATCAAACCCAGGTCCTCTCGCTTGATATGCTAGTTTGCTAACCAATGTGCTATGGGACTCATGGGGTATTCATTGTAGTGATACTTTTGCTTACTAGAGCTTTTGGAAGAGTGACCCATTCATCTTATGAAAATAAATGTTGTCAATTTTCTCAGTTTCCAACAACAACAACAACAACAACAAATTACATTTATAGAGCGCCTTTCACGTCGGGAGGACGTCCCAAGGCGCTGCACAGGAGGCGTGTGACCCGAGCTGGGAGGGGAGTGTTTGGGAAGGGGTAAAACACGAAGGGGAGGTAGAAGAGTTCGGGGTGGAACAAAAGGCACGATCGAAGAGGAAAGTCTTCAAACCGGCCTTGAAAGAGGAAAGGGAAGAAACGAAAAGGAGGGATTTAGGGATGGCATTCCATAGGGTGGGAGCGGAGAAACTGAAGGCCCGGCCTCCGATGTTGGGGTAGTTTGGGCGGGGGGCTTGGAGCAGGCCAAGTCCTGTTGAACGGAGGGTCCGGGTGGGCTTGTAGGGGGAAAGTAGATCGGTTAAATAGGGCGGGGCAAGGCCGTGTAAGGCCTTGTAGGTGAGGACGAGGATCTTGAACTCGATCCTCTGAAGGATGGGGAGCCAGTGGAGACGGGCGAGGGTGGGGGTTATGTGGTCGCGAAGGTGGGTGCGGGATAATACACGGGCTGCAGAGTTTTGGATGACCTGCCTGTGAATGGAGGAACTGGGGAGGCCGACGAGGAAAGAGTTTCCGTAGTCCAGCCGTGAGGTGATGTATGCGTGCACGAGTGTTTCGGCAGCGCTGGGGGTAAGATAATTGCGGAGCCTGGCAATATTGCGCAATATTCCAACACTACATTTATTAAGCATTTTGAGAATTTTAACCTATTATTTATTTATTTTTATTCCAAGCTGTTAGCTGTGACTATCCAACATGAGAAACCAGAACTGGAAGAGCGCAAGACAACTCTACTACAGCAGGAAGAGGAGAAAAAAATTCAACTGGTGAAGCTTGAAGATTCCTTGCTGGAGGTAAATAGAAAAAATATATTGAACTGCAACTTGTTAAAATCAAAGTGCTCCAACTCACAGTTGTACCCAATCGCATTTAGTATTGTCATAAATTGTTTAGTCGGTGTAATATGTGGAGTCAGAGACAAGTGCTTTAAGTTGAAGCTTGAGTTAGAGAATGTAACACAAAAGTCGGTCAGTCTCCACTAGGGTCTGGCGATATATCGATATATATCGCTAAAACCTGATATAATTTTCATATTGATACGCCAATATAGGCATTTCAAAATTATCGATATATCAAAAAAGTCGATATATCGAGGTAAAAAATCGGAATGCGCGCACACTGAACTACAAGACCCAGAATGCTTATCTCTATACACAATGCACAGACCGAGGTGCAAAGCCGCCATATTGTATTCATAGTCCTCGAATATAATATACAGATTTGCAAGGGGTGTGGGGGGGGAGAGAAGGCTGGGGGGGGAGGGGGAGAGACACGGCTGGGGGGGGAGGGGGGGAGAGACGGATGGGGGAGTGAGGGGGAGAGAGACGGCATGGGTGGGGGGGAGAGAGATGGCTGGGGGGGGGGAGAGAGAGACGGCTGGGGGTGGGAGGGAGAGATTGACGGCTGGGGGTGGTGGGGCAGGGGGGAGAGAGAGACGGCGGGGGGGGGGAAAGAGAGACGGCGAGGGGGGGAGCAGGAAATAAATGGCTGGGGGAGGTGGGGGGTGAGAGAGACGGCAAGGAGGGGGTGGGGGGAGAGACAGGGTGGATGTGATAATATACAGATAGATAGAGATGGGGGGGATGTGAGAGAGACACAGACAGAAAAACACAGAGATGGAGAGAGTGAGAGACACAGAGAGAGAAAGATATTTACCTCCTGAGGAGATAGGCCCCGAATGCGCGCGCATCCCGATTTTTTCGATATATCGACATTTTCGATATTTTTGAAATGCCTATATTGGCGTATCGATATGAAAATTATATTGGGTTTTAGCGATATATCGATATATCGCCTGACCCTAGTCTCCATGTTACATTAATCACTGCTCACCTGTTTAAAGGCCATGTATACAACATATCCCAGGATCTTTTGGTGTCCTGGTTATGCCAGTATGTAAACTGTATTTAATGTGTATGTAAACTGTATTTACAAGGAATACAAAAGCAGGGAAATTTTTCCTTTGGAAGTGGGTCTCCCAACCTACCCACCCAGCTATCCGTGGGCTAGCCTTCAGCCAATCTGCCCCTAACCCCTCCCCTGAATTCCATCCTGTATTCCTTCCACCTCAAACCTTCCCTAACCTCCTTCAAGTCCTGTCTCAACATCCTCCTCTTCGACGGTCCCATCGGTCACCCTAGTTCCCCTCCTTTCCCTCCACCACCCCGATCCCGACCCCAGTTTGGGTCTAAAATATTGACTGTCCAGCTCCTATGGGACGTCCTCCCAATGTGAAAGGCGCTATACAAGTGTAATAATGTTGTACTGGGTTTTTGCTTTCTCAATCCCATTTAAAATTGTATCAACTTTATAAGGTCCCATCTGAATTGATTCCTTTTAGGACTAACTACCTGGGTTTGTCTCATTTTAGTTCATATAAAAAGCCTATCTGAAGGAATTCCATGGGTTCTTTGTTTAATCTCATTCATATTATTCATTAAGCACATTATTGCCATAAAAGAGTGTGACATACCCAGTTTATTTCCTGAGCAACCTTTTCACCTCCTCTGTTCTTAAAACAGACTGTGATGTAGCCAACCTTTGTTAGATTCCTTGTTACAACATTACAAGAGAATTAAATGTTCCCAACTTAATCTGTGGAAAACGTCTGGATCTCAGCAATTGGCACCACATTACACAATTGTTCATTAAGGATACTCAGGCCAAATATACCAATGATATAGTTCTCCTCTTCGCTTTGCTGGAGTTTGATCAACCTTAACCCTTTTATGTAGTCATAATAATCCTTGCATTTGATTTAGCGCCGTATCATTACCGTTGAGACATCTCAAAGCTGTAGTACAATCAGCAACCACCTGTTCAGTTTCTACAATCATGAGACTTGAATTTGCATCAGCTGCTGAGCCACTTAAAGCAATTTTTTTCATATAAATATGCAGATAATTTTAATTCTCTCTGACTCATTGCTCTTATTCTAAAATTGTGCATTTCTGCTGGGAGCTGACCTAATGAATTTGACTCCTGTATTTTATGTAAGTTCTAATTGTTAGATCACCTGCCTTTGTCTGTGTCAGATGCTCATATGCTTCCTTTGTGCAAGAACTGAAGTAACAATGATGTTTAACTGATATTATCTTTTCCGTGTGAAATTGAAATGAGGTTTCAAGAGAGGATTTAATTAGATGTCAAAGGTTTTAGGCTGGTGAGAGAATTAAATCAACAAAATAAATAATAAGAGATTGGAAATGATTGAGTAGTGGAGTGATTAGCCTGTGGCATCATGCAATCATGTAGATAATGAATCCTTAATAAAATTCAAACAGCTCTGCAGTTTTTTATGATATTGGTTCCAAGCAATATCCTTGTTCCTTTATGACCTAACTTTAAATTGAATCCAGAGTTAGGATAATGAACTGATCCCATCAAAAATTAGAGTGATTTGTGGTATGTGATGTGATCACATTGAAACATTCTGCTCTTGGTGATGTACTGTACTAGTAATAACTTCCACAAGAGAACAGCCGATTCCCACCCCTTCTCTGTTCAGATAGTTCTCAACATGTCTGTTTGTGGTATTCATAAACCCTGAATTTACCACCATGCATAGCTCAGCATTTCCATATCAGTATTCCAGAGAAATAACTTAACTGAATGGCAAGGCAGTATTATTCTGTGAACTGCTACTGAAATGCTGCACTGCACGTGATGGCAGATTCAAAGTTGACTCCAGCCAGTTCAAAGACTGATGCAAGATTGGTTTTGAAGGTTATTCAGTCATTAACTGGGACATTGCCAAGAATGGAATGTCTTATGGTGTGTTATCTATTATAATTATCATACTGAGATATTCAGCTGATTAACATTAATATTCCTTTCAAAGTATATTTTTCTTACAATCTGAAGAAAGCTATTACTGTATTATCATCAAACTGGTTTGGTGGGATCGCTGAGGCTGGCTGTATAAGTTAGCTAAATGAATATGCGTATGTGCAGTAGCAATGGTAACTGCTTTACGCCTGACAAGCTAAACAGCTTTCCCAAGCCAGTTCCCGAATCAGGACAAATGAATGTAAGGGAACAATAAGATATTCAATTTAATGGCAACACAGCATATTACAACTTCATTTTTAAAGTAAATTGGAGCATAGTGGCTGAATGCGCGATTTCCAATGGTGGAGCGAGGGGTGTGAGGAAGAATTTGGATTGCCAGTCGAGTGAAGGCGTCGGGTGATGGATTGGGAAGTGAGGAGTTTGGAGAGGTAGAGTGATGCCAGGGATCGAAGGGATTTGAACATGGGTGTGAGGATCTTGAAGTCAATCCATTCGGTGATGGGGAGCCAATGGATCCTGGCTAAAACGAGTGAGATATGAGTATAGAGTTTGGTCCGGGTTAGTATGCAGGAAATAAAGTTCTGAATGAGCTGGATTTTTTGAATAGTGTAGCTGTTGGGGAGCCAGGAGAAGAGTGCATTTGAGTAATCCAGGTGAGGGTTTCGGCTGCATTTGTGGTAATGTACGGTTGGAGATGAGCAATGTGGTGGAGGTGAAGGAAAGCGGTCCTGGTCAGAGAACAGATTTGGGGGAGTAAGGACAGCTGGGGGTCCAACAAGCTGGGGAATGTCTAGATTGTGCACTGGTTCGGTGAGTCTGAGGGAGAGCCCAAGGAGGTTGAGGAGTTTAGATTTGCAGGAATGAAAACGTTGACGAGAGCCAAAGAGCATGGCTTCCATCTTGTCCACATTCAGCCGCACGTAGTTCGCACACATCCAGGCCCTGATGTCTGCCAAACATGCTGATGGAACATCGGCGGACCTAGAGTCGATGCTGGAGGAGGCAAAGTAGATTTGTGTGTCATCCGCATACATGTGGAGTCCTGTAGCTCAGTGGTTAGAGCGCAGATCGACCCACAGATGGCGGTGAATTGTGGGGCTGGATTTTAACCAACTGCACTTGAGTGTATGGGTTTGAACTTTAAGAAAGCGTAGTGTAGTTGAAACAAAAATAACCATTGCCCTTATAACTGGCGTTATACTGCAATTTTGCCATGGATTTGAAATTGCAGCAAATTGATAGTCAAGTTGAAGTAAAGTATAAATAAGACAATAAATGCTGTGTCAGCAGACTAACTGTTGACGATCAACATTGGACTTGCTTTTGGATTAGAGTGCGCTTCAGATTACTTCAGACCACATTTATTTTCAGATCTTTTCATTACATTTTCAAACTGAAATTTAAAAAGCAATCACAGTTGTTGGGAATTTGATTTTGTCCCAAACTGCTGTGCCGTTTGCTGTAATTGAAAAATGTCCTTGATGTAAATTTAATGCTTCTAAATGTAGCCGTTAGTGACTTTACATATGGCTGGCTATATTTGTGTGAGCTGCTGTTGTATTAAAGCTTTTAAAGTAATTAGTGTGTTCACTTGTGAGCTTGGAATTGAAGCAAGGTCTTGTTCGAGTCAATTTGCAACAGTCAGTTTGGTGTGATAATAATGTGTGATAAAGTGAATTGGGAATGTCCAATTATTCTTCAGAGGGCTGCCAATAAGAGTATCAGGTTAGCAGAACTATTTTTAAATTCTGTTTTAAAGAGGATAAGCCTTACCACATTAGAACATATGAATTGTAAGTTTGTATGCCTGTGAAAATACCTTTGATCTAATTGGCTCGAAAGGTAGAATTAATTTCTCGATGAGCAGATGTGAGACTGCAAAATAAATGCTCTGGATTTAGTTTTTAGTATTTAAATTTGGGAAAAATGTGGACAAGATTTGTGACTTCCTGCACAAAATCACTATTGCACCTTTCCTGAAAACCTTTTCCATGGGTTAATTCTGGTCTAAAGAAATATTGCCCTAACCTTTAAATCCCTAAATGGACTTGTGTTCTCAGAGGTATGTTCCTTTGAATACAACGTTAAGAAACCCAGGTACTGCTTGTCCTTTAGATGGATGTTAAAGATCCTATGGCGCAACTCGAAAGGAGAAGGTAGTTTCTCCCAGTGTCCTGAGATAAAAAAAAGATATTGTGGTGTGCATTCCATGAGATAAAATAAGATATTGTGGTGTGCAAATGGGTTGTCACATTTGCCTACAAATGCAGTCAGTATACTTCACAGTAAACTCGGATGACAGAAATAAGGTACTACAACAACAACAAACTTACATTTGTAGAGCACCTTCAGGGCCGTACGCAGGATTTTTTTTGGGGGGGTGCGAATTGCTAGTGATGGGACCAACAATGGTCGGCGGCTTGGGGGCTGCCCCCGAAGCCCCCTCGAGGTCTCCGACGTTTTACACAGTTTGAGGTCTTATTTAATCGATTCAGAAGATCCAATACGAACGGTAAATGTTTCATGTCCTTGGTGTTTAAGAGCATCATTATTTATTCAGTGTTTATATTTTCCCCGGTAGTCCGTGTCTAATTGGGAAGGTCGAATGTGTTCGCCGATAAAAGCCAACACGATTGTTGACTCGATGATGTAAGGAATGCGAACGATAAAGTAAATTACAATCCAATTAACACAGTACAATGACGAATGCTTGATAAATGTATGCGTATAGAGAAAATGATCATAAACTACAGATTGACGGTAATTAATAAGTTGTTCTGCATTGTTATCCAAAGACTAAATTTCTTTCGGACTGTAATGAACAATAATGTAAGAGTAAAGTATGAATTATGTGCTCAGATATTCCAGCAAAGCAAATTTTATAAAAGACAAGAAAATATACAGAAACTGAAAATCAGTGTCAAACAGTTAATTCACACGTGTTACAAGCCTGTTATCAGCATTATCCTGAAAATATCGTTGAACTGTGAGCAATAGTGTAGTTAGTTTTTATTTATTTATTTAGAATCAAAATGAAAGGCATCGAGCAATACTGATCTGACGAAAAAATACTTGAAAAAATAAGGGAGGGGAAATTAATTCTTTAATAGCGTTCCGTATTCGAGACGCCTCGGTCGCTTTGAAGCCAATACGTCAACCGCTCTACCAATATCGATTTCCATATTATAATGAATGTGCATTAACGCGAGGGCTGAAAGTCGCTCCTATACGGAGCAGAATGCTGGACACTTAGGCAAACCTCGACCAGGAGATTAGGTGACTCGTGAGGTATATACCAGGCTTCTAAGAGACGCCCTGAACGTTTACTGGCGACAGCATCTGACAAATAGTGAGCTATATGGTACACCACCACACTGGTATCACAGACATTACCGCAGAGGCGTCTTAGGTTTAGCGGACATAGCTGCAGAAGCCGGGAGGAAACTGTCCATAGTGCTACTATCCTATGGGAACCATTGCACGGTCACAGAACACGAGGTAGACCGACCCTAACCTACCTCGCTACATGAAATGCACGGATTATATTATTATTCAAAGAGAGAAAGAGTGACTTTCAGAGGAGTCACGTTGAAGAGATTTGTGTAGGAAGAGCTGTTGCTTTGCAGACTCGACTGCACCTGTCCTTTATATCCCGCTGGTGTGAGGCAGCAGTTCTGGGGACCTCAACTCTAACAGGTGCAGGTTAACAATCCTTTAAGTTATAGCCAATTACGTGACACTGCCCACAAACCCTGAAAAGAAATCTCAGTTGTCAATCAGTCAGATATGCAACCTCGACCTTGGGAATATCTTCAGATTCAGAGGCACTGAGTAGGAGGGAAAGAAAGTTTCCCACAGGTGATAGAAGACAGCAGCATCACCTGGCGAGTCGCCTGGCACAGTGAATAGCACTCTGGCCTCTGAGTCAGAAAGTTGTGGGTTCAAACCCCACGTCGGCACTCGGTATCACACAGAGGAAGCTGACACTTCAATGTGGTGCTGTGGGTGGGGGGGGGGGGGTCCCATTGTTAGAGGCTGTTCTTTTGGTTGAGATGCTGAACCGAGGTCTGATCCGTCTGTTTAGATGGATGTGAAAAGATCCTCTGACACTACTCGAAAAGCGGAGGGAAGTCTCTCTCCTGTTGTCCTGGCCAACAAACGCCCCCAAATAAAATCGGTGACTCACTCCATCGGTGTTTGTGGGACAATCCTGGGCAAAAACTGGCCACTTTACAGTACGTTCTGTGAAGCGCTCTGAGCTGTCTCGACAATGTACTAAGGCACTATTATCAATTGCTAACATTATCAGATTAAAATACGATTTCAGCTTCCACAAAGTGGTGCTACCTTTTTATGTAGTGACTGTATAAGGGATGATTTCCGATTGACACACCACGTGGAATAGGCGCTAAAGCATAGGCCTACGTCCATGAGTATTTTTGTTAAAGATAGGCATTCCCGTCCAGCATATAACTTTTTTGTTGGGTTCTCAAAAGCTTTAATTTCTCAGAAGCTTGTACATATGTTGTCATTGTTTGCTAGCATTAAAGTCACACCTCTCAAAACTTGAGTAATTTTTACTTACGGTGATCAGATGAAAAGATGATTTTAACTCCAGTAGTGGTGCTGCCCCTTGTGGCTGTTTACGGGATGATTTCCAAACGAGGATGGATTTGAGTCTTGGCGCGCGCCTATGTTTATCCAATCACGAGTCACAGACTCGCCGCGTCATGGACTGGTCTATCGACGCGGTATGTTTTGGGGAGACCCCGATTCTGGTGTGCGACTCGATAATTTTATATTAATACTAAAACATTCAAAGATGTGTGTTTATAATTTATACATAGTTTTGAAGAACTGATTGTTGCACAAATGTTCAATAAATTTACTTGGTATTTAAATTTGATAAAAAAATGCAATTCTCTACCCCGGAAAATGTGGACCTTTTATAATTTGGGGGGGTGCGTACGCACCCGTCGCACCCCCCCTGCGTACGGCCTTGACCTTTCACATTGGGAGGATGTCACAAGGGAACAGTCAGGGATCAGGACCTGAGCATGGGTGAGCAGCAGGGTGGCAGGGTTGGGATGAGGGAAGGCAGAGAGTCAGGGAGTGGCTGAAGGCATGGTCAAAAGGGAGTGTTGTGAGACTGGCCTCGAAGGAGGCAAGGGAGCAAGCAAGGCAAAGGTATATTGGGATGGAGTTCCAAAGCGTGGGGTATAGAGGCTGAAAGCCCTGCCACCAATGGTAGGGTGGGTTAGGTGGGAGATGTGGAACAGGCTGGTGCCTGCTGAACAGAGGGTGTTTTTCCCCATATTATTTATAGGGACATTTCTATCTGTATGCATTATCTAAATTTAGTAATTCATGCAAGGGAAATGGTGACTTAACTGCCCTGAGGGAAAAAAAAGATTAGGAAGCACCAGTCCAACCTGTCTAAAGCCATTTCCAGCCATACAGCTATCTATAGGCTTCCATTGGTGAGTCCATCTCATGAATATATACCACTAGCATTTACAATCTAAGTTACTGAATGTGCAAGTTTGATTTTTCTAAAAGATAAGCTCTGGTTCCTCTGGGTAGTTATTCTGGGATACTTCAATTGTGAATTTATTTTTCAAAACCAATTTTTAATACCGTAACATCAACAAAATCCAAAGAGAATAAAATCAATTTGGTGAAATTTGATGAAGGTAAACAATTCTGAGGATGTGAGCAGCATAAAAATGATCAATTTACCAACCATATCCGTTCCTAAATGTGCTGCTGGAAGAAGTCAGGCCAGCTGTCATTGAGATTATGCCCTTCAAGATTATTTACATAGTTTGTTCTAATGATCGCAGTTGCTTTTCTTATAATCGTATCTCTATAATTACAAACTATTTTAGTCTCATCCCACAGTGTAGAATCTTGATTGGCACGTGCCAGTTAATATTCTCTGTCAATTAATATTTGCTCTCTTTGAACCTCCTACCTATGTTCCTTCAATCTTTCATAAACCTCCTCTCCATCTCTCTAATTTACTGCATCTGATTCTGCACACTTCAAGATTGATCCAGTTATCTGTGCAACCTTAAAACATTTTCAGAACACAATGAATGTGCCTTGTGTGTTAGAAAAATTTGACTTTTCCACGTCTTTCTGTAGGAAAGCACTTGTTTTGTTGTCCTTCAAGCACTTGAAGGACAACAAAATTATTATTTATTCACAACAGCTCCCCTTTCATTTAAGTCTGCAGTATCAATTTTAATGAAATTGTGCTGTGATAATGTAAAATCACATTTAAAATATTGATACTACAGTGTGTATAGCACCTGCTTCACAGCAAAATTGTGGCATAGACACAATGTTTGGAATCTGTTGCTTGATCCAAAAATTCTTCCAGAAATTGACCTTTCCCTTTTCGACAGTCAAATTCTGACAATTAGGTACTTATTTGATGGTTAGCATAATAACAATTATTTGATGGGAAGCATGATTAACATAATACCATACTTATATAATCCCATTTGCTATGAACTGAGTCATACTGTTAATTTGGTTCTCTAATGTTTATTTAGGTAAGTTAACTACATTTTTATTTTTAAAAGGTAACTTGCTTCCTCAATATCTTTGAAACATTTTCTCCACCATTGTTATCAGTGCAGCAGTGGGTGAAGGTTGCAGGAGAGGAGAGCGTTGAGAGATTTTTAAGGGGGTATAGTTTTTTTGAAAAGCTTTAGCGATAGAACTAATAACGTCTTAAGAATTACACTTTTCCAGTAACTTTCATTTTTGATTGTAAGGCATTTACAATTTTATGTACATTCTGAAAGTGAAATAATTTGGCCAGGCTTCACTGGCTCCCCATCGACTTCAAGATCCTCACACTTGTATTCAAATCCACTCACTCCCTGGCACTTCCCTACCTCTCTGACCTTTTCACTCCGATCCTTTTGACCATCAATGGCCTTCTGCTTGTCCCTTGCACCCTCCACCCTACCTTTGGAAGTTGGGCTTTCAGCCACTATGCCCCCCAAACTATGGAATACTCTCCTTCAATCCTTCCGCCTTGCCCCCTCACTCCCCCGCCTAAAGTTTGAGCCCCGCCTAAAATTCTTCCTCTTCAAACTTGGTTATGGAGTCAGGCTCCAATAGTGTTAAGCGCTCTGAGACTCAATCCAATGGAGGACACTATATAAATGCAAGTTGTTGTAATTTTAGGATAAACTTTTGAGGTTGTGGTTATTGTGAAAATTCATCATGTGCTTTCCACTTTTGTACCAGATTTTCATTACTGGGGAAAGGGATTCTATACCCCTTAGCTCTAATTCACCTTTCAAGCCAAAACTTAATGGGTAGGGAGAAGTAGGGAGAACCTTATTCGATAGTGCTCCCAATGGCAAGTTTTCTCCTTGGGAGGAGGTAAGTGTGGTGCCCTTGCAGTTGAATTGGCTCCAATGGAATATCATAATAGAGCCAGCCCGCTTTGGTGGTCTCAGTGGTCTCGGTATTTCGGTTCCTGAGCCAGGCGGATCTGCAACAGGGCACTGCGAAAATATCTTGTAAACTGGGTTATGCCCACGAGAGCTGTTTATAATTCAATTTTGCAACTGATAAGTCAAACAGCGTGATCCAAAAGAACATCGCAATGTCCAGATACACAAGTGGATTTGTGGCTGTTTAAAAGATTCAGTGATGCAGTAAATGCTGAATATTTATTAAGCAAAGGTTGTACTTTTCTGTATTTTGTCTAGGAATACAAATGTAATTTGATTTTGCATTTGTCCATAGTTTCTCACTGATTTGTCTGTATTATATTTTATACTGCACATAGCTTGTAGCTCAGTACTGTAGTTAGAGCATTCGCCTCAAAAATAATCTCTTCAATCCACATCTGTTTGTAGGACACTGTTGTGAGTGATTGGCTGCTGCGTTTTGCCCATTAATATATAGACAATTCACTTTACAGTATATTCTGTGCAGTGCTTTGGGACTTCTAGAAGATGTGAAGAGCACTATATAAAATGCTAGGATTATTACTATCATTATTATTATTACCCTGATCAAGCAAGTGGGAAGAAGACTTGCTCCCAGGCTTCCGTCTGACAATGCTGCGATACTGGTTGTTGCTCAGATTGAATCTCTTTTTCTGAGGGGAAATGTGACCTCTTCTGAATACATATAGAGAATGGCCTGATAGATACTTGCGTAGATGTAATGCATTCTACATCTCTTAACAACCATTAGAGCTCTAACAGTCTAATCTGCCATACAGCAGTGAACTTTAGTGCCCCTTTCAGTGTTGATTTGGTGGACATATTCTGCTTGCAAAAATATATTCACAGTGGCACAAAATGTTGGACAAAAGTTACAATAATGTAACTTTGAGGTGTCTCAAAGTGCTTAATAAGATTTTACAGTGAAATGTATTGATGTATGTGTAAGCAAACATGGCAGCCAATGACCCAAACAAACAGAAAATGTATGGACAATTTTATCTGAGGGATAGTTGGCAAGATCAGAAGAATTTTGCTTCTCATTTTGAGTAGTTCCCTTGAATAGGCAGTTGAGATTTCAGTTTAATGTCTCAACAAAGAACGCCATCTCTGGCAACACTGTGTAAAGTGTCAACATTGGCAGTGTGTTCCAAGTTCCAATGTAGAGCTTGAACCTGCACACTTCTGACTCAAGGGCAAGAATCCTACTATTGAGCCAGACAGACACCTAGTTGAATCCTGAGTCACTCACTATTGCTGCACTGAGAAAGTTCTGAGCAGAGACCTTCACGATTGGGTTGGAAAGGGATATTAACTTTGGGATTCTCTTGTACAGTAGATCTCCCAACGACTGACTTGTGCAGGGTTGGCAAGTGGTTATCCTCCCTGTCAGCTGCAAAAGGTATATGGCCTATGGAGACCAAGGGAATAGTAAAATAATTGGGTATTTTACATTCTCAGAGGGAATCTTTTTTTGTTGCGATTTGTAGACTAAACATACGACTGTAGTCATATTTTAGCAAATGGGTATACTGAAATAAATGAAAAAAATATACAAATGTAATTTTTTCCTAGACATTGGCAACTTCCCAAGGAAACATACTGGAAAACAAGGAGCTTATAGAATCTCTCAACCAGACAAAGGCGAGCAGTGCACTCATCCAAGATTCCCTGACTGAGTCATTCAGATTGCAAGTCTCTTTAGATCAGGTATTTAACAATTTTCACAAAAACACTACAATGTGAATTCATAAATTTAATCTGTAATTTTTTTAAATTGTAAAATAACAATTTGATCTAACAATAGTACATATTTCTACATCAGTTAAAATATTTTAATAAAATTAAATTTGCTAGAGAGCATATAGATACATCAAAAAGTTTTGTAAAAATTGTTTAGAATTTTTTTAAATAAAAGAAGCGTATGAAAGAATTATTTTGAGGTAATGATGGCAGTTCAGGGAGCCATTTTCAATACATTGAGTTCACAGTGTTGTCAGATTGAACTATGTGACCATACATAAGAAGACTTTGCCTTTAAGCACCACAAATCAATGTTTGGAACTCATACATGTGACCCTTCAGATCTATATTCTAGAAAACATTACTTCAAGACTTAAAGCTTTTGTCATTTTTGATACATCCTTAATAAAATTAAGATGCTTCACTTGATTAACGGTGTGCCTTTGGCTTATTATTATATTATTCTGTCTACAGAGGGCAGCAAAACCTCAGAAACTGATTGAAGTTTTTTTCTTTGCAGGAAAGGGATGCATATCTCCCACTCGCCGAGACTGCCAGCAAGATGTTCTTTATTATCATTGATCTATCTAAAATTAATAATATGTACTGCTTCAGTCTAGCAGCTTTTCTTAGACTCTTCCAACGATCCTTACAAACCAAAAAGGTATGTTTTCAAATGCCGAGAACACTGCAAGACATGATTTATTCTTCAGCTGGTACAAATATGAAGAAACTGTCTACCATTACCCTCATACAATTAATTTTAATGGTTATTTTCTTTCACCTTTCTCTTGAATTTACTGGCAGTTTACTAAGTGGAGATGCATGTACTGTTCATAGTTGCTAATGCTTTAAAACAAATCATACAGTCTATAGTCAATTTGAATCAGTGACTGTTCTTTTGTCCTTTTTAAAAATGGTATTTAATATTTAAATGTTTAAAACTCATCATTCGTTATTTTCTGCATCTCATGGTTGGGTAGACTATCCAATGGGTAAAATCAAAAGCATATCAGGTTTATGAGACTTTGGGACAGAAATGCCAACATCTTTTCAAAATTATATTCACCTGTTTCCAGTTAATAGATGTTGTTCATTTTAATCACCAAAGGATTTCTTTAAGATAAGTGGGAAGTCTTGTAGCTGAGTGGACAGAGCACTCGCCTTACAAGCGAGAGACCTGGGTTTGATACCAGGCAAGTTTCCTTACTCCATATGCCTGATAATAATCCCTCAAAAAAGTATAATAAACTGGTCACTCAACCCACGACTATTTGTGGGATACTGCTGGGTGCAATTGGCTGCCACGTTTCACCCACAAATATGTAGTCAATTCACTTTACAGTATATTGATTCTGTGAAGCACTTTGAGATGTCTAGAAGATGTGAAATGCGCATATCAAATACAAGGATTATTATTATTATAAAAGTCTATTTTTCTCCCATACTATTGAGGAAGCACAATGTTTATTCATCCCACTTTATATTTTCCAAAACGAATGGAGAGTTGACTATACTAACAACCCAAACCAATTTCTTGAAGACTTTCCGTGGCCACCCAGCCAACAGTCATGGAAAATATATCATGGAAACTCGCCAGCAGCTAACAATCTCAAGGATGGCTGCTTTCACTGTGTGCCATAAGTGGTGTGTTGGTCTTCCACTTGGCTGATCAATTTAATTTAATTGTGTACTTCACATCTTTTATATTTTCTGGACGTACATGTTGTGCTTGATATACATTGAAACATTTATTAATTTAAGTTTGTTTTTGTTCTTTGCCCCTTGCTATGTGAAGTTATTATTAAAGTCCTCTAGGTCACTTGTTGATGTTTCATGATTGATGGGCAAAAATAATTTAAAAATACCTCTGGGGTAACTCCTTTTGTAATAGAGGAAGTTTTTTTTTAAAAAAAAGTAGTCTTTTACATGTAGATAATCTCATAATATTTCTCTCTTTGAAACTCAGTACTAGTTTGCCTCAGATTACAGAAAAATACCTCTTGCTGATAATATTGATGTTTTTCTATTCAATGCAGAATCACATAATTAAGTTTATAACATTCCTACTACATCTCATTTCGCAGCTTTTCTTCTGGAACCCATATGGTCATTTGTAGTTATCCCACTGCTCTATCCTCAATTTCTTATAGACATGCTCTACTTTGATGATATCATCTGCAGGCATGGGGTCCACTTCCATATGTATGTGAATTACTGTGCAACCAAATCTACAGCTCTGCCTACATAGAATCATAGACTTATACGGCACGAAAGGAGGCCATTTGGCCCATCTATTCTGTGCCGACTCTTTGAACAGAGCAACTCAATCCCACTGCCCAGCTCTCTCCCCATAACCTAACAGACCTGCTCTTCCTAAATAAAGATCTAGTCCCCTTTTAAAAGCTATTATGGAATCTGCCTCCACCACCTTTTCAGGCAATGCATTCCAGATTCTAACAACCCGCTGAGTGAAAATATTTCTCCTCAGCTCCCCTCTGCTTCGTTTTGCAACTATTTTAAATCTGTGACCACGAGTCACTGATTCACCCACCAGTGGAAACAATCTTTCCCTATTCACCCTGTCGAAACCTCTCATAATCTTATAAACCTCTATTAGGTCTCCTTTCAATCTTCTTTGTTCTAGAGAGAATAAGCCTAGCTTGTCTAGCCTTTCCTCGTAGCTGAAGTCCCTCAATCCTGGCACCATCCTAGTAAATCTCCTCTGCACCCTTTCCAATGCCTTAATATCCTTCCTAAAGTGTGGTGACCAGAATTGTACACAGTATTCCAGCTGAGGCCTAACCAAAGTCTTATAGAGGTTAATCAGCACTTCCTGACTTTTGTATTCTATATCCCTATTTATAAGGCCCAGTATCCCATATGCCTTCTTAACAGCTTTGTCTACCTGTCCTACCACTTTCAGAGAGTCACTAACACATAAATCCCCAGGTCTCTCTGTTCCTTCACATCCTTTAAAATTGTACTATCTAGTAGATAGAGTTAAATGCAAGTTGTTAACCTTTCCAGCTGCTTTAACCTTTTCATCTTAAGAAGCTATCATGCAAACTCAGCATTTTTTTGACCTTCACTCTCTTAACGTTTTCATTGACCTTGATTAAGTCATATCGTGTCCAGTCGTTTTGCTGCCTGTGGGCTGTCATATCCCATCCCTCTGTCCGACCCTCCATCTTAGGCCTTCTCTACTTTCGAAAGCCTTCTAAACATCGCCTCCTTGACGACATGTTTGATCACTGGTCTCCTATACCCATTATCCTTTGCTCGGTTCAGGGATGCACTTTGTCTTTCAAGCACTTTGAGACCTAGGTGAATTTTCCTTTTTTGGGGGTCATCCGGGTAATCGGCACATACAAAAACCCATTACCATGTTTAAGAATTCATTTCAATATAAATAAATCTTAGCAAATATGATGCGCCATGTTTATGCCACTGATGCAGTAAAATTATTTATATGTTGAGTAATATTCATTTTCTACCCAATAGGAATCTGAAAACACAGAGATCCGAATCACAGCTCTGATCAGCACTTTAAAAGCTTCAGTGTATGAATATGTCTGCCGCTCCCTGTTTAAGGTAAGAATAATCAAGTAAATATGTAACTGTATTTGGAAAAATGGCCTTTCAGTTGAATGCTGACCAGCACTGGTCAATTAGACTTTTAATTTCGCAATATTGTTTGCTTGGGAAAGAACTAACTTCATTAATGTTAATAAGCTTTTTTCACATTTATTATTACCAGTGTTTAGAAATATGAAAACAAGTTGATTTAATATCTATTATTATAGGTGTTTGCAATATGGTGTTTTGCATTGCTACACATCAATGTGGTGGTTTCTTTTACAATAGAGGCATAGACTATTCCTGTGTGAATAGTACTATACAAAAAAACTAATTTTGTTTGAATTGTTTTAAATAAAATACACAATATTTCAAATATATATTTAAAAGACATGATTTCATATTTATTCAAGCAAATTGAATTTGGTTCCGCTGGTGGCACATTCATCTATAAGTTGAAAGCATCAAACCAGTTCCTAAAACAAAAACAGAAGTTGCTGGGAAAACTCAGCAGGTCTGGCAGCATCCATGGAGAAAGGAAAGTGAGTCAACGTTTCGGGTCCAGTTTTGACGAAGGGTCGTGGACCCGAAATGTTGACTCACTTTCCTTTCTCCATGGATGTTGAAATAACAACAAACTAGCTATACCCCCGCGCAACCTAGTGTTTTTGAACACGTTTATTCATATATTTTGAAACTTTTTAAAAATAATGTATTTATTGTTTGCAAAAAAAGGGTGAGCTTTAATCACTAGGTTGTTTTTCTTTGTTGTTGTTTTTTGTTTTGTTTTAAACTGTATTGGTTTTTGTTTTCCTTTTAGAAGTTCATTGTTATAATTGCGGAAACATACCTAAGGCTTTTATATATATATAGATTGCATTTATATAGGACCTTCACGTCCTGGAACACTTCACTGTGGCTGAGTCTGACAGCAAGCCAGAGGGAGGGAGGATTAAATAGGAAGGTCTTCAGGCAGGATTTGAAGGTGGGGAGGAGGGGCAAGGTGGAGGGATTGAGGTTGAGCATTCCAGAGTTTTGTGGAGTAGTGGCTGAATGCACGACAACCTGAGTGGATGAGGGACAAACAGGAGGCCGGACCCGGCGGAGTGGAGGCAATGGGTGGTGGAGTAGGGGTTAAGCAAATTATATAGGTAGGGAAGTCCGAGGGCATGAAATAATTTGAGAACACGTCAGAGGATATTGAAATTGACCCATTTGGTAATTGCAAGCTCTGGGAAGGACTGCTGTGATCGGGGACTCTTTTGAAAACTATCTGGACGTTCTGTCAGTTACCAGACCAATATTCTTTTCTGATCCAAATTCATTAAAATATATGCACGCAAACACATTAAGAGTAGCGGGAATGTGGAACTTGCTACCACAAGCAATTGTTGAGGCAAATAACATAGATGTATTTAAGGGGAAACTAGAGGGAGAAAGGAATAGAAGGTTATTATGCTTGTAGGAAGGGCAGGAGGAGGCTCATATGGAGCATAAACACCAGCACAGACCAGTTGGGCCGAATGGCCTGTTTCTGTGTTGTATATTCCAATGTAATACATTCTAATGTATTCTAATGTACTGTATAAACTTGCCATGTTTACCTGGATAACAATCACTGTACTTTACTGTACAGTACTTCAAAGCACAGTAACTCATTGTGTGAAACGATTTGAGATGTTTCAATAGATGAGATTTTGTATCAAATGCCAGCATTGCTTTATTTATCTTAATATTTATATACAGTACTAAAAACATTTATTGTGACCATTTATTTAATGTTGTTATTTCTGGCTACTGTTACAAAGCTTTTCTAATTAGAACTTTAGCTTGTTTTTTTGTGCTGTTGGACTTTGAAACCCCAAATTAACTTTTTCTAAAATATTTAAAATGCGCAGGCCTCTTGCATCACTGATGCATCTGACATGCAGAAAAACTTGACGCCAACAAAATATGGAACACTGAAAATGGCCAACTTCTTGCTGATTAGGCCAATGCAACTTCTTGTACGCTGCACACAAAGTGATCTTGGCTGTAGACCAATGACATGAAAGTGGGCCATTTTTGCTTTCTGACTTGACATAATAATAATTGGATTTCTTGCATTTGCATACAATTTTTCTACAGTCAATCAAAAAATATATCAGCCATTGCGCTCGGTTATTGTGCTGCCAGATTTGGGAGACCATTGTGTTATGGTGCTTCACTATATAAACAATTTTCAACTCAATTCACCCTGGAACTACCTTCTAAATGCTAATGCTTTCCTTATTTATTCATCCATTCTTTTAAGTAATTTTAACAAAATATTTAGCATTGCACGAGTGAGAATTATTGCCACCCGCTGTTCAAGGCAAAAGTCAGAACTCATAGTGAGGGCTAACACAGCAAGCAGTACAGTGGTGTGGGATGTGCTGCTTTGTTGGAGGTACTGTCCTTCAGAAGAGACATTAAACTGAGAAACGATCTGCCTGATTAGGTGGATGTCAAAGATCCCACTGGCATATCTGAAAAGAAAAGGGAGTTTATCCCAGTGTCCCAACCAACAATACCCCAATATAAAATTGTTCATTAACTTCATGTCTATTGGAATGGAAAACCACTTTCAAGATTAAGATTCAATTTAAGAATACCGGTAATCTAAAATTCAGCTTGATTGCAAATTGTATGACTGTGATATTAGATGCCTTGGGACGTCCTCCCGATGTCAAAAGCGCTCTATAAATGTAATTTTGTTGTTGTTGTTGTTGTTAAGAGTTTCAGGTCTCTGAATAGAGATTTCAAGTTCAACAAGAGCAGAATAAAACAGATTATAATAGTTGCGACAACTAGGAGAAACTAGAAATTCTTGGCTTGGTGGCAGATTTGTGTGGAGAGGCTGGAAATTCTTTGAAGAATTAGAAAGAACATTCGTCCTTATTTATTTTACCTTCACAAACAAAAGAATTGTAGCAACATAGTGCAAAAACTGACAGATAGGCTCTGAGGACCTGCAGCAACTTGTTGTCTTGAGCTGTTGAGATTGTAATCGTTGCTGAAAGCATGTAAACTGCTCCAGGTTAGCTGCCTTTCAGAGAGTTTTGAGAGGATCTTTCCATATTTTGGCCTGAAGAATGACTACTGCACAAGTAGAATTGACTGATGTTTCCTGGTGAGTTTCAGAGATGTATTTTGATATGCAGTTTGTGCTACGCAGAACTAAAATGTGTTTACAACATCAAGTGATATTCCTTTCCATAGAAAAATAGATGTTATGTGAAATACTACATTTTGGTTAGAACATTTGTTTCACAAGCGAGATAACCTAGGGTTGGTTCCCAGGCAGCGCAAAACCTTAGGCGAGTTTTCTTACTCTGCATGGCTCTGTTTACCTAGTAGTAAGTAGGAACATTGTTAGTCGATTAGAGGATTACATTTTGAGGTAATAATCCATTAAAAATAAATATAGAAAAATAATAATAATTTGGTCACTCAATCCACAAATGTTTGTGGGACATTGCTATGCATCAGTTCATTTTACAGTATATTCTATAAAGTACATTGAGACATCTCAAAGACATGATAAAGCACTATATCAAATGCAAGCATTATTATTATAATTAAATTCAGAGCATCACAAAGAGGTGTAGTTGAGGAAAGCCTGCTGGCCTACCCCGATCCTTCTCCCGCCCCGCTCGGATCCCGACCTAACTGTTCAGCGTCTTGGGACATCCTCCCGACGTGAAAGGCGCTCTATAAATGTAATTTTGTTGTTGTTATTGTTGTTTCCATAATTAAGAATTTCAAGATATGACATTACTGGCACCAATACATCAAAGGGGAGTAACCTTTGTTCTATTATGCTTTGATGTTTCTTTGGGTAATATTGCTGTTAGGAATCAAATCGCAAACAAAAGAAATTTACCAAATCCACATAAAGTATTCTATCTTAAAGGTATAACTATCTATAAAGGCCCAGTTTCTTCTCTAAAGGCTTAATCATATTTGTGGAGTATTATAATAAAATAATAATCCTTGCATTTGATATAGCGCTTTTCACGTCTTCAAGACATCTCAAAGTGCTTCACTGAATATACTGTAAAGTGAATGGATAAACAGCCGTGGATTGAAATGACCAATTTACTATAGTTTTTTTTGAGCAATTAATATTAGGCATGTGGACCCATTCCTTTTTGTTTCACACCATTATTACCTATTTAACCCATCAATTAACACATTTCTTCCTTTGTCGTCTTTGTCTCCTTTGTCTTCCGTGTCCTGCCTCCCCCTCTCTAACTTGTCCTTAAAAACCTCTCCCTCCCAACATATCCCAGTTCTGATGAAGGGTCGTGGACCTGAAACGTTGACTCACTTTCCTTTCTCCATGGATGCTGCCTGACCTGCTGAGTTTTCCCAGCAACTTCTGTTTTTGTTACCATAATAACATAAGAATTAGGAGCAGGAGTAGGCCATTTGGCCCTTCGAGCCTGCTCCGCCATTCAATAAGATCATGGCTGATCTTCTCACCTAACTTTGATTACCTGCCCTATCCCCATATCCCCTAATCCCTCTATTTTTCAAAAATTTATCAGTCTCAGCCTTGAAAATGTTCAAGGACTGAGCATCTACAGCCTTCTGGGATAGTGAATTCCATAAATTCACTACCCTCTGAGTGAAGAAATGTTTCCTCAACTCTGTTCTAAAAGGCTGACCCTTGATTTTAAGACTGTGACCCCTGGTTATAGATTCTCCTACCAGGGGAAACAGTCCCTCAGTGCCTACTTTATCTAGCCCTTTAAGAATCTTATATGTTTCGATAAGATCCCCCCTAATTCTTCTGTACTCTAGATAATTATCTTGGACAGCTTCATATACATGTTCAACAACTACAACAAAATTACATTTGCATAGTTCACCAGTTAGAATGGTCCAAGGAAAAGAATAGGTGTGAGTAGGTAATCTCTTCTTCCACCTGGGTAGCATACAGAGCACTTGTCAAGTATTTTGGGATGCTCCCATGCATGATGGATGAGATATAAATGCAAGTTGTTGTTGAATAATGCTTGGTGTAGATGGACTGAAAAAATGTTCTAAATTGAGACATAGGGAAAGTTTTTTTGTACTTGTTTTTTTCCTCTTGCCTTAGCAACATAACAATTACAGGTAGAAAAATGCAAACATAAATTATTATTATGATGAATCTACTGTGACACAGAAGTTTCCAACTGTAAAATATATTTTAAATTTACAAATATATATTTTATCATAGTATATTCTGAAAAAAACTTCACACTTAGCTAATAATTGAGAAGAAAAGTGCATAGTAGTAAACCAATGTATGCTAATTACTATTTCTATTGTCAAACAGAAGGAATTGATCATTTCATTATGTGCCGAAGGAAGTTATTCAGCCGATAGAGCCCCAGGCTTGTGCTAGCTCTTTCACTGGAATCCCATTTTACTGTTCTTTCCCTATTTTCGTCCTCTTTAAATATTTATTATGTTTCTTTTTAAACATTGTTATGGTCAGCTTCAACTGCACCTTTTTGTGAAATCCTTTTGTGAAATAATTTATTTCACTTCTTTCCCTCTTCAAATCTGCTGCATGAAGGGTGCTATATAACTGCAAGTTGTTCTTTGCAAGTGGCCAGTTTACTGATGAACATTATCATTCACCTTCTCATTTAATAATACATGAAGCGATTTGTATTGTGCTATGAGAGACTGGGGGTTAATTAGAAATATTCCCAGAATGGAACTATTGCTTTAAGCGTGAAAATTGTAGTCTTGAATCCCAAATTGTAGCCAAAAAAGATCTGGTATGGAAACAGTTGACTATTCCCATCCCTTTTTGTCCGCTGCTTTTTTTTTCTCAATTTTGTAAGTTTGGGATTGCAATTCATGAATCATGAATTGACTGGAGATTGCAATTAATGCAATAAATCCAGTTTCTGAATATCACAAATTAGATTCTGTTGTGTAAAATCCATCAGCAAAATACTTTGAAAAAGTAAAGAGCTCCACAGTGTATATGAATTACCAAGATTAACATGAAGCAAAAATTCCCATCAGAATAAAATAAAGAAAATCCATTGTATACAGTACTAATTCCTACCTGCTCACATTAACATAGGCGGAATGACCCATCCTCCGCCTCCACCACCCGCCATAACACCCTCTCCACTACCCTCGACACCCTGGCCCCCCTCACTTCCAATACCGTCTCCCACTCCCGCTCATCACCGTGGTACACAACTCACCTCCGTTCCCTCAAAAGCCAAGTGAGAGCAGCTGAACGCACCTGGCTCAAATCTGGCCTCACGGTCCACCGGCAAATCTGGCTGGACCGCATCAAATTTTACCACTCCGCCCTAGCCACTGCCAAATCAGCCTTCTACTCCAGGATAATCCTGGAAGCGAAGAACAACCACCGCCTCCTCTTCGCCACCACCAACCAGCTCCTCTGCCCCCCCCCGCCTCGCTTCGCAGATCCTCTCCTCAAACGAACGTTGCAAGGAGATGTTGGACTTCCTCGAGTCCAAAATAGCGGTTTCCTCCCCCCACCTCCGCCCCTCCATCTGTTATTTCAACCCCACCCACCCCCCCTTTCATACTTTCAACACCAACACCCCGTTTTCAGTCACAAAAATAATCACCTCCGTGAAACCAACCACGTGCTCATTGGACCCCATCCCCACCCCACTCCTCCGCACCCAGCTCCACCTTTTGGCCCCGCTCATTTCTGACACCATCAACCTTTCCCTCTCCTCAGGCACCGTCCCTACCTCCCTTAAAACAGCCACCATCACCCCTATCCTGAAAAAACCCTCCCTTGATGCATCGCAGCCATCAAGCTACCGACCCATCTCCAACTTCCCGTTTTTATCTAAGGTCCTTGAAAGAGTGGTTGCCTCCCAGCTCCGCTCTTTCCTCTCAATTCACTCACTCCTTGAACCCCCTCCAATCAGGTTTCCGCCCTGCTCACAGCACGGAAACTGCCCTGGTTAAGGTCACTAATAACATCCTAATCGCCTGCGACCAGGGCTCCCTTTGCCTCCTCGTCCTCCTTGACCTGTCTGCTGCGTTCGACACAGTCGATCACACCATCCTCCTCCAACGTCTTTCCTCCCACCTCAACCTTCAAGGCATAGTCCTTGAATGGTTCCATTCCTACCTGACCCACCGCCTACATTTTGTATCTTCCAACGGTTTCTCCTCAAACCCCCGCAGTTTCTCACTGCGTCCCCCAGGGCTCTGTCCTCGGCCCCCTCCTTTTCACCATTTACACGCTCCCTCTGGGCGATGTCATCCGCAAACATGGGGTAAATTTCCACATGTATGCGGATGACACCCAGCTGTACCTTTCTGCCTCATCCCTCAACCCCCAGACCCTCGATGTTCTGACAGCATGTCTGTCTGACATTGAGTCCTGGACGAGGGACAACTTCCTCCAATTGAACGTGAGCAAGACCGAGGCCCTCCTGATTGGCTCAAGCCAGCGCCTCCGCACATCGGGCGCTGCCAGCCTCAACATCCAAGGCTGTACTCTCCACCTCACAAAGCCAGTCAGGAACCTCGGCATCACGTTCGACCATAAACTCTCCTTCCTCCCCCACATCCATGCCTTGACCGGCACTGCTTATTTCCACCTACGCAACATTGCCAGGCTCCGCAACTACCTCACCCCTCACGCTGCCGAAACACTCGTGCACGCATACATCACCTCACGGCTGGACTATGGAAACTCTCTCCTCGTCGGCCTCCCCAGTTCCTCCATTCACAGGCTGCAGGTCATCCAAAACTCTGCAGCCCGTGTACTATCCCGCACCCGCCTTCACGACCACATAACCCCCACCCTCGCCCGTCTCCACTGGCTCCCCATCCTCCAGAGAATCGAGTTCAAGATCCTCGTCCTCACCTTCAAGGCCATACACGGCCTTGCCCCGCCCTACTTAACCAATTTACTTTCCTCCTATAAGCCCACCCGGACCCTCCGTTCAGCAGGTCTTGGCCTGCTCCAAGCCCCCCGCCCGAACCACCCCACC
Source organism: Hydrolagus colliei (assembly GCA_035084275.1). Lineage (NCBI taxonomy): Eukaryota > Metazoa > Chordata > Chondrichthyes > Chimaeriformes > Chimaeridae > Hydrolagus > Hydrolagus colliei. Next base: position 12,505,817 of record CM068745.1, read on the forward strand.
ATCGGAGGCCGGGCCTTCAGTTTCTCCGCTCCTACCCTGTGGAATTCCATCCCTCAATCCCTCCACCTTGTTTCTTCCCTTTCCTCTTTCAAGGCCGGTTTGAAGACTTTCCTCTTCGACCGCGCCTTTTGTTCCCTCCCAAACTTTTCGACCCCCCCTTCGTGTCTCACCCTTTCCCGAACACTCCCCTCCCAGCTCGGGTCACACGCCTCCTGTGCAGCTCCTTGGGACATCCTCCCGACGTGAAAGGCGCTTTATAAGTTTAAGTTGTTGTTATCAATATCATAAGTGGACAAACAGCACACTTACACTGTGGGTAAAATTGTTGAAACATTTATTTACATGCATTTCATATATTATGATTACAATTACTGTACCATTTATAAGTATGTATGTGTAATCCTTGTGAGACGTCTCAAAGCCCTTCACAGTGCTGTAAAGTGAATTTTATTTAAGAGTACTGTACTTGGTTTCATATGCGAAACTTGTTCTTTTCGGATTTGTGCTCGCAGTTTAGCTTCGTTCATTTCTTTTGATGGCTCCGATTGAGTAATAAATGTCTGCAATCCTTCACATATGCTAAATGCATTTTGGCATGTCATGTGCTGAATGCTGTCATCGTTGGACTCTTCATCATTAATTTTAGGTTCCTCAGCTTCCTGTCAGCTGTTCTCTTGACCGTGCTTTACTGAGGCGCTCATATCTTCATCTCCAAATGCAGTGGTATGCTGATTATTTGCGTCCATATTAACAGCAAGTCTGCTGTTTATATCAAAATAATAATCCTTGCATTTGATATAGCGTTTTTCACGTCTTCTAGACGTCTCAAAATGCTTCATAGAATATACTGTAAACTGAATTGACTGTATATTTATGGGCAAATCGTAGCAACCAATTGCGCATAGCAGTGTCCCACAAACAGCCGTGGTTGAAATTACCAATTTATTGTTGTTGTTTTTTGAGGGTTTATTATTATTATTGGGCATCTGGAGGAAGGAAACTTGTCCAAGGTTTTGCCCTACCTGGAATTGAACCCAGGTCTCTCACTTGTAAAGCAAGTGCTCTAACCACTGAGCTACAAAACTCCACAGACTAAAAGCTTCATACAGCACCTCATTTTTGTTTTTGGCGCTGTGAGCTGTGAATCCATGGAATCCAACCTCCACAGCTTCATATTTTGCAGTTTTTCTTTCTTTATCGGTGATGCTTATTCCCTGCTTCCACTCAGCCTCAATGCAATCGGCAGATTTCAACAACAACAGCAAAATTACATTTGCATAGTGCCTTTCATGCCGGAGGATGTCCCAAGGCTTCAACCAACCATACAGAGTGTTGTGCTTTTCAGAGAAGATTTTGCAGAATTCTTTTCTGGATTTTCCACTCTCAGTGGTTTGATGACATGATATTTATCCTCCAGTGTTTTCAGTTCAAGTTTATGTTTTATTCCAGTTGTGGTATTCAACGTGGTACAGCAGCAGACTATGTTTGACACTCCAAATATGGCTAATTTATTGGCCTGTCGAGCCTTACATGTGTTACACTTGCTTGTGTGTCACAAGCACTTACATGCAATCACTCACACTCTCACAAGCCATGCTCATGCGATCTCTCACGCAGCGTGAGACACAGTGATTGGTTGGCTGGCTCGGTCATTCACTCTCTCGCTTGTTCACTCACTCGCATGTCACACGTCAGGATAAGGCTTTGTCATCATGAGAAGCAATAAGAGAATACAGGTAACATTGTTAGGGGCTTGGAAAAAAAATGTTGATATAAGTGTGCTGAAGTTCATGTCAAAATCGACATACATGGTAAGCTTAGTGTGCTACCATGTGGAGCAAGGTCCAGGAATTTTTTGTTGACACAGCTGAGATTTTGGTATCAGTAGGTTCAAGATAAGTGACTGTATAAAATTAATCCATCAATTCCAATAGATTTTGAAATAATTAAAATCCTTTTCTTACCTGTGGAATTCCTTATCTCAATGTTTAGCGCACTCGCCTCCCAATCGAGCTTTTATATTTCTTTGTCAATATAATTTCTGTTTTTCTGTTTCATTGAGCTGTTTTTCTCCCACTGCACTTTTTTTGTGCAAGTTTTCACTAGATAAACAGTACCCATATCTGTTTTCATCCTCTATCCAATGCTTATTTTGCAATGCCTGCATTCCTTTGTCTTCTGTGGTGTTTGGCCTGTTGTGCAAATCATCACACTGTGAAAATGGCATTTAGAAATTTAGGAATTAAGGATCACATTTTCACAGGCTACATCTTTCCATGTTTAGGTAATTTTACATTGTGATAATTAAATTCTGTAGGTAACTTTTTTAAAACTTTGAAATATATAAGCTATTGTAAATTAGAATATTCTACATAACAATAATGGTAATAATTCTTGCATTTGATATAGCGCTTTTCACATCTTCTAGATGTCTCTAAAGCACGTGACAGAATATACAGTAAGGTGAATTGACTGTCTATTTGTGAGTGAAACGCGGCAGCCAACTGCGCTCAGCAGTGTCCCACAAACAGTCGCGGATAGAGTGACCAAATTATTCTTGTTTTTTTGAAGGATTATTATCAGGCGTGTTAAAGTACCAGAGTGTTTAGATTTGTAAGATTTCTATTGTGGTGTAGCTTAATGCTTATTTAATAGTGAAATAGTGGGTTGGAAAATACTTGGGAAAATAGTTGTTTGGCTCTCTCAGACTTTGCAGCAACATCCGTTCAGCTTTCCAATATTGGAAACTTAAATTTCTTTCAGCACGCATAGTGGAATGAATCTATTAGGCACCATGTGGCTACGCATTTTCACAGAGGACCCTTTATAAAGTAATTAGCAGCCAATCTATCGCATAATTATACAATTGAGGGCACCTGCAATTGCCTCTTTAGATGCATTGCATGTAGCACATAGTAGTTAACATACTCATTTTGCAAATGATTCACAATTTATTGTCATTTTCTCTGCATAATTTAAAAAAATGTTTTGAGTTGAACAGTTCTTAATTACTTAACCTTAAATATACAATTTAACAATAATCTGTTCCAAGTTGTTTAGATTGTTCAGAGCTTCTGTGATTTGGGATTAATAACTAATATTGTGGGACTATTCTCTTTTCTATTGATATAGATCAGTGCATTTTAGTGATTTTAGATGGTTACTGTAATAGAAATTCTAAAGTCAGTGAGAGCATTAATTACTGTTTTAGCCTCCCCCCCCAATTATCCTTCCTCCACCACACATTCCCTCACCAGCACCACTTTCTTCCATCTTTGCTACATTGCCTATCTCCACCAATTACTCACCCCAAAAGCTGCTGAAAACCCCTGGTCCACGCCCTCTTCGCCGGTTTCCCCTTTGCTACCATTCATAAAATCCAGCTCATACAGAACTCTGCCGCTCACATTCTCACCTGAACTAAACTTCGCCCCCGATTATCCCAGTCCTCGCCAGATTCATTGGCTCTCTGTCACAGAGCGGATCGACTTCAAGATCCTCACTCTTGCATTTAAATCCCTCCACTGCTACCCATCCTCATGAAGTCCTGTAGCTCAGTAGTTAGTGCACTCGTCTTACAAGCGTGAGACCTGTGTTCGAATCCAGGCAGGACAAAACCTTGGGCAAGTTTCCTAAGTCCACACGCCTAATTATAATCCCTAAAAAAAAGTATAATAAATTGGTCATTTCAATCCATGACTGTTTGTGGGACACTGCTGTGCACAATTGGTTGCTGTGATTTGCCCACAAATATACAGTCAATTCACTTTATAGTATATTCTGTGAAGCACGTTGAGACATCTAGAAGATGTGAAAAGCGCTATATCAAATGAAAGGATTATTATAATATTATTATTGCCTCGCTAACCTCTCTCCTCACAGCTCACAAGTCTATTGCACAATGTAAAACATTAACTGCAATTTGAATTATTTTCAGTAATTTCGGTATTTCTGGCTGTTTTTTCCTGTTGATTTCCTGAGTGAGTGAGTGAGTGAGTGAGTGACCTGAAATGGTAATGATTGCTTTAGTCTGTCCTTGCTGCACACTGCTATCTCTCCGAGAGTTGCAATATCCTCCCAGCCTTGGTGCAGGATTGCTCCACACCAGCAAATTGTGAAGTGCAGCAGGTGCAGCAGAATAGAACATTCAGCAGAATTGCAATCTGATGTATGACTTGTTCATATTATTAACTCTGCTGGTTTTAGCTGGGGGCTGAGAAAAAACGTTTTGTTGAATTTGAAAAGGAAAGTCACTTAATAAAGCTCTATCAAACACCAGAATAGTGCAATGTAATAAATAGTATGACTTTAATCCAAATTATATCACGGTGAATACAAAATCTAAATCACCAAAAATAAAATAACCATAAAAGGACGATCATGCGGCATTTAGCTTTAAGAGGACAATTAAAAATGTGAATTCCAGTCACTTAACAATAGCAATTATAATGTTGATCCTTAAGCGTACTGCTCCAAGCAAATCAAATCCATCGAAAAAAGTAAGATGTTCGTGTATTGAAAATGCTTTCTTTTGTATACGCTATAAACTGCATATCGACCTTGAAAAATGAGGACTTGCTGAAATCAATGTTTGTAATACGGGTTGTCGGTACTAGTTATCTCCAGTTTTAAAAAAAGGGAATCCCGCTTTCAGCATTGTGAGATGTTACCCTGCATGAAAAATGCTATATAAATGCAATTTGTTGTTGTTGTACATCTCTTTATTAGAACACGGGTTCACTTATTGTGCAATTTAAACAAACAGTCTGTTGCATTGCCTTTGGATTGCGTGCACATAGAAAGATGAAACTGGCAGGTGATTGATTATGTGAATTGTACATACCGGTAGTAATAATAGCAATAATCCTTGCACTTGGTACAGCGCTTTTCACGTCTTCTAGATATCTCAATGCGCTTCACAGAATATACTGTAATGTGAATTGATTGTATACTTGTGGGCGAAACAAATGCATAAAAGGGTAACATGTCGGAAAATCTGGTACAAAGTAAAGACACCCTTTACATGAATTTTGCAAGGGCAAATGTCAATAAATGTGCCTAGAAATTCTAGAATCTGTTCCAATTTTATTCTGGAGGTGAGCATACTAAATACAATACACAATTAGAATACAATATTACATTTGTAAAGTGGACGTCCCAGGGTGCTGAGAATTGGCCCTGAGCTGCGATCAGGAAGACAACACAAGCTAAATGTCCACAGTGTACATTTCTAGCCTTGAAAGACTGATGTGAAACAGAATTAATGATGCTAGCTTACATGCCATATAGACATACCTTACAAATGAGTCTTGGGTAGTTACATCTGGAAGTAACCAACGACAACAACAAAAACTGCTGGTTTTTACGAGTGGGGGCACCGGGTTGTGGATTGGGGAGTGAGGAGGTCGGAGAAGTAGGGAGGTGCCAGGGAGTGAAGCGATTTGAACAGGACATACTTGCCTTAGAGGGGGTGCAGCGTAGATTCACTAGGTTAGTTCCTGGGATGAGGGGACTGACCTATGAGGATAGGTTGAATAAACTAGGGCTGTATTCTCTAGAGTACAGAAGAATTAGGGGGGATCTTATTGAAACATATAAGAGTCTTAAAGGGCTAGATAAAGTAGACACAGAGTGACTGTTTCCCCTGGTAGGAGAATCTATAACCAGGGGTCACAGTCTTAAAATTAAGGGTCAGCCTTTTAGAACAGAGTTGAGGAAACATTTCTTCACTCAGATGGTAGTGAATTTATGGAATTCACTACCCCAGAAGGCTGTAGATGCTCAGTCCTTGAACATTTTCAAGGCTGAGACTGATAGATTTTTGAAAAATAGAGGGATCAGGGGATATGGGGATAGGGCAGGTAATTAGAGTTAGGTCAGAAGATCAGCCATGATCTTATTGAATAGTGGAGCAGGCTCGAAGGGCCGAATGGCCTACTCCTGCTCCTAATTCTTATGTTCTTATGTTCTTATAAGTGTGAGGATCTTGAAATCGATCCGTTTGTTGATGGGAAGCCAGTAGAGCCAGAACTCCATGTTGGTAAACCAGGCGGGAGGTGACAAACGCATTCCTGAGGGTTTCAGCTGAATTTGGTGTAAGGTCCGGTTGGAGGCTGGCAATATGGTAGAGGTGGAGGAAGGCGGTCCTGGTCAAGGACTGTATAGGGGGTGGGGGAAGGACACCTGGGGTTTGAACCAGGCGCCTTTATTGCATACTGGTTCAGTGAGTCTGAGGGAGAGCCCAGGGACGTTGGGGAGTTTACATCCGTTGGAGTGAAGATGTGGCAGGAGCAAAAGAGTATGGCTTCTATTTTATCCACATTCAGCTTCAGAAAATTTGCACTCATCCAAGCCCTGATGTCTGCCAGACAAGCTGATAGAACATCAGCGGATCTGGAGTTAATACTGGAGGAGACAAAGTAGATTTGTGTGTCAAAGTGTTGGCCCACTTAGGTGGATGAGGGAGTAAAGGTGGTGGAGGAGGATGGGGTGGTCGATGAACAGGATGGTTGCAAATTTGCTCCCAAACCAGTGCAGTAAATAATCTGACTCGAAACCCCACTTACTTCATCAACTGTACCCAACCCAAATACATCCCACGTCGGTGTACAACTGAATATTTCCAGAATGCCCTTCACATATTCTAGATGTCTTAAAACGCTTCACCAAATGTACAGTAAAGTGAAACAAAAACAGAAATCGCTGGGAACACTCAGCAGGTCAGGCAGCATCTATGGAGGATGAGGAGGGGAGGCGGAGAGTTGGGAGGACAGCAGAAGGCAGGATCGAAGAGGAAGGTCTTGAGACCAGACTTGAAGGAGGCTAGGGAGGAAGTGAGGTGAAGGGACAGTGGGATGGAGTTCCAAAGTGTGGGGGTAGAGAGGCTGAAAGCCTGTCCACCGATGGTTGTGTGGGTCGGGCGGGGGACATGCAGTGGCCAGAGCCCACTGAACGGAGGGGGCAGGGAGGTTCGTTGGGGGACAGCAGGTTGGAGAGGTAGGAAGTGGCAAGGCTGTGAATGATCTTGAAAGTGAAGACGAGGATCTTGAAGTTGTTCCTCTGGAGGATGGGGAGCCAATGGAGCCGGGCGAGGGTGGGAGTGATTTAGTCGCAGAGTTTGGTGTGGGTGAGGACACGAGCTGCAGAGTTCTGGATGAACTGCTTGTAAAGGGAAGAACCAGGAAGGCCGACGAGGAGGGAGTTTCCATAGTCAAGCCTTGATGTGACGAATGCGTGGACTAGTGTAAGGACACCTTTTGCCCTGCTGAGAATCAAACCCATGTCTCCCACTTGCGAGGCGAATGCTCTAACCACTGAGCTTTAGGACTCCACGGGATATTAGTGGATGGAGCTAAATAAAGGGGACAACTTATTTTGGAAAAGGATAAATAGATATATTTACTGTATATGTACATGTGCTCTAAAATATTAATTTTATCATGAAATTAGCATCATCTCATTTCCTTCAGTGACCAGTACTTTTCCTCTTCTGCCTCATTGTTGTTGGCCAGTTTTACATTGCTTTAGGGCCTCTATTTTTGATGTATAGATGTGTAAGAATGATTTTCAAATTTTTCTAATCTTTATAATAATAAAAAATCAACTTTGCCTTTCACTTGCAGAGGACGTTTCAGGTCACATTGCAGGATTTCTATAAAGGGTAGCGACTGTATTTTGTAGGAGAACCCAATCGTCAATTTGCATACAGTAATCTAACACCACTTGTCATATAAGAGGCTGAATTTTTGACAGTCATATTATTTTTACGTTGTTGGCTCAGAATTATATATTGAGTGGTCTTTTCTTACAATCTACAGTGTTTGATAAACAGAAGTTTAGCACATTAGTTATAAGAAATTGTTTCCACCCAACTCTGAAGCATCCTTGTTTTCTTTTATTTATGGGGATATATTTTTCTGTAATCAATTTTGTACTTGAGTGGTTTGTTTATATATTTAATATTTATACCAGTCTCAATGCAGGGGGAATGCTTGGACAGGAAGGAACGAATTTGGGAAGCGTCTATTCAATCCACCACTTAGGAAAGGAAGGGCACAGTCGAGATGGAAGGATTGAGTGGCTTCCTAATGAAGGATGATGATAATGATTTTGATGGGAGGGAGATATAATCATAAATAGCTACATAAATAGATTAATAATAATCTTTGTATTTAATATAGATCTTTTCATGTCTTCTAGATGTCAGAAAGCGCTTCACTGAAAATAATGTAAAGTTAATTGACTATATTTGTGGTTGAAACATGGCAGGCAATTACTCACAGCAGTGACCCACAAACAGTTGTGGATTGAAGTGACCAATTTCATTGCCTGAAAAGATGATGGAAGCTGATTCGATAACAACTTTTAAGAGCTATGTAGATAATTATTTGGGGAGGGCAAATTTGCAGGACTATGGTGAGATTAGGGTAGTGGGATTGATTTAGATAGCTCTTTTCAAAGAGCTGGCACAGACATGATGGTCCGAATAGCCTCCTTCGATAAATTTTGTTAAGCTTTTGCCAGTAGTATTTTATTTTTCATTTTAAAAAGCATGCCTTTGGTAATTGAAAATCAATGAAGAGATAGTTTTCTCTTCTGATAATCCTGTGCAGACAGAATGAATTGGATATTGCATTAATGATCGATTGCACCTCTTTTCTTTATAATACTGGATAAGATCATGGCTCTAAAAAGGTGAAACATCGAGTCTAACGATGAATTATTTTGAAAAGTAGTATGCATTGCTTGATTACTGAATGCTTAAACCTGAAGCCCCAATATATTGGTTCACTATCCTGTATTGATAAATCTATTGCTGCTGCTCCTTATCCAAAATCAATATTGTCTATAATTCATTAAATCAACAGTTGCCTGTATCAGTAATTAACTGTTTGAAATGGAAATTGCACTTACAATTGGTCAATCAGCAAAGTTTGAACTGTTTGTAATCTTGGTGCTGATATAGTTGTCAAAGAAGTATATTCTGTGAAACGCTTTGAAACTTCTTGAAGACGTGATAAGGCGGTATATCAAATGCAAGGATTATTATTGTGTGTACTTTGTTTCTGAATGAAACCTGGCTAAAGACGATAGGATAGCTTGCAGGTATCTTGCAGAGAGATATTGAGACAACTATTTTCCACTTCTAAAATAATTGATCAAATTGTTCCGTTCTCAGTTTATAACAATAATAATCCTTATATTTGATATAGCGCTTTTTATGTATTCTAGACGTCTCAAAGCACTTCACAAAGTATACTGTAAAGTGAATTATGAATTATAACTGTTAATCCAGATGTTCATTGATTCTGGTGAGACATTAAACTGCTCTTTAAATAACTCAGGTTGTCACTATTAAAAAAGGGCCATTTGAAGTAATAGCAGACTTGTCAGCTTGAGACATAGGAACGTTTCAATGCCAATTTTTTATATTAGTGTTTATTATTGAGTGAATTCTGCCATTTCTGCAGTGTTTGTGATTTGTACCTAATGTACTTAGTTTATTAATAATGAAATAGTGAATAATATATGTCTGGTATACCACTTTTCAATATTTCATTTATATTAGTTCTGACACACGAATCGATGAAACAGTTAAATCTTTTGAAAACAATTCTCAAATACCATACTTTGCTGGATAGCTGCTGTGTTTGCCTCTAAAAACAATCTTCACATGACAGCAATGACTAAGAAAAGCTTTCAGAAATTTCAATGTTATAGGTGCTTTAGAAAAATGCAAGTAATTTTATTAATTCTTAATGAATGTTGGTAGCTATTGTTTTGAATGATTACAATAAATAAAAATACTTAACATGGGAATTATGAAATATCCTAGTTATGAAATATAATCCCCTTTTCATGTTTCTCTATAATCAGTACATTTTTGTAATAAACTGTGTGAAGAATAAAAACATGTATTTTGCTGTAAAGGCTTTTCTTTTCATTCTTGCAGGCTGATCAGCTTATGTTTGCGTTGCATTTTGTACGTGGAATGCACTCAGAACTCTTCCAAGAAAATGTAGGTCATAAAAACTAATATCTATTGTTTTAATAGAAACCATTTTATTGTTTTTCATAATTTTAGGGGAAAAAAAGGTGTTAAATAAATAATTTGAAATATTTTGCACTCGCTCTAATTCTGAAGATTTTCTTGTTGAATATTTTCACTTAAGACAGTGATACATCATAATGTCTTGGGTATCCATTTTAGAACAATGGCCTTACTCACTTGAGATGAATTAGCATATACTGTGGTAATATTAATATTGCTGAATCATCTTGGGATAATGCATCTACTTACATTAATTCAACCCAATTTAATTGTTTATCATGGGAAAAATAAATTGCAGTTATGTATACCCAGGAAACATACAGTTAAATCCTTAAATATTAATTTTTTCCTTCTTAGGAATGGGATGCATTTACTGGTTTAATTGTTGGAGACATGGTTCAAAAATCAGTAAGTACCTTTCTACTTTTGCTGCCTCTTTAGTTTTTAATTAATTTAAAGAATCGATATTTCTTTATTAGAATTGATACAACCTTACTTATTTCGTTTTACTTTGGTTGGAATCTGATAGTTGAATTTTGAAAGCTTTTAGTGTTTTGCTGTTTGAGAACTGAAATCCATTATTGAACAGACACAGCCGAAGATTTTTCTGAAAGTGCCATACTAATAGCGCAAAATAAATGCAAGTCAAGTATGCTATCTGACATTTAAAAACACTGTTGATCCATCTTAAAGTGGTTATCTTTCTTAACCAGCAAAACTATGATTTTCCAACCTCGAATGCAGAGTTGGCTAGCCCGCGCCCACTTAAGAAGTGGGCCATGAACATTCGCACGAATCTAGGGATTGTGTTTGATCGGGTGGTGGTGTTTTCAGTTTCTACAGCATAAATCACGAAATATTTAATCAAGAAAATTGATTTTGTTGGCTGACCATAAAGACTGGCCACCATAACTGATGCATACCCACTCATATACCTTCACTACATAAACTGAAGAACTCATGTCCAGACAGGACACTTTCTGCACATTTTTCTGTTGTTACTGACAATAACCTAATTTGGTAGTCACCAGTGCTGTACAACTTTGTCTGGCAAAGCCAATGCAATTATCTTTTTTTACTTGCCACCCAGTTTCCTATCTTACTGCTTTCAGACATTAAATCTGAAGCAATGCACCCTAACTCTTGGTTTAATTCTTCTCATTTTGCAGGATAGTCAGAAGTCAGTACGTGAATCAATTCCATCTTGGATCAATCAAGACAGGGTTGGAATATTAGCTGTTTTGAAGGTACATTTTTTATATTGTTCCTCTAAAAGTTCCTCTATGCAGTACTTTTAAAGTGTCCTATTTTGCAATTGTGAATTCATGGCATTTCTGTGACTCCACTTTGAGGATGAAGTCATCAAGATTTGATTTTGATCAACTGGGTAATCTGACCCATCAACAGTTTAAGAGTAACTAAACCAAACGGACAGTTCAATGTTTGTGGAGACAAATTCTGGAAACAATTAAGTGCAGGATGGCAAGAGTCATGGCTTGAGGATCCCAGAGTGTAGATAGGTGTAACACTGGAGTTTTAACCAGCTAAAACTGCATAGCTTGCAATTGAAAGCAAGCTCCCACTCCTTTGTCTAGCCAAGACCACCCTACCTAAGAGGACTTTGGCTTGCGGGGTTACCAGGAGTTGAATGGGAAGAATCTTGCATCCAATGACCAGCCTGCCCCTCAAAGTCCTATTGATGAGCCAGGATGCTGCCCAGCAGTGCCCTGGAGATAATCTTTTGACATTTTTTTGAGTTTTTTAAAAACATTATATGTATTAATGACTCAGTAAGCCTTTACCAAGTTTAACATGGCCTCTTGGGATTCAAAGTCTAAATTGTTTAAAGAGAAGTTAAAACTTCCTTTTTATTTGGGGAGAGGTGGTTGTTTTCATTCTGATTTCATATTCCAGTAACATCCATTAAAAACACTCAGTACTTCACTAGAACAAGGTTAAATTGACCGTAGAATGTTCTAATGCCCCGTGTTGTGATTGTTATTCTGATGTATTTAACATCTTTCGGGTCTATAAACAGCAAGTTTAGGTATGTTCTGATCAGAAAGTAAGCTTTATTAAAATTTGAAAGCAATGAATGTAATGCTTTTGAAACAATCTGATGGATGAATATGAAATATCGATGTTAAATCTATCTAATATTATTATTTTAACTTTGTCAAAATGTTTGTTCTTCTGCAATAACTTACACCTTACACAGAGATAACATTTTCCACTGTTTTGGAGGGATGGTATGAAAACTCAAGTAAGGTTGGGCACTAGTTGGAAAACAATGGTGCGAGACAGAGGAACGGGGAGGGAGTTTCAGAGAGAGACCGCTTAGTATTTAAAAGCTCAGCTGTTGAAATGTCTGGTGAGGGTGAGAGATGTGCAGCAGGCCCAGGTTTGTGGAGGGAATGGGTTGGAGGAGATTACAGCATTAAGGTGGGGCAAGGGTCTGAGGGGGATTTGAAAGGCAGAAGTATCAATGTAAGCAGGATGACAACACAGGAATTGTCTGGCATCATTTTCCTTCATATGGTGGACAATGTTAATGGTTTTGTTGTCTGACTCTTTTTTCCTCTTGATTCCTTTTCAATTGTGAGCTGTGCACTACATGCCCTGGGGTATTTAACCTAAGGAGTCTTCACGTGTGGCAGCTCCCAAATTTGTCTTAAGGAAACATTTTAATAGCATCTCCAAGATTGTTTACAATTATTTTAGGAAGCTTCTTACTCTTACTAAAAGCAACTATTCATTTTGTAGACTACCTTCCCAGCATTGTATCAGGCTCTCTGCCTCGAAGATACTGATCTTTGGCTCACTTTCTCTCGAAGTTCAACCTGTGAACAAGATCTTCCACTGTCTATTAGTAAAAGAATCACGCTCTTTCAACAGGTATGTTTCAATAATGTGTGCAATATTAATAATGTGGTAGATATAGTAGATGAATAAACGGTTTGAAGTTAAATACATGGTTTCATCTCAACCTGTTGAAAGCTGAGGAGACGCAGACATGGACACCGCCTGTGAATCTTTTTTGTTTTCAGCTCATAAGCTGCGGTAGTGATTTGAAGCTGTGAGGAATAGTGTAATTTCTGCTTTATTAACCTTAAACTACTAAAACAATATATACTACACAAATTATTTAATTTTAAATAAAGAACTGAACAGTGTAACACTTGGAGCTGCATAAAACCAGAAAGGAATCTGTGCGATAGCTCGAGTATTAATGATTGTTAATGAGTGTTACTGAACCTTAATTCTTGGAGCCTTCATTACACTGTGACTCAAAGTTACCTCAATGCAGTTTCTCTATACCTTTCTATACTCCCAGCAACCTATTTTAACTGCACTCAGTTGCTACATCACATAATATAACAAGAAAAATGTTGACTGAAAGCTGCTTTCCATTCTTTAACAAATAGTCCTCACAGGAAGATTTCTGTCCACAAAGGTGACAACTTGTTTGGGCTACCTGGCAGATTGATGTTTTGTGATGTTTAGTGAAAATGCTTAATCTTCTCAAATATTCCTCTTCTTCTCCCCCCTCCCCCCTGTGCCCCTCTCTCCCCCATAATATGTTTTGAAGACTTGGAAATCCTTTGTAATATATCTTGTATGTCCTCACAATGTGAAAGGTGCTATGTGGAGTCCTGTAGCTTGGTGGTTAGAGCATTTGCCTTGAAAGCGAGAGACCTGGGTTCCATTCCTGGCAGGGCAAAACCTTGGGCAATTTTCCGTACTCCATATGCCTGATAATAATCGTTCGAAAATAGAATTGGTCATTTCACTGCACGACTGTTTGTGCAGACACTGCTGTGCACAATTGGCTGGCACCTTTTGCCCACAAATATACAGTCAATTCATTTTACAGTATATTCCGTGAAGCGCTTTGAGACGTCTAATAGACGTGAAAAGCGCTTTATCAACTGCATGGATTATTATTATTGAGCCTATTCCTCGTTATGTTATTTTATGGCAGCTTGGAAGCTCTTTCCAATCCTTCAACCTTCAATAACTTCAATTCTTAAGATGAGAATTCTAATCTCAATATGAGAATTAAACAAAATAGCCAATTGCAGTCATGGATTGCATGACCAAATTATTATTGTTTATTTTGTGTGATTATTATTAGGCATGTGGAGTAAGGAAACTTGCCCAAGGTTTCGCCCTGCCGAAATTATCTCCTTCCTAAAAAAGCAATTCACTTCAAAAACAACTTTTTATGCTGAAAGAGAAAACAGTACAACAACAAACAACAAAACTTACATTTATATAGCGCCTTTCACGTCAAGAGGACATCCCAAGGCGCTGTACAGTCAGGTAGGACAAGAGCAGGGTGGGAAGGATCAGGGCAGGATGAAGAATAGTAGGAAAAGTAACTGTATATTAGTGGGCGAAACGCGGCAGCCAAATTGCGCACAGCAGTGTCCCACAATCAGTCACGGAAGTGGGACTAGGGGCAAAAGGGGGCAAAGAAGCAAAAGGGGAGGGGTCAAGGCAGGGGGAAGAAAAGCAGGAAAGTCGACTGTATATTTGTGGGCGAAACGCGGCAGCCAAATTCCGCACAGCAGTGTCCCCACAAACAATCGTGAAAATGGGGCCAGGGGAGAAAGGGGGAAAAGAGGGTAAGGGGGGGAGAGGGAGGGAAAGGTGGGATGGGTTAGGGTTAGGGAGGAAGAGGGGGGAGAAAGGGGGGCAAGGAAGAGAGGGAGGGAAAGATGGGTGGGGGCAAGATCAGGAAGAGGGAGGGAAGGGGAAAAGGGAGGGAAGGGGAAAAGGGAGGAGAGAAAGTGGGGAAAGGGAGTGAGGGAAGAAGAAGATGGGGGCAGGGGTGGGGGGAATCAAACAACAATAATAAACAATAATAAACAACAAAAGTAATAATATTAACAACAAAAACAGCAACAAACAATAACCAACAATCGTCCAACAATCGTCCAGCAACCACTCCCTGTCCTCGCCTCCCGCCCGGACGATCCCTGAGATGGCGGGAAAAAAAGGGCGCGGAAAAAAAGGGCCCAGTGTGGTGTCAGGCCCCAAAACCAACCGGCTCCTCAGTCAATGAACCCGGGGACTCTGTGATGGCCCTGGCACCTCGGACACGGTTTGTGTCCGAGGTGCCAGGGCCATCACAGAGCAGCCCGATCGCCGTCTGGATCTCCCGCGACGAGATGATCCGTCGCTTGCAGCACCTGAGCGCTCTCCCCCTCGCTCTCCCCCTCGCGGAAGACGTGCGCCACCCGCTGCCTGTGGAAAGTGCCGAGGTCGCGGCCTTCCAAGGTCCTGTCGAGGGGCCACTCTTCGCACAGCCGGAGGAAGCGCCGACAGCGAGTGGCCGCCATTCCCTCCGTGATACTCCCCGTCGTCCAATAAGATGGTATTCGTTGGCCGACTGCCCATAGAGGAAGAACCGGCAGCGATGGAAGCCGGCTCCAGCTGGTGGGCTGAGCGGTGCACAGCGTGAAAGCTCTGTCCCCGCGATCGTTCCAGCCCGAAGATCTCTAGCCTCGGGAGCGGGTGGTCCGTGTGAAAAAATATCACTATATATCTAATATCACTATTAGATAAAATATTAGATCATCTATCGCCAGGCGAGATGGAGATAGCAGGATAGCACTCTCTCCACCTCGCGGTCAAGACTTAAAAAAAAGTATAATTTCTATTTAGTTTCAGAATGGCAAGGGTTAACTGAAAGACATTTTCCAATCATTTGGAATTCAACATCTTTGTTTTTTACCTTGCAAGTATGCAGTGAAAACATTTTAAAAAATAAATTCCGTGTTGGGAAGGCAAAAGACTAAATTATGTCCAAAGAGGTTTTGTTTTTGGAAGACTGGGAAACTAGAGGCAAAGCAGCTAAAGTTGCTGTGGCATATCTGAACACAATTGAGAAGCTCAGTATCTTTTTAAGTTGCCGAGAATGTTTGCTTGTATTAAATGTTTATCTTCAACTGTTCAATTTATTTTCAAAGGTTCTGGTGGTTCAGGCACTTAGACCAGACAGACTTCAAAGTTCCATGGCCCTTTTTGCATCCAAAGCCCTTGGTAAGTGGTATGTTTCTCTGACAACTTAACCATTTATTTTCACTGCATTGGCATGAGTTATAGCTCAAATTTTAACTTAGCGAATACATTGATTCGCTACTGATATTTCTATGTACAGTACTTTGTAAGATTTCCACATGTTGGAATTTTCCTGTTACTTCCAATTGTGAGGGTTGGATCAAACTCTAGGTTTTAATAATGCCAGGTTGAATTTAGTTTTCTATCTCTAGCTTTTGCTTCTGTGCTCAAAATGTTTCCTGAAGTAATTTGGACCTACTATTCTTTGAATCTAATAAATCCTGTGCTAAACAGAAAAGAACAATTCTCAGAATGTTATCAGATAGGTATGCTCTGGATATTGTCATGAAATTTGCATGTATTTTGAACCTTATTCTTCACCTCTCATTTCTCTAAATGTCTTATGTTCTAAATGTACCCCAAATGTGGAAAAAAAGCACTTATTACCAACTGAAAAATAGGATTGTGAGATTTATAGTTATATATTTTTTGCTATTTATGAAAATTGGGCAAATTTGTTCATTGCTGGTTCTAATTATGAAGCAACATTTTTGTATGCAAATTGTTTGGTTTCTCAAACCTCAGTATATACTGCAATTATGTGAACAATTAAAGTAAGGCTCTGAATGACTCGTGACTGATGAAGGTAAAGCACTCCAGTGTGAAACTGAGTTCCACATACCAGGAAGATCCCAGGTTTATGTAACTTTACCTCAGGTCACAGGGATGGTGATGATGGGATTTGGCCTCTGAATCTTTAGAATAATGAGGGGAGACAATTCAGTAAAGATTCCCAGTTCCAATTGTTAAACACACTTTCTTCTGGAAAGCGTATACATGTGGATGAGAGGCAGGTAAAGATTTGGTGATGAACCTGATAGTCTGCCAGTGTTCAATGTCTGGAACCATAAATGAAGAATGGTCACTTTGGTGAGACACTTCCAATTGTAACATGACCTTAGCATGAGTCAGTGTCTTCAGGAGAGGAGGGCATAGAATTTATTGTAGGAAAATAAGTGGAAAGTAATCAAATATTAAAGTGCCACTTTCTACATTCACACATAGAATATTTTTCTAATGTATTTGCCACTTAGCTTTTTTTTAGTCTGCCGGGTGTCTGACACATCTCAATGCTTAAGAGTATCCAAACTAAACTGCATTCTACCTACGCATGTAAATTCCAGAGATAGATTTGTGGAATTGAATGTACATGCTTACCTCATTCTGGAAAATATTAGGTGTAGATTGGCAAAAACTATGGTGTGGGGACTCCAGAGTGTGCGTTGGTGTATTACTGGAGTCTGACCAGGTAAAATTGTGTAGCTTGCTGTTGATATTTCTGTCTGGCAAGCTTTCCCACTGCATGTGCAGCTAGGACCAACCTACCCTTAGGCTTTGGCATGTAGGGTACACAGAAGCTGAGTGGGATGATTTCCTTCCCCAGTGACTGGCCTGCCCTTCCAAGTCCTGCCGATGAACTAAGCTGAATGTGCTTATCATCATCAAGTGCCCTGGAATACTGCGGATCTTCCTGGTTGAGGAATCGGAATATCGAGACCACCACAGAGGCTGGTTCGATTCAGCCATTCCATTGCCAAGAAGTTAATGTTGTAGCTGATTCAGCTCCAAGGAGACCCCGCTTGCCTCTCCCCCCACCCCAATGAGGACCACTGAGTTAATAAAACTGGAGTCCTGCAGCTCAGTGGTTAGATCACTTGCCTTTTCAAGCGTTCAAATCCAGGCAGGTCGAGATGAAACCTCGAGCAAGTTTCCTTACTCTACACGCCTAATAATAATCTGTCCACAAAAAAGCAACAATAATAAAATTGGTAATTTCAATCCACGACTGTTTGTGGGACACTGCTGTCTGCAATTGGCTGCTGCGTATCGCCCAGAAATATACAGTCAATTAACTTTACAATATATTCTGTGAGATGTCTAGAAGACGTGAAAAGTGCTATATCAAATGCAAGGATTATTATTCAAATGTACTTTCTTTTAATTTACTCTGATTTTCTGTTGAAAATGAATGAAGAGGACTGGGTGGGCGTGCATGGTGAAAGATTTACTTTAAATTGCAATTTTGGTGGCAACAAGTTACTAATTGAGATGCTTAGTTTGGAATAACCTATTTGTTGGTCATTATACTATCTTCAGGTGTTAGCCCAACTTGAACACTTAAAAGAAACTTAAAGATGTTGTCACTTTGCAGAACAAATTTTAGCACTCTTCTAATTATTTATTGTTATAAACTGCCAGCTTTGCCGGAACTTGTGCCAACTTAAACGTGGCTCAACTTTCAGTGCAATCTGTCCTTCATCATTCACTTTACTTCTTTAACTGCAGAGGCTTTGAAGGAAGTTAGAGACTCTTTATAAATGATTTTGCATTATCCCTCCATTTCTCCTTTATTCCCTTTCTGCCCATGGAATGGTGCAGCATATGCCAATTTTTCCAGCAAGAAAGAAGCTTGACTGAGAAACGATGAGCGAGAGATGAAATGTGTACCGTCAGATTTCCTTTCAGCAGAACAATTCCAGTACGTATGGAACTTCATCCAAAGCCTACTCCTGATCTGATGAACGGTCGCCCAATGGAAGCATTCATGTTTGAGTGCAATAAGACTGAGACTTGAAATCTTTTGGTTGTGAGGCAGGCTAGGGCTTTCCCAGTTCAGCTATCTGGGCACTTTTCCCAATTGCAATTTAAAATCGTACATTACCTGTTAGTTTTAAGCTGTTTTGATATTCTATCCTCTATGTTTTGATTCTAAATGTTTGTAGAATTCAATACATGCTCACAGGAGGCCATTTGGCCGAACGTATCCGTGCCAACTCTTTTAAAAGAGCTATGCAAATCAATCCTGTGGAGTCTATAGCTCAGTGGTCAGAGCAAGTGAGAAACCTGGGTTCGATTCCAGGCAGGGTGAATCCTTGGCCAAGTTTCCTTATTCCACAAGCCTGATAATAATCCCTTGAAAAAAAAATTTGGTCATTTCAATCCACGACCATTTGTGGGACACTGCTGTGCGCAATTGGCTGCCGCTATCTGCCCACAAATATACAGTCAATTCACTTTACTCTGTGAAGCGCTTTGAGACGTCTAAGAAAACGTGAAAAGCGCTAAATCAAATGCAAGGATTATTATTATTATAGTAGAATTAGTTTTTTGATGAGAATATGAAATCCTTATTTTAAGAGTTTCAGATGGGACCGAAGAGGAGAGTTTTGAGGCGGGATTTGAAGGAGGTCAGGGAGACAGCGAGGTGGAAGGACTGCAGGATGGAGTTCCAGAGGTTGGGGGCAGAGTGGCTAAATGCTCACCCGCCAACAGTGGGGCAGATTCCTTTCAAAGGGGGAAGTGGAGCATGCCAGAACCTGTTGAGCAAATGGGGAGGGCAGGTCGGTAAGGGGTTAGAAGGTCACGGATGTAGGGTGGGTCAAGGTTATGGAAGGCTTTGAAAGTGAGGACCAGAATCTTGAATTGGATCCTCTGGGTGATGGGAAGCCAATGGAGTTGGGCGAGGATAGGGGCGATGGGGTCACAAAGTTCGGAACGGCAGAGGACACGGTCCACAGAGTTCTGGATCATCTGCAGCCTGGAGGGAAATTAGAAACACAGTAGCTTGTGGCTGCCCTCGCACAATTTAATCTTCCTTCTTTGTATGTTTTTTAAAGTTAAATATTAGTTCTGTGTTTTTAGTTTAATATGCAAATTAATTCTTAAAAGATCAAGTGACCGTATAAGATTATAAGACTGTATAAGATTATAAGAATCATTCAAGGTGTGCATTGCAACATAAATTCACATTTGCTGGATTTTAGCAACCTCTGCAAGATATCAGTACGATATAAAAACACTCACTGAATGCCTTTCAAATTATTACAAAAGAAATAGCTATGTATAGTCTCATCGTTATATTTTGGTATACATACCAACCTCTTAATAAATGTATTATAAATGTTACATTAGAGTATAAATAGGCATAAATTAAAGATAGCAAATATGAGTGGCATTCTCTGCCTCTTATATGTACCCTGATCTTAGAATAGTCTTAGATGTACCCTGATTATCACAGTCAGGTTTGCATTGTTTACCACAATGATATGCATCAGAAGTCATTATACTATCACATGTGATGTATGGCTTATTAGTTATACATTTATATTACTAACAGATACTTCACTCACAAGTGAAAATAGGGCATTACTCAGAGTTGCTTACTTTAGGTCTCCTTGTGTACATTAAAACTAAGATGAATATATCAATCTAGTGCAAATGTACTGAGTCAGGAGAAAGATTAGTATAATTGTCTCAGGTAAATAGAATGCGCATCATATTGTGAGCTGTGGAATCAAAAAAATTTTTCTCGAAAGAGAAAGTTTTTAATAATTTAGAATGATGCTCAGCCTGAACTATGTCAATGTTTCTCAGGTACTTCATATACCGTATATCTCCGCGTTTAAGGCGCACTTTTTTTCAGGTTGGAAGATCTCGAAAGTTGGGGGTGCGCCCTATACGCAGGAACAAGAGATTTTGAGCCTCGGAGATACAGTAAACAGGAGGGGCGGCCGGCGCGCTGTCAGCCGGGGTTTGGTCAGTGTCCGGCGGGGGTTGGGAGGAGCGGGTGACGGGGCTTCGGCCTCGGCCGCCCGGACAGCGTCAGCAGCAGCGAACTTCAGTGCTGTGCTTACCTTCTGCCAAACCCAGTCTGCCTCCCTCCCTCCCTGCCGCTCTCCCTCCCTCCCTCCCTCCCTCCCTCCCTCCCTCCCTCCCTCCCTCCCTCCCTCCCTCCCTCCCTCCCTCCCTCCCTCCCTCCCTCCCTCCCTCCCTGCCTGCCTGCCTGCCTCTCTCCCTCTCTCTCTCCCGGGCTGCCGGCCTGCCTTTCTCCCTCTCTCTCTCCCAGGCTGCCGGCCTGCCTCTCTCCCTCTCTGGCTGCCGGCCTGCCTCTCTCCCTCCCGGGCTGCCGGCCTGCCTCTCTCCCTCTCTCTCTCCCTGCCTCCCTCTCTCCCTCCCTGGCTGCCTGGCTGCCTGCCTCTCTCTCTCCCTACCTACCTGTCTCTCCTCCCTTCTGCCGGCAATATCATTGAAAATGCTTGCGTTTTTTTTCACCAAGAAAAGGTCAAAAACGGGGGGTGCGCCTTATACGCGGGTGCGCCTTATACGCGGAGATATACGGTATTCAGCATTTCATAGTTCTCTAATCTTCATACCTAATGATTGTAGGGAGATTTTCTCATCGGAGCTCAGGATTGAAAGCAGTAGTTGAGATGAAAAATCAGAAAATATGTTCACTATTCTCTAATTAAGTTGTGGTGCAGTAGATTTTAAAAAACACTTTCCACATTTACCAGAAAAGTGTCCTGTGTGTTAGTGCTTTATCTGATCTTTTCACCAAACTGATGCCAGTTTATATTTGATTCCAGATACAAAATATGTTTTTTCAATTCTGCCAAATTCCTGATCAAACACTATCAAAATGACAGCTCCTTAAGCTTTTGGACTTTACCGTGAACCTATTTGTTACATATGGATGCCTCAGTGAATTAAGTAGGTCCAAATTATAGTGAATGTAATAATAATAATAATTATCCTTACAGTTGGTATACCATGTTTCATGTCGGGGGGGATATTTCAAAACATTTCACAGGATATAACTGTAAAACACAGTGACTGTATTTTTGGGGCAAATGAGACAGAGAATGGACAGGGTAAGTGTTATTTTGTATATTCCTGCTGATATGAATACCCAGGGTCCTCAATATGATGTACATGCTGAAGAGATACCTATTTTCTTCCCCTGGAATAGAGAGATTCTTTCTTCTAAGATTGCAGGGTCAATACTTCAGCTCATAGCTTGTTTGTTGAGTGAAACTCATAATGAGAGTTTTCACTTTGTTTGGCAGCAGTAGAAATTCCTTCCCTTCTCTTTATACCTGGAGAAGCCAAAATTCAGCTTAAAGTTCCAATATATTTTTATTTTTCATGGGTCTCAGAAAGTCAGCTAGTCGATTTTCAAGCAAGGAATAATCTAACATCTGCTTTGTCTCTATTTGGTCTCTATTTGTCTCAGATGTAAGAAGTTATTCAGTGGTTACCAAGGGCGAGCCTTTAAGAGCAAAGGGCATTTTGTGTCATCCTAAAAGCAATCAATTGTAATAATGTATGTACATTCTCACTTTAAGCATTTACAAAGCATTCTAACATTGAGCTGCCTCCAGAAATTCAGGGGTTATTTACCCTTTGTTAATACATTTACTGACCTTTTATAGTGAGTGCAAATTATTTTCTGCTTGTTAGTGTAAAACTTTGGCAAAGTATAACCTTGTAGCACTGTAACCTGATGGTAAATTTATCTTTCTATGTGTAGTGTCTAAAAATCATATATTTGCAGAGGGAAGGAGAATAAGTTGTGATGATAGGATGGTACATATTATCAATGAAGGAAATTGGAAAGAACTCTAATTGGTTTGTTCAGCAGTATTAATAACATCATAAAATGACAGGAAAAAATGGTTTGTATTTTGGAATAAAATCTATCGTTCTACTTTAATTAGTCTATTATCTAGGCCTTATAACTACGCTACATGGTCAATTCTTCCAGCTATGGATTACCAGCTGATGTAACGCAAAATCGACTATTTGCTGTGTCAGAGCACTTGAAATCGTGCTGTTATACAACAAAACAGACCTGATTGGTTTGGAAACACAATTCCATGTATGATTTGAATTCGACAACTGTTTTGGATGACACACTATTGGAATTTTTGATTATTAGGTGGTAAAATGTCAATTCCACGACCCAAATGTATATGATGGACATTTTGTTGAAGCTTGTAAAGTATTACACAGAATATTTTGTGCATCAATTTCAGATGTTTCCAATAATTATTTTGAATGCATGTACAATGAAAAAGTGACGTATCTGCACTGTACTCCAATTTTTTTCATAGGAATGTGAGCTATATTTAGCAAGTAACACAGATGAAAATTATTTAACATTTTATGATGAGTGGGACTTGAAACAGGTCACAGGTGAGTTTTTACATGTCTGGTTGGTTAAAGCATTGACAGGAACATCAAGAATCCTCAAAAACAAAACCGTGCTTTCAGTTTTGATTAAGGTTAAATCTCAATGTATCGTTGGAGCATACAAACCAGTACTCCCAAGTAATTATAATTTTAAACCTCTGAATCTTTATTGGCCATGAACCTAAATTAGCCATACTTTAAAGAGCTGAGCATATCCTGCAAATCCATTTCTATAAATATAAGAAGTAACTAACATAACTAATCTCTTAGACCAGTCTGATGGTTCCGGCTCTGTCGTTTTGTATAGTCGTGTTGCATTCTATTGACCTACACATACCCTGAAAAAATGAGTGTATTTTGCGGCCAGCAATATGTGTTCGTGATGGCGTGGATACCTGCTTATAACAACAATAACTTGGATTTATATAGGACCCTCCATATAGGGTAGCTTAGAGTGCTAATGCAACAGAAGGAACATTTCTTGGCTTGCTTTTGTAAAAGCTTATCACTGTTTTTATTATAGCTGATTTTTTTTTATTGAGGTAGATAGTGTTGTATGTTGTGATAGCCATTGCCAGTGATGATCATCACATTAACACAAACTGTTGTCAATGATATCACTGTCCGTTTGCATGAATGCTGACCTCAGCTGAATGATTGGTTGGGTTGAAAGCTGGCTCAAATGTTCTGATCACTGTCAATTTGTTTCTCTTGGAGAGTAAAACCATTGCCGTTACTACTAATCATAGAGTTCAGCATTTTAAA
The DNA here is from genome assembly GCA_035084275.1 of Hydrolagus colliei. Taxonomy (NCBI): domain Eukaryota; kingdom Metazoa; phylum Chordata; class Chondrichthyes; order Chimaeriformes; family Chimaeridae; genus Hydrolagus; species Hydrolagus colliei. Next base: position 12,529,731 of record CM068745.1, read on the forward strand.
GCTTCTCGACGAGATATATATTTAATTTAAAACTTTAACAATTACATTTTTGAATCTATAATGGCAATAACTCAAAAGCACCAGTGATGACATTACTGGTAATAATTATCACATCACATTGTGAAAATAAGAGTTACTAAACTACTCTTGTTTAACAACAACTTGCATTTATATAGTGCCCTCCATGCCGGGCAGCGTCTCAGAGCGCTTAACCTACAATGGTCTATGAAAAGCAGCTCCTACATCAGTGCGTGCCTCCAGTCAACGAGTATTTATATTTCTGTGAACCGACTTAATATTAAGAGCATTCATTCCAGTTCAGAAATAGGAAGCAATCACCACAGGATCACATTTCTTTGTCAAGCTTGCATTCAATTTCAGATCAGATCATAATGTGAAAAATCCAAACCCGTAGCACCTTCTTTGGATTAGAGATTTTTGTGCATCATTGTCAAAAATGCAGCTGTCTTATACTGAGCTTGCTGTTTAATGTAACTTAAACCATTTGCACAGTGTGAAGGAGAAATTGCCCAGGCAAACTAATCGTTCGGATGTATTGCCAGAAAAAGATTAGACGCCCAAGCAAGTAATGCACTGAATCCCTTTTAATTCATTTGTTACACTTCAATTAGAGTACTACATCCCGTTCCAGTCACGCAGACTATGATTTTCTTCAGTAGGATGATTTACTCTGCTGATTTACTGCTACTCTGCTGGAAAAATACAACTGCAGTCCCAAGATCACCTTTCTCTTGCATGGTACCAGGTTTCCAAAGTTAAAATAAATATCTGGAGGGATTTTCTGATTCAGATCATCACTCAAAACCAACCTTCATAATATCATAATAAAAGTTATTTCATTTGATATAGTTTTTTAAATTAAGTCTGAATTACATTTTAAAGGCCCTTCACAGGATTTACTGTGAAACTAGTCCCTGCGTAACATACAGTGTTTGTTTTGAACACCTAGTGTTTTTGAACACGTTTATTCGTATAGTTTGAAACTTTTTTAAAATAATGTATTTGTTGTTTACAAAACAAAGTGAGCTTTAATCAGTGGGTTGTTTTTCTTTGATTCTTTTTATTTGATTTTAAGCTGTATTGGTTTTTGTTTTCCTTTTAGAAGTTCATTGTTACAAGTGCGGAAACATACCTAAGGCTTTTATATATATATATATATATATATATATATATATATATATAGATGGAGTAAATGTGTATTTGTAGGCAAACGCAGTGGCAAGATTGAACTAAAAATGTCCCCCACACAGCCATGAAGTGGAGTCCTGTAGCTAAGTGGTTAGAGCACTCACCTCACAAATGAGAGGTTTGATTCCTGAGTAGGGCAAAACGTTGGGTAAGTTTCCTTACTCCACATGCTTCTGTTTACTAAGCAGTAAGTTGGAACCTGGTTGTTAGTTGATTTGCAGATCATTTTTCCAGGGGTAATAATCCCTTTAAAAAAATGTTCACTTAATCCACGACTGTATGTGGGACACTGCAGTAAAATGTTACTGCTGTGCCCAATTGGCTTTCAGGTTTCGCCCACGAAATGCACAGGGCTGTATATTCTGTGAAGCACCTCGAGACATTAGAAGACATGATAAAGTGCTACATCAAATGCAAAGATTATTTATTATTATTTATGAAACAAACAACCAATTTTATTTGGGAGATCATTGGTCAGAGCACCGGGAGAGCAAAACTCCCTTCTCTTTTCCCATGGTTAAATCAATGGAATCTTTAATGTCATGAATAGGCAGACAAGATTTCGGTTTAATGCCTCATTCGAAAGATGGCATCTCTGACAATGCTTCACACCCCCAGCACCGAATTGGAGTATCAGTTTATTCTATGTGAGTTCAAGCTTGGGATGGGACCACAACTTTCTGACTCCGAGGTGAGAATGCTGTCACTGAGCCAAGCTACAGTATATGCTCATTGAGTAGTACAGCTTTGTACTAATAAACTTATGATCCTATGATCACCTCCCTCTCCCCTTGGCTCTGCCTCAGACTGTGAAATGCTCTGGGATGCTACCCCATGCTTTACAAATGCAAGTTATATGTGGAGTCCGGTAGCTCAGTGGTTGGAGCACTCCCCTTACAAGTGAGAGACCTGGGTTCGATTCCAGGTGGGACAAAATCTTGGGCAAATTTCCTTACTCCACATGCCTGATAATATTCCTTAAACAAAACAATAATAAATTGGTCAATTCGATCCATGACTGTTTGTGGGACGCTGCTGTCATAACTGGCTTCCGCAATTCACCTACAAATATACAGTCAACTCATTTTACAGTATTTTCTGCGAAGAGCTTTGAAACGTCTAGAAGACGTTATATTAAATTGTTAATGTAGATGTTGTTATTTGTAACAGGCATGTGACACTTCATTACAAATTGACATGGTTGTGCTTTCGGTGGAATTCATCATCTATAACTTTACGAAAAGAACTAGATTTAGAGTAGAATTAGTTATATACAGTAAAAGCCCATTTATCCGGCACCTGTGGGACCTGGTCAATGCCGGTAAAGCACCTGTCAGATATTTGGGCTTTTAGCACACACACCAGACTAAATAATAACAGATAATAACAGAATATTATATTGGTACTTATTGTTACAACTACTCTCTTGCACTTCTCACCTTTACTGATTGAAATTTACAGTCCAGCGATTCTTTTTTAAATGGAGGACGCCAAGCGGGTGAAAAAAAATGGCAGCGCGATTTTAAAGTCACGCAACCTTACTACGGCAAGCCAATAGCCCTAGACTCTTCCATGTTCCACTTTCTAGAGCCCTAGACCCTACTAGCAGCCAACCAAAATGCTGCACCTGCGCAACAATATGGTTTATCGGCTAGCGTTATCGGCTTGCCGCTAGTATGGCTTTAAAATCGCGCTCTTTTTTTTTCCACCCGTTTGGCGTGCTCCATTATAAAAAGAATCGCTGGACTATAAACCTTAACCGCAGCATTATGGCTTCAAGTGCAGCATCTACTAGTAAAGGTAAGAAGCGCAAGAAAGTAGTTTTAACAATAAGTACCGATACAGTATTCTGTTATTGTGTTATTATTTATGCATTTACAAATGCTCCACTGCTATTGTTCCAGATAAGTTCCGATTTATCGAATGGGGACTTTTTTTTTGGCGTGCCAGTTTTACGGAAGAGCCGGTTCATCGAGTCATGGATAAACGGGCTTCTACTGTAGTCTGTTTTATCTGTGTGTTTCACTCACTTCTCCAATCTAACATTTATACCAAAAAATTGTGCTGTGTTGAGTTCCTCAATGCTGTTTAAATCTTTCCTTTTCTTTGAGAACATCTTGACGCAAAACTTTGGCTTCCTTTATGGAAATTATTATGGAAGATAATTTGTTTCAGGATCATTGGATTGGCATATTGAGACAGATATGTAAAATGTTATCAGTTTGCGGAATTTTGAGATAAAAGAGCAAACATCTATTGCACATGCCTGTTTGTTCACCTGAAGACAGCATAATGCTTGTAAATGAGTTGATGATTTTATTCTAATTTGTAAAATATGATTATGTGCACTCTATCCATACAAGAAATGCATCTGTTACTTTTGTTTGCTATAGAATATTTTGTCCCCATTTTAAAGACCTTCTTACCTCTTTGGTTTGAATAGAAGGAAACAAAGAATAATGTCAAAAGCATAAATAAACTCTCAGGTGTGCTGAGGTACTATGTTCTCTGAACAACACATCTCTTGCCAAATGTCATTCTTTCCACAATATTAGAAATTCTAAAATGAAATGTGTTTTCAGTCATTCTGGACTATTGCCAGTTTTGCCCATAAATCTTTGGAAAAAAATTTAGATTCTTCTATATCTCTTCCAGCTATTGCTGGTTGTAGGCCATGGGTTTACAATGCCATAGTTAGCAGCTTTGAATAAGATTTGTATCTGGACTCAAGATAGACTTGAGTGGCTGGGCATTTCAATAATGTCCTCAATGAGAAAACTGAAGATTAAATATCCGTTACCTGAACTCCCAGTAAAGTATTTTTGCTTTGAAAATATGCCTCAGACCATTTTAATATAGTAGCCATTAAACATGGTAGTTGTGATCTGTAACAAAGACATCTGGTGCCATAATGGGACTCAATTGCCGCTCGGAACTTTCTCAATGTGGTGTCAGCCTGGTTCAGGTTGAACCATTCTAGCTTGAGTCTCTGTGGATTTGAGTCACACTTTGGAGCTTTGAACCCACAGTTGAGGGATAATGTTCATTATCAAGGTCACTATATTCAAGGTATGTGTTAATTAACAACATAGTTATCGATATTGATGTTCTTATTAGGTTATAAGGCTATAAAATAAGGAAGAATGGTTCATTACCTATCCTTATATTAGCCTTAGCTTGGTGGTTTAAAAGTACCACTCACTTTAAGTTTTTATATTTCAAATCATTGGGATATATTGAGTTAATTTTCTTATGATTCCCTATCTACTGCTTCAGTGGAGATTTAATGTCTCATCTGAAGGTTGGCATCCAACCAGGCAACAAACCCCAGGACTGTACTGGAATGGCAGCCTAGACTACATGAGTTCAAAGCCCGATCTGGGACTTGAACCCCTAACCTTCTGTCACAGAGTGCTGCGACTGAGCAAACCTATACATATGGATTTACAGATTTTATCCAGTTTATATTATATTTGGTGATGCATTGATTTATCATTTGGTAGAACATTAAAGGATTAAATCTTCTGTTTTCTTGTTTTGTTGGCTACTAATTGTAAATACATCACATAATAGTGAAACCTTGGTGTTATGAAAATAATCATTGGTTTAAACTGGCCTCAAATTCTAAATTATTATTAATAAAAGATTACTGACATTGCACAAAAGCAGATACATTAAAGCCAGAAACTTGGCTAAAATGCTTTTCTGTCATCTAATTTTGTCACCTGTAATCCGGGGTTATTCATCTCATCTGTTTAGAGGAGTCTTTACTTGGAGTGTGCAGACGGCCACAGTTGAACTGTTTATTTTTAAACAGTTGAAAATCATAACCTTTTCACTTCAATAGGTGTTTTCAGTGAAGTAGGAATCTGTTGAAATTAGCCTCTACAATTAATATAAGTTTCTCTTATTAGTCAATTGATTTGGGTTTACATGGAAAAAATCAGTTTCATATTTGACACTGTAAATAGCTTCAATACTGAACATCAAAGAAGCATTTCTGTGACAAAAGCCAGTTATAAGAATTAAAGCAATCACTATTTTGTCATTCATTCTGCTGTATATGGGAGGCATGGGGTGGGGGTAAGAGCATATGACAAATACACAATACTGCACATTGTGTGCTGGATATCATGGCGTTAACTGGGAATTGTGATACTGATTTGTTTAGTGGGAAGTTTGAAAACTAGAAAAATGCAAACATTTTGGTTGCTTCTAGAAAGCAGTTGTGCAAAATTCTTCCATTGTTGCTTTGAATTTGCTAAATGTAAGTACTGTATAAGCAGAATGTGATGGTAATAGAAAAATATGAAAGCACAGGGAAAATGACAACAATATGATGTAATTTTCCCGGTTCTTTCAAGATAAATCATGGATCACTGTGCAATAAAATTATTCTGAAAAATAAATTCATTTCTGTATTTACCTTGTTCATGTAGGCTCATCTCAACTGTATTTGCATTTTATTAAAATACTTGAACTATTCAACTTATTTGGTAATAAATATAAATAAAAAGGGAATTTCTCCCAGTGTCCTTTAATTCCTCAGATAAAATTGATCATGGTAGCTGTATTTTTCTACAAAATACACAGCTTCTATTCATTTATAAAGAACAGCACAGAATCTGGTCACTCACACCAACTTGCCACTGAATCCACAACTGTTTTTGTGGGACACTGCTGTGTGCAACTGGCTCCCACATTTTTCTCACGAAATACAGTCAATCTACTTGACAATTACTCCGTGAACTGCTTTGAGCAGGCTCAATGACATAATAAGGCGCCACATCAAAATTACAAACATTATTATAACAGCACTGAGGCAAATGTTAGTGCTCTTTTGCCACCCTAGATTAAATTACTGTAAAGCAGACCAGGCGCAACCTGTGTGGATCAGCTACTCTATAATGGTCATTGATTCTTTGGATGAAGCTGTTCCTTACATACAATTAAAAGACCAAATTTTGTATCTTTTTCATTTGATTGGCATAGGAAAAAGTGAAAGGCTTAATGGATCATCGAAGATTTAATTGATTGAGTTATCTGGGGTTGTGCAATTATATAATACCTATTCTTGTTCTATGATTACTTACATTCCTGTGAAGCCTATAATAATATTTCTCCTTTTTGATATAGCACCTTATTACGCTATTGAGATGCCTTAAAGGGCTTCACAGAATATACTGTTAAGTGAAGTGACTGTATATTTTGTGGGTGAATAGCGAGCGGCAGGCATACACAGCAATGTCCAACAAACAGTTGTAGATTGAGTCACCAAATTATTATTTTAAAAAAACAATACTGTATTTATTGCAAGGTAAACAAGGGTGTGTGGAATAAGGAAACTTGCCCAACATTTCACCCTGCCGGAAATAGAACCTAGGTCTGTCATGTGTGAGGCAAGCACTCTAACCACTGAGCTGCAGGACTCCATGAGTTCTCCTTACGGGCAAACTATCTGTGTTCCTTCAGAAGCTGCAATTTGTCAGATAGTGTTGCCCAGGGAGGAACAAAATAGAATACAGGATTTCACAAAAATCGTATACAATCTCTTGGCAAACACTATTGGAAATGTGTTTTTATAATTTATAATGTATTATATAATCCACATAGTTGCAAGCTTTGTGGATAGGTTTGGAGTATTCTTGAAATATTGTTTCTAATGTTTATTTTGTGTTTTTGTTCCTATTTGGCCAATTCTCGCCCAACTACATTGTCTCCCCATCACCCAGAGGATCCAATTCAAGATGCTGTTCCTCACATTCAAAACCCTCCACGGCCTCACCCCATCCTACATCTGCAACTTCCTAACCCCCTACCAAACTGCCCGCCCCCTCTCAGCAGGGTCCGGCCTGCTCCATGTCTCCTGATCCACCCGCCCCACCATTGGCGGGCAAGCCTTCAGCCGCTTTGCCCCAAACCTCTTGAACTCCATCCCGCGGTCCCTCTACCTCGCCCCCTCCCTGGCCTCCATCAAGCCCCGCCTCAAGACCCTCTTCTTCGATGGTCCCATCAGTCACCCCAAATCCCCCCCTTTCCCTCCACTCTCCCCGTCTCCAGCTAGGGTCTGAAACATTTACTGTCCAATGCCTTGGGACGTCCTCCTGACGTGAAAGACGCTATACAAGCATCATTTTGTTGTTGTTGTTGATTCCAGGCAGGGTGAAACCTTAGGGAAATTTCCCTATTCCACATGCCTGATAATCTTCAAAAAAAATTGGTAATTTCAATCCACCATCTCTCACCTTATAAGGTCACCACCTTATACATTGGTATGTTTCATTGACGTATGTTGTGGAGTGTAGATATAAAAAGAACAAAACTAAATAATAATAATCCTTACATTTGCTATATCGCTTTTCACGTCTTCTAGACGTCTCAAAGTGCTTCACAGAATATACTGTAAAGTAAATTGACTGTATATCTTGTGGGTGAAACGCGGCAGCCAATTGCGCACAGCAGTGTCCCATAAACAGTTGTGGATTGAAATGACCAATTTTATTATTGTAGTTTTTTGGAGGGATTATTATTAGGCATGTGGAATAAGGAAACTTGCCCATGGTTTCACCCTGACCTGCCTGGATTCGAACACAGGTCTCATGGTTGTAAAGCGAGTGCTCTAACCTCTGCGCTACAGGACTCCACAATGCTGCAATGCTGGAAATGCACCACAGTTGAATGAGCCTTTAATGTAATCTGTGCCTAGTACTTTCCGCAATTAGATAATTAGGAATGAGCGAGTGCATAGTTAATTTGAATAATCTATCTCTGGAATTTCCAAGTGTAGGTGGGACACATGGAAATCTCAGGTTGGTTTGTATACTCTTAAGCATGGTGATAGGTTTCCAAATTTGTCAGACACCTGGGTGACCAAGAAAAATGACCACATTAAGCTTCCAATTTTAGTTGGATTTTTTATGCTACAGTGATTTTGTGATTTTCCAGTGTTACCTGGTTTCATATAAGGTCTGCATAGATGTTTTTTTAAAAGCCATAGGGATACATTCTTGCTCAGGGCAGTCACAGCAATGTTCCTTGTTTATTAAAAGCTTCCCAGAAAGGGGAGATTTATTGTCACTATCATAGATCACATTTTGCTTGCAGGCAAGTGCCATGTTTTCTAGCCTGTTGGCTATTATTTCTGACTAGACAGCACCAGCTTGAACACAGACTGACCTTCATCTAAGATGTTTGCAGAGAAATAGTTTAACTAAAAGCACTCTTTTTTACTGTGCAATAATCATCAATTTATTAAGATGCTCTAAGTGTACATTTGCTTTCTAATCATCTTTTTACGAGAATGTGGTGAAAAATGAGATACATAACTCTGACAGAATTTATAAATATTGAATCGTGTGTGATAAGGTACGCTAGTTAGGGCATGGGGTGAAAAGCAAAGGAATATTTAAGGATTCATTTTGTCCCCTAGATTTTGCCTTGCCATTTGACTCAGCTTTCGTGCTTGAGCATAAATCTGTGTGACTCTGGATTCATTGAATATCAAAAACAGGAAAAGTAGCAGCCAAGACCAATTCTATCCTTAGCTGACACTTGCAAACTAAGTCACTAAATAGCAATTGGGAAGAGATGATCATGCTGCTGTTTCTCCCCTTTGGCACAAAAGCTTATGATTTAGTGGCCTTTCTGCTGCTCAAGCCGAGATCAGCTAACAAAGCACAAACAATGAATTCAATTAATGCTGTTTAACTCAGTAAAACATTACATGGTGCACTTAATGATAAGCTTCAGGGTGCATTTTTAATTTATCTTATTAGCATCTTTGTTGGAATCGAATGACTAGTTTTACATAATAATAATAATCTTTGCATTTGATGCAGCACTTTTCACGTTTTCATTAGTATAATTTTGCAAACACATTCAACGAATCTGGAATAAGTTGTATTTAGAGATCGACAAATTTAATTCTAAAATTAGTGATCAAAACCCCCTTATCAAATTAATATTATTTTAAAAGAAAGGATGACTAGGCTCCATGATGGGTTCAGTGAATTTATTCAGTGAGTAGCTGATTAATACAGACCCAGAAGCTCCCATATTCAGTCGAAATAGAGTTAACTGTTCGGTACCGGGGTAACACTCAGAAATGCTATATTTAGCCTCATTTCACTGGATAACACCTGGTTCCATTTTTGGCTGCCATCCATCCGCCATTGTGGGAAGAGCAAGTGTGTTGGTTGCCTCTGAGAATAAGATCAGGCTCAGCTGCGATGACCTCACGGTCAAATAGCCTCCTAGCAATCAGTGGGTCTAATTTGCATTATTTATCAATCATATTTGTCAATAATTAATCCTGTTAGTATTCACATCAACCCACAAATAGTTACTCCAAAATTAGATGCCTGGGTGGTGGGTGTTGATAAAACATTACTGATTTTTGGAAGGAATTTCCCGTTTGTGCAACAGTTCATTAAAGAATTCCATTAGCAAATACTGCAAATTAGATTCCTATGTCACTTGCGAATAATTGCCATTTCTGGCAAGGTGCAGCAGGTGTGCTGGCACCCACAGAACCTAACCCCAGAAGCATAAACATGTTCCCCCACTCTAGCACTGCAAAGAGTTATTAACAGGCCGATACAGACAAGATGGGTTGACTGGCCTCCTTCTTGTCCTGTATATTTCTATGATAAATGAATGACGAATGTTGTGAATTATTGGCCAGGATACTGGGAGAATATTGCCATGGGAACTTTAATTGAACAGGCCGACAGGACCTTGTTTTTAAGCTCTGATCCAAAAAACAATACAGCATATCCTTAATACTGCTTTGGCAGCCTAGACTATACAAGTTCAAAATCCCAATGGGGACCTGAATTCACAACATCTGACTTGGAGGAAGGAGTCACCTCAGCAATATCGCCGACTCCACCACTACTTCACTCCTCAGGCCGCTAAAACCCTCATTCACGCCTTCATCACATCTTGGCTGGACTGCACCAATGCCCTGCTTGCCAGTCTTCCCAATTCCTCCCTTCATAGGCTGCAGATGATCCAGAACTCTGTTTTCAAATCCCTCCACTCCTCTGCATCCCCCTACCTCTCTGACATCCTCTCTCCTCACAACAGTACCCACTGCCTTCGCTCTACCGGGTTTGGCCTCCTCCTTGTCCCCCGAATCTTCCATTCCACAGTCAGCAGCTGTGCCTTCAGCCCCTACGCCCTGAGCCTCTGGAACTTACTCCTGTCACCTCACCCCCTCCTTTCCTATTTTCAGGTCACACCTAAGATTTTCCGTTTTGACTGCACTTTTGGTCACCTTTTTCCCCTCTCCCAGGCTCGGCCCTGAGATCTGTTATTGTGAAGTGCTCTGAGACGCTGTCTGGCCTGGCGGGCGCTACATAAATCCAAATCATTGTTGTTAATTGCAGTATTCGGCAAATGTGCACCGTTATGTGACCGTACCATGAGAAAAATCACGAAAGAATGTTTTAAGGTTATTGAAGAGATAGTTGCATGATCAGTTCTTCAATAATATTAAAACAAATATGTTCAAAGTTCTTGGGTTCTCCAAAGGGCACAGATGGACAAAGTCAGTTCAAGTGGGTTTATTTTTCTCCAGGTCATAGTAGGAGTGAGGTTCTAGTACTATTGCTACCTGAGCCTCTGTTTGTTGTATAGTTTTAGTGCTTGTAAATATTGTATAAATAACTCCTGTATTAGTAACTGGTTCCAGTGCAAAAACATCTTGCTTTTTTGTGATCTGCCCAGGAGTGTTTCTGCATTCGTACAGTACTATGCTCTTTCCAATTATACTGTTAAAACAATTTAATTTGGCTTCCAGAAATGATTTGGATGGAGAAACCGGATATATACTTAATTACTCCAAATAACTTTCACTGGGGCCTGAGGAGAGCTGGATGCATTTATGATTTAATGGAGGCTCAGAGCTAGGCTAACCAAAGTCAAACGTTTGGTAATTTTATAAAATTCTTTTTAAAAGAACCAGAGATGTGATCAGTTCTTCAATATAGAGTAGAATGCTATGATTGTCCACTCATCCTAACTGAATTCCAGTGAGGAGCTCAAATACCAGCAAAACAAATTAAAATTGAGCAATGCACAAGGAGGTAATTTACTCATGTAGCACGACATGAAGCAGTTTCAGATACATTGACGGGTTAGACACAGAATATCAGAGAGCGAGAGGCGCACAGGCAAAGAGAACATCGCGAGAGGTAAAGAGGGAGAGAGAGAAGGCTGGCACTTATAATACTATAATTATAAACTATAGCCTAATGAATAAGATTTTGATTAATACTTTAGACGATTTATATTTTACAGGATGACTTGGTATCTATACAGTTTTCAAATTCAGAATGGGGCTGGTTTCACTTAATGTGGACCGCAGGTTCTCTGCTGGATTACCAATCTTAAAGGTAGTTCAATAAATCACCTACAAACTTAATTTCTTTAACAGAAACTTGGCTGTGTATGTGCCTTTCATATCTTCAAGAGCTTCTCAAAACTCTTTCTCTGTATTGTAAGGGACACCAGGCAAGGTAGGAAATATTAGAGGCATGATGCGGACATATCTGGTTTATGAGACATCTAATGGCATTGAAGAAAATGAGTCTCAGCATTGATTAAATTTCATATAAAAATTACCTGCAGAGTATTAAATGGGCATAATGGTCATCTTTTAAAAAATCAATATAAATACTTTGTATTCCAAGGAATCTCTCATGTGTCATGTGCAAACAGTGTATAAATATTTCTCTACAATGGTAAATGCATCCGCATGGAGCTAATGACAGATGCTATTTATTATGTTATTAATTATTTTTAAGGTTTATTTCCTTAATATAGTAAAAGCTTGGGTATCTGGCAACCAACCAACCGGCACACTCAACCAACTGATATCTCCCAATACAAGTAAATTTAAGTATATGCGGTTTTCCCGCGCGTATGCTCGCATGCGCACTTATTAAACTTATTGAACGTGATTTTACAGAGTGCACGGTTTCCCAGGAACGTAACCCCTGCGTTCGGCAAGGGTTGACTGTACTAATTATGTATGCTTTATTGGTAAGTATCCATTCAATATTCTGTTATTATTTTGTCTATTATTAATATATGTTTTAAAATAAGTTTGTTTTTTGTGCAGGATTTTCGGCAACTTGCCGCTCGAATATCCGGCATATTTGATTAACTTGCACTGGTCAGGTCCCGAGGGTGCCAGATAACAAAGCTTTTACTGAGTACTTTTAATAAGTATTTGATTAGATATTATAGCTTTCACGATTGTTTGTTGGACACTGCTGTGTGCAATCAGCTGCTGGTTTCACCCACAAAATATACAGTCGATTCACTTTACGGTATATCCCGTGAAGCACTTTGAAACATCTTGAAGATATGATCAAGTGCTATATCAAGTGCAAGGGTTATTATTATTAATGTCAGAAGGAAATCTCAAAGCACTTCACAGGATTTACTGTAAACTGGGTATATTATAAATAAATATGAAGGGCACCTGTACCCTCAACACACGAGTTTGCATGGACCATTATACACCTTGTTTATCCATGGTTTGCACATAGCAAATAATATTCTCTAGCAAAATTGAATAATGCGTGATCTAGATAAAATATTTTAATTGGTTGCTAACCTAGCTAAGAATGAATTCAGGACTCTTAATAAAAAAAACATTGCATTTCCTACAGCACCTTTTATGTCAAGGCAAAGCACTCCACAGGATTCACTGTAAAATGCAGTGATGGTGTACTTTCTAGGTAGGGAACGGCGATATATCGATATATCGCTAAAACCCGATATAATTTTCATATCGATATGCCGATATAGACATTTAAAATATCGATATATCGAAAAACGATATATCGGGGTGAAAAATCGGGATGCGAGCACACTGAACTACAAGACCCAGAATGCTCATCTCTATACACAATGCACAGACCGAGGTGCAAAGCCGCCACATTGTATTCACAGTCCTCGAATACAATATACAGGTATGCAAGGGGTGGGGGGTGAGAGGGACGGCGGGGGGTGAGGGAGAGAGAGACGGCTGGGGGGAGGAGAGGGGGAGAGAGACGGCTGGGGGGGGTGAGGGGGAGAGAGACTGCTGCGGGGGTGAGGGGGAGAGAGACGGCTGGGGAGGGGGTGAGGGGGAGAGAGACGGCTGGGGAGAGGGTGAGGGGGAGAGAGACGGCTGGGGAGAGGGTGAGGGGGAGAGAGACGGCTGGGAGAGGGTGAGGGGGAGAGAGACGGCTGGTGGTGGGGGTGAGGGGGACTGTGTGTAAGTGTGTGGGGGGGGGGGGGCTTTGCTGACTGTGTGTAAGTGTGTGTGGGGGGGGGGGCTTTGCCTTCTGTGTGTAAGTGTGTGTGGGGGGGGGCTGTGTGTGTGTGTGTGGGGGGGGGGTGGTGTGTGTGGGGGGTGTGTGTGTGTGTGGGGGTGTGTGTGTGTGGGGGGGGGGCTGTGTGTGGGTGTGGGTGTGTGTGTGTGGGGGGGCTGTGTGTGTGTGTGGGGGGCTGTGTGTGTGTGTGGGGGCTGTGTGTGTGTGCGGGGGGGTGTGTGTGTGTGTGGGGGGGGGTGTGTGTGTGGGGGGGGGGGTGAGGGGGAGAGAGACTGCTGGGGGTGGGGGTGAGGGGGAGAGAGACTGCTGGGTGGGGGTGAGAGGGAGAGAGACGGCTGGGGGGGGGGGGGGTGAGGGGGAGAGAGACGGCTGGGGGGGGGGGGTGAGGGGGAGAGAGACGGCTGGGGGGGGAGGAGAGGGGGAGAGAGACGGCTGGGGGAGGGGGAGAGAGACGGCTGGGGGGAGGGGGAGAGAGACGGCTGGGGGGAGGGGGAGAGAGACGGCTGGGATGAGGGGGAGAGAGACGGCTGGGGGGGGGAGGGAGAAAGAGACAGCTGGGGGGTGGGGGGGGGGTGAGAGACGGGGTGGATGTGATAATATACAGATAGATAGAGATGGGGGGGGATGTGAGAGAGGAGAGAGGGAGAGAGACACACAGACACACAGACAGAAAAATACAGAGATGGAGAGAGTGAGAGACACAGAGAGAGAAAGATATTTACCTACTGAGAAGATAGGCCCCGAATGCGCGTGCACCCGGGATGCGCGCACACTCCGATGCGCGCGCGCATGCATAGTACGAAAAACCCAAAAATATCGATAGATCGGTATATGTCGATATGAGCCAACCGATATATCCATATCGGGAAATTCCCATATCGCCGTTCCCTATTTCTAGGTGAAAATCATCAATCATCTTTCATCTTTGCATTTGATATATCGCTTTTCACGTCTTCTAGACGTCTCAAAGCGCTTCACAGAATATACTGTAAAATAAACTGACTGTATATATTTGTGGGAGAAACGTGGCAGCCAATTGCGCACAACAGTATCCCACAACAGTCGTGGATTGAACTGATAAATTTGTTATAGTTTTTTTTAATGGATTATTATTGAGCACGTGGACTAAGGAAACTCGCCCAAGACTTCGCCCTGACCTATCTGGATTCTAAACACAGGTCTCATGCTTGTAAGACTAGTGCTCTAACTACTGAGCTACAGGACTCCACAATTGTCACGGACATATACTAAACATTAACTATGTCTTTGCTGTCAGAATAAAAAAAACTGTATGTTCTGACATACATATACAAATACCCCACCCCAACCTTTTTTCTAGCGTGAATTTCACTTATCCACGGATGGCTCACTGTGAGAACCCTTGCCAACCACAGCAATGGTTTTTGCGTATCCACGGGTTTTAACACTAACACTAAAGCTTGGCGCTAGGACACAGTTGCATCAACCAGCCACGATGTGGCTTTGCACTAGCGTTTGGACCCAGTTGTGATGTCGCAATCAACCAGCGACAATGTCGCTTCTCCGTATCCACCCCCTCGGTGTCACCCACCACACCACCTTCTCCACATCTATCCCCCTCGCACTTGTATGATCTGAAGGAGGTGGCAGAGGAAGAGGGTGCGCAGGGCCCCTTTTCCATGTAACAGCACGTAACAGCCACCTCGCCCACCATCATCATCATTAGGATTTAGGTATGAATTTTTGTGTGTTTAGTTCAAGGACAAGCAAACTTACCCTATCCCCATGTTTTCCGTAGGGCCCTGCATTTTCCAACTGAGACAAGCAAACTCACTCCCCCTATCCCCATGTTTCCCATAGGGCTCTGCATTTTCCAACCGCGGTTTTACTAACTGCAGAGATTTTCAGGAACGTATCCCCGCGGTTGGGGAGGGATACCTGTGCAGTACATAGAAGAACAAAACAAAATTACATTTATAGAGCTCCTTTCACGTAGAATGTTCCCACATTCGGAGCATTCAACACAAGCATGCACATTATCCTTATCCACATTGATAATATCATATCAATATAACTAACAAGGTATAATGTCTCATACTCTAAGATATCTAACCACTGAGCCTCAACACTTGGACCACCAAGGAGGAACAAATAGAGTAACCCTACCCTAAATACACATCTCTTCATAGTTCCTGAGATTCAGAGTTTTAGGATTAGTAATGTTGTAGTCAAGTGTTAGTTCCAAACAATAACAAATTCCTCTCTCTCTCCCCCTCCTTTTTATACCTCCAATGCCCCATGTGTATTTTTTTTTTACCAGTTTGCACTTCAACAAATTGGAAACACAGAACTTGTTAACTCCCAGAATTTAATACAAGGACCATAAACGAAAAGCACTTAATTCACTTTTTGCCCTTTAAGAAAGACAAACTGATTGATACCTCAATCTTAACAAATCATCTAGCTTTGAACAGCTTCAACCCTCTCTGAACCCAAACACTCACCATATTAACCCCTTACTACCTCACAAGGTGTTGTGGTCACGGAGCTCGATATGGGAGAGGATACAAGCTGCAGAATTTTGGATCTGCTGCTTTTGGAGGGATGAGTTGGGGAGGCTGACCAAGAGGAGTTTCCTTAATCAAGCCCTGAGGTGCCGAATATATGTATGAGGGGTGAGATAGTGGCGGAGTCGTGCAATGTGGCGGAGATTGGGGGAAGGCAGAGTGAGTCATGGCACAAATATTGGAGGGAAAGGACAGTTGTGAGTCGAACAAGATGCCCAGGTATCTAACTGGCTTGGTGAGGTGTACAATCAGTGCACCATTGTGTGCCAGGTAGGGTCCGTCGATATGGAAAATTTTCCGATTAGATATATCGATGGGCTCATATCGAGATATACCGAAATATCGATATTTTCAGTTTTTTCGTACTGCGCATGCGCGCGCATTCGCAGTGCGCACACATCCCGGGTGCGTGCGCATCCCGGGTGCACGTGCATTCGGGGCCTATCTTCTCAGGAGGTAAATATCTTTCTCTGTGTCTCTCACTCTCTCCATCTCTGTGTTTTTCTGTCTGTGTGTCTCTGTGTCTCTCTCCCTCTCTCCTCTCTCACATCCCCCCATCTCTATCTATCTGTATATTATCACATCCACCCCGTCTCTCTCCCCCCCCCCCCCCCCCCCCCGTCGTCCCTCTCTCGCACCCCCCCCCCCAGCCGTCTCTTTCTCCCTCCCCCCCCCCACCGTCTCTCTCCCCCTCCCCCCAGCCATCTCTCTCCCCCTCTCCCCCCCCCCCCAGCTGTATCTCTCCTCCCCCTCCCCAGCCGTCTCTTTCCCCCTATCCCCCCCCAGCCGTCTCTCTCCCCCTCTCCACCCCCCCCAGCCGTAAGTTCTCTGAGACGCTGTCCGGCGTGGAAGGCACTATATAAATCGAAGTTGTTGTTGTTGTTGGCAGCCGTGCTTTCTGCCACTATGCTCCTAAACTTTGGAACTCCCTCTCTCAACCCCCACCCTCTCCTTTCCCATCTTTAAGTTGCACCTGAAGACTTCTTTCTTCGACTGCGCTCACTGTCACCTTCCTCCTCCCCCTGGATCAACCTTGGGCTCCGCCACTGTGAAGTGTTCTGAAATGCCGACCGGTGTGGAGGGCACTGTATAAATGCAAGTTGTTGTTATGGATATTGATAAGGTTGGCATAGATAGGCTGTCCTCAGTGGTTAGGGAATCTATAATAATGGAATGCAAGTGTAATATAGTGACTAGGGATTCCAAGAATTTAGGATGTACTACTTCAGTAAGGAGAGCAGTAAGGTTGTGGAGCTTGCTTGCTGAAGTGATGGTTGAATCCAATAGTACAGATGCATTCAAGTGGAAGATACACCTTCACATGAGGGAGAAGGGAATAGAATAGAATGGTCTGGGAGGGAGTAAGGAGTATACACACCAACAAGGACTGGTTAGGCCGAGTTGCCTGTTTCGTTGTAAATCTTTATGCTGACCTTGCTCGACCTTTCTTAACTTTACCGCAATCATTCATATTAAACAATGGCACGCATTTCTGAGAAGAGAGAAGAAATCATTTCAAAAATGATTCTTTGTTCTTTAATATTTATTCAGGTAATGCAAGCAAATTCCATATCGGAAAGAGATCTTCAGAAAAGACTATTAGGCAAACAATAGCAGGAAAGTTGGCTTCTTTTAATTTTAGCCTTTAGCTGTTGTAAACCTAACCTCACATGGTCTCTATTCCTGCATGGATTTCACTGTTCCACATGTAGTCCAAGCAAAACAAATAACACATATGCTGTTATATTACAGGATCATGCAGTTCAAAATTCTTGTGCTACTAGTATTTTTTATATATTATTCTCAGCACATTATGTTGTGGGCAGGAATGAACCAGCATTCTGTTTTCATAGAACTATACAGCACAAAAGGAGGCCATTCTGCCCATCGTGTCTGTGTCGGCTCTTTGAAAAGAGCTGTCCAAATCAATCCTGTTATCAATCCCCCACGTTCTCCCCATAGTCCTGCAAACTTTTCCTCCCCATTAGTTTACTATTTGTTGAACCTCTGGCAGTTATTGAGAGCCTTGTCTTGTGACTGCCAAATCAACCACGTTAGTAGCTTTGCATTAAGTTTTTCAATTAATTTATATCAAAATAAATAAAATAGTATGTTTTTATTATGATACAGGGTGATACAATTCATTCTGAAATTGGAATTTCAACTGCCATTTATAAACAGTTTGTTTTGAAATAACTCCAGCAAAAACCTAGAACTACCCTTGAACATAGGCCTTGTCTTGGTGTTGATTGTTAGTATACAACAGCAATAGCAGGAAAGTTGGCTTAGTAATGTTAGCATAAATTGACAGAAGATTCCTGACTTGTCCTTGCTACAATCAATTAACATTTTCTGTAGTCCCTTTCTATAGCACCCGATGAAGTAAAGTCTAGGTCCATACACAACTTCCAATACGCATATGCTGTACTTTTAAAATCTGTATTTCAAATAAGTGGCGCTCCTGTAGCTCAGTGGTTAGAGTACTCAACTTACAAGCGTGAGACCTGTGTTCGAATCCAAGCAGATCAGGGCAAAACCTTGGGCAAGTTTCCTTACTCCACATCCGTCCAAAAAAAACACATAATAATAAAAATTGGTCATTTCAATCCACGACTGTTTGTGGGACACTGCTGTGCGCAATTGGCTGCCACGTTTTGCCCACAAATATATAGTCAATTCACTTTACAGTATATTCTGTGAAGCATTTTGAGACATCGATAAAATGTAAAAAGCGCTACATCAAAATGCAAGGATTATTATTATTATTACCTTTATGGGATGAAAATTGTTACACGACTCTTATTTGTGAATGAATTGTATATAAATGCATATAATTTTCCAGTATGTCTAAAGTCCTTGAATAAATATATAGTGTGTAATTGGCAGCTCTAATCAGTACAGTGCATCCTGCAGAAGAAAGTACAGTATTGATTATGCAAGATGGCAAGAAAAACTGGAAGCTGTAAATTTAATATTAAACAGGAAAGGCTATTAATGAAGATCATTTAGTATTGAAAGACATAGCAACCTTTTAGTTGTGACCCAAAACATGAACCCGTCTTTCTGTTTCAAAGGCAGATTAAACTTCCATTGTTATCTGTTTTTGTTCATTATGATGTTTATTCTCAGGATGACAGGTCAAAGTAACTCGCATGCAGTATCCTGTGTGGGTGACGCTATATAAGTGCAATTTGTTATTGTGTAGTGATATAGTTAGTTGGCATCAGTTACTGTGGTAACAGTTGGCACATGCTCGATCTGAGTCCAAGTACACAATAGTTAATTAAATTTGTTGCAACCTATATTTAAGTGCCTAAGGAAGGGAGATGTCAAGACGTTGGCAATTTCTCTGCGTAGCTTTCGTCAGCCAGCTAATTGTAATTTGTGAGAAAATTTCAGTGTTAACTTAATTTATGGTGTCAATTGTCTGCCCAATATTAAACTAGATGGAAGCTATTATCACATAATGCGATTACAATACTCATCAGTTTAGCCAATTATCAGCTACAGCATCGGTGAAAGACCGACTATGCATTTATACAGTTAATAAGTATTTTACACGTAGCTGCTCACATGGGTATAGCTGAGGTAGGGCTGAGAGTTGGAAGTGGAATAATCAGTGATGAAAGGTTCCATTATATAATATTTAGTTTTTCTATTTTCATGTCTTAATCGCCCACAAAATGCACGCAGTTACACCTCTTTACAGTATGTATGTCCTGTGAAGTACTTTGAGATGTCTCAACGACTTTGGCCACTATGCCCCTAATCTCTGAAACCCTCGTCTCAATTCCTTTGTCTTGTCTCTTCTTTGCCCATCTACAAATAAAGCCTGATGACTTCTCCTTTGATTTTGTCTTCGGTCACCTTCCCAAACTTCTTCTGTGCCAAAGAAGAAAATGTATGGGCTCAGACTTTAATACAGTTGTGTTGCATTATCAAAAATGCCATGCTTTGGAAGAGACATTAAATAGAGCTCCTGTATGTCTGTACAGTGAATGTTAAGGCTCCCATGGCTTTATTGAAAATGAGAAAAAATAGGATATTCACTTCAAGGCTGCTTATGGCACATTGCTGTGTGCAATGTGTGATTGCTACGTTCACCCACACACAAAAAATAGTCATTCCACATTATGAAGTGCTTTGGAACATCCTCCTAATGTGAAAGGCGAATGTAAGGATTATTATTTTAATATTTTCTAGATTACAGTACATTCTTTATTTACATTGTTTAATGTTGTCTGCACATAAGGGTCCATCAGGGTGGATTTTCTTTGGAAAACGATGACCATGTTTAAGAATGTTTAAGAATATCCAAACCAGACTCCCAAGTTTCACATATGTATGTTTGGGATGCTTTGGGACGTCCTCCTGACGTGAAAGACGCTCTATAAATGTAATTTTCTTGTTGTTGTTGTTATCTACTTATGGAACTTCCCTCTGTCTGAAAATGGAATGCACACTCCCTGGTGGATGCATGCTATTTAATACTGGAGTGTAGGGTCCGTCGATATGGAAATTTTCCTATTAAATATATCGATGGGCTCATATCGAGATATACCAAAATATCGATATTTTCGGGTTTTCCTACTGTGCATGCACGCGCGATGCGCGCATTCGGAGTGCGCGCGCATTCCGGGTGCGTGCGCATTTGGGGCCTATCTTCTCAGGAGGTAAATATCTTTCGCTCTCTGTGTCTCTCACTCTCTCCATCTCTGTGTTTTTCTGTCTGTGTGTCTCTGTGTCTCTCTCCCTCTCTCCTCTCTCACATCCCCCCATCTCTATCTATCTGTATATTATCACATCCACCCCGTCTCTCTCCCCCCCCCCCCCTGCCGTCCCTCTCTCGCACCCCCTACCCCCGTCGTCTCTCCCCCACCACCCCCCCAGCCGTCTCTTTCTCCCTCCCCCCCCCCCCGCCGTCTCTCTCTCCCCCCCCCCCCCAGCCGTCTCTCTCCCCCCCACCAGCCGTCTCTCTCCCCCCCACCAGCCGTCTCTCTCCCCCTTCCAGCCGTCTTTCTCCCCCCAGCCGTCTCTCTCACCCCCCACCCACCCCTTGCATACCTGCATATTGTATTCGAGGACTGTGAATACAATATGGCGGCTTTGCACCTCGGTCTGTGCATTGTGTATAGAGATGAGCATTCTGGGTCTTGTAGTTCAGTGTGCTCGCATCCCGATTTTCTACCTCGATATATCATTTTTCGATATATCGATATTTTTGAAATGTCTATATCGGCGTATCGATATGAAAATTATATCGGGTTTTAGCGATATATCGATATATCGCCGGATGCTACTGGAGAGTATAAGGTACATGGTGTCAAGAACCAGGCTTGGGAACCCAGCAGATGCATTGGGGAAACCGCTGGTGTTCAACCAGCTAACATCACATAGCTTGCCTCAGAAAGAACTGTTTGGCAAAACTCCCTTTGCTTGTCCAGCTGAGACCACCTTAGCCATTAGGGTTTGGGCTTGCATGGTTTACAGGAATAAGTAGGAAAAATCTACTGGTTCAGGTCTTGTCAAAGTACCAAGCTGGCTGGTTTGTCATCAGCACTCCCTTGACCTGTTTGGCTCAGGCATTGGGCTACCAAACCCATCATAAATGATTGAATCGATTTTGACATTCTATTGCATCAGATCGAAGGAGACACCAGTTACCTCCTACCCTCCCCCTCTCCCCCCAAGAGGATCACCACTGGTTCATCATGCAATACACGGCCCACAACATAGGCTTTTTAAACTTTCTAAACCAAATAATTGAATTGCATTTGTTCAGCTAACATAGTACTGTAGCTCAAAATTGACATCTTACTTCAGCACTTAAATAGAAATCAGTGCTTCTTGCATGTTTCCATTTCTTGGGCACCTTTATGTTGTGTTTGGAATGAATCTTGATTCAGGTTAATGGATAACCCCTATATTGCTTTTATTTGAGTTCATCAAAGTGAAGGATAATCAACTTTTCTTGTGATCAAATCAGGTTCTATGCCAGCGATGTGCCTGAACACTCTTCCCCCTGATGGAGTTTTATTACATTTTCCTCATGTCATCAATTGCAATGACCTGTTTGAGTGAGCTTGCACAATTTGGGCATTTTTGTGCAGTAAAACCCAAATCCATTGAGAAGTGAAGTGAGATTCTCCAAATCCATTTCTCTGAAATAAATAGCAGCTATCAGATAGATGAGTTTTATTTTCTGTTCCAGTCAAATGCACATCCTGGAAGTGAAAGGACCATGTTTCAAACCCAATTTCTAGTTATCCATTTCCACACATAATTTTTCAATATAATGTAGCAGAAGAATATTTTAATCCTAATCACAAACCGTTGTACAGTACATTATTTTTTAAAAATCAAAAAAGATCTTGAGACATTTACTTCTAGTTTTATTTTACAGAATGTATTGCAGAGCAGATGCAAAACGCAATCAAAATGTACAGAAGGATGTTGAGCTGTATTACAATAGATCTATGCTGCAGTTATACAGAGCAGTGGGCAGACCTCATTTGGAATATTGTCCTCATTGGCCTTGGAGGAACGCAGTAACAATGTATCACATTGATAGCCAGAATCAAAGGAGTTGGTGATGAAAGGCTAGGTATATTTGAATTAAATTCCCTAGAAGCAAAGAGGGATGATCTTGAGGTGTTTGATATAATAAAGGGAACCGATGAAGTCGGCACAACATGACTCTTCCATCTCTGATCATCTTAAACTTAAACGTTAAGACAGTTCAAAGTCAAAACAAAATTTGTGAAGATGTTAAACACTACTCCAAAAGTCCAGAAATCCTGACTCAATTGAGATATAAAAAGAAAATACAGTAATAAGATACTTATTGGGAAGTAATAATAATAATCCATGCATTTGATACAGCTGCATTTTTGGGGAATGAAATATGAGAGGACATTATGAGAGGGAAATAAGTAGTGAAATGGAATTAAAAAATAGAAATTGCTACCATGGTCAAATAACAGACTTGAAGGGCTGAATGACCTATTACTATTCCTACATTCCTCTGGTCTTACATTAAATTAAATTCAGACATGGGGTTTGCAAACACAACAATAATTTCCATTTGTGTAGCTCCTTTCATGTGCAGAGGATGTCCCATAATGCTTCAATTATGTCAAAGAGGAAGATCTTGAGGCAGACCACTTATTATTATGCAGCTCATTTTGGTTAAACAAAAGTTAAATAAATTATTGTGTACAATTTGCCTTGGTCTTCTTTCCAGAATACGAATATCTTGATTTTCTCAAATGGCCTCATCTCCCAACTTCATATGTGTCTCCTCAAATCGTAACCAATATCCTAGATCTATAAAAACAAGCTAATGTACTACTGGGCTCAGTGGGATTGTGCACTGAACACATACAAATAAAAGTACTACCTCGATACTCAGTGGAATTGCTCACAGCGTACATACAAATAAGCATATCATCTCTGAATCCTATGATATTGCTCACTGTGCACATAAACATACTGTACTATTAGATGCTACTGAGTTGTACAAAGTGCACTTTCAAATTGAATTAATATCTATTTTGTATAGTTTAATATAACTCATGCATTGTTTTTGTTATTTTTAGTATCAGTTGATACATTTAAAAGAACAGGTATAGTGGTAAATAAAACCATTTCTCTCAGGAGTTAGTGAAAGCATAGATCTCTCTTTTGTCTTAACCAAATCTGTATCATTAGATGGGAGATCAAAGAATGATGCCTGTGGTACTTCAAACACAATACCCAATATGAACACAAGAACAACAACAAAATTATATTTATAGAGTGCCTTTCACGTTGGGAGAATAGTAACACTCTGGAAAGGTGATATGAAGGTCATTTGTGTGGAATCCTGTAGTTCAGTGGTTGGAACACTTGCCTTACAAGCGAGAGACCTGGGTTCAATTCCAGGCTGAGTGAAACTTTGGACAGTTTCCTTATTCCCCACACCTAATAATAATCCCTCCAAAAAAAAAAAAATTGGTCATTTTAAACCATGACTATTTGTGGGTTGTTGCTGATCGCAATTGTCTGTCACTGTCTTTCCTCCCTCACATCCAAGCAATGACTCTCTCTGCCTTTCCCCACCTCCGCCATTACCTCACCCCTAAAGCTGCTGAAACCCTCATTCACGCCTGAACGCAGTCCTCCAAATGACTACACAGCCCTGCTGGTCGGCCTTCCCAATTTCTCCTTCCACTGGCTGCAGATAATCCAGAACTCTGCGGTCCATGTACACCCTACATCCATGACATCCTATCCACTTGGCAACCTGCATTCAGCAGGCTCTGGCCTTCTCCACGTCCCTCGACCCACCTGCCCAACCATTGGAGGGTGAGCCTTCAGTCACTCCGCCCCCTCTGGAATTCCACCCCGAAGACCTTCCGCATCACCCCCTCCCTGACCTCTTTTAAGTCTTGCCTCAAGTCTCTCCTCTTCAATGGACCCATTGGCAACTCCTTCCCACCCCCGTTCTCAGCTCGGGTCTCAAGCACTAACTGTCCAGTGCCTTGGGACGGACTCCTGACGTGAAAGACGCTATACAAATGTAATTTTGTTATTGTTATTATTAGGTACAATAATACTTAAGCATGGAGCAGGAATAAAAATAACAAAGAAAGATGGATTCTCAATGGAAGCAGTGGAAGTAATTTCTGTCGCCTTGGTGATTAACCACCCATACAAGCTAGTAGCTGTATTGGTTGATGGAAAAAAAATAATGTGGAATAATACTGTTGATTGGATTTATTGATGTCTATTTAATGACATTTATAAAGCAAATTTATTGCAACTCCCAGTTTGTGAATATTTTTCTTCATTACATTTTTATCACGTTTCCATCTATTAGCTTGGTCTTAGCAATATCAGAGCTAAGATCTGTGTTTTTCTGATGAAATTGAGTTGAACTTATTTTTTGAACTTTATGGGCACAATGAAAGGTAGCAGCTTCAGCATTGAAATTACTGTCAGATACATTATTTGTGTTTGTGGAATGAAATAGCAAGGTGAGATAAATCCATACTGTACCTTTAACCTGCTTGAATTATTGCACAGAGGTAAAGGAGGATAGAGGAAAAGTAATCATTCTTGCTGTGTGGCAAGAACGTTTTTGTGACAACCTTGTAAGTCTTGTTAATGAAACCAAATTTTGGTTTAACAGCTGAAGGAAAGAAGCCTCTGCTAGAATAAGCAAAATCATCTCTTCATGGGTAGATTCTAAAGTTAAACGGCAAATTGCTCAAGGCGATTGAATTTCCCGTTAGCTTTGGAAATGTTTTGTCTTTTTGAATTGTTATACAAGCTGTGTAGTTATTATACCAAGTAAGCTGCCTTTACAAAAAAATGTGTTCATTTAGGGAGTCATGTGTGTTTTCATGTCATTTGCACCAGTGGGTGAAAAAATTGAAGGTGAAGACAAGGATTTTGAACTCAATCCTGTTGAGTGAGCCAGTGGATTCAGCGAGGGTGGGTATGATCAGATCAGGTAGCTTGGTGTGGTAGGGCGCAAGCTGCAGGGATCTGCAACATTTGACATTGGAAGAGCATGACGCTGAGCCAGGGGGTAGAGAAGTTACCATAGGCAGGGTCAAGTAGGAAAGGTGCAACCTGAAGATAGTGAAGGAAGGGGCAAACCAGAGGGATAGAGGAAGAGCATTCCAGCGTTCTGGATGCAGTGACTGAAAGTGTGGCCACCTATAGTAGATCGGAGGGCACGGGGCTATGCAGAAGGTGGGAACCGGTTGAGAGTAAGCTGTGTGTTGTAATAATAAATGATCGTTGCATTTGATATAGTGCTTTCCACATCTTCTGGACGTCTCAAAGCGCTTCACCAACTATACTGTAAAGTATGGGGGATAAGCGGGTCGGAGGTAGAAATTTGAAAACGAGTGTGAGGATCTTGAAATCGATCCATTCAGCGATAGGGAGCCAATGGAGCTTGGCTAAAACTGTTGCGATGGGATATGCAGTTTAGTATGGATGAGTATGCAGGGGGTGGAATTTTTGTACCTGCTGGATCATGGAACTGCATGTTGGAACTGGGGAGACCGGCAAAGAGGACATTTGAGAGGTCAAGTTGGGAGGTGATGAATATATGGATGAGTGTTTTGGTTGTGTCTGCAGCAAGGTAGGGTTAGAGGCAGGTAATGTGGCAGAGGTGGAGGAACACAGTTGTGATTATGGATGAGATGTGGGGACGATAGGACAGCTATAGATCAATTTGACACCTGATAGTGTAGTCAGTGGAAGAGCTATAGTTTATGATCTAGGTGTTTGCTCGTTCAAATTTTGGATAACAATAAAGGATATTAAGGCCTTGGAGAGTGTGCAGTGAAGATTTCTAAAAATGTATAAAGATATATAGAGATATATAAATCGAAGTTGTTGTTGTTCCCAGAATGATACCAGGGATGAGGGACTTTAATTATGTGGAGAGACTAGAGAAGCTGGGATTGTTCTTCTTTGAGCAGAGAAGTTTAAGGGGAGATTTAATAGAGGTGTTCAAAATTCTGATGGGTTTTGATAGAGTGGATAGAGAGAAACTGTTTCCACTGACTGCTTGGTCAGTAACCAGGGCACATAGATACAAGATAATTGGCAAAAGAACCAGAGGGGAGATGATGATGAGACATTTTTTTGCACACACAGTTGTTACGGGCTGGAATGCACTGCCTGAAAGGGTGGTGATTCAATAATAACTCTCAGAAGGGTGTTAGATAGGTAATAATAATAATCCTTGCATTTGACATAGCATTGCTATATCAAATGTTTTTAGACATTTCAAAGTGCTTCATAGAATATACTGCAAAGGGAATTGTCCGTATTTTGAGGACTAAATGCGGCAGCCAATTGCACACAAACAGTCGTAGTTTGAGTGACCACTTTTTGTTTAACATTATTATCAGGTGTATGGAGTAAGGAAACTTGCCCAAGGTTTTGTCCTGCTGGGAATCAAAGCCTGGTCTCTCGCTTGTGAGGCGAATGCTCTAACCACTGAGCTACAAGACTCCACGAGTGGGCAGTGAGACTTGTTGGGTAGCTCTTCCAAAGAGCCGAATGGCCACCTATGATTTATGATTCTAAAATGGCTGAGTTTGCCAGTCTTATTGAGAACTATATTGGCGGACTATGTGTGGCACCAGGTAAAGAGCAGTTGGCGTCCATCCTCTTGGTGGCTTGCTACCCCACCCCAGCAGTGGAGAGAAAATGAGATGGTAATATATCTATGCTTGCAATGTCATTCAAGCAGTTTCTCTTGAATGATTTGTAGGTGAGGCAAATCAAAGTATTATTGTGGTTTTGTAGCATAACAGACCTGGAAATATTCTGAATGCTATGACAACTTTGACTTTCAGCCTTTGTGGCGCCTCAGACTATTAAAATTGCATTGCTAGATGTCAGTGCAATTATTGGTGTGTTTAATAATGAGGTACATATATTTTTTATGACATATTCATGGGTCAGATGTTTGATCAGGGATATCGATGCATTTCAGTACAGTACTTAGGATTCTCAGCAAGTTTTCATAACATTTTATATGAGCAACGAGAAACATGTGTGTGCCAAAAACTGCAACGGTATCCTTTCAAAGTGCGGACTTTAAATTAATTGGAAACAGTTAATTAAACAATTAGGGGCTGAAGAGTCGTGTTGGGGGAGCAACTAAAAGTTAACAGTTGAAGGGATAATTTTTTTAAGGGGGGAGCTTTGAAAGTAGGGAGGGAGGTGGTGAGACGGAGAATCTCCAGAATGGAGTTCTAGAGAATGGTTGAAAGCTCGCTCACCAGTGATAGAGAGGTTCGGGGAAATGAATTTGGCCATATGGTAATCAGTTGAAGCTGTATGAGCCTTGGCACTATTTTACCTTTGTGAATCATATTTTCTTAGCAATGTAACTTGTTTTATCATTATAATGTGTAAAGTATTAGTGTACATATGGCATGCCTAAATTGTACATGTTTCAGTTTCAGCGATTAGTTATTCTTCATCACCTGAATCATAAAACAGGACCGGTTATTTTTTTCAGGAATGAAGGAATTGTCTCCACCGCCTTTGAATTTGAAACGCCTTTTAAGTGAGACACTGGCTGCAGAGCCTGTTCTCATTATTATTTCACCTGGCGCTGACCCTTCCCAGGAACTTCAGGAGCTGGCTAGCGAAACGATTGGCAGGGAAAACTATCATGAGGTATGGCATCAGTATTCCAATAATCTCATTAGTTATTGCTGACATGAAAATGTGAGGGGATATTGTACACTACCTGCAATCTGTGAAATAGTGTTTCAGGGTTTTGGGGCATAGTGACTGAAAGCGCAGCCACTGATGGAGGGCACGGCGGACATGCAGGAGGCCAGACCCAGCTAGGTAGTGGGTTGGTGATTAAGCAAGTAAGAGAAGTAGGGATGTGTCAAAGCATGAAGGGATTTGAAAACTTGTGTGAGGGTCTTGAAATCGATCCATTCGGTGTTTTCAGACAGCGATGTAACTCCAGAATCTCCCAGTTTTCTTTCAACATACAGATGCAGTTTGGTTAGTGAGCAGTTTGTATTGAGAGTGGAAGCGAGATCTATGGCATAAGCATCTGTTAAACCATTACTGTTCAATTTAGAAATCAGATGGTGGAGAGGGGATTGGAATTGGTTGAAGTTCATATGGAATATAGTATAAACACCAGCTGACTAGTTGGCTAAATGGTCTATTTAGGTTTATTTAACAATACAACTTATTTAGCAATTTAACTTATATAGCTGAGAGGTGCATCAAACAGTAGACAATTTCTTTTTATTATAATAAAAGAAATGATAAATAAATGACTTATTCAATATCACTTTGAGAAAGAAATACTTATATGTCCCAGTTAAATAGTGATCTTGTGAATAAATATATTCAGGCTGATTGGGTGCAGTGAGTTCTTAATTTACATGTCTTGGA
This sequence comes from Hydrolagus colliei, assembly GCA_035084275.1. Classification (NCBI taxonomy): domain Eukaryota; kingdom Metazoa; phylum Chordata; class Chondrichthyes; order Chimaeriformes; family Chimaeridae; genus Hydrolagus; species Hydrolagus colliei. The sequence goes on from CM068745.1 coordinate 12,558,757, forward strand.
TTGTTGAGTTCCAATCGTCTCATGCTAATTAAATCTCCAAGTAAAATTAGTTTGAAGTGTTAATCTATAGAGTACACAAATCCAAAGTGAAAAACATCTATAATTCTATAGTAATTGATTAGCACTAAATTAAAGGTTCACTTAGAATTCATTGAATGCCTGTGGGGGAATTCACATTGATTCAGTGCTGATGTTGTTCAAAGCTTGGATCTTTGCGAGTTGTTCAGAGAATGGACCTTTACTCTACATTTAACTTAGTAACATTGAGTTCCAGAAGTGAAAATACTTTCCACTCCTCAGAACATTTACATGAACAAAGCATCAGTGACATTAAAGCATGTTTAACAACAACAAAATTTCCATTGGGAGGGCATCCCAGGGTGCTGAACAGTCAGAAGTCGGGACCCGAGTAGGGGGGGAGGGGAGGGAGAGAGGTGGGAGGGCGACAGAAGGCCCGATTGAACAGGAGGGTCTTGAGACCAGCCTTGAAGGGAGGAAGTGAGGTGAAGGGTCTGGGATTGAGTTCCAGAGTGTGGGGGAGAGGTTGAAAGCCCAGCCACCGGTGGTAGGGCGGGTCGGGAGGGAGACATGGAGCAGACAGGAGCCTACTGAACAGAGGATCGGGGAGGTTGATAGGGAGGCAGCAGGTCCGAGAGATAAGAAGGGGCAAGGCCGTGAATGAGGACGAGCCCTCGGGGTGCATTTATATTGTAGCATATTCTCCCCCCAATACACACAAGTCTTAATAAAAACTGGAAAGAGAAATGAGTAAAAACGCATAGCCTTATTTACGTAGCTGTATGTTTTGGTAGCTATTTTCCACAAAGTACAGTAGAGTATATTCTTTTCGGAAATAAATCCCATAGTAAGAAACCCAAATGGATTGTACTTACAATGGGGTTAACTTTTTAAACTTCTAATATTTGAATTGTAAACTCTATAGGAAGCTGTAGGAAATTGGCACTTATTGACATGCTCGCTTTTTTAGAGTGAATTATCTCTGCAGCTAAGACTGAAAAATTTCAGGTTTGCCTTTAATTATTTTCAGTGATCTGGTATGCCTGCAATGTATACCAACTACTAAACTAGTTGCTTACTCTTGTGGAGGGGACAGGTAGAGAAACAAGTAGTGTTGATGAGATTTACAAAACCAAGGAAAACAAATGCTGTATTATCTAGGAAAGATTTGTGTAAATACATTCTGCCTTAAATATTTGAAATTATTAATGTTTGAGTGCAGTTCACTTTGTTTAGACATTTGACTGAAAAGGAGAGAGCTAAGTATTGGGTTTGGTATGGTCTCTATGTATTGTTTTTACTATGAATTGTATTGATCCATTGTTGGTCACAGTTTAATGATTAGATGCTTAACTATCAAAACCCTTATGATTATTAAATAAAATTAATTTCAAAGGCATTATCAAATGTCAAAGATCTTATTTACGTGTGTATACCATCTGCAGGTGGCTATGGGCCAAGGGCAAGCTGATATAGCCATTCAAACACTAAAGGAATGTGCAAGAAATGGGGAATGGCTGTGTTTAAAGAACCTGCATCTGGTTACGATCTGGCTGCCTGTTTTGGAAAAGGTAAGGGATCTATTGTGCTGCAGACAGTTTTATTACTTCAAGTCCATTTGGACCCTTGCTCATACATAACCTTAGACTACTAAAGCACTGCCAACCAATTGAGTATTTTGTTTCGAGAATCTGATAAAGGGTTCCCCAGTTAAATTCTTGAGCATACGTTATTTAGTTTGGGTTCAGTTTGACAGAGCTGCTTTTCAAGTTGTTGTTCATTCGTAACGGTGAAGATAACAACTATAGCAGCTGGAATGTCAAACCATTGAGGTCTACAGTAGTCCTCTCGCACACAATAGAAGAATGTTGATTTAATTCTTGTCCTTTTCACCTACAAATCTCTGATCTTTTGGCAATAAATCGCAATAGTCATTTGTGTTCAATTGTATAGCACCCAGAGAAGGAAATATTGTGTAGTTAGGAAGACATATCATCTGAAAGAGTAAAATGGCTGCCAATTTACATAAGATGGTGAACGGACTTAATATAACAGACAAGAAGAAGCACATACACAGTCAGACCCCATTATAAGGTGATGGTTTGGGTCCATTCAGTGAGACTTCACATTTTAATGTATTGCTCTGTACGTGCAGCCAACCATCACAAGTTTTGCTGACATCACTGGGCATGTACATCATGTGCAGAAAACTGGCAATTCAGTAGGAACTTCTCTCACAACCATTCTCAACAGATGCTGCTGATGATGGCACTGACATCTGGAGACCATCTGCACAGCATGCACAGAAAGCTCACAAGTCAGAGACACACGGGTGCCACACTTCAGTTTCCTATATCCAGTGTACTGAAGGATATTACCCATATAAAGGTGCATTTTGGACACCTTTGTTGCGTCACTTTCACAAAACTCACCTTTTTTGGCTACTCCTCTTGAACCTTTTAGGTACTTCTGTGGTCAAGGTTATGCCAGGGGAGGAGCAGCCCAAAAAGGTGAGCGGTTAGCACCAGCCTCTCAACCGAGAGGACCTGGATCTAGGTAGGGCTAAAGCTTAGGCATGTTTGCTTAATCCACATGTTTCAGTTTACCTAGCAATAAGTAGGAACTCGGTTGTTAGTTGATTGACCTTCCAGGGGTAATAATCCACCCAAAATAATCTGCGACTGTTTGTGGGACACTGTTGTGTGCAATGCTGCCAAGTTTCGCCCGCAAAATATGCAGCCAAACCACCTTACAATATATTCATTCTTGCAGCACTTTGAGATGTCCTAACGACATGATATGGTGCTATGTCAAAAACAAGGATTATTATTATAATAATAATTTGTTTCCAACTCACTATTTTACTTTTTCCTAATTACTGTATTTAGCTTCTGGTTTCATAAAAAGTTGTTTTTATCCATGAAAATGTATTTGAAGACATGGCTTAAACTGATAAATCTAAAGTTTATAAGTTTTTATCAAATCCAGGCAAACTTATGATTAGTTTGGTCCATGTGTAATTTATATTGAATGATATCAGAGGATATATTTATCCATGTCAAACATTTCTATTCTATTTATCAGTATACAATACAGTTCTAGAAAGGTTATTTTTTCCCTGATTATTGGTTTTGTTTAACAATCTGTTGACCAACCACATAAACAGCATGATAAATGAGAAAAAATCAAATCTATATGAAATGATTAAATGGGAATCATTGTGGTATATTACAGTTATTGATTTAGATGCAAAGATTAATGTGTGAAGTTAGAGAGCTAAATTGCCTCAACTGATAAGTTGCATTTCAGAGCCTTACAACTGATTTAAAACTCTGCCACCTGTGTCCTGAACCATACAAGGTGATGCTATTACTCTCACTCTTCCCTGGTTCCACTGGCTCCCCAGAGGGTAGAGTGCAAAATGCTCGTCCTTGACTTCAAGGCCCTGCACGGCCTTGCACCTTCCTACCTCTGTGACCTGCCAACCCCACATCATAACCCCATATTTGTGGAGTACTGTAGCTCGGTGGTTAGAGCACTCGCCTTACAAGCAAGAGACCTGGGTTCAATTCCAGGCAGGGCAAAATCTTGGGCAAATTTCCATAATCCACCTGCCTAGTAATAATTCCTCAAAAAAAAATTGGTAATTTCAATCCCCAACTGCTTGTGGGACACTACTGTGAGCAATTGGCTGCTGTGTTTCACCCACATATATATACAATCAGTTCACTTTACAGTATATTCTTGAGTATATTCTCAGCTCCAAACACACACAGTGTAACTGAGATTTAATTAACAGCTGGAATAGCTGAGTGAGTGGGAAAAGTGTGTGGTTTACAGTAGTTTATGTATGTCTCCTGTTTCCCCGCTCCACCCACCCCCCCCTACCTTTGACGCATAGCCATTCAGACCATGCTAATGATGTACCCTTCCAATGTCCTACAACTAGCCTGCTGATGTATGCAGAAGGAAGCACTTTCAAATGTCCAATTGAGTAACATGCTAAAATAAGATTTTTTAAATTTTAGAGTGTACTTTTTTCCTGGAAAACAATCAAAAGACCCACATAATTGGTTCTTTTCAGGCATTAAATATATTATTTTAGTAAAACAGAGTATCCTCTTTTCAAATTCACAGTCAGTGATATCAATGATATTAACATAAACAGGTTCTCTACAGAATACATCTGTTTCTGATGCTTTCAAATCGTTTGTAGAGTGTAATATCTTTCCAGTGTCATTTTTAGAGAGCTATGTGAGAATAACCTGTTATTTGAAACTCAGCATCTTTTCCCCTTTTTCGGGAAAGTAATTGAAACCCTTTGTTGAAAGGATTTAGGTTTCCGACAATCACTGTAAAGATGACGCATTGAAAAAAATTGCCACAGAAATACATGCATCGATTTCCCATGAGCAAGAGTAGAACATTGCCTTGACTTACAATCCATTTTTAACATCAGCATCCTTGGATGTCCTCACTACATGCTATGTACATGTAAATGTGTTGCAACATCGCATATTTCTTTAGAGTGAGTTTGCAGTAATTCCAAACTGACAAGTGAAAGAATAAGTTAAAGCCTTTGCTGTCAAATACAGTACTTAGCACACAAATTTGACTTGTTTTATTTTGCTGCTCTTTCCCACACAGACTAAATGGGCCGAATGGCCTCCTTTTGTGCCGTATAATTCTATGATTCTCCATCTGATAGATAGATTCTGCTCTGGGAATACAAGAGAGCTGGAATCTAACCTTGTTAATACAATCTGCAAAAGTAACTGAAAATTAATCAAAGTAGTTATTCCAGTATAAATTTCTGGTAATCCTGCAGATATAGTGTATAGTAAATTTTATTTCAGTCTAATTCATGAAGTATAAATAAAGGCAGCAAAAATATCAAATCCTGTTGGTATTAAACAAGATGTGATAGCCCGTAACCATGAACTGAAGTGGGAAGTTCTACTTCTCAAAGACAGTCCCAAGATTTTATAGATTGGCTATTCAAAGAATAGTTTCTAACCGTGGGATGTTTCAGCATATATGATGTCGCTGTGATGTAAATGGAGCAAAGTCCTGCCTCCTCAATATGAACCTTTGTAGCTTTGAATTGATTCAACAAAAGATCGTCCTTCAACTCACTTTGAAGAGTAAATGACATAAGGGAGGGAAAGAGTACTTAGTCTGCAGTTTTCTTCTCCTGTGGCTATGAAGACCACATGAGAGAGAAAGACGTGGAGATATTTTTCAGAGAACATTTGAAAATCGTAGATTAATTCCTCAAATGAGAACTGGATAACTATCTGTTCAAAAATTCTTTTGGAGGATGTAGAGACAAGTCCAGGTTTAAGTAAACACACTCCTTGGAATATGATGATTTCCATGCTGCTGGAGCTTTCGGGTAGAAGAGCAATGTTTTATACTTAATAATAATAATAATAATAATCCTTGCATTTGATTTAGTGCTTTTCACATATTCTACATGTCTCAAAAGCACCTTACAGAATTAATTCAGAAAGTGAATTAACTGTATATTTGTGGGCATTACGCAGCAGTCAATTTAGCACAGCAGTGTCCCACAAAAAATCGTGGATTGAAGTGAGCAACTTTTTCTTTTTTACGGATGATTATTATTAGGCGTGTGGAGTAAGGAAATTTGCCCAAGATTTTGCCGTGCCTGGATTCAAACACATGTCTCTTGCTTGTGAGGCGACTGCTCTAACCACTGAGCTACAGGACTCCTACTTGATTTCCATAGAAAATTCAAGGTGTATCAATACAATTGTGTCCCAGCAAATAGGGTAGAGATACTTGTTCTGATCGTGAATTCCCTTCACATTACCTTGGCAAACTCCTCCAGCCCTATTCTCTTGCCCATGATCTTTCAGACTCTTTTCTAACTGCTCATTCCTTTCTCCCTCCAGTTTAACGGTGGCAACTGAGACATTACGCCCCACTCTTTGGAAATCTCTCAAAAAATCACGTTGCATCTTCTCTCATCAACTGCATTCAAACCCCTTTTACATATTTGCCTATGGCTTTGGTAAACACCTCTTAATGTCCCTTTCCTTCTCTAATCTCCATTGCCTTTGTGAAACAGTTTAAGACATTCCTCCTTTGTGAAAGGTACTACAGAATTACCGTTCATGATAGAGCTCTGGTGTGGTGTGGAAGGATGATGATGGGCTTGATGGGCTCAACAACGTTTTCTCATTTCATGATTTCTTCAGATTTTGTGTTTTATCATCGACAAACTATCATGTTAAATATACCGCCGTTTTATCCTCACTAAGATATTTTTACATAAATGACACATCTACAAGTTGTCTCACTATTTCTCATTTACCAATAGTTTGTTTGCTGAATTCATAAAGTTACATAATTTTTTTGTCCTGAACTAAATGTTACTATACACCTAATAACTAACTAAGCTAAAACATAAAAGAGAATGGCATCTGAATGTCAATTATCTGGCAAGGAAGGGGAAATAGCAGAGATACAAGGCATCATGTGAATGCTGAAAAATTGAATGGGCAAGGCAATCAGCCTATGAAAGAGAAATATAGGTCAACATTTTGCACATGATCAATTATCTGTTCTGTTGAAAGATCACACTCAAAACATTAACCAATCTTTCTCATTAAGGTATTAATGGACCGGCTGCTCATTTCCAGCATTGTCCACACTTACTTCAGTGGTATAGTTCATTATGTTACTAGGAAAAGTGAACTGGATATATCATTTATAATAGTAAACTGGAGCCAAGTTGTGCTGATGTTTGCCATTAAAAACAGTGGGACTGCACACAACCAGTCTTTCATTTTCTTTGAATTATGTAAAACTTTACAATAACAAACCAGTTCATTCAATAAAAATTTGGGGGGAATAGAACTTCACTATAAAAACAAGTCTACGTGGAGTCCTGTAGCTCAGTGGTCAGGCTTACAAGCAGAAGACTTGGGTTCGATTTCAAGCAGGGCGAAACTTTGGGCAAGTTTCCTTACTCCACACACCTGATAATAAATAAATCCCTAAAAAAAAAAACAATAATAAATTGGTAATTTCAATCCACGACTGTTTGTGGGACACTGCTGTGTGCAATTGGGTGCCGCGTTTCACCCACAAAATGTACAGTCAATCCACTTTACAGTATATTCTATAAGGTGCTTTGAGACGTCTAGAAGATGTGAAAAGCACTATATCAAATTCAAAGAGTATTATTATTATGGTTCAATAATATAACAGTGAAGGAAACATGATCTTTATGTTTGTGTGTTATCACTCTTAAACAGATTTGTTTACAACTCGGCTTTATTTCAACACTACAATTATTAACTAGTAACAAAATGCAGAGGCAGCCCCACCTACCTTTATTCCAAGCTTTTTGGAATTGCTTAACATTTGAGGCATCTATTGCATGCAGTAATGTTTGTAGCTAACATTCCTCCTATTAATCCAAAAGATTGAATTAACATGTGATATTTGAGTGTATTCTAATTTATTTTGTAGCTATCATCAGTGGCAATTTTAATATGACTATAACAAAAATATATTTCCACTTGACGTAGCACTGGAATATCAAAATACTTGATATTACAGCAATTACTAGTGTAATTGCTGTAAAGTTAAGAATTAATCCTTCCACCTTGCCCTTGGTTTGGTTGTCTTAGCTCTAGCACTCTGAGATGCAACTCTGTGTGAAGGATGTTATATAAATGCAAAGTGTTGTTATAGTTGAAAACACAACAACAAAGAGGTGTTAAAGTCATCTCCACGTATGGCAACAACAACAAAATTACATTTACAGGGCGTCTTTCATGTCGGGAGGACGTTCCAAGGCGCTGAACATTCAGGGGCTCGGGAAACCGAGCAGGGGGAAGGGGAAGGGTAGGAGGATAGGGAGAAAGGTAGAAGAGCGGCAGAAGGCACAATCGAAAAGGAGGGTCTTGAGACTGACCTTGAAGCAGGCAAGGGAGGAAGCGAGGCAAAGGCACTGTGGGATGGAGTTCCAGAGTGTGTGGGAGGAGAGGCTGAAAGCCCGGTCACCGATGGTAGGATGGGTCAGGCGGGAGACATGGAGCAGACCAGAGCCTGATGAACTGAGGGACGGGCGGGTTGGTAGGTTGTCAGCAGGTTGGAGAGATAGGACAGGGCAAGGTCATGGATGGCCTTGAAAGTGAGTGCAAGGATCCTGTGTAGTGAGTTACATATAGAACATATAGCATTGGCTACTGGTCTAATTCTCCTCTCTTACTTTCTATTTTTGTTTTATTCGTTTTTGTGATTATGATGTTTGCTGTTTCTTTTGATTTCCCGGTAAATTTAAATGCCAACATAATTTATTCTGCCCAATATTCCAGCCAAATCCCAATTCACCCTCCCAAATTTACTTAAATTGGCTGCTCCGCTCATTGTTCTTTGTGGGATATTGCTGGTACACATTGTCTATAATGTCAGCCTCCATACCAACATACATTTATTTCAGATATTATTCTGTAAAGTTTGTTTTTATTGTTTGTATGCAAAAGGTGTTCAAATATAAGTAATTGTGATTTGAACATCTTTCAGGAAGTGCTACTTCTTGACAAGGTTTCATTCAGCCGCCTAAGCATGACATAATACATGCAATTATGCATTGATGTAACAGTTTCTCAGTATTGCTGTAAGGGTTAATTACCATCACATATTAATGTTGTCGAATGAAGCATTGTGCAGTTTATATATTTGAGCCAGGAAATGGCTCAACTCATTTGTTATGCATAATAGCACTGTCAAAATGTAAAGCAAACTGCTCAGCTGGCTTCAAAGCATCATCCATTTTTTTTTAAACTACATCAATAATTTTTTAAGTTTTTGTTCGTTTTACTGAGGAAGGTCAGGACTCAGAAGAGCAGAGCACTTTTCGACTTTGATACAAAGTGTCACGTGAAACATTCATAAGTGCCATTCATAGTTAAGTTCCCTGTGCTCTTTTCGCAAACATGTGACTGGATCAGAACTTTACAGGAGCCTTACAATGATAGGAGAGATTATTTTTCTATTTTTAAACCAGTGAATTGATAAGTGTTCATGTAGAGAATAATAACATTTCTGCCAGAAACTGAAATGTCGCACCTTGCACCCTTGTCAAATTTTACGTTTTGTTGGAGATTTGCAATTCATTGAGTTTCAGAAAGCAAATTTTAAAATCTGTTAAGTTATTCCACCAGATATTCCTCTTGGCCATGTACAAATGAGCTTGTTTCCTATTTGCATGTTTTCCCCTGTTACTACTTGCTATTATATCTCTTGCTGATTGTTGAGGTATAACGCAGTCATCTAATCTGAAATAACCAATAACCAACAATTTAACAGATCATACTACAACAACCACAAATGTATGTATTGGTAGGCTACCTTTCACATTGAATACATTCCAATGCGCTGGACAATCAGGGATTTAGAGGTGAGCAAGAGATTGGGATCAGGAGGAATGGAGGTTGGGGAGGGTAGAGGTAACTGAAGGCGCGATTGAAGAGGATACTCTTGAGACACAAGCCTTGAAGGAGGCACGAGAGGGCAAAGTGAACGGATTGTAGGATGGAGTTCCAAAGGTTGGGGGCAGAGAGGTTGAAGGATTACCTTCCCATGTGGGGACGGGAAGGTGGGGCACGTGGAGATTGATCAGAGCCTGCTAAGCGGAAGGAGTCGACCAGTTGATGTAGAGTTAGCAGGTCATAAAGGTAAGAAGGAGCAAGGACATGGAGGGCCTGGAGGATAGGGAGCTGGGTGAAGGTGGGGTGATTGGGTCATCGAGCCTGGTGCGGCAGAGGAAACAAACTGCAGAGTTAGAAACATAGAAACAAGAATAGGCCATTCAGCCCCTCAAGCGTTTTCCACCATTCGATAAGATTATGGGTGATCTGTACCTCAAGTCCAATTACAGTTCTGAGTCATCTGCAGCTTGCGGAGGGAAGTGTTGCAAGCCTATATGTAATGAATGCATATATGAGGGTCTCAGCAGCCTGCGGGGAGAGACAATGCCGGAGCCAATCCATGTTACTGAGGTGGGGGAAGGCAGCACGAGTAATGGCACAGATGCGGGGTACTGGTTTGATCTATAAATCAATTTTTTCTTTATTGTGATTCTGGCATGTATTGCCATTCAATTTAAGATACCATATATCTCCGCGTATAAGGCGCACTTTTTTTCAGGTCGGAAGATCTCGAAAGTTGGGAGTGCGCCCTATACGCAGGTACAAGCAATTTTGAGCCTCGGAAATACAGTAAACAGGAGGGGCGGCCGGCGCGCTGTCAGCCGGGGTTTGGTCAGTGTCCGGCGGGGGTTGGGAGGAGCGGGTGACGGGGCTTCGGCCTCGGCCGCCCGGGCAGCGGCAGCAGCAGCGAACTTCAGTCCTGTGCTTACCTTCTGCCGAACCCAGTCTGCCTCCCTCCCTCCCTGCCGCTCTCCCTCCCTCCCTGTCTCCGTGCCGGCCGGCCTGCCTCTCTCCCTCTCTCTCTCCCTGGCTGCCGACCTGCCTCTCTCCCTCTCTCCCTCCCGGGCTGCCGGCCTGCCTCTCTCCCTCTCTCCCTCCCGGGCTGCCGGCCTGCCTCTCTCCCTCTCTCTCTCCCGGGCTGCCGACCTGCCGCTCTCCCTCTCTCTCTCCCTCTCTCTCTCCCGGGCTGCCGACCTGCCTCTCTCCCTGGCTGCCGGCCTGCTGCTCTCCCTCCCGGGCTGCCGACCTGCAGCTCTCCCTCCCTCCCTCCCTGCCTGCGTGCCTGCCTGCCTCTCTCTCTCCCAGGCTGCCGCTCTCCCTCCCTCCCTGCCTGCGTGCCTGCCTCTCTCCCTACCTACCTGTCTCTCCTCCCTTCTGCCAGCAATATCATTGAGAATGCTTCCTTTTTGTTCACCAAGAAAAGGTCAAAAACAGGGGGTGCGCCTTATACGCGGGTGCGCCTTATACGCGGAGATATACGGTAATCATAAAAATAATTAAAGTAGGGATTAAAAACATTTGTCCGTGATTGTGATCTGGAGTTCTCTACCATAGGTCAGTTGAGTTTAAAGGCATCTTGAAACAGAGGAGTATTTGAGGTGTATGGGAAGCAGGAGAGTGGGATTAGAATAGTTGGTGTATGCAGAGGAAAACATTAACAACAAACAACCACAAGAACAAATTACAAACTCACATCAGGAGGATGTCCCAAGGCGCTGGACAGACCCAAGCTGGGAAAAGGAAAGGTGGAGGGAAGTGGGGGATTCGGAGTGACCGATGGGACCATTGCAGAGAAGGGCGGGACTTGAAAGAGGCCAGAGAGTGGGCGAGGTGGAGGGACTGCCGGATGGCGTTCCAGAGGTTGGGGGTAGTGGCTAAAGGCTAGTCCGCCATTGGTGGGGCAGGTGGGTCGGGGGACATGGAGCAGGCCAGAGCCTGCTGAGTGGAGGGGGTAGGTTGGTAGGGGGTAAGGAGGTCACAGATGTAGGGTGCGGAGGTGAGGGAAGGCAGAGCGAGTCATTGCTTGGATGTGGGGGAAGAAAGATAGTTGAGGCTAAATTGCGTTTTCCTATGGTGTACTGTTCTATAATTCTATTTCATTGTTCTCTATATACAGTCAAATCACTTTACAGTACATTACAGAAGACGTGATGAGGTTCAAACGCAAGAATTATTATGATTATTATTATTATGAGTCCAGTAGCTCAGTGGTTAGAGCATGCACCTTGAAAGCAAGAAAACGTAGTTCAATTCCCAGCAGGGCGAAACCTTAGGCACGTTTCCTTACTCCACACGCCTGTTTCTCTCCAAAAAATATTTGGTCACTCAATCCACGACTGGTTGTGGGACACTTTGTGCGCAACTGGCTGTTGCGTTTCGCCCACAAATATACAGTCAATTCACTTTACAGTACTGTATATTCGCTTCTCTGGGTCTGGCCTCCTCCATGTCCCCCGAATCCTCCGCTCCACCCTTGGTGGCCGTGCCTTTAGCCACTACGCCCCGAGGCTCTGGAACGCCCTTCCTCACTCCCTTCGCCTTGCCCCCTCTCTTCCCAGTTTCAGGTCACAGTTGAAGACCTTTCTCTTCGACCGAGCTTTTGGTCACCTTCCTGCCCATGCTCCTGGCTCGGTCCTGGGATCCGCTACTGTGAAGCGCTCTGAGACGCCGTCCGGCGAGGAGGGCGCTATATAAATCGAAATTGTTGTTGTGTATGCTGTGAGGCGCTTTGAAGACGTGAAGACATATTCGTAGTGTAGTGCATTTTCAACTTCAATATCACTAATCTTGAATATTAGCCAGTCATTACTAATGTTATTCAGTTACCAATTAATTTGGTTAATTTATCTTAGAAATTAAAGATTTAGTAATTTAAAGCACAGACGCAAATCATATGCATTCTACAGTGGAAACTCATTAAAAAGATCAGTAAATGGACTGAGAAACTTTGACCACATGGGTTGACCTCAGTATTGAGTATTGACATTAAGATATTAGTCAAAACACAAACTGCTGAATATACAATATGTTTATTACAATCATGCCCATATATTGGAGCTGCTGTGGTTAGAACACTTGTCTCGCAAGCTGGGGAGACCTGTGCAGGCATGTCAGAGCAAGTTTCCTTACTCCACACGGCTAATAATAATCTGTCCAAAAAACCCACAATAATAAAAAAAATTGGTCATTTCAATCCACGACTGTTTGTGGGACACTGCTGTGCGCAATTGGCTGCTGCAATTCGTCCACAAATATACAGTCAACTCACTTTACAGTATATTCTGTGAAGTGCTTTGGGACGTCGATAAGATGTGAAAAGCGCTGTATCAAATGCAAGGATTATTATTATTATCATTGTGTGTTTTTGCACCATACAGTATGGTCATATAGCTCATTTCACTTGGGAGAATATCTCAAAGTGCTTTACAAACCACGCAGAGTCCATTAAAGTCAATCCTCTGTACAGTATATCCTGTGAAGCACTTTGAGATGTGATTTGGTACTATATTAAATGCAAGGATGATTATTGTTTTATTTCCATTGTGCACCTCCCATCAATTTAGCATATGCCAATCACTGCATTGGACAAGACGAGTTCCAAGTCCCATATGAGATTTATTTCACAACCTTCTGACTCAGAGGTGAGAGTGCTACCAGTTGAGCGAGGCTGACACAAATGATCTTATTAGAGTAAAACCTTTGTTATCCGGCACCCTCAAGACCTGAGCGGTACCATTTAATCAAATATGCCGGTTATACGAGCGGCAAGTTGCCAAACATCCTACACAAAAAATGTACTTATTTTAAAACATACCATATTAATAATAGATTAAAATAATAACAGAGTATTGTATGGATACTTACCAATAAAGCATTCCAGCACACTCAGTAAAATGATCGGTAAAATAAAAATTCCAGCGTTTGCTAAGTTTAATAAGTGCGCATGCACACATATTGCACGCATGCGCAAAGTGAACATACTCGCGAGTGTCCCGGATGGCTCTGGTATGAGATCCGTTTGCTGGAATGGTGAATTGTATTGGGAGATACCAGTTGGTTGAGCGTTCCGGTTGGTTGGATGCCGTATAAACAAGCTTTTACTATATCTGCCATCTGATAAATTTGCTGATCAACAACAATAACTTGCATTGACATAGCACAGTCATAACAGGAGGCACACTACTCTTGGTTGCTTATAAAAGAGGGCCAACATTTAAAATTTAGAATGTGGTAAATTTGGATGCTGGATTTCCACAATATTGTACTTTTTTTTATTGTCGATCAGAGAATTACCTGAGTTTTATTGATAAACTGAGATAACTCATTTATATTGTCTATTTGTTCAATAGGAGCTGAATATACTAGAACCACATACAGGTTTCCGTCTGTGGCTAACAGCTGAAGTTCATCCAAAGTTTACCCCAATATTGCTCCAGTCCAGTCTGAAGATAACATACGAGGTAAATACTGTACTGCACTTATTCTTTTTTTTACCAGTTATTCAATGTATAAAAATAAAACATAATAGATTTTTTTATCAGCGGTGAAATAAAACTAAAATATTACACTAATAATAATAATCCTTGCTTTGATATAGCGCCTTTCACTTTTTTTTTGACGTCTCAAAGCGCTTCACAGAATATACTGTAAATTGAATTGACTACATATTTGTAGGCGAAACGTGGCAGACAATTGCGTACAGCAGTGTCCCACAAAAAGCGTGGATTGTAAAGACCAATTCAATTTATGATTTTTTTTAAAAATTGTTCTTTTGAGGGATTATTACCGTGGGATCAAAAATCATAAACAAATAAAAAATGTCACTAACCAGAAGATTACTGGGGGGAAAAAAATGGTCCACAATCTGTCACTCAGTATCACAAAATATAAATAATCTCACATACATAAGAAATCAGCATTCAAATATAATCCTTGCATATAATATAGTGCCCTTCATGTGGGAGGACATCTCAAATATTTCATAGAACCACTGGAAAGTATATGCAGAACATGCAGCCATGGACCACAGATAGATATCAAGTGAATAACCAATAATGTTATTTGGGGAATTGTTTAACCATTGACCACAACTATAGACATATTTTACTCTCTCACCCCCAACTTGGGTGCAAAGTGCCTTTTCTGTCCAGTGCTTTGGACGTCCTGGACACTTTCAAGTAGCGATCAGAAGCAGGAACTCTCACAGATTCTTCCTAATCCAAGTACTGAGGCATATTGTAACGCCCCAATGACAAACCCTTTCTAAGATCAATTTCATCAGAACAAAAGATATACCCTTCTTATCTACTTGGCCTAAGTTACACAGGGTAAAATGTGTTTCTCAACAAAATACACAGTCACTACACTTTACAGTATTTCCTGTGAGGCACTGTGAGACATCTACTGACAGACTATACCACATGTAAATGTGGAATTCTATGTCACCAACAGTTGTTGAGGCAGGGTCCTTTAAATTATTTTCAAAAGGGAATTGGATCAAACTTGAAAAAGAAAATTGATTGAAGGGTATAAATACAAGCAGGGAGAGTGGGATTCAACTCTAATATGGAGTGTACGTACACCAGTGAATACCTGATGGTTTGGTTTTGTCCTATCATATTCTATGATTCTACTGCACTGACAGGGTCATCAGGAGATGCAAAAGAGTTAATAACTGTTAGTTGATTCTCTGTTGGAACAATTATTAAAACTTTTGGGTTCATTATTCACTTCCACATTTTTTGACATCTTAAGTTTTATCCCACAGGCCCCACCAGGTTTAAAGAAGAACTTGATGAGGACGTATGAATCTTGGACAGCAGAACAGATCGCTAAGAAAGGTTTATTAGAACGAGCACAATCTCTTTTCAGTTTAGCATGGTTCCATGCAGTTTGCCAAGAGAGAAGGAATTATATCCCTCAAGTAAGTAATTCCTTTCCAAGTAAATATTTACACCAGAACAAAACTGTTAAGATTATAACATTATTAAATCTTCCAAACACTGTTTGGATGAGCAATAAAGAGATAAATTGAAGAAAAATAAATTCAGTCACCATGTCAAAGTACTGGACCAATTGTTGGCAGTCTGTGTCGTGGTCTTGCTAAGTTAACGACAACTAAAACAGGACCATATTCAAGCCAGTGCCTGAATGACGGTTAATTTGTGTTGTTCAGCAGATCTGCGAGCTCTTCACAAGCAAAATCCAGAGCAGTGTACTGTGGTACACTTCTATTCCTTCACATTCGGTCATCAGAATAGAATGTCTTTTCTATACTGCTGGAAGTGTTGCAACAAACAAGATTTATATTTCATACTCCAATTTGCTTTTGAGTCAGGGCTAAGCAGAGTTTTTCAAATACATAACTAAGCTCTAACTGACCAATTTCAGAAGTTTCAAATATTTATTTGAAACTTCTAAGTGAAACTCTGAATGAGGGGAGGGGCGTGGGAGGGGAGATTGCCAAAGGTGAGGTCCAAGAGGTAAATTTTTAGAGCGGAATTTAAAGACAGACAGACTGACAGAGAGAAAGAGAGAGAGAAGATAAACCTGGGAACTAAAGGCCAGTCAGTCTCACAAATGTGGTAGGAAAAATGTCTTGAGTTGATTAAAAGGGGACTTTGGAGTATTTGGAGACATTTAAGCAAATATATAGCTGCAATTCTTGTTTAATGGTATCTGTTGTGCCACAGTAAAAAAAAGTGTTTCATAATTTCTTTGTTTACATTAATGAACCAAGTCATCATCTAAACTGTTTTGACTGACAGATGGATGTGATGTAATTTTGAGAGAAAAAGATTAATCGTTTGTCTGTTTTCACATTCCATCAATGCAGGGTTGGACGAAATTCTATGAATTTTCTTTATCTGATCTCCGAGCCGGGTATGAGATCATTGACAGGCTATTTGAAGGTGAGTAACCTCGAGTGCAATATTCTGCTTAGGTCATATTGATTTGCACTATTGAATATTTAAAATAAAACACAATGCTCCATGATAAGATCTGAATACTGGCAAATGAAACCAAACATGTGCGTTTAACTTAAAATAACCTTCTCACTATGATTTGTTCATCATCTCCAGGAAACATTTGGTGAATAATAATAATAATAATGAATGATTGCAACAATGCATGAAATGTGCTTTGCAGCATTGTTTCCATTCTCTACAAGTTAGAACTCAATGTCTATGGGAGCATAGTTTGTGTTTCACACCTAACTCGAAATATAGAAATCTAAAATAAAACTAAAAATGCTAGAGATGTACAGCAGGTCAATCAGCATTTGCACAACAACAACAACAAAATAAGAAAGGCTTTCTATCATGCTCAAAATATTAATTTATCTTATCTAATTGATAAGATTCTTATTCTTATCAATAAGAATCAATATCATTCTTATTGATTCCAGTGTTTGGTACACTAATATTCCATGAATTTAGTATATAGCCTTTCACATGCGGAGGATATCTCAAAGCATTCACAGGATGTGCTGTGACATGCAGTAGCTGTATATCAGGAGATGAATGCAGCAGTCCATTTATTATTTATAAACTTAAACAGATACATTTTTATATAGCCAACTGAATTCTGTGTACAGCTAAGTATAGAACTATCTATCTGTCAAGCAGTCTTACCAGATTGTCCTTAAAAAAAATGGTGTATATACTATATTTCACCCTTCACTTAATTCTCATTGCTGTTGTTGATTATCTTTGTCATAGTATG
Source organism: Hydrolagus colliei (assembly GCA_035084275.1). NCBI lineage: Eukaryota > Metazoa > Chordata > Chondrichthyes > Chimaeriformes > Chimaeridae > Hydrolagus > Hydrolagus colliei. Next base: position 12,575,970 of record CM068745.1, read on the forward strand.
TATCAGGCTCAATTGAATAATTAAATTATTATGGGTTTCTTTGCTCTTTGTAGCAAATTAGTTACCAAGGACTAAAGGTGATTCTGCTCAGCGAATTTATCCTTGTACACGTAGACCCCGCTTAACAAAGGGGTTAGGGATTTTAAAACCCTTTGTTAAGCGAAAATTTTTATTAAGCGAGAGTTGAACTGTATTACTGTATTTGGCGGCAGCCAAAATGCTGTCCCGACCGGAGCCTCCCCATTAACATCAGTTTAGTTCCTAGTGGTTCCTAGCGCTAACATTTTTGGTGGACAGGTTGAGCGGCCAAAAGTCCGGAGTTCCAGACTCTGGAATGTGACAAAAATTGCAGGAATAAAAACGCCAATCCTACCTGCTCCAGGCCACGTCTTCACAGTCACCGCACCGAAATATCGCAAACTGGACCCAGGCATTTCCTGACTCGGGACGCGCTTCTTTCTTCCTCCCCCTCCTCTCTTTCTCACTAACCCCCTCCCTCTCTATCCCGCTCTCCTCTTTATCTCTCTATCCCCCCCTATCTATATCCCACACTCCCCTCTCTCTCTATCACCCCCTCCCCTCCCTCTCTATCACCCCCTCCCCTCCCTCTCTATCCCTCCCCATCTCTCTATCCCCCCATCTCTCTATCCCTCCATCTCTCTATCCCCCCCACCTCTCTATCTCTCTATTCCCCCTCTACTCTATTCTCCCTCCCTCTCTAGCCCCCCATCTCTCTATCCCCCACTCCATCTCTACCTCCCCCTCCCGTCCCTCTCCATGCCTCACCCATCTCGACTTACTATTATTGAAGCCAGGAAGCCTCCTGCCGCTTAAGCTCCTCCCATATGGGAGGGGCTGCATTGCACTGCTTAACTGAGGCACGCTAAAGACTGAGTGTGCATTGCTGGGGCAACCAGAGAGAAGCTGCGCATGAGAAGCCCCGCACGAGAAGCCCACAAGAGAAGCCCACAAGATTTAAAGTGTGTAAACATTCATGATAGCGAAAACAGTCTTTGTTAATGGAGAAGTGGTACAAATAGAAACCCTCGTTATAGTGAAGTTTCGGTAACCGGGCGTTCGGTAAGCGGGAGTACCTTATAAATAAACGTGGGCCATTTTTGATGTACAATTAAATGCTATAGATTGAAAATGCATTACAATTGATTAATTTTATGCACGTTATCAACATGCATCAGCAATGTATCGGCAGTTTCAGCATGCACGTTATCTAGGAAAACCTGCCAAAATGCATATTGAAAAATCACTGAATGAAGTTTCATAAATTCCATGTAAAATTCATTTTACTTTAATTTGAAAAGGCCATGTCTGATTGATTACTTTAGGATGTTTGCCAAAGGGCAGTTTTTGTTTAGGACTACAGTCGTGAAACTGATGAAATAATGTGCAGAGTAGTTTTGTTATAGAATAGTTTTGTTGGAGAATATTCATACAAGCTCAGCAACCCGGTCGTTAGTCGATTGGAGGATTGCTTTTCCGGGGATAATAATATTTTTTAAAAAATAATAATTTGGCCATTCAATCCACAACTGTTTGTGGGACACTGCTCTGCGCAACTAGCTGCTGTGTGCTGCCCACAAATGTACAATCAATTAACTTTACAGTATATTCTGTGAAGTGCTTTGAGACGTCTAGAAGACGTGAAAAGTGTGATATCAAATACAAGGATTATTATCATCATCTAACATGACCTTCCCAGTGCAACTACCAATGGGGTTGGGGTGGTGGGGAAGGAAGAGGGGTGTCTCTGGAATCAGAAAGGAAACTCTATCTTATTGTGCCATTTCAATCGTAGCCCTGATTGAGATAAGGTAACTTGAGCGAACATAAAGTCATATGAAATATATTATCATTCAGGTACTTTCTTCCAAGGCTCAAGAACATCTGCTAATATAAAAGTGCCACATAGATTTTCTAAATCTTCCAATGGCTGGCAATCTACTGAAGAATCGTTCTGAAGTAATTTTCAGGGATAGTTAAGTTGATCTTTATGATGTGCATTTTGAACATGAACAAAAATGCTCAAAGGAGCATTATATAAATGAGTAGTGTTGGTGCCCAGTTTCTATTTATTAGCATTGCTATTGGCTCTTCTCTGTGGACGTGGCTGCCAGCTCACTCTGATAGACCCCATCTGTTCCTATTACCTTTATTGCTTCTGGCATTTTTCTGTAATGCCAGGTGCTATGCACCACCGTTCTAAGCAAACCTCATACCTATCGAACAAAACTATCCAGATGCACCACCCAGAAGAATGGTTAGGAGAATGAAGGACATCATCTTGAACTCACCAAAGGACATCTCTTAGCATCAAGTTAAAGAGTGACTTTGGCAGAAGTCTAGCAGCAGCTGTTTTCAGGGTCAAGAACTTCACTTTGAAAAACTGCTTCCCAGAAAGGTGAACCCTGTTCAAAGGCAGTGTGAGGAATTGGTGACTCAGCTAGTTTAAAAAGGTTTCATGTAATAAATATAATCCTTGCTTTTGATATAGCGTCTTTCATGTCGGGAGGATGTTCAAAAGCACTTCACAGAATTTACTGTAAAATGTACTGACAGTTTTAAAGATGCTTTACAAGTGTAATTTTGTTGTTGTTGCATTATTTCGGAGGTAAATTTTTAAAAGTTAAAAATTGGTCACTCTATCCACGACTGTTTGTGGGACACAGCTGTGCACAATTGGCTACCACATTTTGCCCACAAAACTATACAGTCAATTCACCTTGGAGTATATTCTTTGAAGCGATTTGAGATGTCTCGAAGACGCGATGAGGCACTAATTCAAACGCAAGGATTATTATTATTGCAAAATCCCTGAAGTGAATGACCGATTTTATCTGGGGGGATAGCTAGCCTGGGCACTGGAAGAAATTCAAATAGTGCCATGAGATCCACTTGAATAGGCAGATGAGACCCTAATTTTACTTCTTATCTAAAAATACAGTTTTTGTGGTCTAACATGCAGTTTATATTGACAAATTATAATGTATTAATTACATATAACATTGATGTACCGATAGTGCGCACCCTGTCCCCGTCATATTTCTCAACTCTGTCTGTCTAGCCGGGTTGCGAGTTCAGTTTCTAGATTGCAATATTATAATCCCTCCAAAAAAACCCACAATAATAAAATTGGTATTTCAAACCACTGCTGTGCATTGTTGGCTGAAACGTTTCGCCCACAAATATATAGTCAGTTCACTTTACAGTATATTCTGTGAAGCGCTTTGAGATATCTAGAAGACATGAAAAATGCTATATCAAATGCAAGGATTATTATTATATAATTATTATTATTTCAGGTGTGGATTAACAAGAACGTGGAGTCTTTTTTCAGTAAATTTAGCCATTCCGTCAAATCAGCAGTCAAATAATCTGTGAAATTGAATCAGATATTGACATAGATTCTTTGAAGGAATTGTACGGGAAATTATTTGAATAGGCTACACTAACCAATTAACTAATCTTTCCTGAAATTTTTATGGTTTACTATATACAGTATTTCACAACTTTGCTGAATAAATGAATGCTGTATATATCTGGTTGACAATCATTGTTGATCAATGATTTACCAATGAAATAGAGTCTTTATTCTACGAGAGTGAATGATACCAATGGAATGAAAACTAATTTAAAGGCTTCCTACAATAGCAGATTTTCTGAGTTTTTCAATCAGTAATGCTTGTGAACTTCAGCTTTAACCTTTCACATTGATGAATGAAAACTACGAACTTGCTGACAGTACTGTTTGAAAATAACAATAATCCTTGCATTTGATATAGCCCTTTTCATGTTTACTAGATGTCTCAAAGTGCTTCACAGAATAGACTGTAAAGTGAATTGACTGTATATTTGTGGGCGAAACATGGCAGCCAATTGTGCACAGCAGTGTCCCACAAACAGTCGTTGATTGAAATGACCAATTTATTATTGGATTTTTTGAGGGATTATTATTAGGTGTGTCTAGTAAGGAAACTTGCCAAAGGTTTCAAAATGCTTCATAAGTATTCATTTTTATTACCAGAAACAAAGGACATTCAGTGGGAATTTGTCCGTGGCTTGTTAGAAAATGCTATCTATGGTGGACGCATCGACAACATCTTTGATCTTCGTGTCCTGAATTCATATTTGGAACAGTTCTTCAATCCCAGAACCATTGGAGGAACACAGTTCAGGAGCAAAGCATTAGCACCATTTCCATCATCCATCACATTACCCAAATCAAGCAGCATTATGGTAAGTGATGCTTGAAATGTATGCAGCTGGATTATAAGTGCAAAGCATCCATCTAGCAAGAAATGGCATTTTAATTCGATTTTGAGCCTCGCTGAAGATGCGTATCAATTTTTGCCTTCGTAAAATTTTCTTAATAACATTAATTTTGAACAGCTACAAAGATTGAACTGCTACTCACTTTAAGAATAATGTTTTGGAGTACATGAACATTCACATTCAGATCCAATGAACTTGATATAATTATAGTGACATTCAAGAAATATGTGTAACTACTGTACAGTATTTCATTAAAATAAAATCACCCACAATACAGACACTGCCCTGGTTAAAGTCATCAACGACAATCTTTTCTGTACCAGGTTCCCCTTTGCCTCGTCATTCTCCTCATCCTCTCTTCCACCTTTGATAATGTCTCTACTCCATCCTTCACCCCTGTTTCTCCTTCCTACTCTACCTCCATTGTTTTGTCCTTTCCTGGGTTTCACTCTATTTCTTATTCTAGCAACATTGTTTTGATCAACAATGGTGTATTTGTAATGTTACATTATATTTATATAAAGCATGCACATTCCTATTTGCAGAAAATTAAAACATTACTACCAGATCTTTAGCTCTCTGGATCATGTCTGATTTGTCTCTGCAATTATGTTATAATTATAGAAATTTATTATAGAAATTTACAGCATAGAAAAAAAACGTTTGGCCTATTGTAACTCTTTGAAAAACCTATAAATTTATGTCATTATGAAAACTTTTAACTCAGTTTGGGTTAAAAATGTAAGATGCTTTGTAGATAAAGTATGACTTTTCTACCTAGTCATTCCTCACTTTTGCTTCCTTCTAGGATTACCGTACTGTTATTATGAGTCTACCAGAAGATGATAAGCCAGCATATTTTGGTCTACCAGCCAACATAGAACGTTCGTCACAACGTATTTTCAGCTCCCAGGTAAATAATATATATTTGATATAATCTAAGTCCACATTATTATTTCATGTGTTTCTAAGTGTTGTGTCTTGGAATCTGGCTGGAAGGATGAGTACCTGGGGAAATCTATGTGGTCTCTAAAAATGTCTTGCTTTTCAATCAATTTCAGGTGCAGTCAGAGATGTAACTCCAGCTGCTTTTTATTCAATATGTTGACCTTAAGGAAATTGGCAGCTCTCGCTCTGGGGGAGATCCAGGTGCAAATCCCAGATGAGGCTGTGCCTTGAGGCTAGGTCTCCCAGTTTACAGATGTACATGTTTTTAATAATTAATATATATATACATTTTGCCCACAAAATAGCTCATCAGTTCACTTTACAGTTTATTCTGTGAAGTGCTTTGGAACATTCCAAAGACATAATAACTGCCTTAAATGTGTTTTTGATCTGGAAAACTGGGTGCACAATTGTGCTTTCCTACTAGTAATGTAATAAGAAAAGTGCTATATCAAGTGCAAGGATTATAATTGTTATTTTAGTATCATTACGTACAGTACTGTACTGTAATTCAGTGGTTAGAACGCTCGCCTTGCAAGAGAGACCTGAGTTTGATTTCACGCAGGGCAAAACCTTGGGCAAGTTTCCTTATTTCTCAAGCCTAATAATAATCACTCAAACAAAATTGGGAATTTCAATCCACGACTGTTATGGGACACTATTATTATTATCATTATTAATATGCTATTTCATACGTATGCAGCCAGGAGTTCTACATTCGCACGACTCTTTGAAGAAATGTTTTCTGGATTTGTTGCTTTTTTTTAATAAGAATGCTCTTCCAGAGTTCCTTGTTGGATTCACATTTGAAATTTTGATAAGCAATTTAAATCAATTTTTTACATTTAAAACAATGCTGTGTCAGTCCCTAGCAGTTACTTGACGAATTGATAGCTCCATTGGTAAAGATTCATGGGAAACTGAGCAACACAGACCTGGAATATGTCAAGTTCAAGGAAGATAGCTATTATGGCAAGAACATTGTGTCATTTAATAATAAAGTTAGTCTACTGATGGATGAGAACAAAACTGATAACAACAAACAACAAATTTGCAGAGATAACAAGGAATGAGACTTCTGTAGAAGTCGTAACTAATTTACTGCCAGATAAACTTATTTCAGAATATATGGGGTGAACTGAGGCGATTGAAAATTGTCAGCCTTAACTACTAGTCCGGTGTTGCAAGTCATCTTGTTTTGGTCAGCTCCATTGGCCCACGGGCACTATGTTGTGGAAGCAAATTGCATCTGAACAGAGTTCTTGCGGGTGGGAGTGACATACTTCCACTCACCAGATGATTTTATTTGTAACTTGGAATCATTAGTCATCCTTTAAGGCACATATCAAGACTCGCCTCTTTGACCAAACCTTTAGCCATCTTCCCTACCCTCCACCCTCCCTTATTCTTACCCCCAAACCCTACTTGTGTTTAAATCTCTGACTGTCTCGTGCCTTGGGACATTCTCCTGACGGGAAAGTCGCTATACAATTGTAATTTTGTATTGTATTACAGTATTAAGTAACTCAATTTTAAATTCAGATATTTTGGGAACATAATATACAGTTACTATATATATAATATATACAGTAATATATATAACATAAGTTGTGACTGACTGTAACCTGGGTAGTTTTGCAATACCGTTCTTTTCTACCCCTAGTAGGTTAAAGCCTTGCCTCAAACAAGGTTCATACCTTATATTCAAATCAGTATCACTAATTTCAGTAAATGCACTTTAAAGTTGCTAGCATTTTATATACAGTAGTTCAATCCTTTGCCCTCAAAGTCACATTATGTAGATGGCCCCGTGACTCACCAAGTTCTGATTGAAACTGGTTGATTTAGCGGTTCCTTCGTATTTGATTTAGCATTGTAACTATTGCACAGTAATTGCATACAGAAAGATTGTATACATGCACATGACATGTTTTCTTGCAGTTATAATCATGTAGAGTATTGGAATGTGAGGAATAGCAACACCTATGGATTCTGCATATCATGATACTCAGGGGTTTGTCAGCAGGCAACATTCTCATATTTTTCGATTTTTCCAGTGTTTAATTGTTCTCTGTAAAGCCACAATTTATGTGAAAATATTTGTTCTGTTATCCTTCACAACAGCATGACTGAGATCAGCAGAAAAGCATGTGTGAATAATGGCAAGCACGCAGTGCCCATGTATTGTATTAGGTGCTGCTTTTAATTTTTGAATCAGTAGCTGTATACCAGCACTGTTTATTTGAAAGAGTTTTAACTATTTAAATGGGTAAGGCTCAGCTTAATCTGCTAAGATTCATTTCTCAAATAACATATCAAGTAACATACAGGATATGTAATTTTTATTCTCTAAGCACATAATTTTTTTTATGTATGAATGCAAATAACCTTTCATGTTGGTAAAGAACTTCACAATAATTACTGTAATGCTCAGTGATTCTGTGTTTTGTGGGCGAATGTGGCAGCTAATTTGTGCACAGTAATGTATCACAAAAAGCAATGAAGTGAATTACCAATTTTATTTATTTTCAAGAGTCGATATGAAGCAATCTTGTTTGAGCACCACAGTTCTTCTCCAGGTCTTGTTTGAAAGAATTGGCTAACTTGGCATCAATTTGTTAGAGCAATCAATTGTTTTTGTTGGTGTCCATTTCACAAATCGACTACCTGTATTTGGTTATTTAGTGCCATTGAAGGTTTTTAAAATTCAAATTATGTTATTTCAATTCCTTTTAGCAGATTTGCATGAGGAAGATATATTGCTATTAAATACCCTTTTGACTATTACTGATTTTTTTTCCTCTTCAGATTATATTTTATCTTGAACAATTACTTCATTACAGATATTTGGCAAATTGGACTAAAATTTTGAGGCCTTGTACCTCAATCCTATTTAGATTAATGGGATTGCTATATCCAATGCTAACTCCCAAGAGAATAATTCTTGAAATATTAAAGAGGAATGTTGTTTTCCTGAGATATAGTTAGGTTGCATTTGAATAAATGCTACTGCATAGCTCAGCTAAATGTAATTCTCATTAAGTAACCCTACAGAGATGTTGACTTACATGTGAAGAGAACACACAAATCAGAGCCAGTAGAGAGAATGTTGAATTATTTCAGAACCCTTAAATATAGAAATATGCACCATAAAACACTGTTACAGTTTTAGGAATAAATCTGAAGCAGAAAGAAAGTGTACGTTTTTGTAGGACCTTATTACATCAAAGTGGTTCAGGTGCATTGAATGTTTTTAAAGCTAGATGTACCAGTCATTCACGCCAGTAAGATTCCACAAATAGACATGAGATGAATGAGCAAATTTATCTGGAGGATTGTTGCCACCACACCGAGAGAATCTCCCTTCCCTTTTCGAATAGTGTCATTGGATCTTCAACATCCACCCGAGGACAGGCAGGTGATTTAACACCTCATGTAAATTGACATCACATTTGATCTGATAGCACTTTTGAACAACACTGAACAGATGTCAGGGAAAAATAGGTTAATATCAAAATGCTTGTCAGAAATAGCATCAAATGCTGAATAAAAAAGCATCTCGGGATTTAAAGTGTCAGGAACCCATGTATGTGATCAGAATTTGCAGGACACTAACTCTTTAGATTTACATAGAATTTACAGCACAGACACAGACCTGACAAGTCCATGTCATCTTTTATACTTCACATAAGTCTAAATTTAACAGTTAGCTTAAGAGACGAATGTAAAATTAATTTATAGTTCCTAATCCGCCATGTTCATAGATGTTCTCTTAATAAGGACTTGTGCAAACAGAACAGTAAGTTTACCAAAGGGAAAAGGTTGATATCACCCCCCATCACCATCTCCAGTGTCAGTATCAGCACTCCCAGGTCAGGTATTGCACAGGCTTGTGTAAAAGAAAGCATCCTTATTGCTGCGGATCGCTCCTACCTTAGCCCCATTTCCGGAAGATTAGCAATTCCTACACTCGTATGACATTTCCATTTCCCGAAGCATCTCTTGAGTGTAAAATCGGAACATTAGGGACTGCTTTGTGCCATGTGCCTATCTTCAGGAAGAATTCTCCAGCCATCTCAGAGGTACGTGGGCAAGTTTCCTTACTCCACACGCCTAATAATAATCCATAAAAAAACCCCACAATAATAAAAATTGATCATTTCAATCCACGACTGTTTTTGGGACACTGCTGTGCGCATTTGGTTGCCATGTTTCGCCCACAAATATACGGTACATTCAATTCACTTTACAGTATATTCTGTGAAGCGCTTTGAGATGTCGATAAGATGTGAAAAGCGCTATATCAAATGCAAGGATTATTTTTATTATTACATCTCAGACTTTATAAAGGTAAATGGGATAGAAAAAGTAAACCCAGAACTATACAGTAGGATGGGTATTCTAGAAAGATGAGATCAAACAGATCAAAGGGCTTTCATCCCCTGACCCTGTTGTAAACTGGATTGAAACTCCCCAAACACATTTCACATATGACCATTTTAGGCACCATAGAGAAGAGACTTTTAGTACCGTCAGTTTGAACTGTATCTCAACTCGTGTTTCAAGAGGCTTTTTGCTTCAGCCAAAATATTTGTTTAACATTTCCATTTACCATTCAATAATAATGAATGACACTTCCTTCAGTGTGCTCAGTCAATTTGTCTTGTGTGTGCTCATCAATAATTGTAATAGAGTTTTTTAAATTATATTTAAAAATTCTAAACAGCAATTAACTAACAATACACAATGTTATTAATTAGTAAGCACATCGCAACAAATTTACTGGGATTAGTGAGAACAGAGAACAGTCAAATGGATATCAACAAATTAGCTGCTTTTAGCAAGAGGTTAATTTTTCCTGTTCCTGCCGGTAAGTGGATACACCAATGATTTTAGTTAACGGAAATTACAAAATCATCATTAATGCTAGTGCCGTGTAAATTAATGTTTAATATCCATCTACTGGTGATGAGATGATGCTCGTAATTCCGTGTCCATAGCACGGAAACAGCCCCAGTCAGTCTGTAATGATATTCTGAACATCTGCGACTAGGGCTTTCTGCCTCCTTGTCCTCCTCGACCTCTCTGCTTCCTTCGACACTGTCGACCACTCCATCCTCCTACATTGTCTCTCCTCTCAGCTCAATTTTCAAGGACCTGCCCTTGCCTGGTTCGAATCTTATCTCTCACACAGTCCCCAGTTTCTGCTCCAGTCCCTGCTTCCAGGGCTCTGTCCTTTGTCTTCTCCTTTTAGAAGTTAATTTTTCAATGTATGTTGAAATATGTGCCTCCTTGGTGGCATCATCAGCATATGTGGGGTCAACTTCCATATGTATGCAGATCAACTCTATCTTTCTGCCTTCACCCTCGAATCCAAGACCACTGCTGTCCTGACCGACTGCCTACCAGACATCAAGTCCTGGATGAGAGCTAACTTTCTGCAGTTGAATGTCAACAAGCCAGCGCCTCCGCACCTCAGGTACAAGCAGCATCAACCTCCATGGTTGCACCTCCACCTCACCAAGCCAGTCGGGAACCTAGGTGTTTGATCCGCAACTGTTTTTTTCCCCAGCAACCATGCTTTGCCTTTCCTCACCTCCGCAGTATTTCCTGACTCTGCCACTACATCACCCTCAGGCAGCTGAAACTCTTGTTCATGCCTTCATTACCAGGCTTGACTATGCCAACTCCCTGCTTGTCTGTTTCCCCAATTCCTCCCTCCATAGGCTGCAGGTCATCCAGAAGTCTGCAACCAGTGTCCTCTCCCGCACCAGGCTCCGTGAATTTATCACCCCCATTCTCACCCGATTCCACTGGCTTCCCATCACTCAGACGATTCAATTCAAGATCCTGATCCTCACCTTCAAAGCCCTCCATGGCCTTGCCCCACCTACAACCTCCTAACCCCTATCAACCTGTCCATTTCCTCCACTCAGCAGCCCCCTACCTACTCCAAGTCCCCTAACCCACTCACCCTAACATTATCAGGTGAGCCTTCAACTACTCTGCCGCCCGACCTTTGGAATTCCATCCCACAATACCTACGCCTTGCACCGTCCTTAGCCTCCTTCAAGTCCAGCCCCAAGACCTCTTCTTAGACTGTGCAATCCGTCACCTCCCTTCCCCCCCTTCCCTCCACCCTCCCTGATCCTGGGTCCAAACACTGACTGTCTAGTGCTTTGGGACATTCTCCCGACATGAAAGGTGCTATACAAATGTAATGTTGTTGTAATTCAGCTCTGTGTCAGACCTCAGATGAAACTTAAAACAGATTGACAGCATACGTTCACCTTGTATCTACCAGGTAGTATTTAAAGGTAACTTGGAAACAGTTGTTAGTGTTTTGGGTGACTGGCAACAACTCACAGTACGGTACTAGGGATATTTACTTGCTGCACACAATTGACTGAGCTTGTCAAATGTGTTGCATGAATGCATCCCCACAAAAGATGCCTCTCTCCTAGACTTGTGTCTGTGAGTGATCCAGACATTATTCAGAAAGTAGAAGTAATTTAACCACCGAGACATTTAAATGGATTTAGGCTATACCGTACAGGGATGTAACAAAATCCTTCTGTACAACTTGAGATTGGCAAGGGGTATGATGGTTGAATTGAATAATATATATTGGAAGGATACTGCAGAAAGATACATTTATCAAGGATGAGATTAAGCTAATCCATTTGTAGGAAGGATAATGAAAATTGTGGAAAATCTGATTTTAATTTAAAATAGGTTTAAGAGTTTTTCAAAAAATCAAACAATATTAAATTACATTTGTATAGCACAATTTATGTAGGGAGGATATCCAAAGGCACTGGGACATCATAATATTTAATTTTAAGACAATCATTTTAAGGCTAAAACAATAGCTTTTTTGATATTCAAAATAAACACATTTGAAGAAACACAATCATATCCATTTGTCCTAAAAGTAGACTGTAAAAAGAGACATTAATTTAACCGTGTACAAAGTTCATAATTAGTGCATAGGTTGAGGCCTGCTGCACTGAACTGTAACATTACATTCTCTTAAATAAATAGCTGCAGTGCATCTCTGGCTGTAAGAGTGGATTTATTCTTCATCTCCAGATTTATGTGATGCAGAGATAATAGTTTTCATGCTGCATATCTAACTAAAAAACTGTATATTTGTGACAGAAACGCAGCAGCCAATTGCGCACAGCAGTCCCACAAACAGTCTCGGATTGAAATGATGGATTTATTCGCTCAATAACTATCAAAATTAGAAAGAAAGAAACTTTTTATTTAGCCATTCATCATTTCAATCCATGACTGTTCGTGGGACACTACTGTGTGCAATTGGTTGCTGCGTTTCTGCCTCAAATATACAGTCAATTCACTTTACAGTATATTCTGTTAAGTGCTTAGACGTCTAGAAGGCGTGAAAAGTGCTATATCAAAGCAAGGATTATTATTATGTTTGTTTTTTGAGAGATTATGATATTAGGCGAGTGGAGTATGGAAACTTACCAAGAATTCACCCTATCTGGAATTGAACCCGGGTCTCTTTGCTTAAAAGGCGAGTGCTCTAATCACTGTGCTGCAGGACAACACAGTAATAAATCAGTGCTATGCACTGATCAGTGGCAACTGAAGATAATGAAGTAAAATGTAAGGTGATTCACTTTGGAAGAAAAAATATGGGAAGGAAATATATATTGAATTGCAGTATGTTGCAAGGATCTAAGGAGCAAAGGCACTTCGGAGTGCGGGTACTTAAATTATTTAAAGTACCAACTGGAAAAGATCTACTCTTTGCTTCCTATTCTTCAAGCAACTTTCTATCCAATTGTCACATGGGAAATAGTTGAAATGTGCCTATCGACACATGTGGACACTAGAATTCCAATGCTTCTAATGCATATATAATAAGAATCTTCATTTCATCTGCAGATTCCTCACTACATTCCACACTTTCGAACAATTTTGCCTGCAAAAATACACCATCATTATACTTTAGAGTATATCTTGTGAAGTGCACTGAGACGCTCTCCTGACGTGAAAGGCACTATATCAAATCCAAGAATTGTTATCATTCCGTTTTCGTTTGACAACACAAATGGTGTAGGCTACATGTATATTCTGTGACTCTATGAAGAAAAAATACAAAAGGCTAAGGGAAAAGTGCACAGGAGTGGGACTAAATGAATAGGTCTTTCAGAGCTGGCAGTCACGGAGGGCCAAATGGCCTTTTACTGGCAGGCTAAAATTCTGGTTCTACACGGCTTTGAGGTTTGATTGGGTTAATGGATATGCTTGAGAATTACCATGAATAATTCTGACAGTGGTTTGGTTCATCATACAAAAGAGCTATGAAACAGTACTGAAATTTAACTCCATACGATAGCAACTTACTAAATTCCTTAGTGCAGCACAAGAGATTCTGATACGTTACATGTCAAAAGTTATCCGTGAGAATTACTTTTTATTTTTAACTTCAACATAAATTAGAATGAAAGAATAGAAGTATCCAAAACTCCTGCACTGTATAATATGAGATCTGACCTGAGACACGGTTGGTTATGTCTCTTGGCAACTGGCAGCTGTTTCTAAACATGGATTAAAAATTAACATCACATTACATAAACATTCAGAGCCTTCAGGCCAACCTGTCATCTTTGTTCTTTGTCACTGATGTTACATCTTGTCAGAATTGTGATATACTATCTGTGAACTATACATTAAGAATGCAGATAGTGAATTATTCATCTTGTTTTGTCACATATAATTGTGCCAGTGATGATCTTTATTGTAGATATAGAGGTTGCCAACCTTCTACCAGCCAAAACTATCCAAATTTGAAGTATTTTGATCTTAAATATTCTTCATGTGGAATATGGCAACAGATCACCACTGATATGGATATGGATACAGAACTGGCTGGGAGACAGAAAGCAGAGTGGTGGTGAACGATTGTTTTTCTAATTGGAGGGAAATATGCAGTGGTGTCCCCCAGGGGTTGGTATTGGGATGACTGCTCGTTTTAGTCTATAAATGACCTGGTGTAGGGCGTAGGGAGTAAAATTTCCGAGTTTGCAGAAGAAACTAAGTTAGGAAAAGAAGTAAACAGTGAGGAGGATAGTAGCCGATGCAAGAGGACATAGACAGACTGGTAAAATGGGCAGACATGTGGCAGATCAAATTTGATGTGGATAAATGCAAAGTGATGCATTTTGGAAGCAAGAATGAAGAGAGGCAGTACAAGCTAGAATCTTAAAGGAGGTGAAGGAATAGAGAGACCTTGGGGTTCAAATAAATTAATCTCTGAAGGTGGCAGGACAGGTAGATAAAGCTGTTAAAAAGCATAAATGATATGAGGCTTTTATGAATAGGGGCACAGAATATGAAACTCGTCCAGTTATCATGAATCTTTACAAAACACTGGTGGAGTTGTGTTCAGTTTTTGGCATCACACATTAGGAAGGATGTCAAGGCATTGGAGAGGGTGCAAAGGGGACTTACCAGAATGGTACCAGAAATGAGGGACTTCAGTTATCAGGAGCGGCTGGAAAAGCTAGGATTATTCTCCTTATAGCAAAGAATGTTAAGAGCAGACTTAACAGAAGTGTTAAAAATTATCAGGAGATTCGATAGGATGAACAAGCAGAAACTATTTCCACTGGCGAGTGGGTCAGTAACCCAAGGACACCAATTTAAAATAGTTGTTAAAAGAAACCGAGTGGAGTGAGGAGAATTTTTTTTATACAACAAATTGTTCGGATCTGGAATGCATTGTCTGAAAGGGTGGTGGAAACTGAATTGATAACAACTTTTAAGAGATAAGTACTGCAGATAGTTATTTGTGTTGGAAAGGTTGCAGGGCTATGGGGAGAGAGCTGGGGAGTGGGATTGATTTAGATAGCTCTTTTCAAAGGGCCAGCACTGACATGATAGGTTGAATTGCCTCCTACTGTGCTGTATAATTCTATGATGCTATGATTCAATATGAGCATGAGCAAATGTATCTTATGTGGAGCCAGAAGTGGGGACACAGTGGATGGCCTCTGCATTCTTGACCTGTGGAAGGAAAAAAACAGTGTTCTCAGTGTCTGCTTCTTTTCAGTCATAAGCATAACACCTTGTGGAAATTATGTGCTTATTTGTCAGTTGAGGACATCTTGGACATGGCTCACAGGGTAGAAATTTCACCTGGATCTAGATTTACTCTATTTAACATGGCATTTAACATAAAATGAGCAGAATTGGTCAAATGCTTTATTTTTTAGGCCTGTTTTAGTCATTTTGAAAACTGAAATCAGTCTTCAAAATTAAAATTGATATCAACACTCTGAAATGCTAAATTAGTAGAGTAAATCTAGATCTAGGTGAAATTTTACCCCACATATTATACTTGACGTGAATGGATTTGCAGCACCTTATGAATCGATGCCTTCAAGACAGAAGATGAGAATATTGGAGGGGATGAGAAGTTTATTTCCTGTTGGTGAAACAAAAACTGCTTGAAAAATTCTCTGAAACAACAACAACTTACATTTATATAGTGCTCTCCAAGCCAGATGGCATCTCAGGCCTAAAGGGCAAAAGTGTGGTTGTATCAAATGTTGTTCTGATAGATTATCATATTATTTGGACAGGAATAGTAATTTGACTTTAAAATTAGATTTTTGATATAAGGTCAGTGGAGGCATGAGTGTAGGAAATAGTGCAGGCTGGTTCAAATTGCAACTTTTCTAGTTAATATAGGATTTACATATTAATAGAGCTGTTCTTTCTTCATAGGATTTTTGTTCAAATTTCACGGGTTATACATGGTGAGAAAGGACGCATTTCATGGGTTATGCACCAAGTTAATACAATACATGAAAGCTTGACAAGAGCTTATATTTAAACATCTTTAGAAACAACTGCAGACTGCAAGATGACTGAACGGAAAAGCCAGATTTGTAATTCAGGGCCAGGTGATGGTTAACACTTACTTGCTCACGACCTTTTTTCTTTTACAGTAAAAGCCCGTTTATCCGGCACCCTCGGGACCTGGCCAATGCCGGTTAAAGTGCCTGCTGGATATTTGGCCGAAAATGCAAAAACAAAAATCTTTAATTTTTTCAATGCGTTTTCGTTTTTTCAGATAAATTCCGGTTAATCGAATGCAGAGCTTTTTTTTGCAAGGCCAGTTATATGGAAGTTACGGTTGATCGGGTGCCGGATAAACGGGCGTTTACTGTACAGGTAAACCTCTATTTAGGACGGGGTTGCGTTCCTGAAAAACTGTATCTAGATCGAAACATCCTAAATCGAAACGCGATTTCCTATGCAGTCCCATTATATAACCAGAGATGAGTTCTTTTCACAAAATTTCTGGACCTTAAACCCACTAAATAACACACAAAACCACACAACATAACACACAAATTAACACACATAGGCAAGAAGGGGTACTTGGGGGTAACTACAGTAATACTGTAATTAAATTTGTAATTAAAGTATTAACTACAGTAATACTTTAATACTGGCAAACTTTAATATAGTACACTACTGGCAAAGTTTAATACTGGCAGTGTGACAGTGGCAGTGGCACTCATCTTGATGTTGTGGAACTCATAGCGTCTTTTAACCTTTGAAACCACCCTCTGCTAGCACTGAAAGATGGTGCCGTTGAGCCTTCTCCTTCCTGATCATTTAACTCTCTAAACAATGATTTTGCCTTCTCTTGGATAACCAGGGTGTTGAGTGGTATATTACGCTGGTTCTGATCCTCAATCCAGACACTCAGCATTCTTTACATGTTTTCAATCACATCACTCCTTTGTTTTGCTAATCTATTTGCAGCTGTAGCTGTAACACACATTGAACTTACCAGTATATTGTCCTTATTCTGTTTTATAGTAGCCCCCGTCGACCTAGCTAGCGCTAAATCCCTCCCAACGTCCGTACCATTTTTGCCAGACTCGATGCGCTTTATCACCTCGAATTTAGTATTTAAAGTGAGATTTTGCAGGGTTTCTGGCCGCTAGCGGTATTGTTGCTGCTCATTTCACTTACGGCTGTCTCTTCCCGACTTGCTAGAATCGCGGTAGAGGCTGTAAATCGCTCGAAGTTGCTCGGGAATGTTTGGAAATTACTGTAATACTGACGTGGTTTGGTGTCGCTTCAAAATCAGCTGGCTTTTAAACAATGATGTGGCGACATGCTATTGGCCAGTTCAAATGCTTGGGAACACTATATCAGGTGCAACCGCGATTTACCCGCGAATACATTATGGGCTGTGCGTATGGACAAAAAGGATGCGCGAAATGCGACCGCAATATTCAAAATATGAACTGCATATGTGCAAAATAAAAATTGTTCTTTAAAACGAATCCAAGTGTCCTATATCGATCAAAAGGTGTTAAAAAATTATATTCCTTCAATTGAAACATCCTAAATAAATAGAAGCATCCTAAATAGAGGCTTACCTGTATATGTATTTTTACTATTCATATTTTTACTCACTTCTCTCAGACCATTGATTTCTACTCAGATACTTAATCATAATAATCCTTGCATTTAATATAACCCTTAAAAGGTCAACACGTTTGTAAGAGCTTTGCAAGGAATTTGGTGCAGTGACTATTTGTAAGCAACAAAATGGCAGCTAGTTTACATGTGCAGGAGATCCAGAAACACCTATGAAAGAGTTTTTGAGATGTCCTCCCGACATGAAAAGTGCTATGTAAATGAGTATTGTATTGTATGAAGTGAATGCCAATTTCATCTGGAAGATTGTCGGCCAGGACACTGCTAAAAGCTCCCACCTCTTTTTGAATCGTGCCATGAGCTCCTGAGCAAGCAGATGTAATGTCAGTTCAACATGTCATTCAAAGCACAGGATCTCTGACAATACAGTGCCCCAATAATGTCGCAATGGATTATTAGCCTAGATTTTGAGCTCAAAGTCTCTAGTGGGGCTTAGGTCCCTGGACATGTTAGGTTTTTCTAATCTTTTCTTTAAAAAGAATAAACATAAATGAGTGGCTAAATAAAAAGTTTATTTCTTTCTATTTTTGATAGCTTCAACAAGCCTCTTACAGAATAAATCCCCTCACCCATTTCATTTCTCTCACAAGTTCAGCGCCTTGGGACATCCTCCCGACGTGAAAGGCATTATACAAATGGAATTTGTTGCTACATTGTTGTTCTTTTTGTAAAGATTACTTTACAGAAATCATTCACATCATCACAGTATAATCCTGGGTTAGAGTGTGATACCTTTTACTATTTAACTGCTCACTCGGGACAGTTAGTATATTGTGCGATTTGACATTATTAAAAAAGGGTAATAATTTTTTCATTTATTTCTTCAGGAAGTTTAGCGTTTAATAAAGAGCCTCTTGAGTATCTCCTCTTATGGAGAAGTCTCTTTTACGGGCACAAATCACTACTGGAGGGAGGACTCAATATTTCCTCTAACTTCATTATACAAGTTATAATGTAGAAGCCCGTTTATCCAGCACCCGCGGGACCTGGCCAATGCTGGTTAAAGCACCTGCCGGATATTCGGGTGGCCTGCGTCCGAAAACCCACCACAAAAAAATTAAAGTTCTTTTAACGCACACCATACACACCAGACGAAGTAATAACAGATAATAACAGAATATTATATTGGTACTTATTGTTAAAACTACTCTCTTGCGCTTTTCACCTTTACTGATTGAGGTTTATAGTCCAGCGATTCTTTTTTAAATGGAGGACGCCAAGCGGGTGAAAAAAACAGCAGCGTGATTTTAACATCGCGTGACTTTACTAGCTGCAAGCCGAAGCCCTAGACTACTAGAGGCAAACCAAAATACTGCACCTGAGCGACAATGTGGGTTATCAGCTAGAGTTATCGGCTTGCCACCAGAATGACTTTAAAGTCATACCCGCTCTGTTTTTTTCACCCGCTTGGCGTGCTCCATTTTAAAAAGAATCGCTGGACTATAAACCTCAACTGCAGCATCATGGCTTCAAGCGCAGTATCTACCAGCAAAAGTAAAAAGCGCAAGAGAGTAGTTTTAACAATAAGTACCAATACAATATTCTGTTATTATTTATGCATTTACAAATGCTCCACTGCTATTGTTCCAGATAAGTTCCGGTTTATCGAATGGGGACTTTTGTTTTTGGTGTGCCGGTTATACGGAAGTGCCGGTTATGGGATATGGAGGTACTGAAGGGCTTTCTTCAACTGAACTTCTCTTGTGATCTTGCCTTTGATAATTGAACCATATCATTAACTCTGCTTTATACCTCCGGCACACAGAGAAGGATCCTTCAGGTGTAACAAATAACAGAGGTTATGTTTTCCTTTTGATTCTACTCACTCAGTGACCCATGATTGTACAGTTATGTAAATGTCTGATGTCAGCGTGTAATTTTTTTCTACTTAATATTCCTGAGCGTTATTACTCATTGGAAACAAATGGTTGGATGTTGCCTGGCAATGAACTGCAGATTAACCTTATATTGTTAAGACTTCTACTGGATAGGTTTCACAAGGATAAAATATGACCAAACTTTATCCGGGATCACCACTGTAAACTCTCAACAGGTTCTGATCAGTAAAATTATGGAGCAGTCAAAGGAGAAGGAGCAAGCTATAAGTTCCCAGACCTTGGCCAGCAGCTTTCTGTGATTGACCACAAAGTACATAAATAATTTTTTTTAAAGTGTCGTTTGGAGCAAATTCACCCTCATAAAATGATTTATAGTTATTTATTTGTCCTGCTAACGCTGCAGAAATAAAAATTGTTGACCTTTTATGTAGGAAAGTATAATTATGTATAAAAAATGGACATTCTTGCAAATGCTGATTAAACACATTGTTCAAGAACAGCAAATTGCATTCATATAGCACCTTTCACATAGAGAGGACGTCCCAAGGATAAAATGTGCTCAAAGGACAACCAAGTCCTGTGGAGCTCTGTATTTACACAATACCTTTTATAAACACCTTTAATATATGATAAAGTTTAAAACAGTATAGTTGCATCCAAATAAAACTTTTCAAATGTTTTTGATAATTTGGGGGTTACAAACAAATTAGCTTCCAGTGCTTGAATGATGATGACCTCTGATAGATGGATCATTTGATTTGGATAAATGTTGCACTGCAGCTAAGGGGACAGCCTGAATGTGCCTTCCCTAAGCACCAATCACTGAATCTCCTGGACAATATGTAGGCTGTGTTTCACGTTTGGAATACGTGGCTGAAATTGAGAATTCTGCATCAGAGCCAAAGCTGCTGACTCTAAATCTTGTGCTCTGTGAGGCTTTACAGCAGTTGCCAAATGTAAATGCCTGGTACTGTTATTTTTGGAAATGAGAGTGCAAGGAGAAATTGTAGACGGTTGACGTTAGATAATTATGAGGCTTGAACTGATATTATTGAAACTGTTGCAACCTTTAAACCTTTATATTTGTTATGCAGTCTGGGAGAATTAGCATGGAAATGACCCAAAGTGCATCATATCTGTGTATCTTTCTGTAGGTAAATAACTTTAGACAACAGGAAAGAGGATGTTCTAAGAGTTTTGTTTGCTATGCCTCATAACTAATTGCAGTGACTGTGCTTATTGCATTTAGTTGATTATTTTATAGAATTTTAAATGTTTAAACAGTGTAGTCTCTTACTGTGGTCTCTTTATGTGGATAAAGGAAAGGACAAAGGATATACTCCTGATATACACTGCGGTCTTATTTGTAAACTATGCTGCCTTATTACTGCATATTTGGTAACACATTGATGAAATTATGGCATCTAATGTGCAGTATGAATTGAGGATTCAAACAAGGAATGTCATTGGAGCTGCCATAACCTAAAATAAATAGCTTCAGGAACAGTGCAATTTTCTCTTCTTTTGCATAAACACCAAGGATGCAAATCATAGTTTTCTCACACTTCTATGCTCTTTAAAATAAATTGTGCTGCCCATGACGCACTGTTGAAAGAATTGTTTTCAATGTTATTGACGATATCTGACTCTTTCTTCCCATCACTCTCCATTCTATCTCGGGCCTTGTAAATCCTGTGAAAGGCAGTATGATGAGCCACAGGAAGGGAGGCAGAGCGGGAATTATGTGGTAGCACAGGAGCTGGAGCAAGAGGTATGAGGGAGGCAGTGCAGAGATGTGACTAAATATTTTTAAATGGATATTGATATCTTTTGCATGCATATTGGGATATATTTTCCATGCAAAGTACAATGGTTCCCCAAACGTGATCTGTTTCAGGGACTTCCAATCCCTTAATCTGGTCCTCCTTGGCTGCTGTATTTGCTTACAAAATGCACAATTACAATTACACATTCCTGTATAACCTGTGAAGTGCTTGAGATACCTTCCTTCCCGACAATAGAGGCGCTCAATGGAAATGATGGATTGTTATAATAATGCTAGTACTGTACAATGCTTTTTTTCTTCTATATACAGTAGTTCTGATCTAAAGCAATATGGAGTGTAGACCTTAAACCAGGCTTCCTTCTACACAATTCTGCATAGTCCAGCAGTGTAAAATGTTATAGTGCATGAATTTTGGCAATAAGGTAAGCTGCTAGGTCCACATAAGTGGTCTCCGCTTTCAGTCTTGCCATTAACTGGCTTTCAAAGGTGCTTATTCCAAATCTATTCAATCAGTTAAATTCCAACAGTTCAAGCCTATGAAAACATACCTCATTCTACCCCCAGTTTTAATTTGTTTTATTGACAAATGTGGCAGATATTTAAATCAGCAAAATCCTACATGGAATACAAGAACAATTTATCCAGAAAGTTTTGGTCGAAACACTGGAAACACTTACTCTGTTATGGAATCTTTAATGCCGATCTGAAAAAGCAAATAGGATCTCAGTTTAAGGTCCCATCTGAAGATGTAGTGAATTAAAAAAATGATTGCCTTTCATATAGTGAACTACAGTTCACATTCATGCCTGGTATGAATCCAATCGTAATTAAAACAGTCCATGAAATATTATTCACCTTGAATAAGTCTTCTTAAAAAATGCTTTGAACTGTCTAGATGTTTTTCTAACCAAATATTTTATTCCACATGAGAACTGCTCGTATTTCAAAATTATGATCTGGGCACACAAACATAACGTCTTGCCAACTATTTTCCCCCAGAAGAGTGTTCATTTGATTTCACATTAATGCTGCTGGATTGCTGGCAGCTTTTCTTTTAGTTTTGGACTTGATTGATCCTGAAAATACAAATTTGAAGACTTCTATTCTGTACTTTGCACTTGCGCTTGCTCCTAAAATACGATAATGTACAACAACCTAAAATAAATGAGTTACAATAAATAGAATGAGATTTCCTTTGCGATTTGCTCTAGGTATACTTTGATTTACAAAATATACAGTCAATTCACTTTACTGTATATTCTGTGAAGCGCTTTGGGATGTCTCATAGATATGATAAGGTGTTACATGAAAATGCAAGTATTATGAAGGATTATTAAGATGACGTAATAAAAGACTTTATATCTGTCCAGAAACGCATGTTGATAATTGTAAATAAATTTAAGGAATTATCAGGTATCATGAAAGGCAAAATGAATGCTAAAATAGGAACATTTAATAACTAACTGCTTTTGAGCTGAATGTTACGAAAATTTAAGTGAATTTGTGAATTCGTTATTAGTTGTCAAATACAGTATGTCACTTCTTCCGCATTTATTAATGACAAATAATCTTATCAGTGAAGCACTTTGAAACGTCCAGAAGACGTGATAAGCGCTCGATCAAATGCAAGGATTATAATACAGTGACCTTTCAGAAGGCGGTACTGTAGCTTCAGAACTTTAAGTTGTTGTATCCAGATCTAACAGATCTCATATGTTACTCCCTGGTTTTAACTTCCAGCATTGCCTTTAGTTCTTAAGAGGTCTGTCATATAATCTGCAGGTTTGCTCTCTCTACTGAGAGAAAATGGGCCATATTTCTGTCTTATCTAGTTTCTGGCTACTAACTGTGTTTGTCCCTACAGTTGGATTTTCCAATTTCCAGTCTCGGCTTCCATGCTATTAGACCTTCTATGGAGGTTAAAGTCTATAGGATAGTATTGCTCGTTCTAAGATTTTTTCCCAAATTCCAATCTACATTGAATTGCGTTGCCAGCATCCGTTTGTTGTACATACAGTCCCAATTGTTCTGGAATAGGTGGGCAACCTGTGATACTGCTGATCATCCAGAACTCTGCAGCTCGTGTCTTCTCCTGCACCAGGTTCTGTGACCACAACATCCCCACCCTTGCCCAGCTCCACTGGCTCCCCATCCCTCAGAGGATAGAATTCAAGATCCTCGTCCTCAATTTCAAGGCCTTCCCCGGTCTTGCCCCCTCCTACCTCTTTGACCTGCTGACCCTCTATCAACTTCCCTCTGTTCAGCAGGCTCTCTGCCCCCGTGCTTTGGAACTCCATCCTACAATCATTTCACCTTGCTCCTCCTCTTGCCTCCATCAAGGGACAACACAAGACTCTCCTTTCCGACTGTGCTTTCAGCCGCCCTCCTATCCCCTCCATCCTCTCTCATTCCAATGCTGCCCCCACCCCCCTCCACTGCGCAACCTTCACCCATGCTCGGGTCTTGATCTCTGACTGTTGAGCACTTTGGGACATGCTCCCGCCGTGAAAAGCACTTTACAAATGTAATTTTGTTGTTGATTCGACACAGCCATTTAAACGGTAGCTAATCAGTCTCATTTGTGCCCAATTTATCTAAACATAAATGCAATCTTTCCATAATGTGGGGCTCTCAAACACTGCTGTTCATTCACCTCCTTCTTTATCATCCTCCTAAACCCCCTGGATCTTTCATCTCCGATATCTCCACCCTCCTCTCCTCCCTGTCCCTCAGCTCCGAACGCCTACTCATCATGGGCGACTTCAACCTCCACCTAAACTCCCCCTGCACCACCTCTTCCGAATTCACTGCCGTCCCCCTGTGCCACCTCTTCCGAATTCACTGCCCTCCTCTCCTCCCCAAACCTCACCCTCCACATTGACTCTCCAACCCACAACCGTGGCCACTCCCTCGACCTCATTATCACCCATGGCCTTGACATTTCCGACCTCAGCATCTCGGACAAGGCCATCTCGGACCACCTTCTTGTCTCTTTCTCCTCTTCCATTCCTCTCCCCTCCACCAAGCCCTCAACCATACTTTCCGCCCATGGAAAAGCCTCCCCCCTGAGACCATCACAGATGCCCTCACATCCTCTGACCTCCTACCCCACTGGTCTTCCATCCACAGCGATCCTGAAGCAGCTTTCCAGCTGCTCCATGACCACCTCTCCTCCACCTTCAACTCTCTCGTCCCCTTGAAATCCAGGTCCATTTCCAACTCCACCCGCTCCCCCTGGTACAACTCTCATCTCCGCACCCTCAAATGCCAACTCCACAGCTACCGCCGTTCCTTGTGTCAAGCAAAAACGGCCTACTACTCCAACATCATCCTGGAGGCAAACAACAACCCCAAAGTCCTCTTTTCCACCACCCACCACCTCCTCTGCGCACCCCCTCATGCCTCCTCAATCTTCACTTCAAATGCGAAGTGCGAGGAGGTCATGGACTTCTTTTCTTCCAAGATCCACAGCATCCGCCAGGCAGCATCATCCTCCTGCCTCTCGTCTCCCACTACCACCCCCACCGCATCCCCCTCACCCCCCCCACCTTCAGCTCCTACCTCGACCCCCTTCCTACACTCCTTCTCCCCTGTCTCTCCTTCCTCCCTCTCACACACTCTCACCTCTATGAGGCCAACAACCTGCTGCCTCGATCCCATGCCCACTAACCTACTGCTCACCCAACTCCCCCTCCTCTGCCCACTGTTGGCTGATATCATCAACCAGTCCCTCTCCACCGGATCAGTCCCTGCCCCCCTCAAAACTGCTGTCATCACCTCCCTCCTTAAAAAACCCTCCCTAGATCCCGCAAACCCCAGCCACTACCGCCCTATCTCAAACCAACTCCACGCCCACCTCTCCTCCCACTCCCTCTTCGAACCCCTCCAGTCCAGTTTCCGCCCTGCCCACAGTACAGAGACTTCGCTTGTGAAAGTCACAAACGACGTCCTCTCTATCTGTGACCAGGGTTCCCTCTGCCTCCTTATCCTCCTGGACCTGTCGGCTGCCTTTGACACAGTCGACCACGCCATCCTCCTCCACCGCCTGTCCTCCGCCATCCACCTCAGTGGGACCGCACTCGCCTGGTTCGAGTCCTACCTCACAAACCGCCAGCAATAAATCTGCACAAATGGTTTTTCCTCCCGCACTCACCCAGTTACCTGCGGGGTACCCCAGGGATCCATCCTTGGCCCCCTCCTTTTCCTCATCTACACTCTTCCTCTTGGGGATGTGATCCGCAGACATGGCGCACACTTCCACATGTACGCGGATGACACCCAACTCTATCTCTCCACTTCACGTTGTGACCTCCAGTCCCCCGATGTTCTGTCAGCCTGCCTTTCGGACATCAGAGGCTGGATGAGCACAAATTTCTGCAGCTGAATGTTGACAAGACGGAGGCCATACTCCTTGGCTCTCGTCAATGTCTCCATTCGCACGGCTCTCACCTCCTCCACCTTCCCGGCCTGCCCCTAAAACTCACCGAACCTGTGCGCAACCTAGGCGTCAGGTTCGAACCTCAACTGTCCTTCCTCCCCCACATCCGGTCCTTCACCAGCACTGCCTTCTACCACCTCCGACGGATCGCCCATCTCCGGCAATATCTCACCTTAAAAGCCGCCGAAACCTTGGTCCATGCCTTTGTCACCTCTCGGCTGGACTATTGCAACGCCCTCCTCGCCGGTCTCCCCTCCACCACAATCCACAAAATCCAGCTTATCCAGAACTCTGCCGCCCGCATACTCACCCGCTCTAAGCTTCGCTTCCCCATTACCCCAATCCTTGGCAGACTTCACTGGCTCCCTATCCCAGAAAGGATCGACTTCAAGATCCTCACCCTTGTTTTCAAATCCCTCCACTCCTCTGCACCCCCCTATCTCTCTGATCTCCTCTCCCCACAACCCAGCACCCGCTGCCTTCGTTCCTCTGGGTCTGGCCTCCTCCATGTCCCCCGAGTCCTCCGCTCCACCCTCGGCGGCCGTGCCTTTAGCCACTACGCTCCGAGGCTCTGGAACTCCCTTCCTCACTCGCTTCGCCTTGCCCCCTCTCTTCCCAGTTTCAGGTCACAGTTGAAGACCTTTCTCTTCGACCGAGCTTTTGGTCACCTTCCTGCCCCTGCTCCTGGCTCGGTCCCGGGATCCGCTACTGTGAAGCGCTCTGAGACGCCATCTGGCGTGGAGGGCACTATATAAATCAAAGTTGTTGTTGTTGTTGTTAAAAGACAAAGATTTTCTTGACGTTCTATGTCTGCCAGTCCAGCAAGGGCTGACAGATAAATCTGGTCCTTCTTAATTGCTTCTGATGCCAATCCCTAGTTACATGCTCCAACACCTTTTAATCCCGAATAACTCGCTTCCCTCCCAGCCAAGAATCCCAGCGTGAAAAAGTCAAGTTCCTGGCAGCAGCCCAGTCACTGACACAGTCAGTGTAGGAACAGTTGGAATTACAAAACAATTTAGACATTTCTGCTCTTTGTCCTTGGTACACGTGTCTGTTGTGAGGTAGTACTTGTTTGGTTCCACTTGTGCCCTTGTTGCAAGTACAATTTGCACTTTTTTAAATAAGGTTCTACATCTAACTTTCTATTTCTAGACTTTCTGCTCAGATCATCAAAACAACAACAAATATAGCAACTTTCAAGTTGGGAGGAGGGACCAGGACTCTGGTCAGTCTGGGGTCTGGGGTTTGCACCTAATCTGTGGATGAGAGCAGGGGTGGGAGTGGATGATCAAAGAAGAAGGTCCCATGGCAGGCAGTGAAGGAGGTGAGGGAAAAGGCGAGTAGATTCCAGTAGCAGTTCAATAGAGGGATCAGATAGGGTGAAAGCCTGTCAGCCGACACAAGTGCGGTGTGGGACATGGTGCAGGCTGGAGCCCACTGCAGAAACCGAGAAGGTTTGAATTGGTTGCAAAGGTAGGGTGGAGCAAGCCCTTATGGGGAATTAAAAGTGACGGCACAGATCTTGAACTCGATCCACTTTGGGATAGGGAGCCACTGGAGCCAGGCATGGATGGGGGTGATTGGTTTGCAGAGTCTAGAGAACTGGAGTCTAAAGAAAATAGCATCATCAAATCCACATAATAATAAATTGGTCACTTCAATCAACAACTATTTGTGGGACACCGCTGTGCAGGTTTGGCACTGGGTTTCGCCCACAAGCACACAGTCAATTCACTTTACAGTATATTATTATGTGAAGTGCTTTGAGACGTCTAAAAGACTTGAAAATCTCTGTATCAAATGCAAGGATTATTATTTATTATAATTGTGTTGTAACAACTATGGCACATAGATTTTCAAGGAGGCCTTTCTGCTTTTCCTTCATTTTATCTACATCTACTAGTAATTCTTGCATTTGATATGGCGCTTTAACATGTAATCGAAATATCTCAAAGCATTTCTTAGGATTTTGCTGTGTCCTTGATACAAATATACAAATTGACTGCATATTTGTGTCCAGAACACAGAGAGAAAATCCCTTCTCTTTTAAGTACTACAACGGGTAGTTTAATGTTCACCTGAATAAGAGGATGGTACTTCCAATGATGCAGGGCTCCCACAACACTGAATTGGAGTATCAGCCTAGACCATGAGTTCAAAGTCCTATCTTAGTGCCATGAGCTTCTGATATGGAGGTGACAGTGACTGAGCCATGATACCTTTGTGTCCAGTTAGGAGTATTATTTTATTCATTGCCTTTATTTAGCCACTAAAAGAGCATAACTAATTTGACTTTCCACACACTGCTCCACTCCTGTTTTCAAACAGTTGTGTTTGTTATCGGGGAAGTTTTGTTTCCACCTACAAGGATTTAACTTACTATTTTTAAAAAGGATTTTATAAAATTAAATTATATCTATTTCAGGTGTGTTTGGTTACAACGCACAGTGTATCATGATGGCAAATTGTACAATTTTTAAAACAAAATAAACACCTCTGAACTCGCTTCTGAATCCTAATCTGAAAACTCACTATACAAATCAATACTCAGCAAATGGAGAATAAAAAAGATTGGTAATATTGGCTTGAATATAGGCTAATACAAGAGTGGGAACCAGCAAGGTATCCCTTAGTTGATCCCAATCAAAAATCTTTGCCATAGTTACCCTGAGAAAATGGGGAGATTTCCTGTGGTCCACTGAGGAGTCCTGTCCAAACAATTGAACATAGCTCTCTCAATTTATTCTTTTTGCAATTTTCTTTGCTCTATTGTCACACATTTTCCAAAAGTCATCATGTCTTAACCTTTAAATCATTGTCTTAAATTGAAGGTTACGCAGAACTGTGGAAAATTCCAAATTGGCTTTCATTTGGAAGCTGATTGGCTGAAAATAATTGGGAAATGAACTTCTGAAATACAGACTGAACTTTCCAAAATTCTGCATGGTCTTAACATTTAAGATCAGTATTAAGGCTTCTGAAGTGCTTCTATCTCAACTTTTAAGTCAAGCAAAGTACATTAACGCAACCGCTACTTCATGGAGGAATGAAAAGCACCAGTGATTTCCATATAAGCTATTCATCAGAGAAACTGCCAGTTGCAGAATGAGAACCCATTTCTTGCCAAATGTCAGGTTCTATGATTTAGAATGAAGTACTGGTTGACCTTTCAGATCTGCAGTGTACAAGTCATGTATGAATTAATGTTTTAGGTTATTCAAGGATATTCTATGTGCATGTCAATGGGATTGCTTTAATTTACAGTATTTAAATACAATAGGTGATAGAGAACAATTCTCAATATTTCTGTGGTTGGATAGCAGCACTTGTGAGGTAAGATTTACTGCAAGGCCATTTTCCAGGTCAGTAAATACTAGAGGGTAGAATAACATAATAAAACTGGTCATTTCAATCCACGACTGTTTGTGGGATAATGCTGTGCGCAATTGGCTGCTGCGATTCGCCCACAAATATATAGTCAGTTCACTTTACAGTATATTCTGTGAAGCGCTTTGGGATGTCAATAAGATGTGAAAGGGCTATATCAAATGCAAGGATTATTATTATTAATATTATTATAACATGACATTAACCCAACACTGATTTAATCTGTTTGAAAAATGAATGTAATAAACCACTTGTTTATTCTGGTCCTTTCATCAACAACAACAAAATTAATTTTTTTAGCACCTTTCATGTTGGGAGGACGTCCCAAGGCGCTGGAATTATAAAAATAGTACAGGATAACTGACATAATGTACAATGAGAGACATATTGCAAACATTTATAATATAACAGCCATCATAGTTTCCAGAGCAGGTTTTCCAGGAATTGAACCTATCCAAAAATACTTGTGCCTTGATTAGTAAAATCCTAATCACAAATGTTCAAAAAGCAATCATATCTCTGTCAAAATGCTATTTTGCTTAGTACAGCCAATATTGAACTAAGCTTACCATTAAAAGCAGTCTGGCAGCATGATGTTTGTGTCACAGCTGCCGCAAATGCAAGCAATTTCCATCTTTTCTGAAAGTCAGGACTATAGACCCATCCAATCCCTATCTCACCTGAAGGATGCTTTCACTCAGCATTGCGTTGGGGGTATCAGTCTAGATTATGAGCTCAAAGTGCTAGATTTAGTTTTGAACCCACAACCTTCTGACTTAGACACGAGAGAGTGCTACCAACTGAGCCAGGCTGACAGTTTTTATTGTGTAATCAGAATTTCTTGATTGTATTATTTAGCCGTTCATTTTGTCTCTGAAGCAGACCATTGACTACACTTTCAGAAAGTGAGTGAGGTCCAGTTCCATCTTTCTTCATTGCCCAATCAGTGATGGTTTTCCACACTCAGCATCATTACTATTCCACATTTCACTGTGCAATCTACAATAGAAATACACATTCACTATACTTTTCAGAGAGCCTTTGATGTGATAAGTATTATTATATTCTATAGTTCTTATAGTTCTTATATTATTAAATTCTATAGTTCCAAGCGCTCTGAGACGCCGTCCGGCGTGGAGGGCGCTATATAAATCAAAGTTGTTGTTGTTGTAGTAGTTCTTATTTAATTATAGTTAGAGGAATATATATACAGCCATTTCTCCCAGGATATATAGTGTCGGTACTCCTTGGTATGGGTGGTTTTGTGTGGGATGCAGGCTGATGGGCTGAATGGCCTTGTTCATTTTTTCTAATATTCTGAGCTTGCCATTTCTGTCACTTGTAATGCACATCTCATTATTCTCTTGACACTTGTTGTTCCAATTACTAGCGGCCCCTGGAGGCTGGAATCTGGCTTTTACTTCTCTGCATTATTTAAGCAATATACCGAAAGCTAATAAAACAGGAAAATGTATCATCTGTTAGCAAAGCCAGTAGGTCGTACACTGTTTTTGTAGGAACACTAAAACTAGCAGATTTAATTTAAAAACGAATTTGCATGTGGATAAATATTTGATCCAATGAATGTTTACTGAATTTAGTCATCAGTTAACAGAGCTTAAGTTCCTTTTTAAATGTCTGCAGTTGAATGAAACAAACAATTCTTTGTTTAACAAAAACAGACGTCCCTCAGAAAAGTTCTTTGTTTAAGTGCCCTGGAGATTGGCATGTCAATGATATGTCAGTTTGCTGCTGAGTATAAGTTTTTAATTTAGTTCTCTACTGAAAAGGGAACAGTGCTGAATCAGACTGTTAGATCAAAGACTTTCTGGTCTGAGTTCAGGGCTCTGTTTGTTCTGGGCTCTCAGCATTTTTGTTGTACAAATTAAGAATTGTCTAATTTTCCTACCTGAAAACTGCAGTGGGAGTATATTTGTGGCTGGATCATTGGGTAGGAAACCTGATGAGAAATCTCCCTATTTTGTTAATGAATTTACCAAAATTTGTCTTCAAGTATTTTCCGGTAAACGTACTGACAAATGCTGGCCCCCATGAGCAGAGCTGTGCACCAGATTGAAAACCAAACATTTCGTATAATCATTAATAGCACTGCAGAAAAATAGCTTTCAAATCAAAATGGAATTTTCTCCCCCAGAATTACACTCAATTAAAATTTTTAGTGAGACAGTCTGTTGGCAGGTTTTTGGATGTTCACTTTAAACCCCTCCATTGTCTTGCTCCTCTCTGCCTCTGTGACCAAATAAAGCCTAAGTTAGCTGTCCACTCCCTTCCCTTGGCAGGCACTATCCCCCACACTGCCTGCCTCACCATCGACTTATCCTCCTTGCCTCTTGACTCTTGGTACAAGCCCTTGATTGTCTAGTGCTTTGGGACATTCTCCTGATGTAAAAGGTGCAATAGAAATGCAATTTGTTGTTGTTAATATTAATCTTTGCAATGATATAAATCTCAATGAATCAAATTCAAGATCCTTGTTCTCTCCTCCACTGTCACATTGCACTTTACCTAGCTCTGGGAAGCTACCTCGCGTTATAAATGCATGTTATTGTTGTTGTGACCTCCTTCAACCCTGCTAACCCGGCAGGTTCCTTCACTCAGTGAGCATCAGCCTACTTGATATCCCCCCTCCTATTCGCTCCACCTTTGGTGGACTGGCTTTCAGCCATTCTGTCCTCGCTCTCTTGACTCCATACCAGATTCCCTCCCCACTCTTTGACTGAGCTTTTGGTCATCTTTCCCACCCCCTTTAGCGCCCACCCCAACCAGGGGTGGGGGGCTGCCACCAGTGCTAAGTAGTGTAAAGTACTTTCTGACATAAATTCCTGTTTTATAAATAGTATCTTATCACATTACCAAGACATCTCAAAGCTCTTCACATAGGTTGGTTATTTGTGGACTAATGCAGCAGCCAGTTTGTATGGTGTTTGTAGTGTATTAAAACAATATATAAAGATTTCCAGCTAAATCTGGTGAGGTGTTGATAGGTCATCATCTCAAAACTTGCTGACAGGCCAGCAATTAGCTAGTGGTACCAATTACAATTAGCTTGTGTAATGTATTCTCCTGTTTTATTGACAAATTTATTCCTCATTCCGGCTGTAGCTCTGTCTCTATTGGCGGTGATAGCCTCGGAAGCAGCAGGCTCCCTGAGGCAGTGTTGTTAGATGCAGAACTCCTG
The DNA here is from genome assembly GCA_035084275.1 of Hydrolagus colliei. Classification (NCBI taxonomy): domain Eukaryota; kingdom Metazoa; phylum Chordata; class Chondrichthyes; order Chimaeriformes; family Chimaeridae; genus Hydrolagus; species Hydrolagus colliei. Next base: position 12,608,357 of record CM068745.1, read on the forward strand.
AGTTGGGTGTTTAACCCATCTCCAGAAACACTGCAAACTAACTAGGGGTATATTTTCTGGCCATAATAGACAGCCATCCCTCACACCTACAAAATGTTTTTTGGCAGTGCTGTTCTATCTGGATTCAGAGAGGTGCGTATGCCAAAAGAAACAAATTGTGAGTCCAAATTTTAGAGGCAAATTAACCAAATGGCTCTCACTTGTGCAGTTATTTCTATGCTATTTCTCACAAGGGAGAGGATCTGGGTTCAATCCTTGGGAAGTGCAAAGCCTTCGGCAAGTTTCCTTACTGCACGCACAACTATTTACCTAGCCGTAAGCAGGAACCCAATTGTTAGTTGATTAGCGAATCACTTTTGTGCAGTAATAATCCCTTAAAATTTAGGGAGTCACGCCGGTAGGGTGGGTCAAGACTCTGGAGGGATTTGTTTGTGGGACATTGCTGTGCACCATTGTGTGCAATTGGCTGTCGAATTTCGCCCACAAAATAGTCAATTCATTTTACAATATATTCTGTGAAGCACTTTGAGACGTGGGACATCCTCCTGACATGAAAGACGCTATACAAGTGTAATTTTGTTGTTGTTGCCTGAATGATGTGATAAGGCACTATTTCAAATGCAGGAATAATAATTATTATTATAAGATATATAGTGATCTGGTCAGGCTGCACCTTGAGTACTGCACTACAGTTCGAGTCACGAGGACGAGATAAGGAGACTTTTTTCAAGCAGCGAGATCCTTTCATTCCAGAAAGGAATGCACTGCCTCTAATGGTGATGGAAGCTGATTCGATAACAACTTTCAAGAGAGAAATGAATGGATATTTGGGAGGACAAATTTTCAACCCCATGGAGAGAGAGTAGGATTAATTTGGACAACTCTTTCAAAGAGCTGGCACGGGCAGAATGCGCTGAATGGCCTCCTCCTGTGCGGTATAATTCTGATTCAAGGTATAAAACATTTAAATGGGATTTAAAAAGTTAGTCGAGAACAATATACAGTATTGTATTCTGATGCACCCCATTTTTAAAAATAGCTTGATTTTGATGGCACGATAGAAGAGTAGATACTTTTACAAGAATGAGTTACAATAGGCAGAAGAACTTGATCTGACCTGACCTGTATGCGTTTGCATTATCTGGCAACTTAGATGTAGCGAATCACAGTTAAACAATGAAGGGATCAGTATTGGGACCACTGCTCTTAATACAGTACAGGTAGACCCCGCTCAACAAACGCCCAGTTAACAAAAGTTCACTATAACGAGGGTTTCTGTTTGTTACCACTTATCCGCTTAACAAAGACTGCGTTCGCTGTAATGAATGTTTACACACTATTTAAATCTCGCTGGCTTCTCATGCGCAGCTTCTCATGGGTAGCGTCTCTCCGGTTGCCCTCGCAACACACCCTCAGTCTTTCGCATGCCTCAGTTAAGCAGTGCAGTGCAGTCCCTCCCATATGGGAGGAGCTTAAACGGCAGGATGCTTTGTGGCTTCAATAATAGTAAGTCGAGGACTGTCTGTATTTTATTGTTTATTGTTGTATTTACTAACATTTTAATATTTTGTTGTTGTATTTAAAGTTGTGTAGCCTTCAATAACAGTTATATCTACCTTAGGCCTTCGCTAGTATAGGTTGAGTGTCCTGAATTCGGGCACGTAGCCGAGCCCAGGTTCGGATATTTCCGGACTTTGGAACGCCAGAAGCGCGTCCTGTGTCCGGAAATGCCGGGACCCAGGTTACGATATTTCGATGCGGTGACTGTGAAGACCTGGCCTGGAGCAGGTAGGATTGGCGTTTTTATTCCTGTAATTCTTGTAACATTCCGTATTCCGTATCTGCGGATTTTGGCCGCTCAACCTGTCCACCGAAAATGTTAGCGCTAGGAACTGCTAGGAACTAAACTGATGTTAGCGGGGAGGCTCGGGTTGGGGTGGCGTTTCGGCTGCGGCCAAATACAGTAATACAGTTAAACTGTCGCTTAATGAAATTTTCGCTGAACAGAGGGTTTTAAAGTCCCTAACCCATTCGTTAAGTAGGGTCTACCTGTATATATAAATAATCTGGACTTGGGTATAGGGAGTACAATTTCCCAGAATCTTTATTTCTGGGCATCACACTATAGGAAGGATGTTAAAGCATTGGAAAGGGTGCAGAGGAGTTTTACCAGGATGGTACCAGGAATAAGGGACTTCAGATATGAGGAAAGGCTGGAGTGGTTAGGATTGTTCTCATTGGAGCAGAGGAAGTTACAAGGAGACCTAACCGAGGTTTTCAAAATCTTGAAAGAAATTCGATAGGGTAAACAGGGAAAAACTGTTTCCACTGGTGGGTGTGTCAGTGACTTGAGGTCACGATTTAAAATACTGTAGATTCTAAAAGAAGCAGAGGGGAGATGAGGAGAATTTTTTTCACTCAGCGAGTTTTTCAAATCTGGAATGCATTGCCTGAAAGGGTGGTGGAGGCCGATTCGATAACAACTTTTAAAAGAGAGGTGAATGTTTATTTAGGGAGGACAAGTTTGTGTGGTTATGGGGAGAGAGTGGGGGAGTGGGATTGATTTGGACAGCGTTTTTCAAAGAGCCGGCACGATCAGCCGAATGGCATCCTCTTGTGCTGTAAAATTCTATGATTCTATGAACAGCAACTTGCACGTATATAATACTCTCCACACAGGGTAGCATATCAGAAAGGCAATCAGAGCCTTGGGATATCCTTCCACGTGAAAGGCGCTCCATAAATGTAATTTTGTTGTGATCAGTTATGCACTAATTATGAGGTTGCAGTTTTGAGAGGTTGCTAATTTGGCAGTCTGAAATAGTACAAAAAAACAATGAGAACTATCTTTAGCATTTTGGGGATGTTTCTTCTGTTGATAACATTTATAAGTGAGCAACAGTAGAAACGGAAGGAGAATTGGAGCTTCAGCAGTAAGGCTGATTCACTGATTTGAAATAGATTTTCAATTTCTGCAATTTCTGCCTTGTGGACAAGTAACTAATAGCAGTTTCAAAATGCAATGTTGGCAAAGCAAATAAACCATTTAATTGATGCTAGAAACCAAGGAAAATGGAAATCTATGATTTTCTGCTGTCTCTGTAGCTAACTGAATAGGGTATATTTAATCATGGTCTAAGTAGCCATAAAATCTGCCAAATGTGTGCAGAGTGAACAAAGAATTGTGTACAGGCCATTGGCATGCGGTCCATTTTTGATTGCCACTGTATTTTTTAAGCAGAGAGATTAAAGGAGATTGGAGCATGGAGCATTTTTCACATGAAACCGTATCCATAGGACAGGTCACCAGATTCATACTGTCTTGGGAGAAGACTTTCAATCCATTGTTCAATTTGTTTCAAACCCAAATGCTAGAGATTATGGAATAATATTATAATCCATTGCACCATTCAGTCCCCAGAAAACTAACCTTATTACAGTATCTACAAAAACATGAGGTTCTGGTAATAATCATTAATTTATACGGGGTGTGAATTATGTGAATTATTCTTTCATTCTAGTGTCTTATATTTTAATGAAAATCTGTTATCTTTTAGGATACAGGATTAATAAATAGGACATACAGTCCCTGGGGTGAGCAATGATTCTTTCACCTCTGCTCCTTTTAACACTGGAAGCTAAATCCTAATGGGGAAGATGAACAGTTTGTTAGCTGAACAAGCGCCAAGGAGCTTGTGACATACACTCACAATGGCAAGCAATGCAGGTTTAGCTGGTTAAGCTCCAGCAGTACCCCCAATGCAACTAATATCTAATATTCTCTGGTCAGAAGGATGCATTCCTCCAGTGAGGGAGCAGGAATTCCATTCCAGTAAATTTCCATGTGTGGGTGGCATCCATCGGGGGGGAACTTTTTTTTTGGTTGGGATACTCTTAAGCTTGGTGATGGGATTCCACATGTGTCAGGTAGCTGGGTGAACAAAACTAATGACAAGACAGACAATACAGTTAAATGAACTAATGCAGTTTTGTTGTTGTAACCAGCTTTGGGACACAACAACATTTCCCCAATCTCTGGCTGAAGGTTTCACCCCCAGGTTCTGCAGATTCCAGAGTGACACCGTGCAAAGACCATCCTAAATTATTTCCAACTACAGGGGCAAATATTTTCCAAGCTCTCTTCATATCTCATCCATATCCTTTGTTGTGCCCTTGAAGCAAAACAAGTAAATTTGCTGTACTATATTTATATTCAGTGGTTACAGTTAAGATTTTTTTCCTGAGAATAACCGTTCATTTAAATAAATCCTAGAGTGCCATTGTTCTAAGAATAAACTGCACAAGTTGTCTTGCAATTTATTGTTATAACATTCAGTAAGTGTAGGCATCAAGATTGTTTGCAGCTGTGTCAGTTCGGTACTTCATGATTAATTCTCTTTCCCTGTTTGTCAATCAATTTTTAGCACTTTATAGAGATCAAGTATAGAATACAGAGAATAAGGCTGCTCAGGATCACTATATAACTTCCTGTAATGCTCTTCAAAGGACAACCACTGATGCATTTCCTTTCCAATTGGTGAGGTATAGTAAATTTACAATGCCAGTTGGCACCAGAAAATGTTATTTTGCAGCCAAAGAATGCGAACCCTATCCTGTTTCGTTTCCATAAGCCCCTGTGAACGTGTTTACATCACATGTGTGACCAAGGTAGTGGCATTAACATATAGCATTTTGCTAACATTGTTATTTGCAAATTTGTAGTCTAAAATCATTTTATATTAAAGTATATGGCAGGTTTGTATGTTTTGCCGCAAGTGTGCAGTCAATCACATTCCTGGACATGTGGAAATTCAACAATTAAATAACATGTCCAAAATAACATGACAAAATAATGATTTTGTCTGTTATTAATTTAACTGTTCAAATAATATTCCACCCAAGAGTCTTATGAAAGAGGCAACGTTTAGTTTTAAAAATACATCTTTAAATGACGGGATTTGGTGAAAGTGAAGTTTGTAAATTTAATGTCTCATTGGGAATGTGAAATTAATGATTTATTTTTGCATTCTGGGATTTGTTTCATTCTTTAGTCTGAAGAATCATTTTTAAGTTTGTTTTTTATCTCGTGACTGAACAGCAACATTTGATTGATTCATTACAATGCAAGCAATTACTGCTGCCTTCAATAATGCTAAGCTGTTGATGGCCGCATTATTTACTAGGTTATATCTACATGCTGCATTGCTATGTTTAAAAATTCTTCATTGCATCTCCTAACCTAAATGGTGGAAAAGCAATTTCACACTTGATTAGAATTAATGTACTGTACAGCATTAAATGAGGTAACTACAAAGCAGTTAGACTTTTTATATTTAGGTCAAGGGACATAATTGGATTTAAATACTAGATGACTAGATTAATGTGCTTTATTTCATGCAGGGCATATTCTAATCACAAATATTTACTTTCCGAGAAAAAATCCCCAATTTTCTTCCCTTAAACTCTGAAATGAATGGCTGTCGAGTTCAATCTCCACAAGTCAATAGACAACAATCTAGCCTCTATCGGTTTGCATTGCTCACTGACTTGTGGGCATCATAACAGATGGCATCATTATTACATCTTTATCAATATAGACTTAATTTGAAAACATAACACCATATAGTTTAGACAGGGTGATCCAATGAGATATTGGGTTTTTCTGTAGATGCACATTCCATGAACTGTGAAACAACAACAACAAAAATTACATTTGTATAGCGCAGTATATGATAATGTTTGTGTTTGATCTAGGACCTTATCGTGCCATTGAGATGTCTCAAAGATCTTCAACAGGATTTACTGTAAAGTGGATTGACTTTTTGTATGTGGAGTCCTGTAACTTAGTGGTTAGAGCACTCGCTTTGCCAGCGAGAGAATGTGGGTTGCCTTACAAGCGTGAGACCTGTGTTCGAATCCAGGCAGATCAGGGTGAGACTTGGGCAAGTTTCCTTACTCCACACACCTAATAATAATCTGTCCAAAAAAATCATGAAATAAAAATTGGTCATTTTCAATCCACGACTGTTTGTGGGACACTGCTGTGCGTAATTGGCTGCTGCATTTCGCCCACAAATAAACAACAACTTAAACTTATAAAACGCCTTTCACGTCGGGAGGACGTCCCAAGGCGCTGCACAGGAGGCGTGTGACCCGAGCTGGGAGGGGTGTGTTCGGGAAGGGGTGAAATACGTAGGGGAGGTCGAAAAATTCGGGGGGGAACAAAAGGCACGGTCGAAGAGGAAAGTCTTCAAACCGGCCTTGAAAGAGGAAAGGGAGGAAACAAGGCGGAGGGATTGAGGGATGGAATTCCACAGGGTGGGAGCGGAGAAACTGAAGGCCCGGCCTCCGATGGTGGGGCGGTTCGGGCGGGGGGCTTGGAGCAGGCCAAGTCCTGCTGAACGGAGGGTCTGGGTGGGCTTGTAGGGGGAAAGTAAATCGGTTAAATAGGGCGGGGTAAGGTCGTGTAAGGCCTTGAAGGTGAGGACGAGGATCTTGAACTCGATCCTCTGGAGAATGGGGAGCCAGTGGAGACGGGCGAGGGTGGGGGTTATGTGGTCGCGGAGGCGGGTGCGGGATAGTACACGGGCTGCAGAGTTTTGGATATCCTGCAGCCTGTGAATGGAGGAACTGGGGAGGCCAACGAGGAGAGAGTTTCCGTAGTCCAGCCGTGAGGTGATGTATGCGTGCACGAGTGTTTCGGCAGCGTGGGGGGTGAGATAGTTGCGGAGCCTGGCAAATATATAGTCAATTCACTTTACAGTATATTCTGTGAAGCGTTTTGAGACGTCGATAAGATGTGAAAAGCACTGTATCAAATTCAAGGATTATTATTATTTATTATTATTATACTGTATATCTACCTGAAGGTTAGTTTAACTTCACATTCAAATGATGGCACCTCCGACACACCCCCTGCAGTGTATTGGGCTACCATCTTACTTGGTAGCCATCTCATCTCTGTATCAGTGGGTGGGTTCAAGACTATGACCATCAGTAGGTGGGTTCAAGATGATCCATTAGATTTCTAATGGATAGAAGGATTAAGGGATATGGGGATAAGGTGGGCAGATGGAGTTCGATTAGAAGATCAGCCATGAATGGCAGGGGACAGACTTCAGGGGCCGAATGGCCTACTCCTGCTCCTAATTCCTGTGTTCCTCTGTCAAGAATTGAGCTCATAATCCAGGTTGACACACAAACACTGTACTGGGGATATGCTGCGATATCAGAAGCAACATATTTTGGATGAGTTGTTAAACTGAGGTTTGTATTCCTTCTCAGGTGAAAATCATTTGATACAGAAAGATGAATTTTGATGCAGAATGGAATTTCTCCCATTTTCCTCAGTCTCTCTCAGTTTCTCTCTCTCTCAGTCTCTCTCAGTTTCTCTCTCTCTCAGTCTCTCTGTCTCTCTCTCAGTCCCTCTCCCTCTCTTTCCTCATCATTAATCATCTGTTCACCTACTGGCAGTTTGTAGAAGCTTACTGACATAAATGACACCTGTGTTTGCTTTGACAGTATACTTGACAGTAATTACCCATGAAGCACTTTTTGACATGATAAAGCACTAAAAATAAAAAGTCTTTCTATTACATTGACAGCTGGAAAGCACAATTGTGCTCCCAGTTTTCCAGATCAAAAACAAATTTAAGGTCGTTATCGCGTCTTCGAGATGTCTCAAAGCGCTTCACAGAATATACTATCAAGTGTGGTGACTGTATTTTGTGAGTTGAATAACAGATGTATTTTTTTTAAATGGTGAGAGTTATGAGTCAGAGTTTATGGTGTTTAGTTTCTTTATAAAAATGCAACTTGACATACATGCTGCTTAATAAATGTTTTTGTGGTAGGACAATACTTTTTTTGCTGAGAGCAACAAGTATCCGGAGGGAAAACAATGTGTTTCAGAGGGGTGATAGTGCCGTAAATGCCAGAACTGTTTATGGGAGGAAATGCTAGATTTGGAGGAAGGCAATCAACCTATATGTAAAGCAGAAATTATATCAAAGATGATTCCATGACCTAAAAGTCAGCCATTTTAGCTTTCCATGCTAAACAAATGTCTGACTTTCAAGGTATGAAATTGCAACAGAGATGTCAGTCATTATTACAGGAATGTGCACACATGCACAGTCAAACCTATCACATTTCGCTATATTAAGAGTTGGAATCTTATGGATCCCAAACGTTGCTTCCAATGTACTCTAATCTGAAGTGCAGTACCAAGTCTTCAAATAGATCAAAAAAGCACTTGAATTTTTATAGTGCCTATAGCATCTCAAATAGCTTTTCAGGCCTTACTGTTATGTGGAGAGACATTTTTTTTTAATAAGGAAAATGGACAAGGCTCATTTTCAGAAACAATTCCACATAATAGAAGTGGCCAAGTTACATTTTGTGTTCTCTCAGATGGTTAGAGTAAAAAGCCCTCCGAACTCTCACAAATTACAGCCTTTTGGGTCAGGACCACCCTGCTCAACAGTTGAAAGTTGAGCCTGCCGCATAATTAAGGTTTATTCCTTCAGAAAGAATTAAACATTATACTACATCAAAATAACAGTTTCCAGATATTTTCTAGAGATTATATTTTAAATAATAGGGCTGAAATAATAATTGCCAAGTCATGCAGCTTTAAATTATACCTCACAACATATTGTTTGTGGTGCAATATTAAGCAATTGAAGCTGATGTCTTGTGAATTTTATTCAGAGTTTTTTCCAGTGACATATCACCATTTGTGGTGTAACAACAGTAAGTTAACCAAAAGTACTGTTTTAAAGGGAAACGTTTGTTGTAAGGTTAACATGGGCAAAATTAAATAGACTGAGACTCAAACACAGTGAAGAATTGAGACTGGTCGATGTTGGAATAGAATCAAGAAAATGAAAGATGATCAGAAATAAAAACAAATCCAAATGTGACAGGACAATAAAAGAAAAGAAACAGGTTTGAAAGAAATGGAAGGTGAGAAACTGACATGAACAAACACAAGACATGTGTTTCTTGTGTTCAGTGTATTCAATATGAGCATCTTCAGCACATTGTTAGTTAACTGAATATCACTGTTATAACTGAAAGTTACAGACATTAAAGACGAAACCCTAGATACTAATCTTTGTCAAATTGTTGAGTCTTCATGTTTCTTTTATTAGTTCTGGGTCCAATTAATCTATTTTGAGTGCACAGTGATCACATTATACAATCAAAAGTTATTGAATTATTTTGTGAATACTGTATTTGTAGCATATTTACAAAGTGTGTTAGTGACATGGAACAGCAGGATTTTTATGCTCACAAAAGTCTCTAGCATTTTTGAAGTAAGTTTTGAAATAATTATAGTTATATAAATGAAATATTTATATTTATATAAATGACTAGTCTCTGCTACAGTATTGTTTTTCCTCTATAATATTGCCCTGTTCTTCAATAACATTATACAGTACCAGTTACTGGGCTTTCAGAGATCTGGATGAACCCTCAATTTCCAGCAACAGAATCGTTTTGGTCAACTCACAACTGTGATAAACTGATTACTGTGGAAAATAATATTATGTGTTAGGATGTCAGCATTTAACTATGGTTTATATCATGGAAGGAAAGCAGAAGCTTTCACTCTCATTAGTTCAATATTGTCCTATTTCCTTCTGATAGACAACTATGCTCTCATGTTTCACATTTGTTGCACCAAGAAACAAAATGCAGCCTCTACAGCCTGTGACCAGTTTAATTACTGATCAAGACAAGTAGGAGTTGAGTTGAAGTAAGTTGCGGAGTTGAAAGAGCATCATCAACTCTAATAGTTAGATATTGTAGGAAAAGGATTAGGATCCTATTGTTTCACCTTCCTAAACAAAAATTGGAATCTTGATTCACCAGAATAAAGGGACTATTATAATTAAACATATTTCTTAAATATATTTCTGATGCTGTACCCACAAAATATACAGTCAATTCATTTTACAGTATATTCTGTGAAGCACTGAGAAGTCACAATGACATGATAAAGCGCTATGTCAATTGTAAGGATTATTATTATTATTATTACCTCAAACATGCATATTTTCTGAGCTCTAAGATGTCAGTAGAATAATAGCTGGGAAAAGCTGGTTCCATGTAATTCTGTTTAATATAAAAGGATGAATTCCGGGTCATTAGATCTCTCCCAATTTCACTCTTTGGATCCTGACAGCCCAGAAATCAGCCATTTTAGCGTTTGAGTGGGTGTCTGCGCACAAACATAGTGATATGGTGTCCCGCTTCATCCTACATCCAAACCATATTAAGATGGTATTGTCAATTTTCAATTTACATTTGTTCTGTATATTTATTCAGACTGTTTAGCGCTTTGGGACGTCCTCCCGACGAGAAAGTGCAATTTTATTGTTGTTGTTGTTGTTATTGCATGCTCTCAATTAGGGGGTCGGAGCAGGCTGAAGCCTGCTGAGCAGAGGGCGTGGGCAGGTTGGTAAGGGATTTGGAGGACACAGAGGTAGAGTGGGGCGAGGCCATGGAGCACTCTGAGCATGCAGACTAGGATCTTGAATTGAATCCTCTTGGTGATGGAGAGCCAGTGGAGTCGGGCGAGGATGGGGGTCAAGGAGCTTGGAGAGGTAGAGGACCCGGGCCGAGTTCTGGAGAGTTTTGGATTATCTGCATCTTATGGAGGGAGAAATTGGGAAGGCTGACCAGCAGGACTGTGTTGTCATTTGGAGGACTGCATTCAGTTTTGGACACCGCACCTCAGGAAAGACATATTGGCCTTGGAGTGAGTGCATTCACCAAAATGATACAGGAGTTAAAAGGTTAAATTATGAGGAAAGGCTGCATCATATTTAACTGTATTCCCTTGAGCTTAGAAGACTGAGAGATGATATGCTTTCTGTATTACAATGATAAAGAGATTTGATAGGGTAGATACAGAGAAACTATTTCCACCGGCGTTGGAAAGAAAGGGGCATAATCTTAAAATTGGAGCTAGGCCATTTAGGATTGAAATCTGGAAGCATTTTTACACGCTGTGTGTTGTGGAAATCTGAAACTCTCTTCACAAAAGGCTGTGGATGCTGGATCCATTCAACTTTTCAAAACTGAGTTGGATAGATTTTTGTTAGGTCAGGGTATCAAGGCATTTGGGGAAAGGCGGGTATTTGGAGTTGAGGTATATATCAGCCATGATCTAATAGAATAGCACTACAGGCTCAAGGGGCTGAATTGCTTATTCCTGTTCCTATGTTTCTATGAAATAATTTTTTACCATTTAGAATGTTTGGGCATTGTTTTGTAAAGGAAATGTCCATGAATTTTGAAAGATGAGACACCCCACGAGCACTAAGAGAATACTATTAAAGGAATTCATATTTTAGAAAGTTCTTATTTAAATGTTATGCCTCAAATATGCAGATTTATATTGTTGAAACAAAGCTTGGCTCTCAAGACTCCATGACTTGGGGCTATCAATAGGAGCTGGTAAATACATATTTCAGTAGTTTAAAATCAAGAGTTCCATTTAGCTCTCCAGAAGAGAATATTTGTTTTGGAAATTATTTCTTCTTAGTACAAAACAACTAGCTCTCATCTTCCATTAATTTCAATCCAAGTTACATGATATTATTTGTATTGCACTGCATATAATGGGCCTTAACACACAGTGCTTTCTAAAGGGAATCTAACACAAATCAAGACTTCATCCAATATCCAGAAGACCAACAGGAAAATGTCAACATTGGAGTAGATTTTATTCGACTAAAGAAATAGACTAAAGACTTTGCTTTTTGATGGTGCTTATGATGCTTATCAATTCACTGTCAAGTGCTCTGTGACACTACCCCGCATATAGAACTGCAAATGATTATTTCTAGACTTCCTATCTTATCGATTGAGGATGTGCAGTTTTAATTTACCAGAAAATGTCCCCATTTACAACCTCCCTAGGGAATTCCATTATAAATCACCATGTTTTAAATTTTCCCAATGTACAGGAAAAGCCCGTTTATCTGGCACCCGATCAACCATAACTTCTGTATAACTGACATCGCAAAAAAAAGGTCCGCATTCAATTAACCGGAATTTATTCGGAAAAATGGATTGAAAAAAATATTATTTTTGTGTTTGGTTTTTTTTTGTTGCGTTTTCGGCCGAATATCCAGCAGGCTCTTTAACCGGCATTGGCCAGGTCCCGAGGGTGCTGGATAAACGGGCTTTTACTGTATTGACATGAGTAGCAACAGTAAGAAAGTCAGTAGAATAATGAAACTGAATCCCTAAACAAAACAACTGAATGGGGTTATTACCCTGTCCACCTGCAACCTTGTTCAGTAAGTTGTTCTAATTTTGTTCTTGTTCACCTCATTTATCTCCTAGTGTTTCATTACATTCTACTTTGGTGCCATATAACTACAGTTATAACAAAATAATATGACAGTCTTTCCAGTTTGGTAATTAGATGGATAACAAGCCTTGCTACACTTCAAAATAATTATTTTTGTGAAACGGGTTGAGACGATTTAACATGAAAAGGTACAATGTAAAATTCGAGGAAAAGGAATGCAAGTCTAAATCCCTGACTGTCCAGTGCCTTGGGACATCCTCCCAATGCGAAAATTGCTTTACAAATATAATTTATTGTTGTTTTTATTTAAATTTAAGATGATAAAAAATTTAAAGAGGTGGTTGAAAAGTCTGAAAGTTAAGAACACTAAATGGTACAAATATTGATTTGGAAATGATTTTTTAAATGTTTTACTGCCTCTAAGTTATCAAGCGAATGTATTTACAATGAACACATTAACTGTCCCAATGGAGATATTGCAAACAAGCAAAGTCTTTCTCTCCACTCATTTGTAATATCATCAGGTATTCCCACTTTCACTGTTCATTATCTTTGGCTCTAAATCTCCTTTCCAGGTAATTTCTCAGCTCCGGATTCTCAGCAGGTCAATTTCAGCTGGCTGCAAGTTTGACAGAGAAATTTGGTCTAATGAACTCTCTCCTATCCTCAACCTCTGGAAGAAACTTAATCAGGTAAAGTGAACATATGGAAATACATTTTTTACTGTCAACACGCCTTCCATAGCAAAAGTAAATGTTGAGATTTGTCTGCTGCCTACATGTGGTTCAAATAAAATGCTGCATATACATTATACACAGTTTAGTACTACAGCGGGGGTTCTATTACGTTATATCTGCAAATCATATGTGAATACAGCAGGATTTGTATGTGTAAACACGCATGTCATAACGGTAATTACATTTTTGCTTAATTCTATAAGGAATAAAGAGATGTTTATGATTATGAAGTACTGCATATAATTACAAACCAAGCCTGTAATTAGCTGTTATCTACATAGTTAGGGTACCTGTAATTCTTACTCTTATGCCTAATACACTGCATTTACACAAAGCTTCATACGGCACATAATGTGAGTTAGCTCTGTTAAGAAATATTTTTTAGTCTCACTGAATATAATATAATTTTCCTCTCTTTCTGAGAGGAGCCTGTCAGGAGGTCAGCGGGCCTTTTGACAGTTAAGAATGAAGGGAAAGGATTCAGCTTTGTGGGGAAAAGGAACATTTCCCATTTCTGTCAACTAGTGTCTATATCAAGCACAACCAGGTCACAGATAGCATGTGTCATGTTAGAAGATTTTATTTTTGCATACTGCATCCATCTGGTTACTTATCTCTGCAAGTCCATACTCTACAAATCATACATATCCATCATCTAACCCACTGTAGAAAGATCTAACTTTCCATCCTCTTCCTAATGATGCTCAGTTTGCCAGTGTATTTGGTGATTATTTATTGCACAATTGCAACCATTAATACATACTGCATGTTAGTGAATTATAGCAATTTTGGTAGCTATTTGTATTCACTGCAAATAAGTTCAGTTGGCTTGCACTATTTTTTTAAAAAAGCCATCTTCCAAATCATCAGGTCACTTCAGATTATTAATAATAATAATCCTTGCATTTGCCTAGCCAAATCTGTTTTCTTCCACCTCCACCACATTGCCCTCCTCCATCCATACCTCACAACTAACACAGCTGAAACCCTTGTCCGCGCCTTCGGCACTTCCCGGCTGGACCATTCCAATGCCCTCACAGGCATACCTTTACATATCATAGGTAGAAAATCATGGGTTTTCCTGAAGTGAAGCTGATTATGTTATTCTGCAAACTTCGACATTGAGAAATCAAGATGCTGGAATGTTTTAGGCATGAGCAGAAAAGATACGTCATGGGAATTCCAGCAAACTTGTAGCACACAGACATATTCACTCCTGAAGCAAAAATATTCAATTAACTCCATTTGGGTTAATTCCCAGAGTGATGGTGAGAATCAGAATGAAAAGGAAACCCCATGGCATTAACTGGTGAATTAAGTTGTAGTCTTATTCTTCTTAGACTGATTTCTCCTGAACAGGGTAACTTCCAAATTCAAAAGGCATTCTAATTATCTGTATCTATAATGACCCCTGATGGACTTCCCAAAGATTCTGCCAGCTGGTCACTCACGCACTGCAAGTGAGCTGCATCACAAATTTAGATGAGATCATATTTAATTCTATATTTTATGGTAGCATTAATCTGCTCACCTCCCACCCTAGCATTCAGATATCCAGCACCTGCAGTATTTTGCATTTTGTTTCCCAATTTATCAGTCTGGAAAGAGTCGAGAATATTAGAAATGTGTGCACATACAGTTCAAGCCCATATCTGTTATTGCATTACATAAACTTAGCAGTAAACAAGCGCTTTTAATTCCTGTTGAAGGTTCTGCTGTAGATGGCAAAATGTTGTCATGGAAAACCGCTATTATTGGCTTGCCTCACTGAATCAGTGAATTATCATTCCTTGTGAATACCCTCCTTAGATTTCCAAGAGTATGGATCAGTGCCTTTTATGGTTATTGACATGATAGCACCCCAAGTTCAAGCAGACTAAGAAAGTTGCAGTCTCTGTCCTGTCCTCGGTAATGTTCTGTGAATTCTTCTTCACCGTTGACAGCAGAGTTACACTTCAGAGGCATGTGAGGCAGAAGGGAAAAGGATTTTGCACAGAGTTGACAGGTGGATGAAGTTAGCCTGCCCGTCAGAAGAAGTGCCTCAAGCATTCATTCCCACAAATGGCATCTCAGCCCCAGGAGCTGGCCTGACATGTACCTTCATTCAAAGAATAATGACAAAAGTAATTTACCCGTTTGAGAAATGGAGAAGAATGCAGCATTGTTAAATAACTCAGCTGAATTTCATAGAAACATATAGAAGTTCAAATGATACATTGCAGTCATTGAACTACAGAACATGAAGAAGGTGGAAAACAATTCTTGTATGTCTGCAATGTATTTCAATACATGTGGTTGAAAAAGTGTTGAACGGGAGTAAATGACACTTCATGCTATAAAATGTACTTTAGAGCACAAAATGTATCTCTTGCAGTGAAGCCCATTTACCCACACAAGTACTCTGCTCTGAGGCAATCTCAGGTTCAGAGAATGCTCTTGTGAATTTAGAATCCTTGTATTTGATATGATACCTTATAACATCATTGAGACATCTCAAAGCGCTTCATAGAATTTACTGTGTATGTGTAGGCAAACCAGCAACCAATGTTTACACAGCAGTGACCCACAGTCATGAAGTAAATGACTAATTGTTTGGTGGGAAATTATCCCTCATCCCTTTACCATTCTAGTTAAGATTTAAGATCCAGATGCACCATGATACGATGAACAGTCAAAAAGCACAGCATTGTATTAACTTTTCTGGGGGATCAGTGACAAGAAGACATAGGCTACAAATTAATAGAAAAAAATTAGGAGAGGAATTCATTCAATTAAATAGTAAGTTTGGAAATCATTGCAAATAGCTAATTGAGACTGAACCAATGGAATAATTCAGACAGGAAATGGATAAGCAAAGAACAGTGAACCACTTAGAGGATATGGAGAAAAGGTTTGGAAAACGCGATTGATAATATTACAGGATGATTTAGTAATGTGGAGCTCCTGTGGCTCAGTGGTTAGAGCACTTGTCTTGCAAGCTGGGGAGTTCAAGCTGGGGAGACCTGCGTTCGAATCCAGGCAGGTCAGGGCGAAACCTTGGGCAAGTTTCCTTACTCCACACGCCTAATAATAATCCCTTCCAGAAAAACCACAATAATAAAATTGGTCATTTCAATCCACGACTGTGTGTGGGATGCTGCTGTGCGCAATTGGCTGTCGCGATTCGCCCACAAATATATACAGTCAATTCACTTTACAGTACATTCTGTGAAGCGCTTTGGGATGTTGATAAGATGTGGAAAGCGCTATATCAAATGCAAGGATTATTTATTATTAATTATTATTAATGTGATTAGCAAGGGTGCTGACTGAATGGTCCTAATGTCCTCTTTATTGATAGTTTATTGATAGTTTCTTTAAACCTACAGTTTCGCCCACAAATATATGGTCAATTCACTTCATAATATGTTCTGTGAAGCTGGGTTAAGACGTTTAGAAGACATGAAAGGTGCTATATAAAATGCAAGGATTATTATTACTATCATTATTAATGTTATTATTAATCATTTAGATTCACCATAATGTGGATTCAGGAGTGCAGTGTATTGAATCTTGAGAATGTGTACAGTATTCTACCAATGCTTGCCAAGCAACTGAGGGACTAGTCACATGGTAGTGGACAGCTCTATCTCAGATGCGGAAGGAATACCATGGATGGAAAGGGTGGAGGGAGAACGATCCACAAGGAGGCCAAGGTGTACAACAAAAGCAAAATTTCAATTGTAGAGCGCCTTTCACGTCGGGAGGACATCCTAAAGCATATCCTGCCTTGTGGAGCTCATCTCCATTTAATCAAATTGTAGCAATATTCGCAGGAGGAATGGCGAGTCAAACCGTCTCACCCTCCCAATTTAAGGAAGGTGAGAAATTAATAACAATAATAATCCTTGCATTTGAAATAGCGCCTCATCACGCCTTTGAAACATCTTAAAGCTCTTCACAGAATATACTGCAAGTCAATTGACTGAATTTGCTGTATATTTTGTGGATAAAACGCACCAGTCAATTGTGCCCAGCAGTCCTCCACACCAGTTGTGGATTGAGTTGTGGATTGACCAAATTGTTATGATTATTTTGAAGGAATTGTTACCCCTTGAAAGGCAGTAATGCTGAATTTATGGGTAAAGTGAAAATAGTTTTGAAAATCATCTCGCTTTAGGATCAATATTAGGCTCGGCAAAGTCTGGAGTAATTAAAGGATATTTCTGACATTGAGTCCTGGATGAGGGACAACTTTCTCAACTGAATATCAGCAAGACTGAGGCTCTCCTGATTGGCTAGCATCAGCGCCTCCGCAACTCAGACGCTGGAAGCACCAGCATCCACAGCTGCACTCTCCATCTGACAAAGCCAATAGGCTATTCAACCCTGAACTGTCCTTCCTCTCCTACATCCACGCCAAGACCAGCACTGCCTTCCACCACCTCCGTAACATTGCCAAGCTCCGCCACTGCCTCACGCCTCAGGCTGCCGAAACCCTCGTCCATGCATTCGTCACATCAAGGCTCGACTATGGAAACTTCCTCCTCGACGGCCTTCCCAGCTCTTTCCTTCACAAGCTGCAGATCATCTAGAACGCTGCAGCTCATGTCCTCTCCCATAATAAGCTCCACGACCCCATCACTCCCACCCTTACCTGGCTCCATTGGCTCCCCATCCCCCAGAGGATCGAATTCAAGATGCTCATCCTCACTTTCAAGGCCATTCACGGCGTTTCCCTTTCCTATCTGTCCGCCCTGCTGACTCCCTATCAACCTGCCCGTCCTACTATCGTTCAGCGGGCTCTGGTCTGCTCCATGCCTCCCGCCCGACCTGTCCTACCATCGTGGCTGGGCTTTCAGCCTCTCTGCCGTCACACTCTGGAACTCCATCCACAGTCCCTTCACCTCACTTCCTCCCATATTTCAGTCTTAACTGCAGAGATAATTCACTCTAAAAAAGTGAGCATGTCAGTAAGTGCCAATTTCCTACAGCTTCCTATAGAGTTTACAATTCAAATATTATAAGTTTAAAAGGTTAACCCCATTGTAAGTACAATCCATTTAGATTTCTTTCCATGGGATTTATTTCCAAAAAGAATATACTGTACTGTAGTTTGTGGTAAATAGCTACTAAAATATACAGCTACGTAAATAAGGTGTTTTTGCTCATTTCTCTTTTCAGTTTTTATTAAGATTTGTGTGTGTTGGTAGAGAATATGCTACAATATAAATACACCTTGAGGGTTTGAATTCAAGATCCTCGTCCTCATTCATGGCCTTGCCCCTTCCTATCTCTTACACCTGCTGACTCCCTGACCCTCTGTTCAGTAGGTTCCTGTCTGCTCCATGTCTCCCTCCCGACCCGCCCTACCATCGGTGGCCAGGCTTTAAAGCTCTCCCCCGCACTCTGGAACTCCATCCCAGTCCCTTCACCTCACTTCCTCCCTTGCCTCCTTGAAGGCCTAACTCAAGACCCTCCTTTTCGATCGTGTCTTATGGCACCCTCCCACCTCTCTCCCTCCCCTCCCACCTACACTGCCCCTCCTCCATACTCGGGTCCTGACCCCTGACTGTTCAGCACCTTGGGACGTCCTCCTAATGTGAAAGGTGCTCTACAAATGTAATTTGCTTGTTGTTGATTCACTTTTAGGAATTTATTCCTCACACAATTTAAAATTATGAATGTTCTGTTTTCAGAAACATAGTGATGAAGAAGTATTTTCTAATCTGTGGTGCTTTTAATGCTTCTTAATTAACCAGCATAACAATTTGACAGGACATCATTCTTAAATCAACTACCAATGCCATATCATACCAACAGCCATTAGTTCCACAGAGCACAACTGAAGACAGGGTTTGTAAGATTTAATGATAGGAAATGTAGTACAATTTTAACAAGAAACAATTTGTAACAGAGTGCAAGAAAGCATTTGGCATTTCAGGAACCCTGCAAGATTTTGATATAGATTCAGTGCAATGTACAAGATCGTTAAATTAACTAGCAAGGTTATAAAATGAAGAGCGTATCTCAGCAGTGGCAGGTTTAGCTCTCTGGAGGGAATGGTGAAGAATTGAGCTACAACCTGATTATAGATATCTTGGTGCTTAAGTTTCCTGAGCCATGTGTTATTGAAAAGCTATTTCCATGTATTTGACAATACAGTTTGAAAGACACCTGGTTATTGTACTGATTCTGACTGATAATTTATTGTATTTGAAATGGGTATTGAAATAGCGTTCCCCCTACATGATTAGGTGTGGAGAGGGAACATTAACCCCTTCGACATTCCTAGTCTCCTATCTTTCATGAATAGTGTGGGAGACATAATCCATCTTTCTGTTCTTTCAACACAATAATTTCCACTTACATAGCACTTATCATATCAGGTGAATGTTTCAAAGTGCTTCACAGAAATTGAGTGGGATCCTGAGTTAGAGGGTAGTGGGTGAGTTGACCAAACGATGACTTTTTAGGTAGAGAGGGAGAGTTAGAGAGTGACTAAAGGTGAAGAGTGGTGGTGTGGAGCTAGCTGGGGATATGGAGCAAGCTGGGGGTATGGAGCAAGCTGGGGGTATGGAGTGGGCTAGGGGTTATGGAGTGGGCTGGGAGTATGGGACAAGCTGGGGGTATGGGGCAAGCTGGGGGTATGGAGTATGGAGTGGGCTGCGGGGGTATGGAGTGGGCTGCTGCGGGAATGGTGGAATGGGGTGCATGGAGCAAGCTGGGGGCATGGAGCAATCTGGGTGTATGGAGTAGGTTGGGGGTATGGAGTGGACCAGAATTGGAGAGCAAGGGGAGTAAAGAGGAGTAAAGTTCAGGGATGAGATGGGGCAAAGCCATGGAGGCAGTCAAATATGAGGAGGATCTAAAATTGTACATTGTATACCAGTCCCAAAAAGTTAGTTTGCAGGTGCAGCAAGCAACCAAGAAGGCGAACGGTATGCTAGCGTTCATTTCAAAAGGTTTAGAGTACAAGAGTAGGGAAGTCTTGCTGCAACTGTATAGGTCTTTGGTCTCCTTATTTAAAAAAGGACATACTTGTCTTAGAAGGGGTGCAGCGTAGATTCACTAGGTTAGTTCCTGGGTTGAGGGGACTGACATATGAGGATAGGTTGAATAAAGTAGGGTACTGTACTCTCTAGTACAGAATAGAGAGTACAGAATAATTAGGGGGGATCTTATTGAAACATATAAGATTCTTAAAGGGCTAGATAAAGTAGACACTGAGTAGACATTGGAAAGAAAATCTATAACTAGGGGTCACAGTCTTAAAATTAAGGGTCAGCCTTTTAGAACAAAGTTGAGGAAACATTTCTTCACTCAAAGGATAGTGAATTTATGGAATTCACTACCCCCAAAAGGCTGTAGATGCTCAGTCCTTGAACATTTTCAAGGCTGAGACTGATAGATTTTTGAAAAATAGAGGGATTAGGGGATATGGGGATAGGGCAGGTAATTAGAGCTAGGTGAGAAGATCAGCCATGATCTTAGTGAATGGCAGAGCAGGCTCGAGGGGCCGAATGGCCTACTGCAGCTCCTAATTCTTATGTTCTTAAAATGGATCTTCTGAGGAGCAGGGTGCCAATGGCGCTTGGTGAAGTGATGCCTAGTGTAATAGAAGATACTAGTTACGGATGGTCTGGAAAATAGATCTGAGATGTTCAGAAAGCAGGGCTTTGGAAAAATAGGAATATCAAACGCATGGATGGTGGATTTGAAGTGGGAGGATAGTACAAAGGCAGGTGATGTTGTGGAGATGGATAAATGTGGACTTGATCAGAGTTTGGCTGAAAGGTTGCAAGAAAATTTAGCTAGATTTCTCGCAGGAAAAATTACAAACCTAAAATCTCTGTTTCAGTACTGCAGAATAGCCCATTATAGCATCCTTCCATGGAAGATTGTTTCACTTACAGGGCAGGTCTACTTAATATAATAATAATAAAATAATAATCCTTCCATTTGATGTAGCGCTTTTCACATCTTATCGACGTCTCAAAGCGCTTCACAGAATATACTGTCACATCAATTGACTGTCTATTTGTGGGCGAAATGTGGCAGCCAATTGAGCACAGCAGTGTCCCACAAACAGTTGTGGATTGAAATGACCAATTTTGATTATTGTGTTTTTATTTGGATGGATTATTATTAGGAGTGTGGAGTAAGGAAACTTGCCCAAGGTTTTGCTCCAATCTGCCTGAATTCGAACATAAGTCTCACGCTTATAAGGCGAGTGCTCTAACCACTGAGCTACAGGAGTAGACTCATGCTAATTGGAAACACAGTACACACAATTTCCTGTTCTGAAAAACAACCAGTGATTAGATCTTTCCATCCAACTGATGTTTCTTGCAAACAGAAACAGCAGCAGCGACCTGACAGTTGGCCTTTAGTTCATGTTTCGCTTATAACACGATCAGTGAGACATTAGACCTGAAGTTTCCTTATAGCTGACACTAAAGTTAGTCTTGCAAGCATAACATGTATGAGAAACTGACATGTTGTATTGATCAATAGGGGGCTTTGGGATTACATTCATGAGGCAGAGCAGAAGGAATTCTAGAGTGCATTGACCCAATACTATTTCTGAGTGTGTTTGGTACTGGGTGAAAATATAATTTGTTTAAAAAACAATTGAATTCCCATGGACTGAATTGTGTACTAAAATCCACCAAACTTTTTTTTACAGGGAAACAATCAAATATCTTGGCCTGATTTTGTTCTGTATTTCTCCGTTTTCATTGTTTCCTCTATTTTACCTGATCTGAATTATTTTCCTTAGGGGTCTCAGCTGATTCACCAGAAGGTATTTCCTCCCAATGAGAAGCAAGGTTCCCCAATTCAGTCATTCATAGCCTTGGAACAATACAATGCCATTCGTTTGGTGCAAAGTGTCCATCACTCTTTGGCAGGACTGAGCAAAGTGATCAGAGGAACATCTCTACTGACATCATCTGTACAGAAGCTAGCCACTGCACTGCTGAACCAAGAGGTACTGACAGTTGTTAAAGTTTCGTATTCATTGCCCTCTGAGCAACCATCAACATGTTTCATTTTCCCAAGAATGCCACATTCCATTGTTAAGACTTTTATACAAATATTTAATGAGGAGGGCACGTAACATTGTTTCTGAAAATGAAACTAACGCAATGACATTCAAGTTGACAAGGTTGAATGAAGCAAATGATAATGACCAATTGTATTTGAGCAGTGTTGGCCCATAGAAATCCTTCACTTTTTGAACAGTGCTACGGGACCCTTAATATCCTCACGAACAGGTTGATGGGATTTGGGTTTAACCCGTCATCCAATTATCTGCTGTTTATTGCTTTTCTATATTAAGAGCAGGATTAGCCCACTTTACAGCTTTTGTGGCTATTCTGCGGTTCAGTTAAACAAGTGGATACAGCAGCTTCATCATTTTGAACAATTTCAGAGTATTCATATTCTGTTTAAAGAATGAATTAAGTACACAGTTACTAGCAGGGGAAAACTTTACCCAAATATTTAGCAATGTGTGTAAAACAGTTTTCTCAGGTAATGTTTAACTGAACAATAATTGATGACAGGAAACTAATCCATAACCATATTAATTGTGAAGTATTGAATGTTTTTTATTAAATAGTTTTTGACTATTTAATAAAAAAATAGTACCACTGTACTTTGGAGCTAAAATCACAGACCAACATAATTTTTATTTATGTTTAGGAAGAAGATCATATTTGTATAAAGATTTGTTGAGCGCTATTGCAAAGTATTACTTGAGAATCGCTAGTAAAATTAAATCAAGCTGGTTATCAGATTGTCTCTTGAACAAAATCCCCAATTCCTGATTCAAATTTATTTAGAATTAATTGCTGCCCAAAAGCATTTCTCCAATTAAAATTGAATACTATCAACAACCATGTTCTCATTAACTAGCTTTAACAGTAATTATCTGCATAAGCAGCTCAGTCAAACAAGAAGTGCAGTGTTTTTCTCCATTTCAGAAAGTCCCATATTTTAGTTGCAGCTCTGCCCAACTCTTGAACGTGCTTGTCCCAGTTGGCTGGTTTTGAGGCCTTGAGTCCTGTAGTAACAAACCTGGAAACTAAGCATTCCTCATGAACAAGAAAACAATGGCATTGCTTTGGTTACCTGCCTGGAAGTGGACCGTCTCTTGAGTTTATCAAGAAAAATAGGAATACAAGTAGGCTGTTCATCTGTGAAGCCTGTGGCATGATTCCTTCTTGACTAAGGCTGCTTTTTTTCACTTTGTCTCCAATCCTATCTTACACCAAATGTTACCGAAACCCTAATCTTTGTTACCTCCCACCTACAGTTTCCAAACACTCCTTCTTTTCCATAATTCCTACACTTCAGCTAATCTAAACCTCTGCCCCAGCAACTTCACTCAGACCAAACTCTGCATGTCCATTTGCCATAGTATTCCCCAGGCTTTACCATTTCCCTCTTTTCTGACAGTCTGCAGTAAATGTCATTGACATGATAAGCTACATCACATGCAAGAATTATTGTTTGGAATCTTCAGCTTTGTTTTAATTATCAATGATATTAATTAATAATAGTACAGTAAAAGCCTGTTTATCCATGAAGCGATCTACCATTACTTCCATATAACTGGCACCTCAAAAAAAAGGTCCCCATTCGATTAACCGGATCTTATCCGGCACAATCGCGGTGGCGCATTTAATGAGTCAATTGTTGCACTAGAGTACAGTACGATTAGTTCTGAATGCTGAATGTTTAAAAAAAGTTAATTTTTTTTGTGTTGGGTTTTCGGCAGCTGGCCGCCCGAATATCTGGCACGCTATTTAACCGGAATCGGCCAGATCCCGAGGGTGCTGGATAAACAGGCTTTTACTGTATTATTAATATTTATATTCAATTTGTGTGCAAATTGGCATTTGTATTCGCCTGCAGAATAGTCACTGCACTTTTCAGTGAGGCATTTTGAGTAGTCATCCTAGCATCAAAAGCTCTATATCAAATGCAAGTATTATTGTAAACCAAATTATATTATTTTTTTAAAAAAAACGAAGTCATTTGCTTCATATTATGAAAGAACATGACGCAGAATTTTTTTTAAATTCAGCTGCAAAAGTTATGTTGAATGTATATGTGATCAGATAGAATTGCTTTTTAACCATATTTAAAACACAACTACAGTACATTTTTAATAGTAGTAGTTCAGCTTGCTTGATAGCCTTCAAAATGGAGCCTGATTTTACTGGTCCAGGATGTTGGGTAGCAGCCCAGTGAATCCAATCTTTCTGCAGTCCCCTGTGATCTTATTAACTGTAGAAAACCTTATATATTATCTTAGTTCTTGAAAAAGCACACTACAGCAAGATAGAGTGTGGGAATGCTAGGAAACCGAAATATTGAAATACTGCAAGGAATAGAGAATGTTTAAGTTTCTTCTCACATCTTCCAAACATTGGTTCCTCGTTGTCTGCTGATGAATGATTCATATTAACCTGCTAGCTGGAAGGTGAACAAGTCCCGGCAGCCAGCAGTAATCAGCTTGAGGTGGCAATGAACACCGTAAGAAATAAAAGGAAATGTTTTGTAAGGGTTTGATACAAGTTTGAGGTTCACACAGTTGGTCCCAGTTGTTGCAAAAGTATAAAACATTACACCCATGTAAGCATTTTCTTTGTATGTTATGTCGCTTCTTTATATCCAGGTTCATTGTTTACGTGCTCCAGAGGCTGGCAAAGGGCGGAGGAAGAATAGGAGGTAGCACTTGGTTTAATCTGATCTATATTAGGCCAGTTTATCATTTTTACTTAGTTTACATGTCATTTGTTATAGAAAGCCAGCAAGGGAAAAAGCCACAAAATCTGAGCGAGAATCCAGTCCTGTAATAAATATTACAGCTGGTTTATGTTCAACAGTTTGTCTTAAATATTAATTTCCATCCATACAGTGTCCATTGAACTGGCAAAACAAATGGGAAGGACCTGAAGACCCAATGCAGTACCTCAGAGGACTCATAGCTCGTGCACTCGCCATACAGGTAATATTAATATATTATTTAGTGCCACTTATTGATGTATTAAGTAAATTTGCTATCCCAAATAGTAAACAACAATCTGTTTAGGTTAAATAAATGTTTTGGCATTTGTATATTATGTTATTTCTTTATATCCAGATTCATTGTTTATATACTCCTGAGGCTGGCAAAGGGTGGAAGACAAAACTGTTTGAAGGTAGCAGTTCAGGAAATATCAGAGATATGGCCAAGTGAATTGTGTTATTTTGTTAGGATATTAGAAAGTTAATTTTTCAAGAATGAATGCACTTTGTGGAGTTTTGGAGTCTGAGAAATCATGTTAGAATTTCCATTGAGCTGTTAGAAATCCAGTCTGGAAATCAATTGCGTTCAGAGCAGAGTTCCTACGGGTTGGAATCCCATTAGAAATGTCTACATTAGACCTCAATATGTCTAGTACTTCTAGGTTTAAGAGTCAATAACACTGCACTTGGTACTCTGCATGGAATTTATGGAGTAAACATTTCTATACATTGACTGTGAATATTTAAATCTATTATGGAAAGGTATATATATTTTGTTTTGCAGTTTGTCTCTCAGTTTGTGTTTGCCACTAAGACAAATTGTTTGGTTGCTGGCAGGTCCAGTGAGATTTAGGTCTCTTGAGTTGACTAGTTCTGTACATTTTCAGTTCACACAGACGCTGAACTAAATATTAATATTACAACACAGCCAAAATGTGCTCAAATATCACCATTGTGCTCTAATGTTTATGGAATTGTGTAAGTGGCAGCCAATCACCTCTGTTAACAGGCCTTTAATGTGCCTGCCTTGCTTAAATAAAAATCTTTCATCCAATCATAATGCATGCTACCGTTTAAAGAAAAGAATGAAAGATTAATTATCTGAGGTGATAAATAATGATAGTCTTGTGCAAACCATAACTTACAACATTGTCACATATCGGTTGGTTAGATCAATCGAAGTATGCTTGCATCTATAAAATCTATACTTAATCAACATAAGAAAGGTTAAAGGCCTGACCGTCAATGATGATGGAATGGCTGGGTGGGGGACATTTAGCTGGCTAGTGACCCCCGAGTGTAGGGCGCAAACAGGTTTGTAAAGAGGGCTTTAAAGGGAAGGATGAGGATCTTGAACTTAATCCACTGGGATTCAGTGAAGCCGGGAGTGGATGTCTGACGGAACTTCATGAGGGAGAGGACACAAGCTGCAGAGTTCTGAATAGACTACAGTTTGTGAAGGGAAGAGTTGGGAATTCTAGCGAGCAGGGAATATAGTGAAGCCTGGACGTAATCAAAACATGGATGAGGGTCGTTAAATGTTGAAGAAAGAGTCACTCTTTCTTGTGGGGGAAGAGAAAACAGTTGACATTAAGAAAAATGTGAGAAGAGAGAAAGGCTGAAACTATATTACGTGGCTTCTGATGGAAAATATTTAGTTAATACAGTGTATTGGAGTTTGATAATGACCAGTTATTTGTGCTGTTTTTGTATCCTTAATGAAGTTGGTTCCAATTAGTGTAGATATTGAATTTTCTGCTACAATTTCTGAGATTAACAATTTTAACAGTTGATCAACTGCATTTTCTGCTGTTCATTGATCATTAAAATCCAATTTAACTTTACTCTGTAAATTCCAACCTTATGGTCTGTGTTTTATTTGGAGATGACCCAAACTCCGTACTCACATCTCACCAGTTCTGACCAGGCTCTGCTGGCTCCCCATCACTGAACAGATCGCCTTCAAGATCCTAACAATTGAGTTTAATCCCTTCACTCTGGTACCACCCTAACTTTCCAACCATCTCATTCCCCAATCCACCAACCAGTGCCTCTGCTTAACTGGCACCGGCCTCCTGCTCATTCCTTGCATCCTCCGCCCACTATCAGAGGTTGTGCTTTCAGCCACTACGCCCCAAACTCTGACACACTCTCCCTCAATCCCTCCACCTTGCCCCCTCTCTCCCCTTTTTCAAGTCCTGCCTGAAAACCTTCCTCTTGGACAATGTTTATGGAAGTTATTGTTGTTGCTCATTTCTGACACCATCAACCTTTCCCTCTCCTCAGGCACCGTCCCTACCTCCCTTAAAACAGCCACCATCACCCCTATCCTGAAGAAACCCTCCCTTGATGTGTCGCAACCATCAAGCTACCGACCCATCTCCAACCTCCCGTTTTTATCCAAGGTCCTTGAAAGAGTGGTTGCCTCCCAGCTCCGCTCTTTCCCTTCAACTCACTCACTTTTTGAACCCCTCCAATCAGGTTTCCGCCCAATTCACAGCACAGAAACTGCCCTGGTTAAGGTTACAAATGACATCCTAACCGCCTGTGACCAGGGCTCCCTCTGCCTCCTCGTCCTCCTTGACCTGTCTGCTGCGTTCGACACAGTCGATCACACCATCCTCCTCCAACGTCTTTCCTCCCACCTCAACCTTCAAGGCACAGTCCTTGACTGGTTCCATTCCTACCTGACCCACCGTTTACACTTTGTTTCTTCCAACGGTTTTTCCTCAAACCCCCGCACAGTAACTCACGGCGTCCCTCAGGGCTCTGTCCTAGGCCCTCTCCTTTTCACCCTTTACACGCTCCCTCTGGGCGATGTCATCCGCAAACATGGGGTAAATTTCCACATGTATGCGGACGACACCCAGTTGTACCTTTCTGCCTCATCCCTCAACCCCCAGACGATCGATGTTCTGACAGCATGTCTGTCCGACATTGAGTCCTGGACGAGGGACAACTTCCTGCAATTGAACGTGAGCAAGACCGAGGCCCTCCTGATTGGCTCAAGCCAGCGCCTCCGCACATCAGGCGCTGCCAGCCTCAACATCCAAGGCTGCACTCTCTACCTCACAAAGCCAATCAGGAACCTCGGCATCATGTTCGATCAAAAACTTTCCTTCCTTCCCCACATCCGTGCCTTGACCGACACCGCTTATTTCCACCTGCGCAACATTGTCAGACTCCGCAACTATCTTACACCCCGCTCTGCCGAAACACTCGTACACGCATACATCACCTCGAGGCTGGACTACGGTAACTCTCTCCTCGTCAGCCTCCCCAGTTCCTCCATTCACAGGCTGCAGGTCATCCAAAACTCTGCAGCCGTGTATTATCCCGCACCCGCCTCCGCGACCATATAACCCCCACCCTCGCCCGTCTCCATTGGCTCCCCATTCTCCAGACGATCGAGTTCAAGATCCTCGTCCTCACCTTCAAGGCCTTACACGGCCTTGCCCCTCCCTATTTAACCAATCTACTTTCCCCCTACAAGCCCACCCGGAGACTCCGTTCAACAGGACTTGGCCTGCTCCAAGCCCCCCGCCCGAACCGCCCCACCATCGGAGGCCGAGCCTTCAGTTTCTCCGCTCCCACCCTATGGAATACCATCCCCCAATCCCTCCATCTCGTTTCTTCCCTTTCCTCTTTCAAGGCCGGTTTGAAGACTTTCCTCTTCGACCATGCCTTTTGTTCCACCCCGAATTTTTCAACCTCCCCTTCGTGTCTCACCCCTTCCCAAACACTCCCCTCCCAGCTCGGGTCACACGCCTCCTGTGCAGCGCCTTGGGACATCCTCCCGATGTGAAAGGCGCTCTACAAATGTAATTTGTTGTTTTGTTGTTGTTGTTGAGATAACATACATGAAGCTTATCTTCGAAGAACCAGACATGTCAGTTTGGAAAGAACACACAGTTCCTTTTAAGAGTAAAACATTTGTTTTACCATATTCATAAATTAATGTTTCTTTGAGGCTAAGCTAGCAGATGAACATGCCAGTTTCACTTATCTCTACTATGGTCAGACAGCAGTAGACTTCTTCAAATGGCACATCCCACTGGCATAGGGTATTTTTTGATGTGTTCATAGCCTGTAAGGAGTTCAGGATCTGTGCAGTGCACTTGAATATACCTCAACAATGCTGTCTGATCAAGATACTGCCACTGAAAACATGCTATTTCACCCAAGGTGGCACTTTATTTTTGCAAGCACTCCTACCTTCAGGATGCAATTGATGGTTGGAATGACCCTTTTGTGGTTGACTACTGCATCAATCAGCTCAGCATTATTGGGTTCCATCACTTTACTACATATTCGCCCACAAATATACAGTCGACTTTCCTGCCTTTTTTCCCCCTGCCTCGACCCCTCCCCTTTTGCTTCTTTACCCCCTTTTGCCTCTAGTCCCACTTCCGTGACTGATTGTGGGACACTGCTGTGCGCAATTTGGCTGCCATGTTTCGCCCACTAATACAGTTACTTTTCCTACTATGCTTTATCCTGCCCTGATCCTTCCCACCCTGCTCTTGTCCTACCTGACTGTACAGCGCCTTGGGATGTCCTCTCGACGTGAAAGGCGCTATATAAATGTAAGTTTTGTTTGTTTGTTTGTTATTGGACCATGCTATTGAGTAGATAGATAAATAGGACTGAATTAATTGCTCTTTCATAGTAACATCATAGCTCAATGAATTTCCTAATTTCAAATTGGATTTTTCATTAGGATTTGATTTATTACAGACAAAGGGAAGTTATGAAAATGGTTATATTACCTCTGGTACTACATTTGCTTGATTTAAATTTGACAATCTTGTACACAATGTGGAGAGAAGAGAATAACATATGGTGCACCATGTAGCTACTAACCGATTATAGCTGCAGAGAAATCCTCTTAGATTAAAATGTTAACTTGAAATTACTTAGCAGTTCTGTCTCCTGTGAGATACTTTTGTCTACTGTCATTTTATTCCTAGCAGATGGTCAGTTCTATTTATCTTCTATTTATTGAATGTGGTTCTCAGGAGATTGGGCTGAATGTAATATTTGCAATTATGTAAAAGTGGAATATTATTCTTACGAGCAAAATTAAACTGCCGCCAATCTTTTCTAAGAAAATATTCTAAACGTTTTTGTGCTGTTTTTGTGCTGGACTTGCACAAAATATCAGTAAATCATATTCTTTATGATGATTTAATATTAATAGATAGTCAGTTATTTTGCAAGTAATCGACAGTCCATGTACCTTACAAAATAATAATAATATTATTAATAGTAATATTATTATCTTACAGAATGTAAGAAAATGTGTGGATAATAGACTTGTCAACTATTAGCTCAAATTAACTATAATTTTGGATGTTTTGAAAAATTCTTAGAAAACAATCTCCACAAAATATATGTCATTAGATATAATTCTGATATAATATGCATTGTTTATGATTCTTCTATAATGCATTCATGAAACAAATTACGATCTGTAATTACTTCCTTGCTGGAAAATGATTTCTTTAAGAAACCCTACAGTAAAATACACAGTGTAAATTGAGGACATTTTATTTGTGTAGCTTCAGCATTTTCATAAACCACTTTTTAACCTTGTAGTTTTTTATGTGACACCCCCCCACCCCACCACACACACACACACCTACCTCACTGTCCTCCCTCATACCAACTCTGCACACCCCACCTCCATGCTCGGGTCCTAACCCCTGACTGTTCAAAGCCTTGAAACGTCTTCCCAACATAAAAGGCGCTCTACAAATGTAATCTGGTTGTTGTTGTTGACGACTGTTTTGCTACACGATGCATATGGGATGAAAAGTCCATGTGATGCATTTTCACTGGTTCACTGATTAGTCAAGAGGAAAGCAAACAGTTGACTGAAAAGGCATCCATTGATGACAAAGGTAAACCTTCTGTCTGTTCTTCAGATGGATTTTAATGATACAGTACCTGACACTATTTCAAGGACAGATAGAAAATGAAGTATTTAATAGGGAATAAAAGCACAGCTGCCAAATATTTAGTAGTTTCCTAAACCAAGACTCAAAGTCATCAAGACAGAAAAGAGAAGAGCCTGAACTTTATGCCACCTTCTCCTGAACTCATTTTGTTCAGTTTTGTGTGCCCTGCTTTACCATTACCCTGAAAATTAAATATCAGATCAAAATAATCAATAGTATTCTTGTACATTGAATCAAATCAGTGCTAATAATGAACACAGTGACACAATTCTGTCACATGGTTTATTGCCACATTGTTGGTATGTTGATGAGTTTATTTCATCTAGAGGAGTGGAAAGGGCATTTGCCTTCAGTCTACACAAGGAAATGTTGTGCTGGTTTCCAAATACTATTTTATTATTGTCCAGTAACCTCTTCTTCCCACCCCCCCTCCGCTCGCCAATCCATCCTCATCACTGCAAATTTGACTTGTTGTTCGCCTGCAAATACTACATTTTGCCATAACATTTTAGGAAGCTCTTTGAGACCATATGAAATGCAAGGATTACACTATCTTTGCCCTTCAGTAGAGAATGGATGAGTGAAGATTGGGGGAAAGGAAAATTACAATTAGAAACACGCAATGTATGACGCAGCAATTTGAAAACTGCAGTTTGAATTATTAATATGCAAGCTGTTCTCGTGAAATACTCCTTAAGGCAATTGATATAATTTTCAATGCAAATGAAGAACAGTTTTCAGTTTACCTGTAATCCTAATGAGCTGTGGCACTATTTTGATTGGTTTGTGTTACAAAATCACTGGTCCTTTGACATTAGCATCCAGCCCTATCGGATTGCGTAGCGTTTATACAGTAAAATGTCGAGGCAAATGTATTTCAGATTGAAGGCAAAGTTTTTGGTTATAGGCACTGCCTCAGATCGTGTGAAAAATGAGCTAATGCAGTACTGCAAATAATTAACTAGAAGCGCGATCAAAGTAGGACAACACTGCCACATTTAAAACACACACAGCCATGAAACCTAGAGTGGGAGGAACTGTCGTGTTTAAAATGTAAGGTGCTTTGTTGGGTTTGAACAATCCTTGCTGGAGTCAATATTTAGAGCACTTAAGCAAAATAAAACTTTGAAATAAAACAAACAATAAAGCACATGAATACTTTTGATTCAACTAAAAAGGAAATATTGGATCTTTTGCAATCAATTAAATTTTTTTCCAGTACAAAACATCTTTTAATTATTGTTCAAGAGAAATTGTTAATGCTGAGTTGATGAACTCCCTCAAGAGTACAAAGTATCTATTTGAGAATAATATTGAAGGATATTGATATAAGTACAGGCTGAAATGAACAATTAATCCACCGCTTGCGGTGATATCTGTGCTGCTGGTGCCTGGCACGGTCAATGTGAGGGGACGAATGCTCTCTGTGGAAGGAGGAATGGAGGTCAGGGTTGAATTGTAGAGATGAATAATTATTTTGAGGTTCAGGGAGTAACTGTACCATACAGTACTTTCCCCAGGAGATTGAGAAGGTGAGTGAAGGCAATGATGAATGCATTTTGTCCGACTGGGAGAAATGGTTTTAAATAGCCTTTCCACATTCCATACTTTTTTCTTATAGTCTTCCAAGAGATATAGATGAATGCCATTTATTTATCTCCATTTCATGAATTGAAGAATAAATCTTTAATTACAACTCTTTACTACTGTTTTGTGTAAATACCTCACTAAGCCAGACACATGTCACTGCTGGGACTGCAGAGTATGAAGTATGAAAGTACTATTTGTCAGATCATTTAACAAAAATATTTGCTGCGACAATTTTTCCGCAGGGCACTTTACAGTGTACCACTCCTGTTTCAATTACAATAAAAGTCACTGTGAAACTTTGAACATGTGTCAAATACACCAGATGACAGGAGTGTGTTTTACATCTTATCTAAAGGTGGTTCTGCTTTTAAAGGGCTATGTTGTACCCGACTAATTTCAATTACAGCCAAAGGAAAGAAGCGAATGTTTTCATTTAGAAATTTACATTGTATTAGATATGAGGGGGAACAGAAATAACAAGTGCAAATTGCAATTCCTTTATATAATTATTCTTCAACATATGGGGAAATGGTGTTTGCTTAATACGGAATTTAGGCAAGGAAACGAGGCAGAAGAACTCTTAATCAAGCATGGTCAAGTTACATTTGTTCATCCAGGGGCACAAACCATGCTGTCTTGAAATTCTTGGAGTCATGAGCATTTGTTTGAGGGATGGCTATGTGCAAATTTGCAAGAGCAGCAATGACGTATTCTAGTGGAGGCATATATACAGCACTAAGAATGATGAAAGCATTGTAGAACAAGCCTAGCGTGATTGGGCATAAGGAATCAACATGGGGTAAAGAAAATGTGATTGAGTAAGATGATGGTTTCATCCAATTCAAATCGAACTACAATAACAGCTTGCACTTATATAATGCCCTCCACGCAGGGTAGCTTCTCAGAGTACTTAACAGTGGCGAAGCCTGAATCCGAGCCGGGGGTTTGGGGGGAGTTGGCCAGAAGCACCAAATAATATGCATTATATACAATATATTATGTGAAATTATATATATTGTGTACAATAGAACTGTGTAATATGCAATACTATGTATAATATTAGATTGTTTTGTAATTGGGAGACTCGAAAACAAAGCCAAATTATTGACAGTCATACCAGTGAAGCCCTTAAGTTAATGGACGTCATCTAGCGACTACACATTTAAGCCACTTCCATTTGTTGAGTGTATAAATCAATCAGTGGAACCGAAGCTGCTTAAATGGTGAGGCATTGATCAGAGCACAATAACATTTATTGTGAAAGGTTCTCCAAACAAAAAGGATATCATTAATATATTTCATTAATATATGTTGTGGACTGCCTGAACACAAGAAAGCATCAAAGAGTTTGTTCTTGACATTCACATACTTGTACTTTCTGTGGGGGTCACTGAACAGCGATCAGGAACACTGGCTCGCTTTATTTTCCCACACCCTAATCCGTAGACACTGAGGATGAATTTAGCAATAAAGCTAAAAATGTAAAGGTTTCATATTAAACACCGCCTCTTCAAAAGGTTGTTATTTCAAAAGGCAATGCTAAAATTATACCAGTTGTGTATGTTTCAATAAAGCTTTGATTTTTATGTACAGAACTGTCTGGTTTGCATGTCCAATAAATTCCTGATTGCAGTCCTATTTTTACACCTGGAAAAGCCATTGTACAGTTTATCAAGAGTCCTGAAACGAAGTATTAATGAACATGACAGATACAATAGTAAGGGGTGCACCCACTGTACCTCAATAATTACCAGGCATAGGCACTAAAGGCAATCGGGAACCAACTAAACTCTGAAAAGTGCAGCTCTGCCTATTATTAATCCGTACGTTGCATAGCTGGAGTTGGACAGTTTCAACTTAGCTTTCAGCCTGTCTAAAATATACCCTCACCCTCAGCAATTTCATTGAATCTGCTTCAGTATCTTGCTGTACCTGTCAGCAGAGCAGTCCAGTATGCACTTGTTAGTGCAAGAATTCTTATCTACAGGAGATAATTATTTTATAATGTTTCCCTCCCCCGCCCCCATTAATAGTATCTAGGATGAACACTGAAACTAAGCTACTCCCCCAGATCATATTTCTCCTTTAACTAAAGGGGTATGGAAATTAGCTGCCAGAGTTCAGCACCACAATCACAGAATTGAAAGGTAGACGCCTTAAGGCAAACTTGGCTTTCATGCTTCAAATGGAAATGCCTGGACAAGAATAAAAGCAGGAGTCTTGTGAATATCAAATTAGCATGGACTGAAAGTTATAATATTAAATAGATGAGAGGGCTTACAATCTTATTTTCAGCATTGTAACATCACCTACTTTTTCTTTGAGGAGAAAAGAGTGGGCAGTGTTGAGATGTTAAAAATAGGATCAAAATAAATTCATTTTTTTGCAAGTACTGTAATAATAATCCTCCATATGATATATGTCCATAATTGCTATATATTTTCTCTTAACTCCTCTAATCATTTTTTAGTTGTGTCCTGTTTGGTTTTGTACCATTTTCCCAATAAGCTTTGTAACTCTTCCATTTTTTTGTCTTAATCTTCATTTTACTTGTCCTGGGAATGTGGAGAGTGTGTAGAGAAATTCCGTTTATGTTAATGTTCTGCATGAGGCTTGGTAATTTCAAACCTGAACGCAAAATACTGCAGATGCTAGAAGTCTGAAACAAAAACCGAAGTCCCTGGGAACACTCAGCAGGTCGGGCAGCATCTATGGAGAAAGGAAAGTGAGTCAACGTTTCAGGTCCACGACCCTTTGTCAGAACTGGGGCATGTTGGAAGGGAGAGGTTTTTAAGGATTAAGAGAGGGGAGAAGCAGGGCAAGGAAGTCAAAGGAGAAGATTTGGTAGAGGATAGGCGCTGATGGGTTAAAGAGGTATAAAGAGGTGCACAAAGAAGGGGGTGGTTGTAACAAAGCTGGAGAGAAGAGGTATTAATAATGTAAGACCATAGAGAGGGGAAATTGCAACAGAACAGGCAGACCAGAGAGAGAAAAGGTATGTCTGGGACCCAGATAATGTGGTAATGATCACAGAGCAGGGGGAGGGGGAAGGTGATCTGTTATGATATTAAATTTTTGAAATTAATATTGCGACCTACTATCCTAGTAGGTAGATAAGGTGTTCTTCCTCGAGCTTGCACTCTGTCCTTTTCAGAAGCCAATTTCAAACCTGTGTCCTTTAGTTCTGGTCTGATTGTCTAATGCTACTTACGACTACTTTGTCTATGCTTTAACAACCTCCTTTTACCACAGCAACCCCCAAATCTGGATCTTCCACTTGTCGATGGCATGCATGCAATTGTGTCTGATTTGGATACTGTTAAGCAATGTCAGACATCCAACTAAACAAAAACAATTATCGCAGACGTTTGTGGTCTAATATCATTCTATACCTTTTCCAATAGCTCAGTGTCCTTTCAAAATACTGTGTCCAAACTGCACACTATTTATTCTTCTGAAGTCCAGTCATCCCAGGCTCCTGCTGCGAGTGAGATATAAAGCAGTATTTAATGGTCGTGACAGCGGCTATCAAGACATCCTTTCAGACGATTCTCTTAAGAATTTAATAGGACATGTAAATTATTTTATTTTAAAATCACTGAGATACTTGATGGATAACTGCAAAATGCAGGTTATTCAGAGGAAATCTGATAACTGCCAAATGATAAATTCTTTAGTTATGCTATTCAAATATGATTGTAACAGTACTTATCCAGGTAGATTAAAAAACTGTACTTTTACAGTGCAGAAGAGGTAGAGGTCATATTGTCTGCCTGCCGCGGTTCTTTAGAAAGTGAGTGACGACTATCTTAACAAACCCCCTAACAGGGGATTCAATTCAGTGGCTTGTATCTGCCCAAAATAGAACATGCTGCAGTACTGAGTCACAGATGTATGATGAGGTTTTAGCTCCCTGACACCATATGAAGAAAAAGGTCAAACAGTTAAAATTATTGTACGACTGAAGCATTGAATACTAGGTAACTGCTTAATTGAAGTAATAATTCTGCATTTTAATGTGGCCAAATCCTGATCTGAAGCTTCATACTGGCTCTGTGAATAAGTTGTCCCAATAGGTTCTGCTATGCGTTTAGAATTGAATTCTTCATCTCTAACGAGAGGATTTGCAGGGTAGCAAAGAGCTGCTAGATAGATAAGATGACAGTATTATTCAGTGGTTGAGAATGGAATTTATTAAAATGCAATACTGGGCTCAATGCAAATGTTGCTTTCAAGATCCAATCCAGCCTTAAGTATTCATAGGAAGGTAATCGATTTATTTTGTCATTTGATTTTTTTTATAGAAGATCGGATCTCAGCTTTCAGGAATAATGTGCAATTTTGTTATTATTGGTGACTCCTGGTCCATATATGACATATATGACATAGATCAGAATTGACTTTATCCCAGCAGGACAACTGAAGCATTCTGCTTGTATATCAGTAGATAATAGATAGTAATGCTTTTGACTTTTCAGGTGAAATATTTACTGAAGAGACCTCGAACATGTTTAGTGATGTTAATAGGAGATAATTGTATAATAATAATGTTATATTTGCTAGATAGATAAGATAATAATAATAATTGTATTTGCAATTGTGAGGGGGGAAGAAATATGACAGTGAATTACAGTATGTCAGAAATGCTACCTCAACTGTGGAAGATGTTGTAGGGATAGCAGACTACTTAAGTATGAAACTATGGAAGCATAGTTGATCCTGTTTGGACTAAATGGTGCTAATGTTTGACATCTGCCATGTTA
The DNA here is from genome assembly GCA_035084275.1 of Hydrolagus colliei. Taxonomy (NCBI): domain Eukaryota; kingdom Metazoa; phylum Chordata; class Chondrichthyes; order Chimaeriformes; family Chimaeridae; genus Hydrolagus; species Hydrolagus colliei. The sequence continues at coordinate 12,645,519 of CM068745.1, forward strand.
TCTGATATTGAAAATATATATATATATTCAAAACCATTGAAAAACATTTTTTAAAAATCCACGAACAATATTATTCTAGAGAAAAAGTAAATTGACTGTATACTTTATGACTTTTAAAAATTATTATTTATTATTATTTGTGTTAATGCTGAGGTGAATACAACAACAACAACTTTGATTTATATATCACCCTCCACGCCGGACGGCGTCTCAGAGCGCTTCACAATAGCGAATCCCGAGCCAGGGGCAGGGGTAGAAAGGTGACCAAAGGCGTGGTCGAAGAGAAAAGTCTTCAGCTGGGACCTGAAGCTGAGAAAAGATGGGGCAATGCGAAGGTAGTAAGGAAGGGAATTCCAGAGCCTCGGGGCATAGTGGCTGAAGGCCCGGCCGCCAAGGGTGGAGCGGAGGATTCGGGGACATGAAGGAGGCCAGACCCTGTGGAGCGAAGGCAACGGTAGTTGGTTTGAGGAGAGAGGAGGTCAGAGAGGTAGTTGGGTGCAGAGGAGTGGAGGGATTTGAAAACAAGGGTGAGGATCTTGAAGTCGATACTCAGCATATATACTCAGCGTTGTCTTTGCCAGTTGAGGTTAGTGTTAATTTTATCCCCTCAGAAATGTAACAGAATATCAGCCTCACATTGTTAATAGGTGCAAGCTGATTCATCAGCTCATTTTTTTGATGTTCTTTTATTTGAGAAATTTCTGGGGCTAAAAATAATAATCCCTTCAAAAAATAATAATAATAATAATTTGGTCACTCAATCCACAACTGTTTGTGGGCCACTGCTGTGTGTAATTAGCTGCTGTGTTTCGCTCACAAATATAAAGTTACTGCACTTTACAGTACAATATATTCTGTGAAGAGCTTAGAGACGTCTAAGGTCTAGAAGATATGATAAGGAGCTGTATCAAATGCAAGAATTATTATTATTAAAGTGCTTCACTGGATTTTACTCCAAAGCTTAGTTACTATTATTTTGTAGACAACTGTGACAGTCAAATAGTGCCATACAATCTATAATATATTTTGTTTCAATATTTAATTCATATGAAGTGATTTAAGTAGCTTACGTTTGTATTCTGATCAATATCCAGCATAGATGTTCAGTGCAATCTGCTCTAGAATACAAATTAAACTTTTAATTTTAAGTTGAGGGAAAATCAACAGTCTGTCTATTACAGCTTTTTCATAGAATCACAGAATGTCATAGCGCAGAAACAAGCAACTTGGCTCATAAAGTCAATCCAAGTGTGTGTCTGCACACAGGGACTAAGGTCTAATCCCTTTAGAGCATCTATCTAAATCCCTTTCAATCTTGTATCAACTGAGTTTTGTAATACGATATTAATTGGATGTTCGGACTCTAAAATAACTATTCTACACTTGTTTAAATTTCTGCTCCAGATTGTCGACTATGCATACATTTGTCTTCTCAAGATAAATAAATTGAAATTAAACAAAGTAAATTGAATTAAAACCTTCAGCCTATGATTTTCAAATGACTTTCAAAAAACTTGGAGCAGCTCACCACCAAAAATACTGTCAGTAAATGAGACTAAAACGATATGGACTTTGCATAGAATTTTTTTTGAATATTATTTGTGTTAATCCTGAATATTGGCCCAATAATTGCAACATGGCACTACAGTTGGAGATATTTTTTACAAAACGAGTGGCCAATCTGATCCAAATGTCCTTTATATTATAAAGTCATTGTATATTTCAACATGTTTTGGACTTAATTGAGTAATTAAAGCAGAAGTTTTTTATGATAAATTTATTTTTTCTACTGTAAACAGGAATGCAGACACACTTTTACAGTACAGGTGTCCCTGTATAACGAAGGTTCGGTCAACAAATTTTCACTATAATGAAGGTTTCTATTTCTACCACTTTTCCGCTTAACGAAGGCTGCGTTCGCTGTAACGAATGTTTACACACACTTTAAAACTCATGGGTAGCGTCTCTTCCCGCTGCCCCCACAACACATGCTCAGTCTTTAGCGTGTATTTATTAACATTTTAATATTTTAAAATTGGATATTTGTATTCCATCCCAACCGCGGGGATACGTTCCTGAAAACCCCCGCGGTTAGTAAAACTGCGGTCGGCAAATACAAGGCCTCATGGAAAACATGGGGTTAGGGGGAGTAAGTTGCTTGTTCTTTTACTAAACACAAAAAAACACAATAACCGAACAAAAACAATAAATGTTCAAATAACACAATCAAAAAGAATATAAAAAACAATAAATTCATGTTACTTACCTTAATCCTTAGAGAGAAGTGACATCGTGGCTGGTTGATTGCGACATTGCAACTGGTCCTCGCGCCAAACGCTAGCACGAAGCGACATCATGGCTGGTTGATGCAACTGGGTACTTGCGCCAAACGCTAGTGTTAGTGTTAAAACCTGAAAATGTTAGCGCTAGGAACCAAACTGATATTTTGTCCCATAAGAAATAATGGAAAACTATCTCTCGCTTAATGAATTTGCGCATAAAGAAGGGTTTTAAAGTCCCTAACCCCTTTGGTAAGCAGGGGACACCTGTGCTTCACACTGAAGTACTTTGAGACATTTCAAAGTAAGGCAATATATCACATGCAAAGATTATTAGTGTTGCTATTAAATGTATCTTAAGAAACAGTGATTTGTCAGACCTATAATTTATGTGCTTAAACACCCAAACAAATTTGACACTGGGTAAAAAATTACAATGAAATGAAACTGTATCCCATTTAATTGGTTTTAGTATCTACAGATATGTTTCTGAAGCTTTTTCAGACATTCATTATAATCTTGCAATTTTGAAGACAAATAACATAATGTTTAAAATTGGATTAAAATTTGAATAATTATTAGGTTTTCTCATAGTGTAATCTTCCAAATTCTACTTGCATTTAATATATTCCAACACAAATTAGCAAGAGTATACATCATTTCAGCAAACATTATGTGTGCATATTTAGAATTGAGCCCTTAGCAAACTAAACACAATGTAACATGTATCAGTTCATCCAAAATAGTCACTGTGGGGTCTAAATGCAGTACATGTATTCTAAAAGTATTCAAAACTATTGAATTCCACCTACAATTAGATGTTCTTCTTGCCAAGGCAAAGAAAATCTGCTTTGACCAACATGAAAAGAAAATAAGAGTTGGAACAAATAATAACAATTCTTGCATTTTGATATAGCGATTTTCACATCTTATCGAGGTCTCAAAGCGCTTCACAGAATATACTGTAAAGTGAATTAACTATATATTTGTGGGTGAAATGTGGCAGCCAATTGCACACAGCAGTGTCCCACAAACAGATTAGAATAGTGTTTTGTTTTGGACGGTTTATTATTAGGCATGTAGAGTAAGGAAATATCCTATTGGTGTGATGCACATCTGGTTAACAACACATGGAGTCCTGTAGCTCAATGATTAGAGCACTTGCCTTGCAAGCGAGAGACTTGGGTTCGATTCCAGGCAGTGCAAAACCTTGGGCAAGTTTACTTACTCCACATGCCTGTTAATAATCCCTCAAAAAACGATAATAACAAATTGGTCATATCAATTCCCGACTATTTGTGGGACACTGCTGTGCACAATTGGCTGCCGCGTTTCGCCCACAAAATATACAGTCAATACACTTTACAGTATATTCTGTGAAGCGCTTTGAAATGTCCAGAAGATGTGAAAAGCGCTATATCAAATGCAAAGATTATTATTATTATCAGGATAGAATATTTACAAATCTTACTGTGAATATCATTTACATATTTTGAACATGTTCAGCTTCTTAAATCTAACAAGCTGTTCATGTCCATCACATCATCCACTCTGATCTGCATAAACTCATCACAAGAAGAAAAATCTATAAAAAAAAGATTGGTTAGCAACTGTTTCCATATTGGATGGAACCATTGTATGAGATACAGGACCAAACCAGTGCAGAGAAACTTGTTGAAAGAATTGTACCTGTTGATTTAAAGAACAACAATAAAATTACATTTGTATTGAGCCTTTCATGTCGGGAGGACGTCCCAAGGCGCTGGCCAGTCAATGTTTCAGACCTGAGCTGGGTTGGGATCAAGGAGGGTGGAGGGAAAGGAGGGGATTTAGGGTGACTGATGGGACAGTCGAAGAGGAGGGTCTTGTGGGGGACTTGAAGGAATGTAGGAGTGGGCGAGGCGGAGTGACTGCAGGATGGAATTCCAGAGGTTAGGGCAGAGTGGCTGAAGGCTCGCCCATCGATTGTTCGTGGGACATGGAGTAGGCCGGAGCCCACTGAGTGAAAGGAGCGGGTAGGTTGGTAGGAAGTTAGGAGGTTGCAGAGGTAGAGTGGGGCGAGGCCATGAGGACTTGGAAGTTGAGGACCAGGATCTTGAATTGAATCCTCCGGGTAATGGGGAGCCAATGGATTCAAACAAGAATGGGAGAGATGGGTTCACAGAGCTTCAGTTTCAATGGCCTGAGGAGTGAGGTAGTGGCATAGTAGGGCCATGTTGCTGAGGTGAGGGAAGGCAGAGTTGGGTCATGGCTTGGATGTCGGGAAGGAAAGGTCGACATCTTAATTAAAGGCTCACTCATTACAGTGGTTTGCAATTTATCCCCATTCTTTGTGCTATCTTCAATAGTCATCTTGGTGTGCTAATCTGTAAAGCAAATGTGTTTGAAATGTTTGTAACTCAATATGCATTTAAAATTTTAAATAATTAAACCACTAAAGATAATAATCCTTGCAATTGATATAGTGCTTTTTCACATCTTCTAGACATCTGAAAGTGCTTCAGCAGTGTCCCACAAACAGACGTGAACTGAAATTACCAAATTTTTTTGAGGGATTATTATCAGGTGTATGGGAGTACGGAAACTTGCTCATGGTTTTGCACTACCTGGAATTGAACCCAGGTCTCTCGTTGCAGTGCTCTAACCACCGAGCGACAGGACTCCATGATGGTATAAAGATGGTTTAAATCAAAATGTTCTCTAATATGTAAGATCGATGGAGATGGATAAACTCTGGCTGTTATCTCTGACACTTTCTATTGATTGTTTCTCTTTACAGCACTGGGTTGAAAAAGCTGAAAGCCAGACACTGCTTTCAGATTGTCTTGACCTGTCTGAACTGTTCCATCCAGATACCTTTCTTAATGCTCTTCGTCAAGAAACCGCAAGGTAAGACACTAGCTCAGATTTTGTGCTTGGTGCAATGCCAATGGCTCTACTTGCATTTGAAGAGTATTCAATAGAGTATTTGTACATCCAAGCCTTTCTTCTGTCCTATCCATCCTGGAGCGTGGTTTGTCCAGTCACTGTGTTTATTACAGAACAGAAGCATTTTTATAACAACAAATTGCATTCATACAGTGCCTTTCACATTGGGATGATGTCCTAGTGTGCTGAATAAATTTAAGCAATTAAATATTTTGTGCATGTTTGCTATAAAATAGACATTATTTTAATTATCAGAATAGTAATCATTAAATTCCAAATGTATACTTACTCATTTTATTGTACAATCTTCACCTCTGGAAAACCAGGTTAAATATTGTAAGTAGAAGCCTGGTTCTTATCCACATGAATGTATGTATCCTTTAGCATATTTGCTGTATTAGAAATGTAATAATGACCTATTTCTTATCATGAAATACTGCAAAAAAGTGTATTTCTTTTTACAACAACAAATTTACTTTTGTAGAGCGCCATTCACATCAGGAGTATGTCTCAAGGCGCTGAATAGGGGTCAGGGGCCAAGCATGGCGTGCGGGGCTGGGTGGTGGTGCAGGGTTGGGATGAGGGAAGGCAGAGAGGTAAGATGGTGACTGAAGGCACGGTTGAAGAGGAGAATCTTCAGACGGGAATTGAAGGAGGCAAGGGAGGGAGCCAGGTGAAGGGACTTTGGGATGGTTCCAGAGAATGGGGGCAGAGAGGCTGAAAGCCCGGCCACTGATGGTACAGCAGGTCGGGAGAGAGACATGGAGCAAGGCCGGAGCCTGCCGAACGGTGGGAGCAGACAGATTGATAGGGAGTCAACAGGTCAGCAAGGTAGGAGGGTGCAAGGCCATGGAGGGCCTTGAAGGTGAGGACAAGAATCTTGAATTCGATCCTCTGAGGGATGAGGAGCTGGGGCAGTCGAGGGGGTGGGTGATGCGATCGCTGAGCCTGGTGAGGGAGAGGACACAAGCTGCAGAGTTTGGGATGATCTGCAGCTTGTGGAGGGATGAATTGGGGAGGCCAACAAGGAGAGAGTTGCCGCAGCTTTGAGGTGACAAACCAGTCAAGGACAGAACCTTGAAGATTGAAGTGAGAAGAGAGGCGGTGGAGGAGGATTGAGGGTTCCATGGTGTCAAAGGCGGCAGAGGGGTCGAGGAGGCTGAGGGAGCCATGGTCACAGATGGACAGGATGTCATTTTTGACCTTGATCAGAGCAGTTTCCGTGCTGTGAACAGCACTGAAATTCGATTGGAAGGTCTCATGGAGGGAGTGAGAGGAGAGGAAAGACCAAAGCTGTGAAGCAATGACTCTTTCAATGACCTTAGAAAGAAAAGGGAGAAAACTAAAAAATGTACATTTTTAATTGCATTGAAAATAAAAAAGAAATGGGATGCGAGAGGTGGGCTAGTAATTGGAGAGCAGGGATGCATCCAGAGAAGGATGGGACTTATCGTGGCTATTTTGAGGGGGATGGGAATGGTACCAGATGATAGGGAGATTGTGATGGTGTCGGAGAGTAGTGGGGTAAGGAGGTGGAGCTGGGAGCTAAGGAGAGGGGTGGGGATGTGGTCAAAGGAGCAGATGGTGGGCTTCATAAACGATATGGTGGTGATGACAGAGGAGGGGGGACAGATCCGAATGTGTGAAAGGAGGAATGGATAGAGGTCGGAGTGTGGGAGGAGATGGGGAAGGAGCAGCAGTTGGGAGGGAAGGGGCAATACTATTAGGAAATACTGCAAATTAGATTCTGCATTAAGGCTGTGGGCTGAACATTCCATTGAACAAATGTGTTAGGAAATCCCATTAGTGGTGATATTGCCAAAGGCGAAACGCATAACACTGAACAGAATTTTTCCCCTTGAATGTATTGCATCGCAGTGTCACATAATATTGCTTTACAGACCGTGATAACATAGTTAGCTGGGGAGAATTTCAAGGTGTTGTTTGGGAAAGTTGGAAGGTTGAGAGGGTGAAATAATTTGAAATAATCTTTTATAGAGTGTTGGAGTGCTCAATAGACAACCTGAAATTTGTTGCTTCTTGGAAGGGCCAGCTACAAGATGCGAAGCTACAAGTCAAGGTAGGAACAAATTATTCATCTGGTATTAAAAACTCAATTAAAAGGTTCGAACAGAGAGTCATTGCACATACCATGGTGATTTTGGATCATCCTGCGTTTAAGATTCCGTGTACCAAGGACCTAAAGATCATTGTACTACTACTGATAGAGTTATGCTATGCTGTCTACTTTTATACCATCTTATGAGCAATAATGTTGCATTCTAGATTTCAGACATTAATATGTAGCACACACATCTCTGGGTCACAAAGTTGTTGTATTTAGCTTGCAGTCCAGTGCAGTACTGGTGGAGTGCTATACCTTTGGAGGAACCAAGAACCTAACTGACCATTCTCCATGTTGATATTAAAGATCTCAAGACACTATTTGAAAAGTGAGGGAATTCCCCTGAATACAGTACACCGGGCCTGCAATCCTTTAGATAAAATCGATCGTTCACCTGTGCAATTTTCTATGCATAAGAAGCCTCACCCATTTACCTACAAATGCAATCACTACATTTAGCCGTACTTATGTCAAGTAGCTTTGAGAATTTTCAATGTGATAGGTACAATAAAAATGTAAATTCCCTTGTTCCCAACCTACTTCCCACCATCAAGCATGAAGAACGGTTCTTATTTTATCACAAAGCTATTACTTGGATAACTTTTTGTTGTTTTCAGAACAATAATAAATCATTCTGAAACACTATCAGTTAGGAGGGTTATTTTCATGACAAAACGATTTCCTGAACACATTTACATGAAGACACACAATGAAATATTTATGACTGGCACTGTTACATAAAGACTGAATACAATACCGCTGGACAGCAAAAATGTTGTTTCACTTTTCATTGCCTGTGTTTTTCCCCATATAATGAATACCATTCCAAAGCAGTGTGGCAGCTAAGGACCAAGGAAAACAGGAACCAGATGCACTCAAAAACAAAGACTTAATAGAACTAATTATCAAATATTCAGTCAAATAATAAACTAAAATGAATTTAAATGAGAATTGGCAGCCGAATTTCGTGGCATAAGAAGCACTGAGACAGTGGATAATTTCAATCTCTTGTAGTTAATGGCCTCAAAAAGTTGATTCATTTCATTTTTAAAAAACAAATTAAAAAATTTAGTTTGGATAGTATGAATAGAGTAGCATGGGTGAAATTATTATTTAAAAAAATTAAATATATTTGGATGTTAAAAAATTAAATGATTCTGTTCACCTTGAATTGAATGTTCATTTAATGTGATTTTAGTTGACCAATGTGTCTCTGTGTCTTTCCAACTCAGCTTTTTAACAGTTTGTCATGTTTGTGTGCTGCATTCTTGCTGTTGATTCAAGTATAATTTTTTATAAACCCAAGAGATTAAAAAATCTTGCATTTTTATAACATCTTACCAAGTTGAAACATCTTAAAGCTCTTTAAAGTAGTAACTATCAAATCTGGTAACTATTTTTCTAAGTCATTTTTTACTCAGCAAGCTTCCACTAATAGCCACAAGGTGAATGACCAATTGATCTGAGGGATTCTTGGCTAGGACATCAGGAGAAAACACCTTCTTTTTAAATAGTTAGTGCCGTGAGATGGAAAGCTGGCAATGGAAAGGTGAGACCTTGCTGACATGTGTCTGAGCTGCATTCAATTCCAAACATTATAGGGATGAAATGATAGAGAAGATATCGATGTGCCTGATGCTCAGGGATTGTCATCCCAAGCTGTTTCCTAGTTCCATTGTTAGGGCAAGGAGTTTGTCGACACTCGTAACCGAGGGATGTTGCGACCCCCCCAAGATGAGCAACAGAGTGTGGAAACAGCATTTACAGAGTAGGCGCCTGAGCAAGGTGAGAGATAGGAGGGCTACAACGGAGATGCCCGAATGTACACTCAACAATCAGACTTTAGAAAGGTTTTGAAAGCGGACGGGGTTGGTGCATGGCAGTGGAATTTTGCCAGTATCGGTTTCCATACTATCAATAGCGGTTAAGGAAGGATATTGTAGGAATCAATAATTTGAGTAGTGTGTGTTTAGGCTCATTGCAGAGAGTGAGACAATGATTCCTTGCACACTCATACAAAGAGTCAACTTGTTTTATAATCTATCGGTTGAAGGAGTCTGTTCGGTACCCTAGTTTATTTTTTTCATCCACTATCAGTTTTGAGACAATTTAAACGTCTAATCATCTGTCAGAACCTGGGAAGAAATGAATCAGAAATTCACTTGCCTTAAATTTAGCCATTGAATAATTCATTCGTGAAATTATGTTAAAATATGACGAGGGCATTTACAGGCAAACCAACCATTTCCTTCAATTTGATTATTGTGATAAATAAGATTTGTTTATTACAATGGGATTAATTCAGGGTTATTCAAAATGCTCTATCAAAGCAACTACTTTTGACAAGGTATAAAATGTAGTTTTAAAAGGCACTAGAAATCTAAACAGAATGTTTATGTGTGGAGAGGAGAAACCAACAAGATATATTCTCGCCTCATGAGATGACTTTCATATATTCAAATCAGATGAGCCAATGTCAACTTCAAACTGATATACAAAAACAACAACAAAATGACACTTGTATAGTGGCTTTCATATCAGGAGGACGTCCAAAGGCGCTGGATAGTCATTGTTTTTATATTTTGCTAAAATGTAAAATACTACAGATGCTGGAAATTTGAAAATCTGAAACACAAACAGAAATCACTGGGAACACTCAGCAAGTCAGGCAGCATCTATGGAGAATGGAAAAATGAGTCAACTATGTTCTGATGAAAGGTCATGGACCCCAAAACGTTGACTCACTTTTCCTTTCTCCATAGATGCTGCCTGACCTGCTTAGTGTTCCCAGCGATTTCTGATATACAGTACAGTACTTCGTTTTTCAGTTCATTATTTATGCCCTAGGCTCAAATAGAAAAAAAAAGTTCTACAATAACAACAAAACAAAATTACATTTTTAGAGCGCCTTTCACATCGGAAAATCAGGCACATATATTATTTGTTACAATAATAACAAAAGAGTGCCAGAATAAAGACAGAGAAATTATCTGTGCTTTAATGTATATTATCACCCTGCAATTCTACACACTTCAGACATTCACTAATCTTTCAAACATAAAACTAGAAGTAGGAACTGAGATTCAGCTCACCTGGAGGCACATTGTGTAGTGTAATGTAAATGGGGCTTTAATTTGAGCCACTGAGAGAATTAAATCTATCATACTGATCTCTAATCTATGAGTCTAAGTAAAGACCTTGGAGCCTCTCAGTGAACTTGTGTCATCGATATGTTGAGTAATTTACTTCTCTACAAATGTTTTTTCATCTGTATTCCACACCTTGTTCTCTTGAAACATTGCTATATTGTTCTCTGCCATGTAACATATATCCCTAAAGCATATATACCTTGGCAGAAAGAAGTTTTGTGAACGACTTGTTTGAACAAATTGTACTGTTAAAATAATTACTCATTGCAGTATAGTGGCATCCTTTTAAAACAATCAGTCGTTGATTAAAGGAAACACTTACTGGGCTGTTTTTAACAAACTCCTCTCACACAAACTGCATTACATTTAAACAACCCTAACTACAATATTTTCCAGAATGGTTTGATAGCAGAATGAGAGCAATTTCAACTTTTGTAATTCTATTAAATATTAGATTTCTGGTAAAAGTAAAACTGCTGTGAATCATCGCTTTATATTTCTATCCCTCTGTCATCTCTTTCATGCTCTTGCCCAAAAACAAATTGCCACAAAAGAAACCTATTTGAAATAGCGAGAATTACAGTTGAGGAATACCCAGCCAAAATGCAAACTTGACTGTTCCAGCCAAATAAATTGCTACTGAAGAAATGCACCCAACAACAATTTACATTACATTAATATAAACCTTATCCATTCAAAACTCTGATAGATTTCTGATGAATAGAGGAATTAAACAATATGGGGATAGGTCGGGTAAGTGGAATTAGGTTAGAAGATCAGCCATGATCTTATTAAATGGCGGAGCAGGCTCAAGGTGCTGAATGGCGTACTCCTGCTCCTATTTCTTATGCTCTTATGAGATGAGTCATAAGGAGAGTTTTCAAGGCTGGGGAGGAGAGGCAAAACAACAACAACAACAACAATTTACATTTATATAGCGCCTTTCACGTCGGGAGGACGTCCCAAGGCGCTAAACAAGAGGCGTGTGACCCGAGCTGGGAGGGGAGTGTTTGGGAAGGGGTGAAACACGAAGGGAGGTAAAAGAGTTCGGGGTGGAACAAAAGGCACGATCGAAGAGGAAAGTCTTCAAATCGGCCTTGAAAGAGGAAAGGGAAGAGGCGAAACGGAGGGATTGAGGGATGGCATTCCATAAGGTGGGAGCGGAGAAACTGAAGGCCCGGCCTCCGATGGTGGGGCGGTTCGGGCGGGGGGCTTGGAGCAGGCCAAGTCCTGTTGAACGGAGGGTCCGGGTGGGCTTGTAGGGGGAGAGTAGATCGGTTAGGTAGGATGGGGCAAGGCCGTGTAAGGCCTTGTAGGTGAGGACGAGGATCTTAAATTCGATCCTCTGGAGGATGGGGAGCCAGTGGAGACGGGCGAGGGTGGGGGTTATGTGGTCACGGAGGCGGGTGCGGGATAGTACACGGGCTGCAGAGTTTTGGATGGCCTGCAGCCTATGAATGGAGGAACTGGGGAGGCCGACTAGGAGAGAATTTCCGTAATCCAGCCGTGAGGTGATGTACGCGTGCACGAGTGTTTCGGCAGAGCGGGGGGTAAGATAATTGCGGAGCCTGGCAATATTGCGCAGATGGAAATAGGCGGTGCCGGTCAAGGCGCGGATGTGGGGGAGGAAGGAAAGTTTTTGATCGAACATGATGCCGAGGTTCCTGATTGGCTTTGTGAGGTGGAGAGTGCAGCCTTGGATGTTGAGGCTGGCAGCGCCCGATGTGCGGAGGCGCTGGCTTGAGCCAATCAGGAGGGCCTCGGTCTTATTCACGTTCAATTGCAAAAAGTTGTCACTCGTCCACGATTCGATGTCGGACAGACATGCTGTCAGATCATCGATCGTCTGGGGGTTGAGGGATGAGGCAGAAAGGTACAACTGGGTGTCATCCGCATACATGTGGAAATTTACCCCATGTCTGCGGATGACGTCGCCCAGGGGGAGCGTGTAAAGGGTGAAAAGGAGGGGACCGAGGACAGAGCCTTGAGGGACGCTGTGGGAAACTGTGCGGGGGTTTGAAGAAAAGCCATTGGAAGAAACAAAATGTAAATGATGGGTCAAATAAGAGTGGAACCATTCAAGGACTGTGCCTTGAAGGTTGAGGTGGGAGGAAAGACGTTGAAGGAGGATGGTGTGATCGACTGTGTCGAACGCAGCAGACAGGTCAAGGAGGACGAGGAGACAGAGGGAGCCCTGGTCACAGGCGGTTAGGATGTAATTTGTGACCTTGACCAGGGCAGTTTCTGTACTGTGGATAGGGCGGAAACCTGATTGGAGGGGTTCAAGAAGTGAGTGATTTGAAAGGAAAGAGCGGAGCTGGGAGGCAACCACTCTTTCAAGGACCTTGGATAGAAACGGGAGGTTGGAGATGGGTCGATAACTTGATGGTTGCGACGCATCAAGGGAGGGTTTCTTCAGGATAGGGGTGATGGTGGCTGTTTTAAGGGAGGTAGGGACGGTTCCTGAGGAGAGGGAAAGGTTAATGGTGTCAGAAATGAGCGGGGCTAACAAATGGAGCTGAGTGCGGAGGAGGGGGGTGGGGATGGGGTCCAATGAGCACGTGGTGGGTTTCATGGAGGTGATTGTTTTTGTGACTGAAAGCGGGTGGTGGGGTTGAAAGTGTGAAATGGGGGGTGAGTAGGGGTTGAGGTAGCTGATGAGGGCGCGGAGGTGGAGGAGTGGTGGGGGGAGGAAACCGCAGAGCGGATTTTCTCAATTTTGGACTCGAGGAAATCCAGCATCTCCTCACAACGAACGTTTGAGGAGAGGATCTGCGAGGTGAGGCGGGGGGGGCGGAGGAGCTGGTTGGTGGTGGCAAAGAGGAGGCAGTGGTTGTCCTTCGCTTCCAGGAGTATCCTGGAGTAGAAGGCTGATTTGGCGGTGGCTAGGGCGGAGCGGTAAAATTTGATGCGGTCCAGCCAGATTTGCCGGTGGACCGTGAGGTCCAACAACAAAGCAAACAGTTGGGGCAGAGAATCTGAAGGCTGTCGCACTAATAGTAGAGCAGAGTGGGTGGTGATGTGGAGCAGCAGAGTGTTTACAATACACACAGCACAATTGACATATATATAGTGCTGTATACGTGGTACCACGTAAACAACACAATTTATATTTACATAATGCCTTTCTGCGGAATACGCCCTTTATGGAAAAGGATGACAACAACAAAACAACAAATTACATTTTTATAGCGCCTTTCACGTCGGGAGGACGTCTCAAGGCCAAAACAAAGAAAAGCTTGGTAACCTCAATTCAACTTCATTATCTGCTTTGCTCATTAGATTATTCTTGTTTCATTTATCTTGGGCTTTTTGACACTTCCAAACCAGAAATTCCATTTGTCTTTGGTTAATTGACATCTCAAGCTCCAATTCTGGTTTCTTAGTTGTTAATAACATTTATTTTAATCAGAATGGACCAAGATGTATAGGTGCACCTGCCATAACATACTTTGGGGAGTTCTCCTTAGTTGAACAGTTCCCGGGCTACGAAAATCAAATCACTTTTGTGCATCATCTTCCAGAAATCTTTCCAAATTTTGTACATTTGACCAAAATGAACCCTTTGTATAGATTTTGAGCTGAGCCTTTTACCGCAGGATTTAAATGGAGTGACTTGCACAACGCATGCACTATTGATCCTGTTGACCTATCTACGTACCCTAGAGGTGATGGAACTAATGGCTAGAACCGTGACCTTTTAATTGAGATGTGTCGTCATCTTTAAGCCCTTATGCACCAGCAATCTAATTATTCAGCTGACATCTCAGATGACTTAGTCAGTTGAATCCCAGAGGGTGCACTATTGAGGTGCATGAAATAGAGTAATGTATTTGAAACGTTCTTGTACTCGAATGAGGTTTAAATGAGATCTCCCTGGAATTTAACTTGTCAAGCTCATTGTTGATGAGACTTAGTGATGAACTTGGAGGTTTAAGTACAAAATTCCTCATGAGAATACTTCATAAATCTGAGTTGCACAAGCAGAAACTCCTGGTAATCAGAAGTGCACTAAACCTAACCTATGACACCTTTATTCATATACAACTTATTTTCAGAGCAGAGTTCTCAGTAAAAACATGTTTTAGAAATCTAGCATTTTAGATCTCTATGTTGTTAGAGCGATCCTCACTGGACATGTATGTGGTTCATGTCATGGGCTGTTTTTCTGGAGTTGCCAATGCGACCGTCGAAGAGGAGAGTCTTGAGGCAAACAGTCTCTTGAGCCAAAAGGCGATAACAAAATTACACATTGACAATACTCTGTTATATGGAGACAGTTATAAACTGTTCAACATCCCAGAGGAAGATTGTCCAAGCAGTTGGGAATATAGAAACAGGAACATGCTATTTAAGTTTTTAAACCTGCTCCATCTGTTTATTAGATTTTGGCAGATTTTTTTATCCCATTTCCCTACCTTTTCAGTATACCCCTTCATACCTTCATTTGAGTGTTTACATGCATCAGGGTCCAATCCAACCTTACACTCCACTGCCAGATTTGGCTGGACCACACCAAACCCCATTATTCTGCACTTGCCTCAGCCATTAATAATAATAATTTTTATTATTATTACTCTCTTGGCCCCATCCCTACCCCTTTCATGAGCTCCCAGTTCCACTTCAAAATGTGATTACAGCGCATCCTAACAGACATGTAACAAACATCATCAATCTCTCTGCCCATCGGAAGTTGCCACCACTTCAAAAAGCTTCCTCAACTCATCCCTGTTCTCTAACTACCACCTCCCTTTCCTCTCCAAATTACTTCTTTTCCCTTTTCTTGCAATCAACAAGAACTTGCATTTATATATCACCTCTTACTCATGATAGAGTTCCCGAGCACTTACATCCCAGGCTGAACAACTCTAATCCAGATCCACTCTGTCCACAGTACCAACACCACCCTGGCCAAAATCACAAATTACATTCTTGCTTCCTCATCCTTGATACCTCTGCTGCTTTCAATACTGTCAACCATTTTATTATTCTCCACTGCCTTTCCTCTCACTCCATCTTCATATCTCTGACTTTCCCTGGTTTTATTCTTACCTATCCCAACACCTGCACTTCATATCCGCCAACAGTTTCCCCTACCGTACAGTGTGGTGATCCTCAGGGTTTTATCCTCAGTCATCTCTTTAACATTAACATGCTCCCATTCAATAGTGTAATCTGCAGCAATAGGGTTCGCTTCCACAAGTATGCAGATGACACCCACCTCTACCTCTCTGCCTCCACCCTTGATTCCAGGACCATTGCTGTTCTGACCTATTGCCTGTTGGACATCAAGGCTGGATGACAGCTAACTTTCTCCAGTTGAATGTCAACAAGACAGGCTTTACAGCTTGGCTCTCTCATTTCAGGTGCTGACAGCATCAATCTACATATTATGTATATACTAATATATTATACATAATATACCCATCGTCACCCATGTATCCATCAATGACCTGTTGGATGGCAGATCACAGGGGATGGACTTGGTGTATCTTTTCCAGTCTTTCTGATAGGATTGCAAACTTTTATGTGTAGATGACATTGTGCTGCTGGCAGATTCATCTGGGGACATTATACGCTGCACTTATCATTTTGATCACTGAGCCACCGGTTGGGATATAAATAGTAATAATAATAACCTTGCATTTGAAGTAGCACTTTTTCACGTTTTCTTGACATCTCAAAGCACTTCACAGAATATACTGTAAATAATAATAATCCTTGCATTCGATATAGCGCTTTTCACGTCTTCTAGACATCTCAAAGCGCTTCACAGGATAAACTGTAAAGTGAATTGACTGCATATTTGTGGACGAAACGCGGCAGCCAATTGCGCACAGCAGCATCCCACAAACAGATTGAAATGACCAATTAAAAAAAAACATTTTTTGGAGAGGTATTTGTTAGGCGTGTGGAGTAAGGAAACTTGCCCAAGGTTTCGCTCTGACCTGCTTTTGATTCGAACACAGGTCTCACGCTTGTAAGGCGAGTGCTCTAACCACTGAGCTACAGGACTCCACAATAAAGTGAATTGACTGTTAGGTTATGGGGGGAGAGCTGGGCAGTGGGATTGAGTTGCTCTTTTCAAAGAGCTGGCGCAGACTAGATGGGCCAAATGGCCTCCTTTTGTGCCGTAAATTGCATGATTCTATGATATGTGGGCGAAATGCGGCAGCCAATTTCACACAGCACTGTCCCACAAATAGAATTGGATTGAAGTGACAACATTTTTTTTTGAGGATTTATTATTGGGCACATGGAGTAAGGAAGCTTGCCCAAGATTTCGCCCTACTTGGAACTAAAGGCAGGTCTCTCACTTGTAAGGCGAGTGCTCGAAACCACTGAGCTACAGGACTCCACACAATGGTGGGATTCCCATATAGAGGTGGGCTGCATGGAATTCTGATTGATTTATTTGTATCATGAATGATCTGGAGCTAGAGGTCAGCATCATAGTGTCTACATTTCCAGATGACACAAAACTATTGAACAGGAGTAGGCCATTCAGCCCTTTGAGCCTGTTCCGCCATTTAATTAAATCATGGCTGATCTGTATCTTTACTAATCCTTTCAATTCCAATTTCCCGTTTTCTCCCCATACCTGTAATACCCTGACCTACCAAAAATATATCAATCTTACTCTTGAAGGTGTGGATGGATCCAGCATGAAGGTGGTAAACTGCAAAGATGATACAAAAAGAGATTTAAACATACCTGGGAATTGGGCAGATCAATAGCAGATAATAATAATAACCCTTGCATTCGATATAGCCCATTATCATATCTCCGAGATGAAAGTCAATGTAGAGAAATATAAAGTGCTTCATGGAGGGACACAAAATCCAGGAAGGGAGGGACTACTATTTAAAAGGAAAGAAAATAATATGTAGGGAAAAGAAAAAGGACCCAGGGATCCTGATTGACAATAAATTTAAATGATCTCAACAGTGCTCAGTAGTAGCGACAAAGGCAAATCTGATGCTGGGCTGCATTAAAATAGCAATATTGAATTGAAATAGTGGAGTAATCCTATCAGTCTTTGGTGTGACTGCACTTTGGAATATTGCGTGTAGTTCTAGTCCCCGCAAAAAAAAGAATATTGCAGCTGTCGTCAGTGAGGGGATGGAGGGACTGCACCACGAGGAGCGATTTCGTAAACTGATCACACCGGAGAGGTTAAGGTTAAGGGGCAATATGATTACAGTTTTTAAGATTCGAAAGGGACCAGATAATATAGACCACAATAAGTGCATTATCTTGTACTGAACAGTAGAACCACAGAACACAGCTTGCGTTTGAAGGGGGATAAATTCAGCCCAAATCTGTGGAAACACTGCATCAATGAGTTGATACTAAACATATGGAACAGACTCTTTCAGGAGATACCGGTAGTGGTAGCAAAAAGTGTTATTTCAATAACAAATTAGATAGATTTCCGTTAGGAAATAATATCTCGAATACAGTATATAGTTTGGAACATGACATGTCATGCAACTGCCAAGGTGATGGGAGGCAAACTGGGTGGACCTTGGTCTTCTTTCACAAATTCTTGTGTTCTTTTACGTAATGGAGTGATTCAATGTTGCTTTGTGTATAGTTGTTTAGAAATTGAGGAATGCTATCAGAGCTCTCCAAGGGATTCCATGCAAAACATTATTGTTGTATCCATTGTGTTACAATTCCTGTTATCGTCTGATGGAGGACAGTGGACCTCTTGCTGATTTGAGTCACTAATATATGCAGGTAGATGGTGTTATCAGTGCCAAAACAACAACAACAACAACAACAAATTGCACGCCTTATTCTTTCATCGTTGGGCAAGAAGGGAAGTTTTCTGAGTTTGCTCTGATGGAAAGTATGTTTGTTTGAATCTGATTTCCTCTTCTCACACATAAGGTTTTGGCTTCCTGTTATTTATGCTAACAGCAGGTTCTGTTTCTCAGTGGCCTTTCTGCCTTTGTTAAAGCGGAGTTAACTGAGGCACAGCATTGGGGATTCTGATGTAACTAAATATTTGATCTCTCTCTGGCAGATTGGAGGCCTGTACCTAGAGGGATGCAATTTTGATGGTAGCCGGCTTTCAGAAAACCAGCATGATTTTCCGAGTGTGTCATCTGTGCCCACCTGTTATATGGCCTGGATTCCTCAGGTAATGAATTATTTAAACACCAAACATTTAAGATCCTTTATCCACCTGAACAAAACTATCTACACTTCCACACTAAAATCTTCCTTTACTTTTTCAAGATTGATGGAAATTATATTGTAAAATAAAGAGTTGTTTATGTCTTCTACCAATTTGTGCCACACAATTTCTCATAGTTTTAGCTTGATAGCTTTTACCTTTAAATGTAGGATGGTGCAGAAATGTTGGGCACTTCTAAAATTCAGGCGTAATTTCAAAGCCAAACAAAAGGCAAAATACTGCAGATGCTGGAAATCTGAAATAAAAACAGAAGTTGCTGGGAACACTCAGCAGGTCAGGCAGCATCTATGGAGAGAGGAAAGTGAGCTAACGTTTCAGGTTGATGATCTTTCGTCAGAACTGGGGTATTTTAGAAGGGAATTAGGATAAGTGAAGAATTGGATGGGGAAAGAAAGACAAAGGGAAAAATTAGGTGGAGAAGAGGAGATGATAGATCAGAGTGTTGATGGTGCAAGACAAAAAGAAGGCAATAGTGGGAGATTATTGAAAGAAAATATATGTTTTAGGACCCAGAGGATGTGTGAATTGCTATAGAAGAGTGAGGGGAGGGGGGAAAGACTGAGCTATGAGTGAAGAATGAGAAGATGGGAGCCATGGTTAGGGTCTGAATGTATGTTGAGGCCAGAGGGCCATAAGGTGCTGTGCCTCGAGCTTCCATTGTGCCTCGTTGGAACAGCATAGGAAGCCATGGACAGAGAGGTAAGAGTGGAAACGGGAACAAGAATTAAAACTCAGGAATGCATTTTCGGACGGCACGGAGGTGTTTGGCAAAGTGATTACCCAATCTGTGTTTGGTCTTCCCAAAAAGGTTTAGACCACAAGATTTAGACCACAAAGCCTAATTTTCAAAGATGTTTTTTTGCAGTTCTCAAAGTGGAATCCCATCGTAAACATGCTTTAACGCACTAAAATATGCCCAAAGTAGAAAAATGTCCAAAGTGGTGGCTGGTCACACAATTTTTCCATGTCAGACATTTTGACTCTTTGGTCATTCATTTAAAAAGGAATATCTTGAGCAGTACTGAATTGCTGCCACTAGATGTCACTAATGCACTTATTTATCTATTATTGCTTGAAACATCACAAAACAGTTGAATACACCTGCATATCTTGTGAATTCCACCTTTAGCAAGACAAACCCTCTCAGTTGCATTGGTGGAACTCCCTGGATTTGAACTGTCAATAAACATGCCATTTTTCTTTTGATTCCTTATTTCCTTATTCCTCATCCCAAGGCAAAAAGACAGTTATACCAAACTTCGTAGTTGCCTCCTTGGCTGATAGAAAATGCCTATAAGAGTTGTATTTACCACTACCTCAAACAAGGCCATACAAGGTTTTTTCTTTGTCAACATTTAAGTCAGCCTGACTCAGTTGGTGGCACTCTCCCTTTGAGTCAGCAGATTGAAGCTGCGGGTCTGGACTGTGAACTCACAGTTTAGGCTCACACTCCAGTGCAGTGCTGGGGTGTGGCTGCATTTTTGAAAGTGCTGTCCTTTGGATCCTGTTATAATAATAGAATAATAATATTATAATAATGCTAAACCAAAGTCCTGTCTGCCTGTTCACCTTGAAGTTAAAGACCCCATAGCACAATTCGAAGAGAAAAATTTGTTTTTTCTAGTGTCCTGACCAACAATCTCCCAAATAAAATTGCTCATCCACTTCATGGCTTTTTGTGCAACATTTTTCTTTGCAAATTGGCTGCTGCCTTCTCCTACAAATTACACAGTCACTAGATTTTACAGTCAATCTTATGAAGTACTGTACTTTGAGTGTCAAAGTGAACAGGCAGATGGAACATTGTCCTTGTGATATGAAAGGCACTATATTTATTTTGATCTGAATTTTGTTCAGTATGTGCGTCGTTAGCAGGTATCATTCGGTCAGTAATTGGGCTTCCTCAATTGCCCATAAGGTGAGGGAAGAGGGAAACATCCAGGAGTTCCCAGTCTTGATTGGTGCAGAATTACTACTGAAATATGTTTGCAGTCAATGAGTGAGAACAGGTTAGGCTCAGCACTGATGCCTATTGGATTCAAATAGCCCCAAAACGAGCACCATCAAGACTCATACATGATAAAACCAAACAGAGCTACATTCACTCAGAAGAGCTCCAAATAAGGTCCAATGACTCAAATCTTCTCCTGAGAGCAGTGTTCTTAGCTGGACAACCAGAATGAAGCTTACATGGTTTGCTTTCAAAGGCAAACCATGCAGTTTTATCTAGTTAAATTCCAACAATATTCTAACGCATACTCTGCGGTTCCCAAACCTTGGCTCTTACCAACCTGGGCAGAATACTCTCTGAAGTTAGGTAAACAGGATCAATCATTCTGTGGAAAGAGGGAATATTCCATCCCAAATGGAGAAATTTCCGTGTGTAGGAGGCACACGTGGAACTTTCAATCTGTTTTGGATACTCTTAAGCATCGTAATGGGTTACCACATGTGTCAGACACCTGGCTGATCCAAAAGAAATCAGTGGGAATGGAAGAAACACCAATAAAGTGTTTGTGTAGTGCAGAGCATTGGAAGACCTCATCTAAATTGGCCTATGGATGCCTTCATTGGGAAATTCAGATTGCTCAACCCTGCAGGGTACATGAGATTTATTTATTTTTTAAATGTAAGATTTCTTTTTTTAAATGTAAACTACAAGCACTGTTGTTTGTTTTGGGGCAAACGAAAAGGCTCTGAATGAAATTGAGACCAAACCCATTGTTATCCTTTGTGTAACACTGGACAAGAACATAACTGAACTGTCGGAGATCTCCTCAGTTTATAAAAAGTTGATACCTCCTTCCCAATGCATGGTTATTACCTTTCTCAAAGTGTTTTTGTGCAAAACTGAGAAGCTTGTTTTCAACAAAGCCCTTTGTACATTGACAGTTTACTGAGAATGTTCTGACACAGAAGGACACCCTGTACAGAGCTGTTCATTGTTTGCTTGCCTTTGTATTTCCTGTTTTGATCAAATTGTTGGTGCCTATTGATTTTTCTGGCCCGGACACTCATAAGTTGTCAACTGCTGATTTCTGTCTGTTCTTTTGGCTGCATCCAACTCTGAACTCAAATCTTTTTTTGCAGAATTCTCCTGGCCCATACTCTTCTGATGAGTACATTTCCTTACCAGTCTATACAAGCGCTGAGAGAGATCGTGTTGTCACAAACATTGGAGTCCCCTGTGGACGCAACCAGGACCAATGGATACAGTGCGGGGCAGCATTATTCCTGAAGAATCAATAATTTATTTTCATGTGTTTTTTGATGAGTCTATCAAGCGTTAAAGATTATATTTTGAAACAAGCAAAATAAGGTTTGTTTATATATTGGACATCCTGTTGATCCCATTTACTGTCAATCCATTTTGGTACATCATAATGCACATTCCACAAGAATGAGATGCTATCTCTCTTTATCAGAAATACTTGTGTGTGTTTTTTTCAGAAGAAACAATAACATTTCCAGAGCTGACAGGAAGCAATAAAAATAAACCTGCAAATGCTGGAATCTGAAATAAAAACAGAAATGCTGGAAATCCACATCAGATCAGACATAGACCTTGATTTCCTCCAATTTTTCAGCTACTGTTTGTTCTGATGAAAGGTCAAGCTTGGAATGTTAAGACTATTTTTGACTTTCAGATGTTTATTACCGCTGGTGGATTCCTATCCTTTTCTGTTTTAATTCTACAATCATTATCTAGTTTAATTCTGTGGCTACCATGAGTTTTGGTAGGTGACAAAATTGTATTTAAAACACTATATTCTATTTCCTGCTGTACATCACTCTGCTTTGTAAAGGAAATGCAGCTCAATGTTTATCATCTTCCATGACCTCAGGAATGTATTCCTTGTTTGCTAGAACTTGTTACTCTTTGGCTATGTTACATATTTCAGATATTTGAGTTAATGTCAGGGAGATTGTTTTGTCGATTAGTATTTTTCTATTGTGTCCACCAAAAATGAACATTCCAATGAAATGTGATGCTTCTGTTATTAGAATTAAAACAAACAGTTCAATTCTTCCCTCAGTATGTTTGTTTGTGTGATTTGTACAAAATGACATACCTGCAGTTTACAGGAAAAGGGAACTGAAGCAAAAGTGCTTCCAATGTAAGGCAATTTTTCCTTGGTATTTTTCCCAGAGAAGATTTCAGTTTGCAGCTGTAATACTTGCATTTCAAAGCGATACAAGTGGTCTGAGATGCTACTCTGAATGAAGGGAGCTACATAAATGCAAGTTATTGTTGTTTTGTTTGATACAAATTATTTTGTGTGTGGGGTGGGTGGGGGTGCATGGTGGCGGTGGGAGGATGGTGGGCAGGTGAATGGCTATCATGTGGGTGAATGAAGCAAAATTGGCCATTCACTTCTTGGCTGTTTGGGGATTTTGCTGAGTGACAATATATTGAAATTGTATTCTAGATTTGGCAATTTGATACTAGAATGTTATTTTTTCAAAGGAAATCACATAAATGGTAATTATTCACTTTTATCTAGGCTGCCACACCATTGCAGTATTGGAGGTGCACAAAATTGTCAGAAATATAAATCTATGGGACCTCTCTGCCTTTCAGGTGGATATTCAAGATCCCATGACATAAAGCGAAGCAGGCTGGAGCCCGCTGAGCAGAGGAAACGGGCAGGTTGATAGAGAATTAGGGGGTCGCAGAGATAGGAGGAAGCAAGATCATGGAGGGCTTTGAAGGTTAGGACCAGGATCTTGAACTGTAACATTGCCAGACTCCGCCACTGTGTCAACCTCATGCTGCCGAAATACTCATCCACGCATTCATCACATCAAGGCTCGACTACGGGAACTCTCTCCTCGTTGGCCTTCCCAGTTCCTCCCTTCACAAGCTGCAGATTATACAGAGCTCTGCAGCTCGTGTAGCCTACACTCTCGCACTAGACTCCGCGACCACATCACTCCCACCCTCGCCCATCTCCACCGGCTCCCCATCCCCCAGAGGATCAAATTCAAGATCCTTGTCCTCACTTTCAAGGCCATTCACGGCCTTGCCCCCACCTATCTCTCCGACCTGCTGTCTCCCTATCAACCCTTCTGTCCCTTCCGTTCAGCAGGCTCTGGCCTGCTCCATGTCCCCCGCCCAAACCGCCCTACCATCGGTGGATGGGCTTTCAGCCTCTTTGCCCCCACACTCTGAACTCCATCCCGCAATCCCTTCACCTCGATTCCTCCCTTTCCTCCTTCAAGGCCGGTCTCAAAACCTTCCTCTTCGACCGTGCCTTCTGCTGTCCTCCTAACTCTCCTCCCTTTCCTAATCTCCTTTCACCCCCCCCCCCCCCCCCGCCCCCCCCCCCCCCAACTCCTCCCCCCCCCCCCCACCCCGCTCGGATCCCAACCTAACTGTTCAGCGTCTTGGGACGCCCTCCAGATATGAAAGGCACTCTATAAATGTAATTTAGTTTGCTGTTGTTGTATCCTATATGATAGGAAGCCTGTGGAATCAGGCGAGGATGGAGATAGTGAAGGATGACTGACTTCATGCCTGCTGAACTCAAATTGGCTGCTGAATTTGCTTATAAATATACAGCAGCAACTATGTTTGACAGAAATTCACTGTGATTGCTTTTCGAAGCCTCACCATTGTAGACACTATATCAAACGCAAAAAATATCTTATTTTAAGTTCCATGAAAACTTTCTGTTTTATTTAGGGAACACTTGTACCTTGTGTGTGGTTAAGTAAACACGCTGTACATTTCTTGTTCAAACTGGGAGGCAACTATATCCCAGCAACAATACCTCCTACTTGCAATGTGATTTAGCAATTAAGCAGCAATAACTGCCATGGGGCACATCACAGAGTGGAACAAACCAGCATTGAACCCGAGACATGCCAGCTGCCACTCAGCAATCAGGCAAAAAATAACTGGCAAAGTAAAAAAAACTAATATATTTTCTAACAAGGATAGATGCAGCAAGCATGGAAACGCAAGACCATTGATAATAGGCAGAGATCTAAATATGTACATTGTAAATGAGTGCTGTGGTTTGCTTTCTCAGAAAGTTACACTGTTCATTTGAGAATATAGTGAATTTGTCAATGTGCACTATTCTGTTCTACTCGGGAATGCAATTCCATATTTATATTGTAATTTTATGCATAATTTGAATTTCCATTTATTATTTAGAAGCATACAGTAACAAATTTGCTAAACGTAGCGAAGAGAGCGGAAGACCCAGTATTTATCAATCAATTTGTGAATAAATTTGCTATGCTACCTAATACACTATTTATTTCTTGTAAATACACATTATAACATTAAAATTAAGTCGGATGGCTTCTTTGGTAAAGCCAACTACAGCAATTTGCATTTAGATAACATTTCAGAACATTGCTGAACAAAGACTTGGTAGGACACTGAGAAGGTAAGAGAAAGAAGTGGCTAGGTGACCACAGGTGCAGTTGAAAAGCAGCCAGAGAGATGATGAGACAGAACAGTAGAGGGATGGAGGAGGTTTCAGAGGTTGGGGAAGTAGCATCTGAAACTTAGGCCACCAAATGTATTGTGAGGGATTCACAAGTTTGGCAAGCAGAAGTAGCAAGCAGTAGCATGGAGTAGGAGATCACAGAGAGGTACTAGTGTGTGAAGGGATTCATAGGTGAGGATGAGGAATTTATAATCGATCCACAATGAGCTTACCTGACCACACAAACCTGACCCATTGCTCGGGACAATCCCTGAAGGGGTTACCGTAGACTGCTACACTTCTGGTGATTCCTTAATCATCTATACCCACCTTTTGTTCAGAATTCCTATCGCAAAAACAAAGTTGTAAATTGTAAGAGTACAGTAGATGGGAGGCAAAGAGAAGAGCGTAAGAACAATAAGGAAATGTGACAATCCTCCAAAAGCTTTGGTCTGACTGCAAATATGTGCTATGTAAGTGAGAATTAGTTCCCATGCTGCAGTATTCTGCTTCTGATGACTGGGATCTCCAGGGTTTTAAAGATCAACAGTTCGAGAATATCTACACCATTGCTATTCAGCCAGCACCACACAACCCACAGGCAAAAGCAGATGATCAAAAACATGACAGGAGAAAGCTTGGGGAGTTATTATTGAAGTATTCAAGATCCTAGAGGACATAGACAAACTGAATCCTAGTACGTGTTTGACATGGTCAAAGTATCTGGAATAAGGGGACGGGCTCAAGTCTGAAAGGGGAGGATGAACTGACTTCACACAATATACTGTGAAGTGAATTGACTGTACATTTGTGGGCGAAATGTGGCAGCCAATTGATTCATATATTAATATATTAATAAATTTATATAAATGCAAGTTGTCATTCTGCTGCTATAATGCACAGTCACATGTATGGGCAAATCTTGTGACAAAAGTGACAGCAATCTGAGATGATGAAGTGGCATTACAAGGTAACAAAAGAAAAATAATGAAGTACCTGTAATAACTTTAGTATAGGACCATGAAGCGTTGAGCACTAGCCTTGGATAATTATGTGAAAAATTAAATTACAAAACCAGAAAGCTAAGTGCAGTGACTTCACATTCATCTCTTTAACATTCTTTTCAAATGTCAAATTATATACAGTATAAGCTTATGTGGTCAGCAACGTCCTAGCTTTCTTTGCTGTAGATTGTGTCTGAGGATAGATTATTTATTATATTAGTAATAATAGTAATCTTTGCATTTGATGTACCATCTTACACATTTCACAGAGTGATTTACAGGAACGTACTATAAAGTGTAGTGAATATATTTATAGGCGAACATGGCAGCCAGCAGTGTAATGCTTTGAGACATCCAACATGAAAGGCGCTATATAAATGCGAATTTTATTTTATGTTGTGTTGTACAGGTTAACATCAGTGCAGAATTGATGGACTAAATGGCCTGTGATATTCCCATTGTAAAAAAATTCGGAATTACTGAAGAAAAAACTCGTTTATAAAGGTTTGGAAAGGAAAGGCAAAATACTGTTTAACTAATTTGGCTCTGACCAATTCCTGCAGTTGTGATGGTGGGGGTGGGGTGGGGTAGCTAAACTGAGTCTGAAAATACTTCAAGTAATCTTAGCTGAAGGTTGATTCAGATGGTAGCAATTTTGTCTCTGAATTAGAAGGTTGTTGGTTCAAATCCCACATCAGAACTTTGATCTTACACAGTCTTAAGATGTTATTCCAAGTCTGACTCTTAGGTGCTATATCAAATATAAGGATTATTATTAATTAACTAATATACTTACAGACTACAAAATACAAAATAGAGGACACATAAAAGGAATTGGTAACTACAAATGCACAGCATTATGTGTAGAATGCCAAACACGCTTGATTACAATCTGTGCGTTGGTACATCTGGGTATGAACTGAGAGTTGAATATGCTCCAGCTCCAATTCTAATGCTGTTGAATGTGTTTAAATAAATCACAACAGATATTAATTTGAATATAACCCAAGGTGATGAAGCAATTTTGATCCTATAAACTGGAAAAATAGAGATTATAATGGTAATTTTTAACTAAGCTTGATATTGTGTGTGAATTCTCCATTTGTCGATAGAATTGTTGGTCATGGTGTTGTGCGTTAGGTGTTGCTACAAAATACACAGTCACTATACTCGCTGTAAGAAGCCCTCCTAAGGATTATTACACGTTAAGCACTCTGAGACGCCGTCCGGCGTGGAGGGCGCTATATAAATCGAAGTTGTTGTTGTTATTAGATTATTACAGTTTAAATCACTCCATAGAGATAGTTTTAATGATCAATCAGACTAATAATATTGCCACATTACATACAAATGGGTGTTACTTTCCTTAGTACAGTATGTTTAAACTTTCTGAAATTGGCTATTTGTGCAGAAGGTGGAGATTTTGTTCACTGGGTATCTTGTCAATTTATTTCTGAATTGACTTGTTACCAACCTCAGTTGCATCGATTGTAAGAATTCTATGCTTGTTTTATACTTTCACAATAGTCAATCCACATTCGAGATATTTCCTGACCCTCTCCAGTTTCTTATTCCATACATTGCAATCACTTGGGATGGCTACATCAATAATACTACATGTACAATCTAGTTGTTTTTTATGTCAATATCTGGTTTGTTACAGATTACTGTTATATCCATATACTGTATATTTCTGGTTGATGTTCATACGAGTTGGTCTTTACATTAATTCCAAAGTGTGTACAAATTCTCCAGTTTAGCTATATTGCTATGTCAAATCAGATACTGATTGTGCTTGGGCTGGACATGATGGCAATATGTGGCTGTTATTATTATTAATAAATTGCTGTACAAGGGCTCACAGCCAAGATGAATATATTTACTGGTAAGTGGAGGGTGTCATGTACAGAACTCAAGGTAAGTACATTTACAAACAAGTGGAACACAATCTATTTTTTCTTGGCAGAGGACATGAAGAATAATTTTGCAATGTGTTGCATAGTACTGCCGGTTCAGAAGGAAATCAACCACCCATTCTGTGTTATGGTATGTTTCTGAGGTTTGTTTCAGCAGCAAACACATTCATAATTCAAAGTTGGGAGAAATAAATTCTTGGTCAAATAATGATAATAATAAAGTACATATTTCCGCATAAAAAGATCGATTGGGAATGCTCTAAACTTTCCCCAGCCTCATCTTTTCTTATTTAATAGGAAGGTATTGAACCACAGAAACAAAATGACTGTCCAATATAGAAGCTGCAATAAAAGATTCTGCTGTCAGAGTTCAAGAGAATATAGAAGACAGGCAAAAACAAATTGCATTTATATAGCACCTTTCACATCGGGAAGATATTCCAAAGTGCTTCTCAGTGAAGGGTTAGCACGTGAGCTGGGGGATACAGTATGGGGGTGGAGGACAAAGGTGGTGGTGGGAAGATGATCGACCGCACGATCAAAGGGGAAGGTCTTGAGACAGGCCTTCAAGGAGGCAAGTGGGAGGGTGAGGTAGAGGGGCTCTGGGAAAGAGTTCCAGAGGATGGGGCAGAAAGGCTTAAGGGACGATCGCTGATGGTGGAACAGGCAGGGTGGGTGGAAAACATGCAGCCGCCTAGGCAGGGCCCAGCGAGTGAGTGGACAGGTTGGTGACATTTTAGGAGGGAGCAGAGGTAGGAAGGAGCACGACAACATGGAGGACTTTAAAGGTGAAGACAAGGATCTTGAACTCGATCTCCTGGGGATGGCGAGCCAGTGAAGTCAGGCAAGGATGGTGGTGATGGGGTCACGGAGCCTAGTACTGGAGAGGATATGAGCTGCAGAATTCTGAATAATTTGCTGTGGGCAGAAGGATTGGTCAATTTGGCAAGCAGGGAATTACAATATTCAACCCTGGACAAAATAAAAGCACGGATGAGGGTCTTGCAGCTTGAGGATAGTGGCAGAGATGGGCAATGTTGCAGAGGTGTGGGAAGGCAGAACAGGTCATGGCATGGATAAGGGGTTTAAAAGCCAGTTGAGGGTCAAGCAAGATAACAAGGTCCCATACAGGTTCAGTGAGATGGAGCTTGCAGAGTGATGCTGTCAACGCCTGAGGTGAGGAGAAGTTGATGTCTGACATACACCAGTGGTCCAGCACAATACGCACGTTATCTGCCTGCTTTTTATATATCAATCATCACACTAATAATGGAACCCAGGTCTCTCACTTGCGGGGCGAATCTTCTAACCACTGAGTTACAGGTCTCCAAACCAGAGACTCATCAGCACAGAAGATTCAAACACCTTTTGTTTGGTAGAAAATTATTTTAACATTGATATGTAACATTGTACTGTACTTGCATCTCAAGAACATCAAGGTGACTGACTTGTCACAAGTGGTCCTTTCACGATACTGAAATGTCCAACAAATAGCTGATGAGGAAACTCTGAGGCTTGGGAGGACAGCTGTTACGTGGAATCTGGGGTTGTGAACACGCACTTACATATCCAGGCTCTACCTTGATTGAGGTAAAAGCAGATGTTGCTGTTACCTTTTGAATGCTATCATGAGATCTTTAACATCCACCTGAACGATTGTAACATTCTGTTGCCAAACATGTCACCTTAGAGACAGCTCAGCTTCAAGAAGACCAATATTCACTAGATGGTTTTACTATTTAAGCTAAATGAAACTGTTGTACAACAGTTATAGGAAGCTCATAATAATAATAATAATAATAATAATGATAATAAACATCCTTGCATTTGATATAGCACTTTCATGTCTTCAACCAGGGGTACACAATTACTTCCAGGGGGTACAGGTGGCGGTACATTTATTTATTTAGCGTTTTATAGCCTTCCAAATTGTATATTTAATTGTTATTCCCCTCGTGTTGTAAGTGATAGTTATTTTGTTATATAAGAAAAGCTTGGTTATAAAATGCAAATGGAATGAGGGGGGTGGTGTGTGTGTATGTGGTATTTAAGTGCTCTGAGATGCCGTCCAGCGTGGAGGACACTATATAAATCAAAATTGTTGTTGTTGGTTGGGTTGGGTACACGATAATGTTGAAAATTAACAATGGGTACATTACTGAAAAGGGTTGAGAACAACTCTTCTAGACGACCCAAAGTGCTGCACAGAATATACCGTAAACTGAATTGACTGTATGTATGTGGGCGAAGCGCAGCAGCCAATTGCGCACAGCAATGTCCCACATCGCATATTATCACTGGTTAGTCCAGCCCATGACCCTTCTATGGCGATATCTTCCTTTCTCAGCACCTTGGGAGTCCTCCCAAAGTGAAAGGCACTTTACAAATGTAATTTTGTTGTTAATGAATGGAGATAAAGAAAAAGCTTGCAGTTAATAGCATCTTATCATTATTGAAACGTTTTGAGCATGTTGCAGTAATTACTCTTTAAGTGCAGCAACTGTTTCTGTAGGCAAATACACAGCAAAATCCCACAAGCAGGCATGAGGTAAATGATCAATTTATTTGTAATGTTGTTGGTGAACACACTGGGAAAGTACCTTGCTTTTTGAACACTCAAAGGATCTTCAACAGGCAGATGTGACCAGTTGACTGAGGATATGTTCAAGTCCCATGTTAGGACGTGAGCTCATTCTACAAATGTTTTTTTTAAATTTTATTTTGCTTTCTCTAATACAATTTGGCTACCTATGGCTCAGAAGTCTTTAGTTATCTGTACACGGGCTTGAAAGGGAGAGTTCTATGGTTCAGATGAGACATGGCTTGAAAACAACAACAACAAAATTACATTTATAGAGCGGCTTTCACATCAGGAGGATGTTCCAAGGCGCTGAACTGTCAGGGATCAGGAACCGAGCATGGGGGAGGGGGCGAAGGGTGTTGCTTGGTTGGTATGAGGGAGAGCAGAGGTAGATGGTGACTGAAGGCATGGTAAAGAAGGAGCATCTTGAGACAGACATTGAAGGAGGTAAAGGAGGGAGCAAGGCAAAGGAATTGTGTTCCAAAGAGTGAGAGCTGAGTGGCTGAAAATCCGGCCGCCGATGGTAGGGGATGTCGGGTAGGCCAGAGCTTGTGGAGGAAAGAGTTGGGGAGGCTGACAAGGAGGAAGTTGCCATAGTCGAGCCTTGAGATGACAAACAACAACAACAACTCAGATTTATATAGTGCCCTCCACGCTGGACATCGTCTCAGAGCTCTTCACAATAGCGGATCCTGGGACCGAGCCAGGAGCAGGGGTAGAAAGGTGACCAAAGGCGCAGTCGAAGAGAAAGGTCTTCAGCTGGGACCTGAAACTGAGAAAGGAGGGGGCAAGGCGAAGGTAGTGAGGAAGAAAAGTCCAGAGCCTCGGGGCATGGTGGCTGAAGGCCCGGCCGCTGAGGGTGGAGGATTCGGGGGACATGGAAGAGATCAAACCCGGTGGAGCGAAGGCAACGGGAGCTGGTTTGAGGAGAGAGGAGGTCAGAGAGATAGGGGGTGCAGAGGAGTGGAGGAATTTGAAAACAAGAGTGAGGATCTTGAAGTCGATCCTCTCAAGGCTAGGGAGCCAGTAAAGTCTGGCAAGGACTGGGGTAATGGGGGAGCAAAGTCTGATGCAGGTGAGTATGCGGGCGGCAGAGTTTTGGATGAGTTGGATTTTATGGATTGTGGTGGAGGGGAGACCGGCGAGGAGGGCAAATGTGGATGCGCATGATA
The DNA here is from genome assembly GCA_035084275.1 of Hydrolagus colliei. Classification (NCBI taxonomy): domain Eukaryota; kingdom Metazoa; phylum Chordata; class Chondrichthyes; order Chimaeriformes; family Chimaeridae; genus Hydrolagus; species Hydrolagus colliei. Next base: position 12,677,322 of record CM068745.1, read on the forward strand.
CAGTGCGAGGGCTGGAAGAGAAACTATTAACTGAGAAATATTGGAGACCGTGAGAGATGAAACCTGAACCAGTTAAGGGCAGAACCTTGAAGGTTGAGGTGAGAGCAAATACGGTGGAGGAGGATTGAGTGTTCCACTGTGTTGAAGGCAGCAGAGAGATCGAGGAGGCAGAGAGAGCACTGGTCACAGATGGACAGAATGTCGTTCATGACCTTGACCAGAGCAGTTTCCATGCTATGAGTCGCATGGAAATGATTGGTGGGACTTGTGGAGTGTGTGGGAGGAGAGGAAAGAGTGAAGCTGTGAAGCAACGACCTTGGAAAGAAAAGGGGGGTTGGAGATGGGCCAGTAACTGGAAAGCAGGGATGTATACCGGTAAGGTTTCTTCAGAATGGGTGTGATTGTAGCTATTTTGAGGGGATGGGAACAGTGCCAGATGGTAGGGAGAGATTAATGTTGTTGGAGAGTAGAGGAGTGAGGAGGTGGAGCTGGGAGTTAAGGAGAGGGGTGGGGATGAGGTCAAGAGAGCATGTGGTGGGCTTTGTGGTCAATATAGTGGTGATGACTGAGGAGGTGGAGATAGGTTCAAAAATGTGGAATGGGTAGGGGTCGGAGTGTGGGGGGTAGATGGAGATGGAGTGGCAGTTAGGAAGGCAGAGGCAGCTGAACAGATTTTTTCAATTTTGAACACGAGGAAATACAGCATCTCCTCTCAGTCAGAATTAATTGATGAAACCAAATGAATAACTCATTTCTCAGAGTAAACTCAATCCCCTTCAAAAGCAATGCATGCTGCATCCAGATCCAAATCTAATTATAATCACACTCCAGGATCCCTAATACAACGACCAGGCTCTTACTCTGGTACATTGATGCAATAGAGACAAAAGGCAGCATTATCACCTGGCTGGGGACATTACTTGGTGTAACGATTGTGGCTTTTTCCACTTGAATAATATGAATTGCAACAATAGTGCCTTTTGTTCTACCTCAGGATGTATTACTGAGCACAAGGCTGCGGAGAAAGATTTCACAGATCATTACCATCCCAAATTGATGAGTTAATACCTATCATCTGCTGAAGATCAAGGTTTTAGTTGATGGGGGGGCCACGGCAACAACAACAAAATTACATTTATAGAGCGCTTTTCACAGCAAGGTGCTGAACAGTCAGGTCGGACCTGAGCAAGGGAGAGGGGCAGGGGCGGGGAATGGATAGGAAGAGGGTTAGGAGGGGAGGGAGAGAGTTGGGAGAGCGGCCGAAGATACGATCGAAGAGGACAGTCTTGAGACCAGCCTTGAAGGAGGTAAGGGAGGAAGTGAAGCGAAAAGACTGTAGGGGAGTCTGGCAATAAGAACATAAGAAGATAAGAATTAGGAGCAGGAGTAGGCCATGTAAGCCTTCAAGCCTGCCACGCCATTCAATAAAATCATGGCTGATCTCACTTAGCTCAAATTACCTGTCCTATCCCCATATCCCCTAATCCCTCTATTTTTCAAAAATCTATCAGTCTCAGCCTTGAAAATGTTCAAGGACTGAGCATCTACAGCCTTCTGGGGTAGTGAATTCCATAAATTCACTACCCCCTGAGTGAAGAAATGTTTCCTCAACTCTGTTCTAAAAGGCTGACCCTTAATTTTAAGACTGTGACCCCTGGTTATAGATTCTCCTACCAAGGGAAACAGTCCCTCAGTGTCTACTTTATCTAGCCCTTTAAGAATCTTATATGTTTTAATAAGATCCCCCTAACTCTTCTGTATTCTACAGAATACAGCCCTAGTTTATTCAACCTATCCTCATAGGTCAGTCCACTCATCCCAGGAACTAACCTAGTGAATCTACGCTGCACCCCCTCTAAGGCAAGTATGTCCTTTTTTACATATGGAGACCAAAACTGCATACAATATTCTAGGTGCGGTCTCACCAGAGCCCTATACAGTTTCAGCAAGACTTCCCTACTCTTGTACTCTAAACCTTTTGAAATGAACGCAAGCATGCCATTCGCCTTCTTAGTTGCTTGCTGCAGCTGCAAACTAACTTTTTGGGACTGGTGTACAATGTTACGGAGTTATTGGAAGGCAGTACTGGTCATGGTGCAGATGTGGGGGAGAAAGAACAGTTCAGGGCCAAACAAGACACCCAGATTCCTGACTGGCTTTGAGAAATGGAGAGTGCAGCCTTGGATGCTGATGTTGCCAGTGCATGAGGTGTGGAGGTGCAGCGGCAAGTCAATCAGGAGGACCTCAGTTATGTGAACATTCAACTGGAGAAAGTTGTCCCCCATCTAGGACTCGATGTTAGACAGACACGCAGTCAAGACGCCAGTAGTCCTGGTGGAAGCGGAAAAGTAGAGTTTGGTGTCATCTGCGTACATGTGGAAATTTACCCCATGTCTGTGGATGTTGTCATTGAGGCGGGAGGGTGAAGAGGAGGGGACCAAGGACAGAGCCCTGCAATTCACTTACAATTTGCCACAAATGGATAATAATAATAATAATAATAATCATCCTTGCATTTGATGCAGTGCTTTTCATGTCTTTCAGATGTTTGAAAGTACTTCACAATATATACTGTAAACTAAAGTGAATTGACTATATATTTGTGGTCGAAATTGGGCAGCCAATTGCACACAGCATTTCGGATGAAACGTTCAACCAAGGTCAACTCTGTTTGTTCAGGTGGATGCTTTTGGTGATCCTACCAAGTGAAAGGCACTATACAAATGTAGACATTGTTGACATTAACAATCCCATGGCACTATTCAAGAAAAGAGAATGAAGATACTCAGAAAAAGGTAAGGTCCAAGCCGCCCATCACTATAATGTGTGTTACACCCAGTCTTTGACCCTCAGAAATTAAAAACAACATAGAATAGGATAGAATGAATAGATTAAATCCACCATCTATTCCATGACTCCATCGCTAGCCCTCTCCTCACCTCTCAACTCCACCTTCCCCCCTACTAACAGACCTTTCCTTGTCCATTGGTATCATATCCATCCCCTAAACAACAACAACAAAATTACACTTGTATAAGACAGCTGCCCCCACCACCTACCCTCAAAAAACCCTTCCCTTGACCCATCTCTCATTTCAAACCTTTCTTTTCTATCATAGCATTCCCCACATGAACACCTTCAAATCCTCGTTCGTACCTTCAAGATTCTCTGTGGTCTTCCTCCCTCCAATCTCGTAATCCCACATCATTCTGGTCACTCCCTCCACTCGGCAGAGCCTGGTCTGCTTCGGATGGCACCGGCCTGTACTTCCCGCCCCACCATTGGTGGTCGAGCATTCAGCATTTCTGCCCCCACACTGTGGAACTCTATCCCACAATCTACTCTTTCAATTAATATTGGGGAATCCTCACCTCTGATTGTCCAATGATCAGGAGCTCAATTGTTTTAAAGGGGACCAACCCTTCAACTTAGTTTTTCTAAGATCCTCCCCACATGTACCCCCTTCATAAAAAAAACACTCACTCCCCACCCTTTAGCTATTGTTGGACAGCTCATTTTAATAAACTGAAACATGGAACCACCCGAAACAAATTCCAACTCTTTTATCATTGATACTTATTGGAGGTTCATATTCCCTCTTTAATGGACTGGTTTATGTTCTATAAACCTATAAAGGTTCTAAGCAAGGTTTTTCCTACTTGACATGCTTGAATCGATTCCGAAATGTTCTCAATTGGAGAAATTATAAAATATCCTTTTATCAGATAATTGGATATAGATTCACTCATAATGTAATGAGTTGTGTAGCTCACCTGAAACCTTTGGGCAGAGCATAAAGTAAGGTAGTGCCTTTGTTCACCTGTAGTATCGGTTTTATAACTTGCAAACAACACTACAACTTGCCACGGCAAAGTACAGTAATTTGAATTGGGCACCTTCAGAAAAATCAAAATGGTCAAAATTCACTTTCATAAGAAATGACTGAACTGTTTGAACTTGGAACAATGAGATTCCCAAATGCTCAGTTAAAAATAATTTTATAATGATAAATATCCCGTTGCAATCATTTGGCTGCAGTGAATTAGTGGTTGATTAATTAAGATCACTCCAGTGAACCATGTGAAATATATACTGTGGCTTTCATTACTTTAAATCTAATACTGTTAATGGCAGACTTGTCCAATTTATTAAGTGAATATACATTCATTCAGATTTGACCACCCAGAATAGGTAGATCAATAGTCAAGCTTTGATTTGTGCGAAAGGATAAATTTCTCCGAAATACAACAATAATCTGTCAAAAAAAAAAATTAATTGGTCATTTCAATCCACGATCGTTTGTGGGACACTGCTGTGCATAATTGGCTGCCGTGTTTCGCCCACAAATATACAGTCAATTCACTTTACAGTATATTCTGTGAAGCACTTTGAGATGTTTAGAAGACATGCGCTGTATCAAATGCAAGGATTATTATTATTAACAGATTCTACAGATTTTATTTTAACAAGATTCAAGAAGCAGCGTATTTTAATAGTGAAATCTTGCTTAAAATGTAAGCCATGATTTAAAATGACACCCACTTTGAATCCACCTGCTACAATATTTGTTTTGATCTATTTTGACATAAATTTGTTATTGTATGCTAGAAATCAAGGCTTAATAATTGCTATTGTTCTGGCTGAATTTATTTATTTTCTTTGTAGAAGGTGTTGTTTTCTCATTTGCTTCACACTGAAAACAGTAATTGAAAGTAATAAAGAAGGAATGAGGCTGAGGGATTGAAGCAGGGAGTTCCAGAGGTTAGGGGCATAGTGGCTAAAAGCATGCCATTGATGGAGTGGAGGGATTGGGGTTCGTGCAGCAGGTCTCTATTCACTGACCATTGTGCCTGGAGCCAGTCTTTAGGAATAGATGCAAAAAGTAATGTTTCAATGTGGAATCAATCGCATAGCTAATGGTTTCTCTTCCAGCCCCCACAACATCTTGTGCAGTGTTCCTCAGGCCTCCGTCCTTGGTCCGCTCCATTTCAACCTCTACATGCTTCCTCCCCTCCTTGGTGTCATCATCCGCAGTCACAGGGTCAATTTCCACATGTATGTGGATGACACCCAACTCTATCTCTCTTCTTCCACCCTTGATTCCAGGACATCCTCCACCCTTGATTCCATTCGCGGCCATGCTTTTAGGCTCTCTGCCCCAATGCTTTGGAACTGCATCCCACAATCCCTTCACCTTGCTGGCTCCCTTGCCTCCTTCAAAGCATCACTCAAGACCCTCCTTTTTGACGGTGCCTTCAGCCACCCCAATTCCTCTCTGCCCTCCCTCATCCCAATCCTGCAACACAACCACCCTACCCCCCCCACCCCAGGCACTCCACAAATGTAATTTTGTTGTTGTTGTTGGTACAAATCATCACATTTTTCACCCCAAGTTAATGTATTTTCTTTAAAAACTCACATATTTTTGCAGCTATGTTTTGACTGATTTGTCAGAGCTCAAAACATAGTATCTTGGACCTAAAGTAAACTTTGAGGAATATTGAGCTAAAACTAAAAAGGATATTGGACATAAGAAGAAAACAAAGTGAGAGATTCATTAAAAGAATCAACATTTTGACACAAAAATAAAAAACATATCCAAAGATTGTCTACAGACTTGCCTGATTCTAGCATGGATCTTTGTTTGATGATACATATCACAGCGACTCACGTCTTTGCTGATATTCCGTTCGGTGGTGCAATTTGCAGGGTATTGTAAGAGTCAATGTTTTGACACCCATTTTCTGGAATGAAAGATTACACAGACATACACGCACAGAGTAAAATTCCAAGAATAAGCAAGCAATGCATGTGAGAATTGTTTGTGAATATATGCCTGTCCGCTTGCAGAGCTCCCGAGTGTTAATGTTAACAGGTATGTGTGCGTGCTGGGTAGGTGTTCTGCTACATTTAAAGATAGAAATCACTGTTTTGCAAGGTACTGTAAAACAGACCCTTGTGATTGATTACTCTGTTGCTTTACATGTGACCCACCATAAGATCTATGTTTTCAAATGTCTTTTTTGTCACACTGCCTCACCACCACCACCATCAACTCAGGCGGCCAATCTATTGTGTAAATCACTTGAGATGCCCTCCTGGTGGAAAAGTACCTATGTAAATTGCTATTGTTGTTGCTTTCATGTGTAATAATAATAATAATAATCCTTGCATTAATACAGTCATTGTTACTTTAAAATAACTCGACGCATTTAACAATAGTTACTGTCTGGTGTAGAATCTGTATATTTCGGCCACAAATATACAGTCAATTCACTTTACAGCATATTTGGTGAAGTACTATATCAAATGCAAGGATTATTTTCAGGTGAACACAGCAGCCAGCTTGCTCACATTATTGCCCTGAAACACAAAGGAGGTGAATGATCAATTTTATCTGAAGGATTGTTTGCCAGGAAAAACTCCCTTCTCAATTATATTGCACAGCCATATGGGGGTGAAGTTGTTAGAACACCTTTTAATGGCATTTTAGGACCATCGGAAATGCCACCTTCTTTATCTCTGCCAGTTTATGATTGATTTACTTTAAAAACTAACACTGCCCACTTTGTAAGGAAACAGCACACATAATTAAATAATCTCTTGGTCCTAGCCAAGAATCCACAGATGAATACAATCATGCACTGCATGGTTATGGTTTTTATGGGACATTGCTATGCAATATAGTCACGGCTGTATTTGCTTACAAAATACAGTCACTCTGCTACTCTCTATGGTAAATCCAGTGAAGTGCTTTGAGATGTCAAACTATGTGAAAAGTGCTATATCAAATGCATGGATTATTACTATTACGCTATATAACTGAACCTTATTCCTTACAGTAAATCTATATTTACACAAAGCTAAAACTCACAATACTGCGGATGCTGGCTGAACAGAAATCCCTGCGAACACTCAGCAGGTGAGGCTGACGAACACTTCTGACAAAGGATCGGGGACTCGAAACGTTGACTCACTTTTCCTTTCTCCATAGATGCTGCCTGACCTGCTGAGTGTTCCCAGCGATCTCTGTTTTTGTTTTACATAAAGCTACTCCAGAAAGATTGCTAGGAAACCATTAGAAAATTCATTTGGATTTTCTTTTTACTAGATTATGATAAATATTCACAATAGGGAAAAGAAAAGATAAAATTACTGGTGTTTGGTATGCAATTGGCGGAAGTAGGCAGTCAAGTTCAGCTCAGTATTACAATGTGGGTTCTGGCCTGCAATTCTCCTAGGATTTATCATTCATTACAGCAAGTCAAGGTCAACATGCAGCAACTGGCACTTCACAATCAATAAGCTTTGGCCAAAATTCAGTGGCTAATAAGCAAGGAAATGAAAATGGGAAGCCAATGCAAGCTGAGATGAGTGCCAAAATAAGTCAACATTACAGGCGTTTTTAAATGCTGAGACCTGGAGATAAAAGCATAGGAATGTATGAAGGAAACTAAGGAATTTAATACAGCAACCAAACCTATTGAAATGATCTAATAGCATGTCCTAGAACTCACGTCAAAGCAGAAGTGTTATCCCATTATTCATCCAGAGGAAAAGACACTGAATTTTTTTTTCTCGTCTCAGAGGCAGGTAAACTTACACAGATTTATAATAAGTGATCAAAGAGTAGAGTTGTGCGCTATCATGGAAAGGTGTTGGAGTTAGAAATAGCTTACTTGCTTACATCAGTTTACCAGATAAACTGAATGTTAAGGATTTTCCAATTTATGAGTACAGTATTTCAGACTGAAAATAATTATTCCAATCTATATATGAGAGTTTAACACCTGTATTTGCTACCTTATCTTGGTGGATTAATTAACCTGAAAAAAGATGCAAGCAACCTTGACTGCCGCAAGGGCTTAACTATGTAGTGACACTAGACAGAAAATCTTGGCTTGGTGTTGATGTAATCTATTCGTACTTTTAAAAAAATTTCATCAGAACAGCTGATACAATTCAGTTGGTTTAACGAATATAAAAATATTCAAAAGGTCAGATTAGAAACCAAATGATACCAATCCCATACATATATATATATATATACATCCTGACCCTTCCCCCCCTGCTTGGGTCCCGACCTGACTGTTCAGCGCCTTGAGACGTCCTCCCGACGTGAAAGGCTCCCCATAAATGTAATTTTGTTGTGGTGTTGTTGTTGATATCACATGTGCACTCTATAGATTTATACAACAGAACATGCAGATAATATAAATTTCTCAGAATCCTAATGTAAAACAATAGTGGATTGCATTGAAACTGATAATTATCCAAACAGTCACTAGTTTATTTTAAGACAATAAGACTATGATATTTTGCATACACATTGACACATCACATACACCTTCATGCTTGTGATAATTATTAGTTATGAGGCGTATTGGTCAACTGGGTGTGTGACACATGCAGAAACCCATCAGCATGCAATTATATATATAAATGTAAATTGTTGTTGTTGTTGTTGTTATGAGGTTCAGTGTTATTCAGTGGGGTATTTTTCAGATCTTAATACACATTTGTTAGCTGTTTACTCTATTCAAGGAATGTTTTTCAAAAGCAAATTCACACATGCATCTTAGCCATTTTGGTGGTCTGATGTGTAATGCAGCTATGTTTTGGAATTGCACCATAATCATGATGAACGTTGGTCCTCGCTGATAATAACCTCATACATATGTATGTTATACATACATAACAAGCTCCATGACAGCAAGGTTTAAGGATTCAGCCATTCCATTATAACAGGAGGGATGGTTACTGAGAACGGCAATCTAAAGGACATTGATAATTATAGTAGAGGATGTCAGTTCTGACGAAGGGTCGTAGATCCGAAACGTTGACTCACTTTTCCTTTCCTTTCTCCATGAATGCTGCCTTAAGAGTCTTCCTAGCAGTTTCTATTTTTGTTTCAGAGGATGTCATTGTTGTGTAAAAGAAACAAAAGTGGGAGGGAGAAAAGATCCCTGAGGAACTCTGTATATCTGAAACAGCACAAATAAAGCCATCTGAAAGGAATCAAAGTGTTCATGACTAAGTTGTTTGGAAGAACATGAGATAGACCTCAACAGGGAACGGAAGGAAATGTTCATGGCAATGTTAAATGGGTCATTGAGTGTTGGAGAGTAGAAGTTGGCACATCACATACAAGAAGATTACCAATTAGGCGCTAGACTGAAAAGTACTCACAATCATTTATTAGGCAAAAAATTGTAAGGTGATGGATAATCCGAGAATTGAGAGAAACGTTCTTAACATTGGAATGATTTGAAGCTATGGTGTAATAATTCAATAGATACGTGGTTATGCTTTCACTGGGGATAGATGGACACCGACATACTATAATTCCAAGGAGAAAGCAAAGTACATTGTGACTATGAGAGAGTGAAGAGACTGCGAAGGGCAGAGATATATTTGTAGCTACTGTTGCTTGAGGATAGGAAGAGAGAAAGTGGACTGTTTGCGACCATGAAGTGGAAGATCGCAATGATGTGTTGAGGAGGAAGAATCATGTCATATACAGTGGTGGAACATAATGAGGCAATGGAGGGATGTTCATTGTCGAGACCATCAGGCCTCCTATCAAAGGCGAAATGTGAGCCAAAGAAGAAGCCTACTTTTCCTTAGAAGAGCTGGCAAATGATCCATCAAAGGAAACTTCACAGACATTTAAAATACATTTTTGGCAAGGGAGCAGAGAGAATTCTTGCTGGAGAGATGATAGACAACGGTTGATGTTTTGTGTCAATAGATTTTTAAATTTTAATAGTGCATCTACAAAGGCTATGAGCAGATGATGTTGCTGGGGTAGGGGGTTTAGATTGATTAAAATGACATGTGTAAAAGGCAGAATTTTTACTAAATAGCAGAGCAGTAAGTATCATTTGACCATAATAAAAGACTAAGATGATGATTAGCAAAGAATGACAAACAAAACCTTCCACTGTAATCAAGGTAACATAGGTTACTTCACCGGCACAGACAGGCAGAAAAATAGCTGGCAACACATGAGGCAGCAACAAGAACCATTTATTCTGCTGCTCCAGTCATTGGTGTGGGAAGAATGTGGAGTTTGGAAAATTAAATTAAGAGGTTGGAGGCTCATGTATAAACACTAAAATAAACTATGAATGGTCAGTTTCCCTGTTAAAATGTTCTATGTAATGTCACCGACGAAACACACAGCTGCTCCATTTTTACAGGATATCCTGTGACTCTCTTAAAATAAAAGGTGCTATATCAAATGTAAGGTTTATTATTATGGTGTTCTTTGTTGTAATATATGCTCACCATTTAGATCAGTGTATTCACAGAGAAGTGAAAAATAATGCCCCAAATATTTTTTCTAAAAATTATTTTAAAATGTGGTGTAATATTTAGTTTAGTTGTTCTGGATTTTTTTTAGCGTAGAAACAAAAGTACTGATGGTTGAGGAGCTATAATTTTGTATTAATGTCTCTGGGTGAAACTGTGCAGAACTACTCAGCCCTGGAGTAGTGAGCTTGCCTTGATCTATTGTAGGTCTGAGGGTTAAAAAAAAGCTGTCTTAATATCTAGTTAAGAACAGGATTTAAAGTTGTGGTAGGAAAAACATGGATGATCAAATACTCTATGGAATATGATACTGCTGGGTTCATGGAAATGTCACCAGTGGAATGCAACTGGTTATGGTTGAATACTGTCAATTGATGGGCTGGAGTTCTGCTGGATTACCTTTGGGAGTCCAGGAAGGATTTCACAGGGCTGTACCTTCTTGAGAGTTTTATATGCAGCTTGACATCTCCCCGCAGAGATTAAATATTTAGGTAACATCCCTCATAGAATGAAATGCACGTGGTTTCTGTAAGAAGTAGGATTTGATGGGTCAAATGGCCTCTTAATTATCAAATGTTGTCCTGCGTTCCTAACCTGCCAGCAGTACGCACGCCAGAGACTCTAAATCACTCATGCCTTGACTTGAACATGTAGTTTAAGATAATGCGGAATTTTGAAGCATTCAATCTTAATTTAGAAGCAGGTTTTCTGCCATTCTTATTAAACCATCTGCTTTCCCTCCCCATTTTTGGCACAATGACTGGGTCTGAATGTTCCAATTGAACCTACTTAAACAGGATCCAACCTTAAATTTAGTCTCCGGATCCAATTATTGTGCTGAATTGAATTGTGGATTGGAATTACACATCAATAGTCATCCTTAGAACTAGATAGCTACCAATAGATTTAATAACATGTTTGATAATTAATAAATCTTTTACAATACAATTTATATCTACAGGCATTTAGCACCTTTCGTATTGGGAGGACCTTTATGAAACATCATTCTTTTTCTCCCCAACTTTACACACTGCAAACCCTTCACTGTTCAGTGTCTTGGGACATCCTCCCAATCTAAAATGACAGAATGAAATGCAGAATATTTAATGCAGTTTTATTTATTTCCTCTCATCCAAAATGCTTCTCTCTGAAATAGCAAAATTATTTTTCTGCCAGGTAAAACAACTACACAGACTGTTTACAGTCACACTGCAGCTGAATGTTTGGAGCTAATTGTTTGCTGTTGGCATCTCATCCCTTTTTGTTTGAAACAGTCTCTTTGTTGTGAATCATTAGATTATCCAGAGAAGCTGCATAACAGTTTTTTGTTGCAAGATTATAATCCACTGCGATCTACATTTGCATTTCTTCCTACAGCAAATACAGTCTATTTGGTTTGATGGTCAAACCTTTGAAAATTTTATAGCAATCAAACAATTTCATTTCATGTACCCTGGAAAGGGTGCAATGAAATAGACACTTTTTGTAGGATAAAACTAAAAACAAAACTCTATAAACCTTACAATTTATATTTATATAGTGCATTTCATGTTGGAAAGATGTCTCAAAGCACTTAACATCGGGCTATAGGTGGGAACTGAAAGAATGGGTAGAGGAGAGAGACTGAAAGCACTATCAAAAACATAAGGGGTCCTGTTGTTTAGAACAACAATTTACATTTACACAGAGCCCTTCACATGGGGTAGCGTCCCAGAGCACTTGACAGTGATGGAATCTTACCGTAAGCCAGGGGGAGAGGGAGGTGACCATTAGCACAATCAAAGGGGAAGTTTTTAGGAAGCATTTGAAGGTGGGGAGGGAGGGAGCAAGGCAGAGGGATTGAGACAGAGTTCTAGAGTTTCAAGGCGTAGTGGCTAAAAGCATGGCCACCAATGGTGGAACGGAGGGCACAAGGGACAAATAGGAGGCCGGACACAGCCGAGCGGAGGCTGCTGGTGATGCAGTGGGGTGTAAGCAGCTCAGAGAGGGGAAGGGTGCGCGGGAATTAAGTGATGAAAACGAGTGAGAGGATCTTGAAATCCAAGTTGAAAGCTTAATGGTTACAGCACTCACCTTGAAAATGAGAGGACTTGGGTTTTGCTTCCTGGCATGGCAAAACCTTAGGGAAATTTGCTTACTCCACACACACACACCACTGTTTATCATGTGGTAAGCAGGAACCTGCTTGTTTAACTCATATTTAAGTGCATCAAAATTAATTCCAACTGTTTCATCAAATCAGCAATTCTTTTGAAATCAGTCTATGTTCAGTACAACAACAACAACAACAAAATTACATTTGTATAGTGCCTTTCAATCAGGAGGACATCCCAAGGCGCTGGACAGGTTATTGCTTCAGACCCGAGCTAAGACCGGGGGGTGAGGGGGAAGAGTCGCCGATGGGACCATTGAAGAGGAGAGTCTTGAGGCGAGATTGGGGTTGGTGGCCAGGGAGGGTCCAAGGCGGAGGCACTTTGGGATGGAGTTCCAGAGGTTGGGGACAGAGTGACTGAAGGCTCGCTTGCCAACGTTTGGGCAAGTGGGTCTGGGGACATGGAGCAGGCCAGAGTCTGCTGAGCGAAGGGGATGGGCAAGTTGGTAAGTGGATAGGCGGTCACAGATGTAGGGTGGGGCGAGATTGTGGAGGGCTTTATATGTGAGGACCAGGATCTTGAATTGCAAATTCAATACAAATTGCAATGGATAGGCCTATCGAGCCCCATATGGGACATTATTTAACATCTCATCAGAAAGTTGGCATCTCCAACAAGGCAGCACATTCCCAGTGCTCTCTGAGCACTGTAAATGTCCTCTCAATGTGAAAGGCACTTTACAAATGTACATTTTATTGTATTACTGTGTGGCTTGCCGATTCCTTAATTCCCATTATTAAACAGTTTTTTTTATCATTTTAATTGCCATCACATGATTCCAATTGGTTCTTTCTCCACCTGTCTTTTATGATGCCCACTGTTACTCCCAGGCAACAAGGTTTCGAAAATTGGCCAATTTTTGCCAGCAAGAGATATTTCCTTCTTCCCATATAAATGACCAAGTTGTGCTTTGAAAGCTATCAAATTAGATTTACCTTTAATGCTTTTAGGTTCATGAATTTCACGTTCATGAAATCTTGCCCAAAAGAAGAAATAAGTCAACTACAAAATCAATTTTACATTAAAATCTAACGTTGTAAAATGAGTCACTGAGTCAGTGGAATTGCTATCTCTGATAATTGGTCCTTGCTAAGCTTTCTTGTGAATAACTACCGACAGCATTAAGTACATTAGTCAGGCAATTAGAAAGTAGGCATCCTTCGTCTTATACAAACTCGGTTTAAATTTATGGTACAAGAATTTGATTCCAGTTTGTGGTGAGGAGCTAGGAATATATTTCCTCCAAGATTTAATTGGAGGTGAGCGCTCTGAAATTCTACCTCGTCTTAGCCTGATATATTATTTTATCTCATAATTTAAATTCACACAGAATTGTTAAGTGCTGTCCTCCAGGTCCTCTTGTTCTGGTACATTTTACAGTATTATTCTAGATTTCCTTTGAAATCCTATTTAAAATTTCCTCTACCTCTGAGATGCCTCAAAACTCAAGAACCCTAACATGTCTAATTGTTGTTCATAGCTCATTCCTTTGACACTGAGGATCATCCACATTGCTCTCCTCTGCAAAGCCTATTGAGTCCCTCATGTGGTGGTCAGTACTCTAGGTGGGCCTGACCAGAGCACTATATAGCTTAAGTATAACTCCATGGCAGCTGAACTCAACTCAATAGAGTCCAGCATGCTGTTTGACCTGTTTATTGTTGACTCATACTATTTTGACCATAATATTTCTTGCAGCTGAATGTCGACAAGACGGAGGTCATACTCCTTGGCTTTTGTCAACGTCTCCATTCACATGGCTCTCATCTCCTCCACCTTCCCTGCCTGCCCCTAAAACTCTCCGAACCTGTGCGCAACCTAGACGTTAGGTTCGACCACCAACTGTCCTTCCTTCCCCACATCCGATCCATTACCAGCCTTCTAACACCTCCGACGGATCGCCCATCTCCGGCAATACTTCACCCTAAAAGCCGCTGAAACCTTGGTCCATGCCTTTGTCACCTCTCGGCTGGACTATTGCAATGCCCTCCTCTCCGGTCTCCCCTCCACCACAATCCACAAAATCCAGCTAATCCAAAACTCTGCCACCCACATTATCACCCGCTCTAAGTTACCCCAGTCCTTGCCAGACTTCACTGGCTCCCTATCCCAGAGTCGATTGACTTCAAGATATTCACCCTTATTTTCAAATCCCTCCACTCCTCTGCACCCCCCTATCTCTCTGATCTCCTCTCCCCCCAACCCAGCACCCGCTGCCTTTGCTCCTCTGGGTCTGGCCTCCTCCATGTCCTCCACTCCATCCTTGGCGGCCGTGCCTTCAGCCACTAAGCGCTGAGGCTCTGGAACTCCCTTCCTCACTCCCTTCGCCTCGCCCCCTCTCTTCCCAGTTTCAGGTCACAGCTGAAGACCTTTCTCTTCGACCGCGCTTTTAGTCACCTTTCTGCCCCTGCCCCTGGCTCGGTCCCGGGATCCGCTATTGTGAAACGATCTGAGATGCCGTCCGGCGTGGAGGGTGCTATATAAATCAAAGTTGTTGTTGTTGTTGTAGTAACTGATGAGTCAAACTTAACTTTCTTTCAGCTTCTCCAATGGAACTTCTATCCATGCATGATGCACCTGTGTTTCCTATTCCTTGCATGTCATGTCTTATGTCATGTGTCTTGTGTCACGTCTCAAGTGCTCTGAGAAGTCGCCCGTCAAGCAAGGCACTGTATTCAAGTTGTTGTTGTTCTCTGTATTAAACTTTGTTTGCCAAATTCACTAATTAAGGTCCACTTCACCACACATATCCATGCCATATAAAGCTCTCTTTGTAAGACCTTTGTTATAATAATAATACTCCTTGTATTGGATATAGTGCTTTTCACAGCTTCAAGATGTCTCAAAGCGCTTCACAGAATATACTGTAAAGTGAATTGACTGTACACTTGTGGGCGAAACGCGGCAGCCAATTGCACACAGCAGTCACCCACAAACAGTCGTGGATTGAAATTACCAATTTTTTTTAGGGATTATTATCAAGCTCTCTTTGTAAGATTTGTTCCCTTCTCTGATCCCAGAGTTACCCCCAAGTTGGTGTTATTTGCAAATTTAACAATCTTACACTGGGTCTGTTGAACTAGGCCACTATTACATGCATAGAATGGAATCAATTTTGCTGTATTTCTTAACCAACTTCATAATTAAGAAATTTGAGCATGGATTGAAAGTATTGCCTAAAAAATACAGTTGCTGCACTTTAGTAAAACCTTGTGAAATGCTTTAAAATATGTAAAGTGTTTATGAAAAAGCAATAATTATTATTACATACATCACTCACATCACTCTGACCCAAGATAAATCCATTTAAATAAATATTGGATTTTACAAGTATTGGAGTCATATAGCTATGTGTTGGTGGAACAGACTTATAGGTTTTCCAATTAATACCACAAAATTTATCCTATTGGTATAAGATGATACATGGGATTAGATGCCCAAACTACTTTGAGAGACTACAACGATGGAGACTACAGTGAAGACGAGATTATGGAATAATCCTAAAAGGTTAAGAAATGGAAAAAAAAATGTCAGAAGTATTCTGTTCACTCAGAGTTGTTGGGACATGGAATACTCTGCCAAATAAGATGGCAGAGGCACAGTCCATTGTGAGTTTTAGAAGAGAAGTAGACAAATATGTGAAAATTAAAGACTGGATGATATGGAGATAGGGAAGGGAAAATAATGCTTGTTCCGAGAGTCAGTGCAGACTTGATGGACCAATGACCTCTTTGTGTGCAGTAAATGACTATGATTCTATGAACTCAGTGAAATACGAAAGAGAAGCTACAGACTCATAGGTTTGATGTAATGAGGAATTCCATGATCCAGGAGCCACAGTCTCAAGCCTTGAAAGTTAAAGACAGACAAATTCAAATGTTTTATGCAGAGTATAGTGTCTATGTAAAACGTTTCAAGTATATAGCAATGACAGTTTCAAGAGGGAATTTAATAGGCCTACGATGGCAGTGGTGATTGAGTGGTATGAGAGATAGAGAGCAAGTATTTACAGTATGAAAGCAGTCAGACTGATCGGAATGTATGTCCTGGTCTTGGAAATTCCTGAGATAGTTAAGGGTGGTCAGATGCTTATGAAAGCTTATGATAAATATAAATAGATTATTTCCACATTAGCCCATGAGTCAGGAGTGGGATGGGCCAAATTTAAAGCAGTTTTCCTCGGAAAGGAATTAAAGGGAAGCTTTGAGAAAATGTCATTCATGGGGTGGGTGAAATGAAGACTTATCTACCGCAAATCATAATTAAGGCAAAATTCATAGATTCTTTTAAAATGATTTTTGACAAAGACGAATTATACTGTAATCACTTCCTTTACCACTTCCAGGCTCGACTATGGGAACTCTCTCCTCGTCGTCCTCCCCAGCTCCTCCCTTCACAGGCTGCAGATCATTCAGAACTCTGCAGCTCATGTACTCTCCCGTACCAGGCTTCGTGATCACATCACTCCCACCCTCGCCCATCTCCACCGGCTCCCCGTCACCCAGAGGATCGAATTCAAGATCCTTGTCCTCACTTTCAAGGCCATTCACGGCCTACTGTCTCCCTATCAGTCCACCCGTCCCCTCCGTTCAGCAGACTCAGGCCTGCTCCACGTCCCCCGCCCTAACCACCCAACCATCGGCGGCCAGGCTTTCAGCCTCTCTGCTCCCACAATGTGGAACTCCATCCCGCAGCCCCTCCGCCTTGCTTCCTCCCTTTCCTCCTTCAAGGCCAGTCTCAAGACCTTCCTCTTCGACCGCGCCTTCAGCTGCCCCACTAACTCTTCCCCCTCTCCCACTCTCCAAGGTGTTGTCTTTCAGATGAGATGCTAAACCAACATCTTGTCTGCCTGTTGAGGCAGATATTAAAGAAGCCATGGCACTGGTCAAAAATAGAGGGGTTTATCCTGGTATCATGGCAAATAATCTCCAAATTGCTTACTTACTTCATGACTGTTTGTGGGTTATTCTTTTGCATAAAGTGCCTGTTGTTTTCGCCTATAAAATACAGTCCCTGTATTTTACAGGAAATCCTGTGAAGCATTTTGAGACGTCTTGTTAACATGAAAAGGAATATTCCAAATGCGAGGGTTATCATTATAAAAACATCAATGCAGATTTTCAATGGGTCAATTGTTTTGTTTGTTTGCTGTAATATTCTATTCCTCATACTGCATTTTCTGACTAGCAATGGACAAACTTAACCACTTTCATTCATCACTGCAAAAACAAATCTTTTATGCTGCAGTTTCTTGTTTGATCACCTTCGTGACAATTTAGGGTTAAAATTTTGCACCATATCTTCTAATGACAGTAAAAAATGTCATGGTTTTGTCTAATAGTTTGTTGCTTGAGGTGACTGTGGGCATGGCCAAATGTAGGTGACCGTAGGCATATTCAAAGAGAGGTGACTGACTGTGAGCATAGTTGAAGGGAGGTGACTATCGGCAAGGTTGAAGCGAGGTGAGTGTGAGCACAGTCGAAGGAAACAACAGGATATAGCAGCAGACTCAAGCTGGCGTCTCTGTGGATAAAATATTGAAGACTGAGGACATATATTAGTTATGGTTGGCTGGACAAATTTCCACATCAATGAATCTGCCGCTTGAGACAGGATATTGAATGCCCGCTCTAGGGCAAAAAGGAAGACTGGTGGGTGTCAGTTGTTGCCTCTACAACTCAGCGGTTTCATTAAATCACCGAATATTTATGTAGAGTTGTTTCTCTTCAGCACTGAATGTGAAAAGAGTTCCGGAGGTTTTTTCAAATAAACAGTAGTTTAAAAAGAACGCTGGAAATATAGGTTGGGAACGACAAAAATGAAATAAAAAATATGAAGTGCCGTGTATAAGTCTGACAGCCAGATAAACACTGGCTTCTTGCACAAATGACCCATTTTATATCAACGGTTCGCTTTTATAAGCCACAACGCATAGAATTGACAGGGCTGTACAACATTTCCTTTCCTGCTTGAATGTTAGTTTGGCTGTATAAATGCAAGTAGCTCCAGATTTGCTTGGGAATTAAACACTGTAAATGTCCACTTCGCTGAGAAATATAAAAGATATAGTTAGATATATCTAACTACTGCTGATCACTCAAAATAAAAAAAGTCACTAAGCCTGAGTTGCCTCATTATATTCATTATATTTATAGTGAAAGATTGCTAATTGTCACATTCAGCATAAAGTAACCTCCATAATGATCATTTGTCCATTGAATTTCTTTGAACTCATTGGAGACTTGTAGAGTCCTGTAGCTCAATAGTTAGAGCACTCGCCTTACAAATGAGAAAGCTGGGTTTGATTCCAGGCAGGGAGAGTTTCCTTACTCCACACGCTTGATAATAATCCCTCAAGCAAACAAAATAATTAATTGGTCATTTTCAATCCATGACTGTTTGTGGGACACTGCTGTGCACAACTGGCTGCTGCGATTCTCCCATAAATATACAGTCAATTCACTTTACAGTACAGTATATTCTGTGAATCGCTTTGAGACGTCTGGAAGACGTGAAAAGCACTTTATCAAATGCAAAGATTATTATTATTCTCCTGTATTGGTTAAATTTAATCTGGACATATCACCAATGTTAGAGGTACATTTTTTCCATTTTAACCTGCTACTACAGGCCCCAAATTCCACCTTGTCTTTGCCTGTAAGCCAAGTTTATCTAAAAATGTAAGATAATAGAATTTTGAACAATTCTTAAATTCACGTTTGTTTGGAAAATAGTTCTTTTTAAGCATCTTCTAGTTAAATCCTAAATGTAACACTTTTCCATAATTCTGCTTCATCTTAACAATTTGAAATAAAATGTTTTGAAGCCTAAGATCAGGTAAAATTATCAGGTTTTATAATTCTAAAGTAGAGATTTAAATACAAATTCCAGATTGCTTTAAATGATGTCTCTAAGCACTTCACAGAATGTACTATAAAGTGAATTAAATATAT
Organism: Hydrolagus colliei; assembly: GCA_035084275.1. Lineage (NCBI taxonomy): Eukaryota > Metazoa > Chordata > Chondrichthyes > Chimaeriformes > Chimaeridae > Hydrolagus > Hydrolagus colliei. The sequence continues at coordinate 12,696,742 of CM068745.1, forward strand.
ATATTGTGGGCAAAACACGGCAGCCTATTATGCACAGTTGTGTGCCATAAACAGTCTTGGATTAAGCAGCCAATTTTTTATAATGTATTTATTTATTTTCAAAGGAATTATTACCCCTAGAAAAGCTATTCGCCAATCGATAAACAACTGGGTTCCTACTTACTACTAGGTAAACAGAGATGTTGGCATAAGGGTTTTCATTTGTGTGCTTTTTTCCTTCAGACGCTGAATGAGCTGCCATGGATTTCTAGCTTTCGACGATTTTACTTTCCCATTAAAAAAGATCACTTCAAAAAGCATTCAAGTAACTCTTAAAAGAAAGAGATATGCATAAAATAAATGTATCTGTTCAAATGGATTTTTATTTGACTTCATATAAAGACCTCTTATGAAAAGATGACTTTAAAGTGCAAAACAGATGAAAGAGATTGGAACATCAACATTTTCATTTTTGTTTAATGAAACCAAATCGCCATATATTAAAAAAAGAATGGATCCATACTGGACAAGTTTGCAAAATTAATCTATAGGCAGCTGTGATCTAACTTTTGAATTTGGTTAAGTTAATAACGTTCCACCCCATTTACCTATATATATTACCACACTGTGCAGAAATTTAATGCATTGAAAATGTGAACACATCCACCACTGCTAATATGTTTTTGTGTTTGATAAGGCTGTTGTCTTTCTTTAAAAGAAAATACTGCAGCGATGGTATTGAATTCTTAAATATAAATATAATTGACAGTTGGTACACAGAATGGCCTTTACTTTTTTGTAAATCCTTGTTACAAAAAATCTGTACTGCAATAGGTGAGTCCCACAAAGTTGAGTTAGACGGTGATTTTTTTTACTGACTGCAAATGAACTGTACTGATCCAGAGACCCAGCTTCAATTTCTGATCTCTGTTGAGTTGCTTCACTTGCTGGCTCTTTCTCACACTCTGGCGTTTTTGTTAAGCAGCCAATCTGACCTCTGTAGGTTCAAATTACCATGTCTCAACATTGCAAATTGTACTTGAAGAGCGATGACTTAAACTGAGGATTTGAAGCCGAGGTTCCCTTTGCTTTGCTCGCTGACCATTCCTGGACCTTGACTGGAATCAGCTGCTAGGAGGAATCTGCCCTCAAATTCACCCTCTATCCTTCAAAAGTCCTCTGGACACCAGTTCTGCTGAGCCAATGGAACTCCAGAACACATGATGTTGCACCAACACACTTTGCCACCAGGCCTGCTTCAAACAATTCTGACTGGTTTACGTTTGAATGACTTGAAGCTCTTAGAAAATGTTCATTATAAATTTGACACAAATCAAACTGATAACAACATGTTACAGTAAGTGAAGAGCCCTGAAGGACATCATAATTGTAACGTCCTGTGCATTTCTGTGCACTTCACTGAAAATAAATAGACAATGAGGTATATTTAATGTATTCAAACTCACAAATTCCAGAGCTATTAACATAGAATTTGATATCAATTCTTCTTGTTTTAGTAGGTTGAATCCAGTCAATGGTATTGATTTCAATGGTGGTCAATGGTCAGAGAATGGGAAGAGAAGAGTTGAAATTATTGACTATTTGACCAGACAATATAACAATCGTCATATTATGTAGAATGTTTCAGCAGTGCCAGCTTCCTGAAATCCCATTGCCTGCCTTCTTGCCTTCAGACAAAATGTGAAACCAAGGTCCCATCTGCCTGATCAAGTTAAACGTTGCAAATCCTGAGCACTATTCGAAAAGAGAAGGGTTCTTCTTCTGGTATCCCAAGGATAGAATTGTTCATTCATTCGTCATTAACTCCATAGTGGTTGGTGGGACATTACTGTTTGCAAATTGGCTGCCATGTTTGCTCACAATGCACACAGTAACTCCACTTTACATGAAGTGCTTTGAGATGTATTCTCGAGATGAAAGGCGCTCTACTAAATGTACATTATTATTTATTATTACTGTATTAAAATCAGCCACTAGGAGGTGCGCATGTTCAGTCCAGGATGCCTCTCTACGATTCTCAGTCTCAGTTTGGAGACAGCAGTTTGGAGACATACTGTACCTGAAATGAGATACATTACTGAGCAGAGACTGAAGCTTCACATATTGTGCTGTCGCTGTTGATCTTTCCTTCCTTTTACCAAACTCCCAAACAGTATACTCGGTAAGTTGGTGTCTGATATAAAAGTGTCTTATCTTAATAGCAACATTTACTGTAAAGGATTTCCGCTGTGTTGTAATACAGCCCCCAAAAAGGATAAAATTACATTTCCTTAAAGCCTTTACTTTTACCCATAAACAACTTCAGTTAATGTTATCAGAGCTCCACACTGGTGCCAATGCATGTTGGGGGCTCGTATGCATCGGGAAATGCATTGAAATATCTAAAGTGGAGGAACTGGATTGAAACGGTCCGAGAAAAACATTTCCAATATTTCATGCAAGAATCTTACTGTCAGCAAAGAGAGAAAAAGTCCATACATCAGTCAAAGCTGTATTCAGTGCAGATTCCAGACATGAAAGGACATTGTAACAACACTGCACCATTCATTCCCCAGGTTTTGTCACCAGAACCTTCAGTGAAATTCAAGACGTGAGATACACAGTTGTACTTATTAAGTGGATAACACACATGACAATTCATTTTCAAGCAGTCATATCTCATGGGGTTTGGACAATGTTGCTGAACTGGTTAACTCGTGTTCTTGCAGTTTATGACATTAGGTCTAAATTGCCAGGTGTTGCAAAAGAATAGATAATCTCGGGAATCTCAGATGTGTCGCAGACATAGATGTCACTTATAATAATAATAATAAATAATAATCCTTGCATTTGACATAGTGCTTTCTACATCTTATCAACATCCCAAAGCGCTTCACAGAATATACTGTAAAGTGAATTGACTGTATATTTGTGGGCGAATCGCGGCAGCCATTGCACAAATAACAAATAACCGTGGATTGAAATTACCAATTTTATTATTGTGTTTTTTTTTGGAGGGATTATTATTAGGTGTGTGGAGTAAGGAAACTTGCCCAAGGTTTCGCCCTGACCTGCCTGGATTCAAACACAGCTCTCCCCAGCTTGGTCTCCCCAGCTTGCAAGACAAGTGCGCTAACCACTGAGCCACAGGAGCTCCACTAAGTTGATGGTACTCTCAACTGTGAGTCAAAAGGTTGTGGGTTTAAACCACACATTGGGTTTTGAACTCACAATGTAGGCTGATACTCCAGTGCAATATTGGGGAGGGGTGGGGGGGAACACTGCATTGTTGGGGGTGTCGGTCTTTGGATGAAAAGGAGTTTCTCCCATCCCACAACTCCTTGTGGGACATTGCAGTGTGCAATTTGGCTCCTGCATTTGTCTACAAAATACAGTCACTGCAATTCACAGTAAATCTTTTGAAGCACCTTACTGATGTGATAAGATGCAATATCAGATGTAATGATTATTTTATAGGATTCTTAAATTAAAACTAAGAGATTAACTTCTGCGTGGAATTCTATTGAGGCAGCTATGATTTGTTAATTATTATCCATTTAAAACTTGTACAATTTGCATACCATTATGCCCCCTGATGTTTTGATTTACAATTTAGAGTTAAAAGTTACATTTTCAGCACCTTGGGACGTCCTCCTGATGTGAAAGGCGCTCTACAAATGTAATTTTGTTGTTGTTGTAGTTGTTAACTCTGCTCCAAAGCTCTAATGCGTGGGATGGTCCTAGCTGCAGGAAGTTGATGATTTACAGGTATAGAAATCACTTGGTTGATAGTACTCTCAGCTATGAGTCAGAGGGTTGTAGGTTGAAACCCATACAACTTCCCACAGTCTCGACTCTTGCCAACCTGCAACTAACTCAGCACTAGGCAAGTAGGGTGCATCCCTTAGGAGAGGTGGTGCTTAGTCCATATCTGACAAACAGAAAATACATAACTGGATCTCACAGTTGTTTAATTTGTGTAGATGTTAATACGGAGTTTCTGTCTGTCTAGATACCTGGTAGACCAAAAATATCTTTGCTTCTGTGTAACAACAACAATAACAACAACATTACATTTATAGAGCGCTTTTCACTTCAGTAGGACGTCCCAAGGCGCTGAATACTCAGGTCGGGACCAGAGTAAGGGAGAGGGGCAGAGTAGGGGCAGGGAGGGGTGTAACACAGATGTTACACCTACATCACCTTATCCAGTGAACCTCTTCATCAGGACAGGTTTGCAAGGCTATGGGGAGAGAACGGGGGAGTGGCATTGATTTAGACAGCTCTTTTCAAAGAGTGGCGCAGACATGATGGTCCGAATGGCCTCCTTCTGTGTTGCATAATTCTATGATTCTATGATCAATAATAAAACCTTTTTAAGGCTGGGCATTTTAATGCACTATTGTTATTGTCACCAATAGCTCTGCAGTGTATAATCTGCCACGTGTACTATGTATCGAACTGTTCGATACTCATAGCAAAGCAACACCAAATACTGTGGATTCAATGTACTGTATTATCAGACTTAGAGCCGCATATTTTCCTGTGTTTAACTAGAAATAGCTCAGTCATTGAGTTTGAAAACTGCTGAATATATCTAAGCAACTCCCACATTAATCTGTCACGTGCATAGAGGCTTTCTGGGTTTGTTGTGACAATCGCTTGTTTATAATACAGTCACGTCCAGATTAAACAGAGCCTTGTTTTTACAAATTGGTTGACCCATGTAAATCTCATTTAAAAAAAGCCCACCCAGGCCGCAGTTTTCTTTTACGGTTATTTCACTTGTAGTTTATTTGTTTATTCCCTTTTTATCATTATTTGGCCGAATAGTCACACTGTATGCAAGAAAGGAATTTGTTAACTTGTGTCAACTTCTTCAAAATTAATCATAGCAATGGCTGTTTGTTGCGTTGTTGTTGCTTAGGTTGACGTGGCACAAATTTGATGAATATTTTAGTTAATGCTTTTTCTCAGATGTCACAGTTCTGAAGGCTGGCGGTGAAAGATTTATGCATGATTTAAGAACGTCAGCTCAGCACGTTCCTGCTCTCCATTGCCAGGAGTCCATGGCCATCTGGACTAGTCTGTAAGTGATCCACTAGGGTAGTAGCACAATAGCTGTATTCTATTTGTCAAAAATGACAGTGAGGAATGGCTGGAGTGAGAAATGTTGAGGTCTGATATGGAAAATGTCTAATGAGATTCTTTAATAATCAATCTAAATGGGTACTTGTTTCATTCAACTGGAAGTATGTGATGCCAAGCTGCAGCAATCCTGCCCTGAAAGTAGATTGTAGCAGTATTTTTGTGTTGGTATTACTTTGCTCAGTACTGTATTTCGAAATATCCCTGTGTCTGGAATGGAATGCGCTATGTCTCCCAGGAGGAATGCACCATGTGCCGGCATTGATTCCCCAGATCTCCCTGCCAGCTTCCCGGTTGGTAACACTGCTCAGCATAAAATGCAGGAGACACTGCCACCATCTTCCTGTCCACAGCTCAGACACAAACCCATTTCCATTAAGCAATATTTTCAACAGTTGGAGATTGTGGAGCTCCAGGCAGGTCAGGGCGAAACCTTGGGCAAGTTTCCTTACTCCACAAGCCTAATAATAATCCGTCCAAAAAAACCACAATAATAAAATTGGTCATTTCAATCCACGACTGTTTGTGGGATACTGCTGTGCCCAATTGGCTGCCACAATTCGCCCACAAATATACAGTCAATTCACTTTACAGTATATTCTATGAAGCGCTTTGGGACGTCAATAAGATGTGAAAAGCGCTATATCAAGGATTATTATTATTATTATTATACAGAGTTTAAGCAGCAGCTGCTTATCTGTGAAGGTGGATAGGCACTGGATGTATGAAGACATGTTCACGAAACACGTATGGGATACCAATCCTTGGGAAAAGCCCAAGCCAGATAGCGGGGCAACGCTCATTGTATAAAAAATTTCCTAACTACAGGTCAGGGAGTAATTTCAGTATCAATACTCGTCCACTGAACCAGTGGGTTAGCACATCAGCCTTTCACCTCTGGAATCTAGGATTCAATCCAGTTTGCTCTGATGAGAGGAAAGACAGTCTATGGTCTTTCAAAGTCTCACGTGAATTCAGTTTGGATTGTCTTAACTAAAATCCTCAAGCATGTGGGTTCACAACATGGACCTACCCTTACTTATCAATCTCATTCAAAGAAGCCATACATTGGGTGAGTTGTTAGCCTGCTTGTGTTCCAACTTTTCCACTGCTCAATCCCTCTCTCTCCTCCCCACACCACCTCCTCCACACTCTACCACCTCCTCACACCAGGTTGTCAGTAGCCAACATCATGCTCAGCATCTGCTCCATAATATTTTCAGGTGGGAACCTGATCTCTGTGTCAATTGGCTGCCTGTGATATTAGCCAACCCCAGTCTTGGGTCTTATGTTGACAACTTGACAACAGAACAACCACAACAAAATTGAATTTATATAGTGCCTTTCATGTAGGGAGGAAGAATGTTTTGGGGGCATTGAAAAACACATCTATTTTCTGATGCATGATGTCATTACAGTTTTACAATATAAAACATTGAATATCCAATGTTACAGATTTTGTTGTAAAATCAACTCTGTACAGTTCTACCCTTTCATTATTTGAGTACAGGTTTCTTAACAGGTCTCCCAGTGCCTTGGGACATCCTCCTGAGGTGAAAGGCACGATACAAATGTAATGTTGTTGTTGTTAACTGTTTATAGCTTTCTATGAGAGCTGGAGAAGAAATTGTCTGCACCTCAGTTAATAATAATAATAATAATAATCCTTGCATTTGATATAGCGCTTTCCACATCTTGTCAACGTCCCAAAGCGCTTCACAGAATATACTGTAAAGTGAATTGACTGTATATATTTGTGGGCGAATCGTAGCAGCCAATTGCGCACAGCAGTGTCCCACACACAGTCGTGGATTGAAATGACCAATTTTATTATTGTGAGTCTTTTTTGGGAGGGATTATTATTAGGCGTGTGGAGTAAGGAAACTTGCCCAAGGTTTCGCCCTGACCTGCCTGGATTTGAACACAGGTCTCCCCAGCTTGGTTTCCCCAGCTTGCAAGATAAGTGCTCTAACCACTGAGCCACAGGAGCTCAGTTCAGTTTTCGACTGAGTAAAACTGTCCACAGCCATGTTGCACACCATGTTATTTTCCTAAATTGAAGTACTGTATAGCTAAAGGAACTAACAATATATGTACAGTTCATTCAAGTAGACAAAATAAACATTTGTCAAGTTGGGATTTGAAAGTAAACTCGCACGAGGTGTCCTGACAGATTGCTCCATTAGGCACTGTTAATTTTTGGCAAAGCAATGAGAGGATGTACAAGGTAGACCCCTGATCTGCTGCCTTCACTGTGATGAGAGGCCATCTTTAACAAACAAGGTTCCTTTGCCAACAGTTGTAGAGTTTAATTTACACTACTTTTCAATTAAATCTAAATGATTAAATAGTGTCATGCATAAATTACTGCTTCATGTTATTAAAACTCTTATATTCTGTCAGTCGGACAAATAGTCTTCTACAGTTTTTTTATTTACTATAACCAGTGTTTAAGTTGATACCATATTGGCATTCAGATTCTAGTCTGTCTCTGTTATATAGAAACATGTGAGTTGAGCTCAAATATCATAAGAAGGGAAACCAAATTCAGCATGTTAATATCATTGTGATGGTTGCTATTAATTAAGCATACATGAAATACTTAGTAAGTACTTGTGATTATAAGCATCATAAAAACTATAATCTTGAGTGACTTCCACCTGAGTCAATACTTAATTCTGTTTCAGGAAAAGCACTAAAATTTTCAGGGGAAGCAGTTCACTTGTAAGGTGACTGAAGCATTTGTGCTTAACGTTTCACAATTCTGCAGTTAATGGTGATTAGCAGTGAAATAATGACCCTCCCATCAAGTTTCATATCAATACCTCTGAAGTCAGTCTTTTCTCTCTAACGTGGCCACTTTCTGCTCTCCAGAAAAGAGACTTGCCAGACAAATCATAGTGCTCATTTTTGAATGCACAAATTCTACAACAATGTGCATTTCTAATGTGTATTCTAAGGTGTATTTGGGCTTTACTGTATTTTACGTTCAGATATTGCCAAGGGCAATTGAACACCAGCAACTGGTTGATTAACTTTTAAAGCTCTCCATGGTCCTGCTCTGTGACCCATTAGCTGCAGCTAACAAGGGCTGGACTACAATCAGAGTTGTTCCACGTTTTAGCCTCAAGTGCTAATTGAGCACCAGCAACTGGTTAATAAATCAGCATCAATAAATAGCTAGATGCTGGAGGGCAGGGTTTGGAGAAGATGGCAGTGAAAAAGTCTCTTTTTTTAAAATAAAAAATAACCTTTTTCTAAAAAACATTATTGAGGCCTTGGTGCAAGTTTTGTTTCTGTGGTGTGACCCATGGCCTCCTACAGACCCACAAACAGCCATGCTGTGAATGACTGTTATTTTTTATTTGGGGGGATTGTTGGCGAGGATACTGAGAGAAGGAAGATCATGGGATTCTTAATATCCACCTGAACAAGAAGATAAGACCTCAAATTTAATATCTCATCCAGAGGCCAAATGAACATCTCATTGCTGGATTTGACTGCCATCTTAAACTGTGAGTTTAAAGATCTGAAGCACCACATTATAGCTTGGATGTTGGATGTATCAAAATCTGTGCTGGGGTGGAGGGGATAAGGTTCATACAAATAGTTCTTTCATTTATACCCTCTTTTACCTCAATCAAAAAATGTATACGGAATTCATTTCCACTTCTTACAATCAATGAATTTTGTTATCCAAACATAGATTCATAGATTCATAGATTCATAGAATTTTACGGCACAAAAGGAGGCCATTCGGCCCATCTAGTCTGTGCCGGCTCTTTGAAAAGAGCGATTTAATCCCACTGCCCTGCCCGCTCCCCATAGCCTAACAGACCTGTTCTCCCTAAATAAAGATCTAATTCCCTTTTAAAAGTTGTTATCGAATCAGCCTCCACCACCTTTTCAGGCAATGCATTCCAGATTCGAACAACTCGCTGAGTGAAAAAATTTCTCCTCAGCTCCCCTCTACTTCGCCTTGAAACTATTTTAAATCTGTGACCACGAGTCACAGATTCACCCACGAGTGGAAATAGTTTTTGTCTATTTGCCCTGTCGAAACCCCTCATGATCTTATAAACCTCTATTAGGTCTCCCCTCAATCTTCTCTGCTCCAGAGAGAATAACCCTAGCCTATCTAGCCTCTCCTCATAGCTGAAGTCCCTCAATCCTGGCACCATCCTAGTAAATCTTCGTTGTACCCTTTCCAATGCCTTCACATCCTTTCTGTAGTGTGGTGACCAGAATTGAACACAGTATTCCAGCTGAGGCCTCACCAAAGTCTTATAGAGGTTAGTCAGCACTTCCTGACTTTTGTACTCTATACCCCTATTTATAAAGCCTAGTATCCCATATGCCTTCTTAACAGCCTTGTCTACCTGTCCTGCCACCTTCAACGAGTCACTGACACAAATCCCCAGGTCTCTCTGTTCCTTCACACCATTTAAAATTGTACTATCTAGCCTATATTGCCTCCCTTCATTTCTTCTCCCAAAATGCATCACCTCACACTTCTCTGCATTAAACTTCATTTGCCATGTGTCTGCCCACTTTACCAATTTGTCTATATCCTCTTGCAGATGGCTACTATCCTCCTCACTATTTACTATTCTCCCTAACTTAGTGTCATCTGCAAACTTGGAAACTGTACTCCGTACACCCAAGTCCAGATCATTGATGTAGATTACAAACAGCAATGGTCCCAAAACTGATCCCTGTGGCACACCATTGCTCACTTCCCTCCAATCTGAAAAACAATTAACAATTAACTATTTTTATGCAACTTCTATATTTGGGCAGCTGGATTAACATAGGGGTCATAATTTGTTTCATCTTCGTTGTTTTACTGTTGCAGATATTTTGCTTTCAGGATTTTAAGCACATTCTTTATTTGGGATTGTTATTACATTATTGACAATGCCTGAGATTTATCATTCATGGTTTGGCCTTTTATTGTCGATAGATATGTAACCACAGAAGAATAAGAGACTTTTGCAAAACATTTTATTGACACTTAAATGTTTTAATTTCAGTTATATTGAAATCAAAATCCAATATATTTGGATATATCGGGCCATCCATAGAGAAACAGAAGAAGCTGTACAGTATTTCAATGAAAACATTTTAAAATATGGGATGGAAAGAAAAAAGCTAGTACATTTTCTTAATCAATTGTTGTATACATTTGGCAACTATCAACAACAACAACTTTGATTTATATAGCGCCCTCCACGCTGGACAGTGTCTCAGAGCCAAAGGTGCGGTCAAGGAGAAAGGTCTTCAGCTGGGACCTGAAACGGAGAAAAGAGGGGGCAAGGCGAAGGTAGTGAGGAAGGGAATTCCAGAGCCTCGGGGCATAGTGGCTGAAGGCCCGGCCACCAAGGGTGGAGCGGAGCATTCAGGGGACATGGAGGAGGCCAGATCCAGTGGAGCGAAGGCAACGGGAGCTGGTTTGAGGGCAGAGGAAGTCAGAGAGGTAGGAGGGTGCAGTGGAGGGATTTGAAAACAAGTGTGAGGATCTTGAAGTCTGGTGAGGACTGGGGTAATGGGGGAGCGAAGTTTGGTGCAGGTGAGTTTGCGGGTGGCAGAGTTTTGGATGAGTTGGACTTTATAGCGCCTTGGGACGTCCTCCCGACGTGAAAGGCGCTATATAAATGTAAATTGTTGTTGTTGTTTATAGATTGTGGTGGAGGGAAGACCGGTGAGGAGGGCATTTGAATAGTCCAGCCTTGAGGTGACAAAGGCATGGAACAGGTTTCAGCAGCTTTTGGGATGAGGTATTGCTGGAGACGGGCAATGCGTCAGAGGTGGAAGACGGCGGTGCTGGTGAGGGACCGGATGTGGGGGAGGAAGGACAGTTGGGGTCGAATGTGACGCCTAGGTTGCACACAGGTTCGGAGAGTTTCAGGAAGGTGGAGGAGGTGAGAGCCATGTGAATGGAAACGTTGACGAGAGCCAAAGAGATGGCTTCCGTCTTGTCAACATTCAGCTGCCAGAAATTTGCTCTCATCCAGCTCCTGATGTTTAACAGGCAGGCTGACAGAACATCAGGGGACTGGGGATCGCAAAGTGAAGTGGAGAAATAGAGTTGGGTGTTATCCGTGTTCATGTGGAAGTGGGCCCCATGACTGCAGATGAATAATGGTATCATGTTTTATTTTAGCATGTTTATAAGTTACCCCCCACCCCCTCCACCCCCCATATTGGGGGGTGGAGGGGGTGGGGGGTAACTCCATCGGGTTTAGGGTTTGCCCAGAATTTTAAACAATTTAACATTTCAAGACAGTGGTCTTAAGCTCAAGATAATTAGAAAATTATGGTTTACAGAAATCTACACACTATAAAAACAAATGCAACACTACAGTATTTAGAAAATCGTTGATCATTAATTGTGTAAATTGACAGCATTTGAAATTTTCAAATTATTTTTTCAATTTGAAAATTTACCGGAGTATTGTCTTACCTTCATGAAATGATTTTTTCCAGAAGATATAAATTGTTGTACAACAACAAAATTACATTTTGTATAGTGCCTTTCACATTAGGAGGACGCCCCAAGCTGGACAGTCAGCATTTCAGATCTGAGCTGGGGTTGGGATCGGGGAGGGTGGAGGAAAAGGAGGGGATTTGGGATGACTGATGGGACTGTCTAAGAGGAAGGTCTTGAAGTGCGAGGCTAGGGAGAGTGCGAGGTGGGAGGGACTGCGGGATGGAGTTCCAGAGGTTGAACAGCAGTGGCTGAAGGCTCGCCCACCGATGGTGGGGTGGGTGGGTCAGGGGACATGGAGCAGGCTGGAGCCTACTGAGCGGTAGCCCACTGGTAGGGGTTTAGGAAGTCGCAGATGTAGGGTAGGGCAAGGCAATGGAGGGCTTTAAAGGGCCAAAATAAAACATTGAATACCATTGTTCTTGACATTCGAGGAAGTCCATCATCTCCTCACAGTTGGAATTGGAGGAGAGGATGGATGTATTAGTATTATGTCTGCTTGTGTTCTGTGTTACTGGCTGTAGAAAGCATCTATCAAGAGGAACAACAATAATGGCCAACTTACAGTTGCATGGTGCCTTTCACGTTGAGAGGATGTCCCAAGGCACTGGACAATCAATGTTTTGGACCTGAGCTGGTGGTTAGGAATGCAGAGAGTGGAGGACACAGGGAGAAGGAGAGTAGTCTAAGGCATGGTCGAAGAGGAGGGTCTTGAGATGTGTCTTGAAGGAGGCAAGGAAAAGGGCAAGATGGAGTGACTGCCGGATGGAGTTCCGGAGGGTGAGGGTAGAGTGGCTGAATGCCAGCCTGCCAAAGGTGTGGTGGGCAAGGTGGTGGATGTGAAGTAGGCTGAACATTACAAGCATGTTTTTCCAGTAAAATAGTCAATCAGATTGTGAGTATATCCTGTGCAGAACTTTGAGATGTCTTGACAATGCGATATGGCGCAAGGATTATTTTTTATTATTATTATTTACCTATTAAACTCACAGAGGAAATCAAAGCTTTCAATGGGAGATTTGTTATTTAAAAAGAACTCTAAATTTTCTCAGCCTGTCCATCATGTGGTATGTTTTTATTTTTAGACAATGGAGCTCGGCACACCTTACAAAACTGTCAGCTCCCTCCACCCCTCTTGACTCCAACCCTAGCTCGGTTGCAGATGCTTCACAGTCCAGTGCCTAGGGCTGGTCTCCTGTCATGATAGACAATATGTTGATGCAATTTGCTAACCACTGGAACAGGTTACCATGAAGGGTGGTTGTGACCGGTGTACTGACTCATTCATTTTATTCATGGAAGATGGTAGAATAGGTAATTTGGAAGAATTGATTAAACGCCTTGGGATGTCCTCCCGATGTGAAAGGTGCTCTAAATGTAATTTTGTTTCTCTTGTGAACTGTCTCTTTCAGCTTGGATTATCGGTGTGGTGCAGCGGACTTCTTTTTGTTCGTACAGTATTAAATCAATCCAACCTCCAACAGAATAAGTTGTGAATCCTATCGAAGTCATTAATTTCCACCCTTTGATTCCTGACTAACATGTGATACTATAGCAATGATTCTCTGAAAGTTTGTAAGTTTACAGATTTTACCAGAAAATCAACAGCAATTTGTTATTCTTATATAGTACCTTTCACATTGGCGAGCATCTCAAAGCTCTTTGCAAAGATAGAGAGGGAGCCTGAGCTGGATGGGAGACATTAGGAGTAGGCAAGCATAAGGTAAAGCAATGGAAATACAATATAAAAAATGGATATTGAAATCTGAGAGAAAGGACACTCGGCAAAATCCATTATTATTTTACATTGCTAGTGTCCATAAATTTGCAATCCTTCGGATAAACTATTGCCTTAGAATTTTAAGTGCAATTATTAATTAACACTGACCTTTATTTAATCTAAGTAAAAGTTTGATTTGGGGGGCGTTCAATGGCCAAAGACAATATCAGGGTCAAGAAAGAACATGAGAACATGCTTGGGGCAGATTTCTTAAATTTCAAAGGCTTCAGTAATGTAGTGGCTGAAGACTTATAGTAAAGGGTAAATTGGAGTAGGCTGTTTGTTAGTTCTTCACATTTAATCAAACAATTAAACTCATCCTTGTACATCATGTCAGGCCACTTAAAGCTGCATGATCTCAGAATATTCTTTTATGTTGCACTATTTCTCCAAATAGATCTACATTGCAAAACTCAATCTCCAATCCAGTTTGATTACTGGGATATAGATTCATAGATTCATAGAATTTTACGGCACAAAAGGAGGCCATTCGGCCCATCTAGTCTGTGCCGGCTTTTTAAAAAGAGCGATTCAATCCCACTGCCCTGCCCGCTCCCCATAGCCTAATAGACCTGTTCTCCCTAAATAAAGATCTAATTCCCTTTTAAAAGTTGTTATCGAATCAGCCTCCACCACCTTTTCAGGCAATGCATTCCAGATTCGAACAACTCGCTGAGTGAAAACATTTCTCCTCAGCTCCCCTCTACTTCCCCTTGAAACTATTTTAAATCTGTGACCACGAGTCACAGATTCACCCACGAGTGGAAATAGTTTTTCTCTATTTGCCCTGTCGAAACCTCTCATGATCTTATAAACCTCTATTAGGTCTCCCCTCAATCTTCTCTGCTCCAGAGAGAATAACCCTAGCCTATCTAGCCTCTCCTCATAGCTGAAGTCCCTCAATCCTGGCACCATCCTAGTAAATCTTCGCTGTACCCTTTCCAATGCCTTCACATCCTTTCTGTAGTGTGGTGACCAGAATTGAACACAGTATTCCAGCTGAGGCCTCACCAAAGTCTTATAGAGGTTAGTCAGCACTTCCTGACTTTTGTACTCTATACCCCTATTTATAAAGCCTAGTATTCCATATGCCTTCTTAACAGCCTTGTCTACCTGTCCTGCCACCTTCAACGAGTCACTAACACAAATCCCCAGGTCTCTTTGTTCCTTCACACCATTTAAAATTGTACTATCTAGCCTATATTGCCTCCCTTCATTTCTTCTCCCAAAATGCATCACCTCACACTTCTCTGCATTAAACTTCATCTGCCATGTGTCTGCCCACTTTACCAATTTGTCTATATCCTCTTGCAGATGGCTACTATCCTCCTCACTATTTACTATTCTCCCTAACTTAGTGTCATCTGCAAACTTGGAAACTGTACTCCGTACACCCAAGTCCAGATCATTGATGTAGATTACAAACAGCAATGGTCCCAAAACTGATCCCTGTGGCACACCACTGCTCACTTCCCTCCAATCTGAAAAACAGCCGCTCACTACAACTCTCTGCTTTCTGTCTCGCAGCCAGTTGTGGATCCACGCTGCCACTGTCCCTTTTACGCCATGGGCCTTTAATTTCATAATAAGTCTCTCATGTGGCACTTTGTCAAATGCCTTTTGAAAGTCCATGTAAACTACATCAACTGCGCTACCATTATCCACCCATTCCGTTACCTCATCATAAAATTCTATCAGATTTGTAAGGCAAGATTTGCCTTTAACAAATCCATGTTGACTGTCCTTTATTAGCCTATATCTTTCTAAGTGAAGATCTACCTTGTCCCTGATTATGGACTCTAGAAGTTTGCCCACTACCGACGTTAGACTGACTGGTCTGTAGTTACCAGGCTTGTCCTTCTGCCCCTTTTTATACAAGGGAGTAACATTAGCTATCCTCCAGTCCTCTGGCACGACCCCTGTGTCCAAGGAAGATTGAAAGATCGTGGCCAGAGTCCCTGCTATTTGCTCCCGTGCCTCACTAAGTAACCTAGGGTGCATCCCATCCGGACCAGGTGACTTATCCACCTTGAGCGACGTCAACCTTTTTAGAACTTCCTCTCTGGTTATAATTATTCTATCCATTTCTCCTACCCTCTCCTCCAATACCATGGCATTGGCTGTATCCTTTTCTTTTGTGAAGACAGAGGCGAAGTACTCATTCAGTACATCAGCCATGCCCTCTGCCTCCACAATGAGATTTCCTCCTAGGTCTCTAATTGGCCCCACCCTATCCTTGACCAACCTTTTACTCTTAATATGTTGGTAAAAAACCTTAGGGTTCCCCTTATTCTTACTCGCTAATTGTTTTTCATGCAGTCTCTTTGCCCCTCTAACTTCCTTTTTTAGTTCTATCCTACACTTCCTATATTCTGCTTGGTTCCCTTCTGAATTTTGAGCCTGACACTTATCATAAGCCTCTTTTTTTTGTTTTATTTTGGCCCCGATTTCCTTAGTCATCCAGGGAGGTTTGGATGCCTTACATTTCACCTTTGTGGGAATGCTTTTGACCTGTGCCTGAACTATCTCCTCTTTGAACGCTGCTCACTGCTCGTTAGTTGTCTTACCTGCCAATTTTTCTTTCCAATCCACCTTGGCTAGGTCCCACCTCAACTCATTGAAATTAGCCCTTTTCCAGTTGAGTGTCCTCACCTGTGATCGTTCGTTATCCCTTTCCATACTTATTCTGAATCTAACGATATTGTGGTCACTATTCCCTAGATGATGTACCATTTGTGCTCTTGATCTTTGGAGCTGTGAGGAAACAAACACCACTGTAACCATTTGCTTTGTGAGTCCTGTTATACCCTAACTGTTGATTGATTGGTTAAAAACCTTTTTATCATCTTCCCAGCAACTAAGGAATAGGAGACCCATAATTTGGATTATTTTGAGGAGTGATTTGAAATAGGAAAATTGTTGGTTGCAGCAGGTTTAACCTTTTGATTGCTGTTCCTAAATACAGTAGAAAATTGTAAGAAATGTGACCTCAAAGAAATCCCATTATAAACAATATGGGTGGCAGATAGTGTATGAGGTCATCCTAGGGGCCAACTCTACTGACAGCATTTAAACTGCCATATAAGGTGGTTGACGCCAAGTTCATTATGGGTTTCAAGTGGGAAGTAAACAGGTATATGAAAGGCAGAGGCTCAAAGGGGTGGAGCAGTGGGAATGAATGAATGGCTTACTCTCAGCGCTGTTACAACCTTGAGAATAATAATGAATATTAATAAATAATACTTCCAATTGATGTACCACTGTATCACACCATTAAATTATCTCAAAGTGCTTCACAGAGCTATTGTAAAGTGGATTGACTATATTTTGTGGGCAAAATGTGGCAGCCAATTGCACGCAGCAGTGCCCCACAAACAGTCATAGATTGAGTGACCAATTTTTAAAGATGGATTGTTACCACTGGAAAGGCGATCGGCAAATCAATAAACAACCAAGTTCCTACTTATGTCAGGTAACTAGAGGTGTATAGAGTAAGGAACTTGCTTAAAGTAAGAGGTGTGTGCTAACTAGGGACTGAATAGGCCGAATGGCCTCCTGCACTGTAACTGTATTGTTCTATGATTCTCAACAGATCTTTGAAAATTGTGTTGTCAAATACTATGTGAATCATTAAACAGTATTAACAGTTGCATATTTAGAATGACATGATGCATGTGAGCTCCTCACGAGCAAACATTCAGTAAAATAATTTAGAATTTAGGTCAAAAGACTGTATAGATATATTGAAGTGTGTACCTCAGGTCATTTCCTACACATTTTTTGAATTCATAATTATTGAAATTACCAATGAATTCTGACTATAAAAGAAAGGTATGTATTTAATAAATTAATTACATGCCCCGGTGCAAAGCAATGAAGATTCCCCAGCGTTTAGAGAAATAAGCTATGAGCAATGATTAGACAAGCTGGAGCTCTTCAATCTTAAAATAATACAAGAGAAGCAATCCTACACAGCATTTTAAATGTAATTAAGAAATTAAATCCAGACCAATACTCTCAGAAGCACCAAGATAGTAGAACCATAACACATAGAAAAGGCAATTTCAGGACAGACAAAAAAAAAAAGTATTTTTAACTCAGATTGTAATTAATGATTTTAGCAGGTTATGGGTCAGTGTGTTTGAGGCAACTGGATTCACATTAACAAAAAAGCTAGAAAGACAGTAGGGTGGAATTCTGGAAGGATTAAATCAAATAGGCTGCTGGTCTTTCATTATCCATATCAATGTTGTGAACTTGTAACATGCGTTAAATAAAAGGCCTGACATTTCTCTATTTTGTGGGAAATGGAAGGAAAGAGCAATGTTTGAAAATGTTATTGAAATAATAACAGAATTGCATTGAAAGCCCAACAATACAAAAACGAAAAGTGCGGGAAATAGTTTAATTGATGCAAATGAAAACGCGGCAGCCAATAATGACAACATACATTAATGAGAATTTCACGCGTTTGCGGCAGCTCTCAAATTGCTTGTTCTCAATAAATTGTAGGTTTGGAGTTCGTTATAATAATAACATGCACCAAGGTGATATATAGACTTGTTTCTACAAAAAAAAAACACAGCCACAGCCAGAAACTGTAGTTGTAGCAGAAAGCATCAATGCATTTAAGAGGAAATAAGGCATGTGTGAGGGAAGATAATAGAGAGGGGATATAGAGAAAACTAGGGAGGGGTTTTTAGATGGTTCGAGGCTTATGTGGAGTATAAACACTGGAACAGACTAGCTGGGCTGAATGGCCTGTTTTGGTGCTATGCTAAGAAATGAATCCTTGTTGATGTAGATGCTATGTTATGGAGCAATACTGCCTACATAGAATTTCATAGACTCTCGCAATATGGAAACAGGCTATTTGTGCTTTGTTTAAACTCAACATAAATTCTGTAGCTCATTAATTGGAACACTCGCTGAGGAGAGACATGGGTTTGATTCCTGGGCAGGGAGAAACACTAGCCAAGTTTCCTTACTCCACACTCCTCTGTTTACATAGCACTAAATAGGAACCTAGCTGTTAATTGATTGGCAGATTGCTTTTCTGGGAGTAATAAATAATTCCTGAAAGAAATAATAAATTGGTCACTCGATCCACAACTGTTTGTGGGACACTGCTGTGTGCAATTGGCTGCGACTTTTCACCCAAATAATAGTTAATCAACTTTATGGTATATTCTGTGAAGCGCTTTGAGACGCCTCAAAGATGTGATAAGGCGCTATATCAAACACAAGGATTATTATTATTATGGTTCAACTAATGATAATCCCTTCACCTATACCTGTATTCTGTTCTCATGTATGCACCATTCTTTCACTTAATTAATTTCTCTAAATTTTGTTGTTGTTTCTCTTAAATATGCTAGTGTATTATGTTTTAACTACAGTGTCTGACAGCGAGTTCAACATTCTCACCACCCTCTGTGTAAAATGTTGCTCCTAAACTCCCTTTAGATCTGGTGTCATATTTATGCCCTCTTATTTTGAACTCGCCAGCAACTGGAAATAACCCATTAAAGCTTATTACATCCTTTCAAAGTTTTAAACGCCCTCTTCAATCGTGTCATCTCCAGCGAGAAAAGCTTTAACCTGTGCAATCTTTCTTGATGGATGTAACATTTCTTTGGAAGTGCAATTCTGACCCCCTTCCCACTTCCATAGTGCATAACAGGCAGTGTCAATCAAGTCTGACTTCACAATTTGGGGGACATGAAAGCAAAACAAGTCAGAAAACTGTTAGCAACAATATAGCAAGCAGGTAACAAACGTGATAACAGCAACAGGCAGAAGAATGAACATGTCATGAGAGGAAATGAAATGTATTCTGCAAAAGAAACGCCATGTTTGAATCCCCACTGCTCCTATATTCAAAAGTAAGGGCAGGCAGCACACAGCAGAAGAGCATGGTGTAATGGATACAGCTACAACAACAACTTTGATTTATATAGCGCCTTCCACGCTGGACGGCGTCTCAGAGCTCACACTGTAGGAGAGAGAATTTGTAAAGTTTGGGGCTGTAGTCGGTGAGGAACTAATTCCTGCATATGAAAGTGGCTTTCATGCTAGGAGGACGAAGATGAAGCCGTAATGATTTACCAGGATTAACACCCGCAGGATGATTTTTGTGTCAGTGGCAAAGTATTCCAGGGTCAGTTCATTTAATGGATTCACATGACAGAAATGTGACCGTTTGTCAGCAAATGACCTCTTGATAATTCAATATGCAATAAGAAGTCCATTGCATTAAAAATAAAGCATACGACCTCAGCACAAAGTCAATGTGCCCTCAAGTCTCATTCGGGACTCTGTTTCCTTCTCATTAGTTAAGGAAAATCAGATATAGTCAAATGCCCAAAAGCAAAGCATTGATTGAAGCAGTGGGGAAAACCATCTGTGTGCAGAATAACATAAATGAGGAAAATATTTCATTTCTTTTTGTCAGTGGTATTGTTGTTGGTGCATCAATTTCAGAGATGTCAATGCTATGAAATAAAACCTTTTCACTTTAACCCTGTGTCAATGCCAAGCACTTTCAGTTCAGCAGCAACACGGCTATATTATACCCAACTAAATACAGTAGTAAGAATTTTCCTTACGTTTGATATACCACCCTTTGCATTGGGAGAATGTCTGAAGACGTATCACAGGATATACTATAAACTTGACTTTGCATTTTGTGAAGGGATGTGGCAGGGACAGTCAAATCATCTTAATTAAATCATAATTAAATCAATCTACCCCAGAGCTCTGAAAGAACTTATATAATAATAACTTATATAATAACTTATACTGAACCATTGTGTCGCTTTAACTTAATCAAGACACTGGGATGCCTTCATTACATCCCGACTTGACTATGCAAATGCCATGCTTGTCGGCCTTCCCAATTCCTCCCTCCACAAGTTGCGGATGATCCAGAAATCTGCGGCACGTGCCCTCTACCGTTCCAAACTCCATGAGCCCCATCTCCCCCCATCCTCGCCTGACTCCATTGGCTCCCCATCAGCCAGAGGATCCAATTCAAGAAACAAAAACAGAAGTTGCTGGGGAAACTAAGCAGGTCAGGCAGCATCCATGGAGAAAGGAAAAAGAGTCAATGTTTTGGGTCTACAACCCTTCGTTAGAACCCGAAATGTTGACTCTTTTTCCTTTCTCCATGGATGCTGCCTGACCTGCTGAGTTTCCCTAGCAACTTCTGTTTTTGTTTCAGATTCCCAGCATCTATAGTATTTTGTGTTTTGATCCAATTCAAGATCCTGGTCCTCACATTCAAAGCCCTCTACAACTTCGCTCCACCCTACATCTGTGACTCCTTATCAACCTGTCCGTCCATTCCGCTCAGCAGGCTCTGGCCTGCTCCATGTCCCCGACCCATCCAGCCCACATTGGTGGGCAAGCCTTAAGCCACTCTGCCCCCAACCCCTGGCCTCCTTCAAGTCCCACCTCAAAACTCTCTTCGATGGAGCCGTCGGCAACTCCTAATCACCCCCTGCTTTCCTCCCCGCCCATCCCCAGCTCAGGTCTGACACAGTGACTGTCCAGCGCATTGGGACGTCCTCCTGATGTGAAAGACGCTATACAAGTATAATTTTGTTGTTGTTGAAAAAGCATTTAAACAGAAAACGCTTTGAATAGAAAGAGCGGGAGAGTAGGACTGATTGGGTAGCTCTTCAGAAGAGCCGGCAATATTCCATGATTCTAAAACGCGCGATGTAAACATACCAGAATGGGTAGACATCCTTGGGAAATAAATTGCAGAAATATTTTAGATAAATTTTAAAAATATATATCACACCAGCCTTGAAATGTCTTTTTGTAGAAAATTGTGGGTCAGATCAGGGTTTATCAGGCTGTACAGTATTATGGACTGTCAATGGCAGTCGGACCTTCTGCTTCTTGGTCCCCACCAATTGGAACTCCATCATATAGACCCTTTGCCTTGCTGTCACCCAAGGATCCTTCAAACATATCTTGAGACATCCTCCTGGTGCTATACAAATGTAATTTGTTGTTGTCTGCATTACATTTTCTGACTGGAGATGTGAGTAAATGAGTTTTAAGAAGGCTTTCTGCCAAAATACAATGCTCCATCCCGAGAAACCACTCAATCTAGTGCTCATTGGAATGCTAACAGTAGCACAAACACAGCACCACAAACCAGAAGCTCTATAGATAATATAATTTAATATATAAAAGATTAAAGAATCTGAGCCAATAAATGTTTTCTTTTGCCAAACTAGGCTTTGAACAAACAATTAGGCAATTCACTTATTTTCAGTCTATTAGGGAAATAGCAGGCTGTGACTAGATTTGTGCCATTGTTTGGTTAAATAACAAGCTTGCATGATTTTACTGCTGTGCTTGAATGCGAAGAGGGATGAGAGTACAGTACTGTACCTTGAAAATATAGTATCTACTTATAGTCATTGTAACAAAAGCCAAATAATTCTTACTAGATTATGGAATTCTGTTGCACTTGAATTAACTACAGTATTATTGTGCTTTTCTAGATGATGTGTATCTGATTCTCAGATTTCACCAGATGATGTAATGCTCCTTGTTTACTTCCATTTAATTATTCTTCTTTGCAAATGCTATATCGCACATTTCTAAATGAGTGCCATTTTCAACAGGCAGGGAGAGAATGGATTAATTAATTCAACTATCATCCTGCTTAAAATTTATATACTGTAAATGTTTTGAAAATGCAACATCTGAATGACCGATTGGAATCATAGATTCATCTTTTCAGATGATTAACCTAAGCACCTTTGTCTCTTCACTGGATAGAACAATCAATACAAATATTAAACTACATTGATGCTTTGTAACTGAACCTTATCTATGTAATGTGGAAGGGATAAAAACTACAGAGCGAAAGGTAAGTGAGTCAGTTTGGGGCAGTTATAATACTGTAATACATAATCCTTCCATATAATATAATGCCTTATCACATTGTTGAGACATCCCAAAGCACTTCATAGAATATATTGTAAAGTGAATTAACTGTATATTTTGTGGGAAGTTGGTACCACTCGGCAAATTGTGTGTTCAAGGCCTACACTGGGATCTGAACTCTTAATCAAGGTTCACATTCCAGTGCAGTACATTGTAAAACGCCATTTCACTGTACTATCACTAATCTAGTAACAACAACAACAACAAATTACATTTATAGAGCGCCTTTCACGTCGGGAGGACGTCCCAAGGCGCTGAAAGTATATTGCATCCGCTGCTCACAATGTGGTTTCCACTACATTGGGAAGACCAAACGCAGATTGGGTGACCAATTTGCCTAACACCTACGTTCTGTCCGCAAATACAACCCTGACCTACCGGTTTCATGCCATTTCAACCCTCCTTTCCACTCGCAGTCTGACCTCTCCATCCACGATCTCCTACGCTGTTCCAACGAACCACAGACTAAGCTTGAGGAACAGCACCTTATCCATTGGCTAGGGACCTTGCAGCCCTCTGGCCTTAATATTGATTTCAATAATTTCAGGCCATAAGAGCTCACCTTCCCTTTCTTTTGCAACCAGCCTGTTCTTTAGCAATTTCACTCTCATTGTTTTAACATTATTAACACCTCTCTCCAGTTTTATTGCAATTCCCCCTTTTGTTACACAACAATAACACATCTTTAATCCAACATCTCATGCCCTCTACCCCCATTTACTCCTTTGTCTCCCTTGCCCTGTCTCTCCCTCTCTGTTAATCTTTAAAAGCTTCTCCCTCCCAACATGCCCCAGTTCTGATGATGGGTCACAGATGGTCAGGATGTCGTTTAATTTCCGTGCTGTGGGAGGTACGGAAACCCGATTGGAGGGGTTCAAGGAGTGAGTGTTTTGTGAGGAAAGAGTGGAGCTGGGAGGCAACCACTCTTTCAAGGACTCAATGCAGGGTTCAATGCACAACCTTCTGACCCATCAACAAGAGTGTTACCACCGAAACTAATCTGACACAATGGAAGATTAACAAATATGCAAAATACTGCAGATGCTGAAAATCTGAAATAAAAACAGAAGTCGCTGGGAACACTCAGCAGGTCAGGCAGCATCTATGGAGAAAAATAAATCACATGCCCGATAATAATCCCGAGAAAAGTTAACTTTTTTTTTAAATAGTCATTTCAACCCACGACTGTTTGTAGGACACTGCTGTGCGCAATTGGTGTTCCGTTACTGACATTGACACTACCTATTTTTAAACAGGCTTGTTTTCTCCTCTCCTGCTCCTCTCCTAAAAGCTCAGGAATCCCTTTCCTTCTATTCGTGCGCATCACTGTGAAAATCAACTGAACTAAAGGATTCCAACACGCTGACAAATAACTGTTACCCTTGTGGTGGATGAATAATAGTGGCTGCTATTTTTTGAGGTGTGACCAAGACTACAGATGGGAAAAGTTTCATTTCCAGGATGCAATTGAAGTAGGATCAGGGCTATGTTCTGAGCACAATATGTTTCTAACATTCCCAAGTACCGAGGATGATCCAAAGTATTAGAACAATGAGCTTTGAAGAATGACCGGACACTCTGGAGAGTTTCAAGCTTGAAAAGAGATTCACAATATAGTGACTTTATAAAGGTAAATTTTGTTGTTGTGGTAGATGAATGCTGAATCAGATTGAGAATATAAGATCAAATAAATACTTTCAATTATCCCAAGGACACTCGTTGAGAGTTTTGAAGAATAATTTAAGACAACCACCAGGAAGTATTTCTTAATATGTAGCGTTGTTTAGGCTAAGATACTGAACTCATTTAGGATCCCTTAATTCTGTAATAAGAAAAGACTAAGGAGGATATTCTACAAGGAGTAAACCAGCTGAGCTGCTTGTGATCATAATACATAAAGAAGGAGGGTTAAATCATCATGTAAAAGTTATTAGATTTCTAAATGAATAGCTGCTACTACACTAGTTTTACACAGGAAAAAAGTTGATTGTGCGAAAAGAAAGGTAATTTCAATAAGGACCTATTGGATGTGAACATACATCACTGGCTGCGCAATTGGTAGATGCATTTTCTCCTATAGATTATCTGTTTGTGGCTTGGTAAAATGTATTTGTTTACTTACAATTTATTGATAAAGACAATACGATGGAAAAAGACGACTGTGAAAAGTTCAGGTAATCTGTCTGGTATCAAATTGTATATGTCCTAGTGAACAATTTTCAAGCAACTCTATAGTGTTTGATAGTATAAGTGCTCTAAAAGACTATCCCTTGGGTGGCTGATTGACAAATAATAATATAATAATGCTTGCATTTTGATGTAGTGGCATCACAGGGTACACTGTAAAATGATGTTGAGAAAGAACATGTATTTTTAGATTGTCTTACTACTTCACAAAATAATGCATAAGTAAATACAGACAAATGTAGTGACTATTTATATGCAAATGTGGCGTTTTTTTTGTCAACCATATTGGCTCCCCAATAAGAAGCCATTATCTGAAGAAGTTCATAATCTGTGAACCTACTTGTTTTAACATTCAAGATTGCCAACAAATTGTAGAAAATTGTTAAATTAAGCATTAAATTACAACTTGAATTTGGAAAGCTTCCAAATTTGAACTACAACAACAAAATTACACTTGTACAGCGCCTTTCCCATAAAGAGAACGTCCCAAGGCCACTGGCTAAATGTGATTAATTTCCCCAATTTTCACTGATCTTAAATTTGAAGGTGATGGGTATGTGGAATGTTGGGCTGCTAACCACTAAAGTTTTCAAAGGTCGTTAATGGGACCTCAGGCCCATCAGTACAATATCATAAAACTGTCTTAACAATTTATAGGGTTATAGTATATTTAAAAAAATAGAAGCTCTAAAAAGAGAAATGGTGATAAAGGTTAATTATTGTGGTGTTGGAAAACTACAATTTTACTGAGGAATCAACAACATTGCGTGAAAGTATACAGGAAAATTGTAGGATGTTGGAGAATTTCTTGTAAAGAGCAGTCATTTTAATTAAGGTCAAAGAGAAGACTTCAGCTGTCTTGAGATAAAAGTTAATATGGTTTATTTTTATACGATGAACAATTTAAGCATTTGTTAATCTGACCAGAGGCTTGCTTCCACCACAGCGATAAATTGGGTGTATAATTTATGCATGATTCAATTAATTAACATAAGGTTAGGAATGCCTGCCTTGGACTTGTGTGCTGCAAGAAAGAACAAACAATGCATTGGACATAACAAAGGGTATCTGTATTGAATTGGTGAACTGTTATGATCAGAATAACAAATGCTGCCTGCCTTCCAACACCAATAAAATAAGTAGCCAAGTTTTTATTTATATATATTTATATATAGATATATTTAAAATGCTCTAGCTGCAACAGTTAAACAATAAATTCAAAGATTCTTATAACAGGAGCATGCACCAATACCCAGGTTCCACACTCTACCAAATGGTCAGTTTCTGATATAGTGCTTTTCGCGTCTTCTAAACATCGCAAAGTGCTTCACAGAATATACTGTCAAGTGACAATAAAGGAGTTCCGTAGCTAAGTAAGTATTTAGAACACTAATCTTACAAGCAAGAGAGATGCTGCGCTCAACTCCCAGCAGGGTGAAACCTTGGGCAAGTTTCCTTACTCCACATGCCTGACAATAATCCCTCGAAAAAAAAGCAATAATAAATTGGACATTTCAATCTAAGACTGTTTGTGGAACACTGCTTCGCACAATTTGCTGCCGCGTTTCACCCACAAATATACAGTCAATTCACTTGACAGTATATTCTGTGAAGCACTTTGCGATGTTTAAGACAACATTGCAAAAATTAGGAGGTACAGAGATGTAGGCATAAAGATTGATTGATGCTGAAAAAGGATCCTTTGATACTTTACCATGTGAACTGTATTTATTCAGTACCTGAATAAATAAAGATGATCCTGAGAAGGTACGTCATAGAGAGACAAGATTCCAATTTTGAATCCGTTCCCAGCTTATGTAACATTGTTGGCTTTGATTAAAAATAACTTTTGGGATACTTGAACATAATAATAGTTCTTAATAATAATTCTTACATTTGATATAGCATCTATCATTTCATGACGTTATTTCAAAGCACTTCACATGATATATTCTAAAGTGTGGATGCTGTTTATTTAGGTGAAAGTGGCAGCCAAAGGTATAATCAAAACAGTTTTCAAATTGGAAGAGCAATGGTAGAATAATTTAATGCTGAAATAGTAATACTTTAACCATGGTCTTTGCCAATGTTTTGTTCTGCGAGAGCTGTTCATGTAAAAGTACTGCCAGGATTTGTTTTCACAAGCTTTAAGAATATAAGATGATATGCTGAATGAAATGTGAATGTTTAATTTACTTATCCATTTCTTTTTCATCAACTTTGTCACCCTATTTACCTACCAAAATTCACCAGAACCAAACTTTGCTCGCCAATTACCCCAGTTCTCGCCAGACTTCTCTGGCTACCTGTCACAGAGAGGATCAACTTCAAGATCCTCACTCTTGTATGTAAATCCCTCCACTCCTCTGCACCCCCCCTACCTCTCTAACCTCCTCGCTCCTCACAGAAGTACCCGCTGCCTCTGTTCTACTAGGTCTGGGAAGCCTCCACTCCACCATCGGCGGCCATGCTTTTAATCACTAGGCCTGGAAACTCTGGCACTACCTCCCTCAATCCCTCCGCCTCACCCCCTCTTTTTCTATTTTCAGATCGCGCCTGATGACCTTTCTGTTTGACCACGTCTGTGGTTACCTTCCCCCTACCCTAGCTCGGCCTCGGGCTCCGCTATTTTGAAGCACTCTGAGACGCCATCTGGATTGGAGGGCGCTATATAAATCCAAGTTATTGTTGTTACCAATGCACTTAGTAATTGGGTAAGACCATCCAAATTGAAAGAATTATTGAAAAATAATATAGCTAATTCTGTTTACACCACGGTTGTTTGTCAGCAGATACCAAGGATCAGTTTGAAGCAATTACTTCAGCTTATCATTTCTCTGTCAAATAAAACCATCTTTATGGAGAGCCATGGTGACATATTTCAAAGTATTGGGATGGATATGTGCCTATAAATGGGAATAGCTCCTATACACCTTGGTGTGGAATTGGGCAGTTCTATTTGTAAACACTGGAGTTGTTTTAGAAACCATTAAGTATGCATTCCTAGCCAAATACATGTGCATTAATGGCTTTGGCTAGTACAAGTGCCATCCCAACAATTGGGCTGAGTTTTGGGTTTCATAACTAGATAGTTTTCAAATTGATCAGTTGTGAGGATGATGCAATAAGATTGCAACGGGATATAGATAGGCTAGGGAAGTGGGCGAATAGGTGGCAGATGGAATTTGATGTGGGGAAGTGTGAAATTATTCACCTAGGTAGCAAAAATAAAAAAAGCTAATTATTTTCTGGATGGGGAGAAGTTAGATAGTGTTAGTGTACAAAGGGATTTGGGTGTTCTTGTACACCAGTCTCAAAAAGTTAGTTTGCAGGTCCAGCAAGCAACTAAGAAGGCAAATGGCATGTTAGCGTTCATCGCAAAAGGTTTAGAATACAAGAGTAGGGAAGTCTTGCTGCAACTGTTTAGGGCCTTGGTGAGATTGCACCTAGAGTATTGTGTCAGTTTTGGTCTCCTTACTTAATAAAGGACATACTTGCCTGAGAGGGGGTGCACCGTAGATTCATTAGGTTAGTTCCTGGGATGAGGGGACTGACCTATGAGGATAGGTTGAATAGACTAGGGCTGTATTCTCTTAGAGTACAGAAGAATTAGGGGGGATCTTATTGAAACATCTAAGATTCTTAAAGGGCTGGATAAAGTAGACAGTGAGGGACTGTTTCCCCTGGTAGGAGAATCTATAACCAGGGATCATAATCTTAAAATTATGGGTCAGCCTTTTAGAACAGAATTGAGGAAACATTTCTTCACTCAAAGGGTAGCAAATTTATGGAATTCACTACCTCAGAAGGCTGTAGATGCTCAGTCCTTGAACATTTTCAAGGTTGAGACTGATAGATTTTTAAAATGTAGATGGAATTAGGGGATATGGGGATAGGGCAGGTAATTAGAGTTAGGTCAGAAGATCGGCCATGATCTTACCAAATGGCGGGGCAGACTCGAGGGGCCGAATGGCCTATTCCTGCTTCTAATTCTTATGTTCTTATGATCCATATGGCAAAAGAACCAAAAGGGAAATTAGAAGAAATGCATTTATGCAGCGAGATACTATGATCTAGAATGCACTGCCTGAAAGGGTGGTGGAAGCAAATTCAATGCTAGCTTTCAAAAGGGAATTGGGTACACTTGAAAAAATTTACAAAGCTCCGGGGAAAGAGCGGGAGTAATAGGATAGTATTTTCAAAGAGGCGGCACAGATACGATAAGCTGAATGGTCCTTCCGGTCCTATCTCTCCCACCGCCTTCACTTTGTCTCCTCCAACGGCTTCTCCTCCATTCCCCGCACAGTCACATGCGGCATTCTCCAGGGCTCAGTCCTTGGCCCCCTGCTCTTCACCCTCTCACTCTCCCCGCGGGCGACATCATCTGCAGACATGGGGTAAATTTCCACATGTATGCGGATGACACCCAATTCTACCTATCCGCGTCAACCCTCGATTCCAGGACCACTGGTGTTCTGACTGCATGCTTGTCCGACATTGAATCCTGGACGAGGGCAAATTTCCTACAACTCAACGTCAACAAGACGGAGGCCCTCCTGATTGGCTCACGTCAGTGCCTCCGCACCTCAAGCGCTGACAACATCAGCGTTCAAGGCTGTTCTCTCCATCTCTCAAAGCCAATCCTTCCTCCCCCACATCCGCTCCATGACTGGCT
Organism: Hydrolagus colliei; assembly: GCA_035084275.1. Lineage (NCBI taxonomy): Eukaryota > Metazoa > Chordata > Chondrichthyes > Chimaeriformes > Chimaeridae > Hydrolagus > Hydrolagus colliei. The sequence continues at coordinate 12,725,968 of CM068745.1, forward strand.
CAGCCTTCCATCACCTCCGTAATATTGCCAGACTACCTCACCCCACACGCCACTGAAACTCTCATCCACGCCTTTATCACTTCCAGGCTCGATTACAGGAACTCTCTCCTCGTCAGCCACCCCAGCTCCTCCGTTCACAGGCTGCAGATCATTCAGAATCCTGCAGTTCGTGTACTCTCCTGCACCAGGCTTCGTGACCACATCCCTCCCACCCTCACCCATCTCCACTGGCTCCCCGTCACCCAGAGGATCGAATTCCAGATTCTTATTCTCACTTTCAAGGCTATTCACAGCCTTGCCCCCACCCATCTCTCTAACCTACTGTCTCCCAGTCCGTACCAGCATGCCCACACCCTCCGTTCAGCAGACTCAGGCCTGCTCCGCGTCCACCGCCCTAACCGCCCAACCATCGGCGCTCGGGCTTTCAGCCGCTCTGCTCCCACACTGTGGAAGTCCATCCCACAGCCACTCCGCCTTGCTTCCTCCCTTTCCTCTTTCAAGGCCGGTCTCAAGACCTTCCTCTTTGACTGTGCCTTTGGCTACCCCACTAACTCTTCCCATCTCCTTCCCCCTACCCCGATCCTCCCCCCACCCCTGCTCGTCTCCTTATCTGACTGTTCAGCGCTTTGGGACGTCCCCCCGACATGAAAGGTGCTATATAATTGCAATGTTGTTGTTGTTCTTCTGTGCTGTAGGATTCTCTGATTCTATATATGGTGTACTGCTGTCATGATGCTTTTGAGGTTACATTGAACAAAGATTCTTCTCACTCAGCTCCTGATGGTTCCATTTGGGGCAAGCAGGAGCAGGCTTGCCAGCGTCTGCTTGCAATTTAACTCAACAATTTTGAAGCATTAAGTTGGGATTTATTTATCCCTGGGCAAGGATAATAAAACCAATTATAAAAAAAAATCAAATAGCAATCAAAACATGCATCCCTTGTTTAAATAGATAATCCCTATATTTGATATTGTGGCTTTCATTTCAGAAAGATGTCTCAAAGCGTTTCACGCAATTTATTGTAGTGACTATGTATTTTGCAGGCAGACGTTTGACAAATAATCGGATTTCAGAATGAAGGCACAGTATGTTAAACCAGAAATGTGTATTGTGTTCTTTCCATCCACTTCAAAGGGCGGTAATAGTTGTTTTATGTGCATTTATTGCTGTTTCTTGGCACTAATAAGTGCACTGCTCTGAAATATGTTTAATCCTAAACCTGCAATTATTTTATGCTAAATAGGTGCCAAGAGATGAGAGGAAAGTGGCTCGATGTGCACAACACACATCTTGATCTGCACAATACACATTCAGTTTGTGGCCAAAGAAGCGGGTAGTGTTGAGAGCAATGCCATTCTAACAACCTGGTGTGCATATGTTCTTAAGTATATTTATCGACAACAACGACAACTTGCACTTACATAGTGCCCTCCATGCCAGGTGGCATCCCGGGGTGCTTAACATTGGCGTAGTCTGACTCCGAGCCGGGGGTGGGGTGGGAGGAGGTGGCCATAAGCACTGTTGAGGAGGAAGGTTTGCAGGTGGAATTTGAAAAGTAGGAGAGTGGGGCAAGGCGGAGTGATTGAAGGAGAGTGTTCCAGAGTTTTGGGATGCACTTGACGTCAATTGTGGAGCGGAGAGTGGGAGTAGGAGGCAAGTGCCAGTCGAGCAGAGGTGTTGGGTGGTGGAGTGAGGAGGTCAGAGGGGTAGAGAAGTGTCTATACAGTATGAACAAACAAGTTCATATGAAGTTCATATATGAACTATGAACTTGATTGGTTTGCAGAGGTCAAAAATTGTTGCTCAAGCTCCCTATCTCCAACTGGTGGAACCGTTGCATGTGTTAGACACCTGGCTGACCTCATAAAAGTATATGAGGTCACCTAAGATATTGACCATTCCCCACTACAACACTGGAAACAGTAGAACTCTGAAGTTCTTAAGATAGCAATGGAATTGTAGTTTACCCTCCAAATATAATAAATCCTTTTTGCTAAAAGCTAGGAAGATAAATATACAATGAAATGCAACACCACTTGTGTGGATAAAATCTTGTATTGTAGCCATTGGAGGTTTGGACTTGTATTATGTTTCTATTTCTCCTCATTCATTCTAATACACAATTAATTCATCCACCCACCTACTACTCCCCCACTGAGGGAGGAACATTAGGGCACAGTCTTTTCAGACAACTGTTAGCAATCAGTTCAAAAATAGTCTTGAAAATTCATCTTGCCCTTTGGCTGGACGCTTACAGAACCCTTCCAAGTTAATTGAATTTGAAAAACGGGTAACATGAAAATGAGTTATCTCAAAAAGTGTCAGCTGCAGGGTTGTGGGGAGGTAAGTGGGAGTGAAAGAATTGCTCTCGATGTGGACACCACAGACACAGTAGGCCGAATAGGCTTGTGTCTTGCAACAGTCTATGATCCAATGTTTATGTGGGACTCACACTTACCTTGTACGTTGGGCCATTCCATTAATTGTATTAACCTGTGTGCCTTCACATTCAAATCCCACCACGGCCTTGTCCCACCCAACATCTGTGACCGCCTAACCCCCTAGCAACCTGCCCGCCCCCTCCGCTCAGCAGACGTGCTCCACCTCCCTCAACCCACCCGCCCCACCATTGTCGGATGAGCCTTCAGCCACTTTGCCCCCAACCTCTGGAATTCCATCCCGCAGTGCCTCCACCTCGCCCCCTCCTTAACCTCCTTCAAATCCTGCCTCAAAACCCTCCTCTATGACAGTCCCATCAGTCACCCCAAGTCCCACCTTTCCCTCCAGCCTCCCCGACCCCAGCTCGGGTCTGAAACAATGACTGTCCAGCATCTTAGTATGTCCTCCTGGCGTGAAAGGCGCTGGAGAAGTGTAATTTTGTTGTTGCTTGCTAGTTGTATCTAAAATAAAAATCCTTGCTTCACAGTATAAACTGTATACAGTACTGCATCATGGCATCAGTCTAGACTGAGTTCAAAATCCTGACGTGCAGAATGAATTCTCAATCCCCTGATGAGAGGCAAAAGTGCTACCAACTGAGCCTGACTAACTTACATAATGCATTTGGTCAACACATCATGAAATTTCAACCTTGTATTTCAGTTTAAAATATTCAGTTCTTAAATATTCTTTAATCTCTTCACTGATATTGTTAAATCTCTTCAATGATAGTGTTGCAAAGAGAATAATTGTAAGATTCTTTGAAAACAGCAATTCAATCCCACTCCCCAGCCCACCCCCCCACCTTCCTAACCATGCAAACCCATCCTCCCCAAATAAATGTCTACCTCTCTTTTAAAAGTTGTTATCGAATCTGCCTCCACCACCTTTTCAGGCAATGCAGTCCAGATTCGAACAACTCGCTGGGTGAAAAAAATTCTCATCTCCCTTGTGCTTCTTTTTCAAACTATTTTTAATTTGTGACCACGAGTCACTGATACACCCACCAGTCGAAACAGTTTTTCCCTGTTTACTCTGTCGAATCCCCTCATGATCTTAAAAACCTCTATTCGGTCTCCTCGTAACCTTCTCTGCTCCAATGAGGTTATCTTTTGTTCCCAATTATTACCACGTTGAGTGTTGCAACCTGACAACTGGTCAGGTTTGATCCAGGTCCTTACGTGAGGGGCTTTGGCAAACACTATGCAGCTGTGAAAACAACAACAACTTCAATTTATATAGCGCCCTCCATGCCGCACGGCGTCTCAGAGCGCTTCACAATAGCAGATCCAGGGACCGAGCCAGGGGCAGGGGCAGAAAGGTGATCAAACGAATGGTCGAAGAGAAAGGTCTTCAGGTGTGACCTAAAACTGGGAAGAGAGGGGGCGAGGCGAAGGGAGTGAGGAAGGGAGTTCCAGAGCCTCGGGACGTAGTGGCTGAAGGCACGGCCACCGAGGGTGGAGAGGAGGATTTGGGGGACATGGAGGAGGCCAGACCCAGAGGAGCGAAGGCAGCGGATGCTGGTTTGGGGGTAGAGGAGATCAGAGAGATAGGGGGGTGCAGAGGAGTGGAGGGATTTGGAAACAAGGGTGAAGATCTTGAAGTTGGGATAGGGAGTCAGTGAAGTCTGGCAAGGACTGGGGTAATGGGGAAGCGAAGCTTAGAGCGGGTGAATATGCGGGTGGCAGAGTTTTGGATTAGCTGGATTTTGTGGATTGTGGTGGAGGGGAGACCGGAGAGGAGAGCGTTATAATAGCCCAGCCGAGAGGTGACAAAGGCATGGACCAAGGTTTCAGCGGCTTTTGGGGTGAGATATTGCTGGAGACGAGCGATCCGTCGGAGGTGGTAGAAGGCAGTGGTGGTAACAGACTGGATGTGGGGAAGGAAGGACAGTTGGGGGTCGAACCTGACGCCTAGGTTGCGCACAGCTTCGGAGAGTTTTAGGGGCAGGCCGGGAAGGTGGAGGAGGTGAGAGTCGTGTGAATGGAGACGCTGACGAGAGCCAAGGAGTATGGCCTCCGTCTTGTCGACATTCAAGAAATTTGCGCTCATCCAGCCCCTGATGTCTGAAACCAATTGAAGAGTGAATAAAGGTAAAAACATTAATGATAAATTAGTTATAAAATTTAGCAATTTAAAAACTTGTTACTTCACATTTATCTTTACAGTGGAAGAGGATGGGAATTTTGCCAAGTGAGAAATTAGATTTCCAGGAACAGCAGAGGAGGAACTAGAGTTTTCAAATAAAAAGTGATTATGGTTAAAAAGGTCTGAAACTCCTAAAATAGACATAGTGCTTTCTTGTGACAACCCTCATCTTAAAGGAGCTGGAAAATGAAATGATGTCTTGTTGATAACTTGCTTAGCTTCAACGTAATATAGCACTGAATTGACATGATAAATCCTGTTTCTCATTCACAAGATTCAAACTGCAGACTGTTCTTTCAGATAGCTCAATCTTAATAATCCTTGCATTTGATATAGCGCTTTTCACATCTTATCGATGTCCCAAAGGGCTTCACAGAATATACTGTAAAGTGAATTGACTGTATATTTGTGGGCGAATTGTGGCAGCCAATTGCGCACAGCAGTGTCGCACAAACAGTCGTGGATTGAAATGACCAATTTTATTCTTGTGGTTTTTTTGGACAGCTTATTATTAGGTATGTGGAGTAAGGAAACTTACCCAAGATTTCGCCTTGACCTGCCTGGATTCGAACACTGGTCTCCCCAGCTTGGTCTCCCCAGCTTGCAAGACAAGTGCTCTAACCACTGAGCCACAGAAGCTCCACAATCTTCACTCTGCCCAACATTTCCTGGGCAATGTGAAGCATTTGGGTTGGGAGGGGAGGGGGTTAGTGAGGGGAAGAGAAAAACATTTCTTTGCTACATGCACAACCTATGCAGACATACTCACAAAACAGCACAATCTGTGCTGCTTCCAGCTTGGACTTCCAGTACGCAGTTGTCTATTTTTTAAAAAAAGAGTTGTTGCAATATGGATTGCTCTGTCAAGTTGGGGTTTGGAGAATAGTGGGCAGTGTGATTGAAAGAAGAGCTTGCTCTGAAAGCTGGTTATAGGCTAAATGAGCTGAATGACCTCCATCTCTGTTGTAAATTTTTAATAATAAATAATAACAATAATCCTTGCATTTGATATAGTGCTTTTCACGCCTTCCAGCCAGCGCCTTGGGACATCTTCCTGATGTGAAAGGCGCTATACAAGTGTAATTTTGTTGTTGTCTCAAAGTGCTTCACAGAATATACTGTAAAGTGAATTGACTGTATATTTGTGGGGGAAACACGGCAGCCAATTGCGCACAGTGTCCCACAAACAGTTGGGGATTGAAATTACCAGTTTATTATTGGGGGGGTTTTCTTGAGGGTTTATTATCAGGCATGTGGAGCAAGGAAACTTGCCCAAGGTTTCGCCCTGCCTGCAATTGAACACATGTCTCTCGCTTGATTGGAATGGATAGAAGTTTTAAGCTGGTGACCAAAGTGGCGATCAAATCAATAATGATTATAATCTTTTCATTTCCTATGGCACCTTTAACATTAGGAGGGTGACGTAACACGATTAACTGCAAAGTACAAAGTGACTGTGTATTTTGTAGGTGATTGAGGCAGTCAACTTGCACACAGAAATGTCCCACATATAACCATGAAGTGAACAACCAATTTTATCTGAAACAAAACCAGAAATTGCTGGGAACACTCAGCAGGTCAGGCAGTATTTTGCTTCTAGGAATGCCTACCTTGAAGAAATTTTGCTCTTCCCTATGACGCGACTTTCAATCCTCCCTTTGACTCTGCTCACCTTCTTTGTGTCCTCCTGACGTGAAAGGCACTCTATAAATGTAATTTTGCTGTTGTTGCTATCTGTTTTACTTGTGTTTGATGTATTTACTGAAAACTATTTTTCACAGACATACATCTTTCCTCAGTAACTGTCTTAAACAGGGCGAAACCTTGGGCAAGTTTCCTTATTCCACATGCCTGATAATAATCCCTTGAAAAAAATCGGTCACTTCAATCCATGACTGTTTGTGGGACACTGCTGTGTTTTGCCCACAAATATACAGTCAATTCACTTTACTGTATATTCTTATTAGCGCTTTGAGACATCTAGCAGACATGGAAAGCCCTATATCAAATGCAAGATTTATTATTTTATTATTAAACTGCAAGTAATTCCATATGGATTTCATCTTCATTTCCACCCTTCCATCTTTCAGTCCACCACCAATCACAGATACCTGTAGATGCTGCCTGACCAACTGAATGTTCCCAGTAGATTTCTGTTTTTGTTTCAGATTACCAACATCTGCAGTATTTTGCATTTTTGAACCAATTTTATCCAATGGATTGTTGGCCAGGATACAGAGATAAGCTCCCTTTGCTTGTTGAGTAGCATCTTTAATGTTTACCTACCAGAACCAGCACTGAATTGGTATCAAAAGTGAACAAAAGTAGACCCAATTGAACTAGGTTTACAGGTTTTTAAGGGGATTTTGCCAGCAGGGAAAAGAGGTGGGGAGAGAATTCCAGAGAACGGGGACTTATTCCCGAATTAAATTATTACAAAGAGTAATCTTTGAGATTTGTCTTTTTCTTCCCCTTTTGATTTTGCAATTCAATAATTTAGCAAATCAAAAATGTTGTTGTATAATAGATTTACAATGATCATAATGAAACTAGAAATAAACTTAAAATTTACTGCAATGTCTAAAGTTAAATTGCTCAGGTTGAAATGATTCAATCAGGAACCATATTGTTTCAAATTATTTGCATATGTCACTTCAGGGATTCACTGATCAATAATGAATGAAGCTGTCTTGTACGGCCAGTGAAAAAGTGGTGTTAACAAGGACTACATCAAGGGGAAAGCAACCTAATTTTCAAAACCATCTCAGAACAGTGCTAGTCATTCAGATTCCTGTAGTAAGCAATTTTGTAACGTATTGTTTAGAGCATTTGCATCGCATGCGAAAAGCAACGGGGTTTGATTTTGGGGTAACAACATATTCCATTCATGACAGAAGGACATCCCAAGGCACTGGACCAGAGCGAGGGATTGGGCTCACGAGGGTGGAAGGCAGGGAGGGTAGGGTTAGGAGGGTCGCCAAAGGCCAGTTGGAGAGAAGAGTCTTGAGACTTGGCTTGATGGAGACAAGGGAGGGAACAAGTGGAAGGGACTGCGGGATGGAGTTCCAAAAGGTGGGGGCAGAGCATCTGAAGGCCCGACCACCGAAGGGTGGGCATTTTGCACACAAGGTCTACAGTCAATTCATTTTACAGTATATTCTGTGAAGTACTTTGAGATGTCATGAAAACCCGATTAGGCTCCATATCAAATGCCAGGATTATTATTATTAGTCACAATATCTCTCTCATCCCATCTGTCTCCAATTTAATAAACTTTACCTGATTCTGTTTTTATAAGGTCAAACAGTTATTTGATTTTCCTACTCCTCTGCTTGTCCCCTCCACCCAGCTATTACAGAGCTACTATGCATCCCTGTCCCTTCCATCAATGACTGAGTCTTCAGTTCCCATGCACCTCTATTCTGGAATTCACTGTCTCTATCTCACCTCCTCTCTTAACTTCACACCTTAAAACCTACCTCTTCGACCATGCCTATGATCACCTCTCCTTTCCAATTTTAAAGGGCAGCAGTTCTCACTAAAATATCTCTAACCTAGTTCCATGTGAACATTACCTGCTATCTCAATCCACTGATCTAAAGAGATTGAAGTGGACAATGGAATTGATTAATCATCTGCCTCTCATCAACATGGGAACTGCACATTAGTGGGTGAGAGGGTCATTGTTTCTCAGAGGAAATGAGCACAGCTGAAATACATTTTAGATTGTGCTGAGGTCATACCAACTATGCTAATGGAGAAGTGATTAAACACAGGAAAAAACATTCAGAGCGTGTGACAAACTCACAGAAAGCACCGGAACTAACCTGCAGCGGAAGGGTTGTTATTATCCGTAACGGATCATTTCTTGTTTCTTATAGGCCTCAACCTTTGATATTAGATTGGGAGACCTTTTGTCTTTGGGACAGAAAGTTGTGGGTTCAAGCCCCTTGTCAGTACTTCAAGCTCATTGTCTTGGCTGTCACCTCAGAGCAGGTCTAGGGGCTGCTGCATTGCTGCAAATGTTGTCCTTTGCATAAGATCTTGTCTGCCTGTTCAGTGGTTATAGGTGTTGTATCATAGTGTCCAGCCAACAATTGCTCTGCTAAAGATTACTTAAACACTGCACTTTACAAAATCTCTGACATATTATAGGCACTATGTCAAATGCAAAGTATTATTTTAAAAATATCAACTGATTTGTTATTATTTATAATATGTTTCTTTCATTCAAATAGCTGAGTTCTAGAAAGAGGTACAAGGGAAAGTATCGAATAAGTCAGTCAGGAAGTTCTGTAAAACTTTGGCTAGGCCTTAGCTAGAATACTGTGTTCAATTCTGGTCACCACACTTTAGGAAGGTTGTTAAGGCATTGGAAAAGGTGCAGAGGAGATTTATTAGGATGGTACCAGGAATGAGGGACTTAAGTTATGAGGAAAGGCTAGAGAAGCTACGTTTATGTTCATTGGAGCAGAGAAGGTAACAAGGAGACCTAATCGAGGTTTTCAAGATCATGAGGGGATTCAACAGGGAAAAACTGTTTCCACTGATGGGTGTGTCAGTGACCCGAGGTCACAGATTTAAAATAGTTTCTAAAAGAAGCATAGGGGAGGTGAGGTGAAATGTTTTCACTCAGCAAGTTGTTCGAATCTGGAATGCATTGCTTGAAATGGTGGTGGAGGCCGATTCGATAACAACTTTTAAAAGAGAGGTAGATGTTTATTTGGGGAGGACAGGTGTGCGCGGTTATGGGGAGAGAGCTAGGGAATGGGATTGAGTTGGGAGTGGGACAGACTCGATGGGCCGAATGGCCTCCTTTTGTGCCACAAGATTCTATGAAGTATTGATTGAGTTTACTCATTGTTGTTGGCTATCTCAAGTCATGCATATAGTATTGATGAGTGAAATGGTCTTTTTGCATTCCAGCTCTATTTCTCAATAGGATATCTTAATAATAATCCTTACAATTTATACAGTGCCTTTCCTGTCAGAAGGATGTCTCAAAGCACCTTACAGGATTTAATGTAATGTAATGACTATTTTGAAGGTGAACATGCTGTCAGTTTGTGCTCAGCAGTGACATACAAATGTTTTCGGAGTCAATGACCAATTTTACTCCAGAGAATGTTGGCCAGGACATCAGAAGAAACTCCCTTTGACACTGAATAGTCCCATTGGATCTCTGAAGTACAACATTTACAACAATGCAGCTCAACCCTTTATACACTGGAAACACTTGTGTGTAGATGAATGTGGCAGCCAGGTTACAGATGGAAATATCCTACAAACAGCCACAAAATGAATGTCCTATTTTATTTTGGGGGGATTTGTTGGCCAGGACACTGGGACAAACTCCATTCTCTTTTCAAATAGTGCTATGGGATCTTTACCCTCCATCTGAACAATCAGACAAGAAACTGGTTTAATATCTCATCCAAAGGATGGTCTCTCCAACAATGTAGCAGCATACTACTTACAGTGCTTTGGGGGTATCAGCCAAGACCAATGGTGGCCAATGTGTGTTGAGCCTGATCATTCGCATGAGTCTAACTAAGCGTGTGTTCCATTGGTAGTGTGTTTTCAGTTTTTCTTGATTGAATGTTTCTCGATTGATGGCTTAATCAAGAAATCTTCAATCAAGAAAAATTATTTTGCTGGTCGGCCGACTATAAATGTTGGCCATCGCTGGCCTAGACTATATAAGTTCAAATTGTGACTTGGAGCTTGATCCCACAATCTTCTGAATCTGAGGCAAGAATGCTACCAATTAAATCAAACTGACAATTTTACATTAGAATGTAGGTGAAACTAGTCAATGTGAAAGCAAGATGTGGGGCAAAGCTTTTTTAAAAAAAAAACTTACCGGTACTTAATGTTAATAATTTTTGAAAGGGGTATTAAAACTTCCAATAAAATGATTACTGTGTGACTACCTGACAATTGTAAACCAGCCAGTGCAAACCACAAATCTAGACTGCATTGCTCATATAGTTACTTTGGTTAAGTCAGCACTTTCATTTCTTACCCTATGTATTCTCAGTATGAAAGAGAATGGTTGTCAAAAGCCATTGGCAGTGAAGTTTTTTTTTAGTATGTGATAAAAAAAAATCTCCGCATTTTTACTGTGGTAATTTATTCACTGGTTGAGCACGGATACAGAAGATTCCACTATGAGACACTGCGGTACCATGTTTAACAAGTTCAGGCCAGAGATTTACCATCTGGAGAAAGTGTGTTATGATTCATATGCCCTGGGATAAAACTAAAACTGTCAGCTGCTCATTTTTGCTTGTGACCTTTAACAGCTTACCGTCAGATACTGTCTTCACAAACTTAATTTGATTCTGAGCTGTGTACCAACACCCATGAAGTATTCATATTTTTGTGTGTTGTTTCAAATGCCACGAAGGAGCAATATAATGCACTTTACAATACAATTTGCCTCTTCTGTCAGAAGGATGTCTCCACACTAATGACTGGGCACCTGAGCTGAGGATGGAGGCTGGAGAGTTTGTAGAGGTGAAAGGTGACTAAAAGCACAGAATTTGGGGACGCTCTCCTGATGTGAAAAGTGCTGTAACAAATGCAAGGTGTATTTATTATTCTTCTTGCGTTTCTCACATGGTTTATAAGCTACTCCATTATCGTAAATCAGGAGAGCGATACCAAGCAAATTAACATCAGCAGCATCAGATATGCTCCAGTCTAAATGGCATCTATTTACCATTGCACAGGTGAAATCAGTGGGAGAGATTTTGTTCTCTTTGTTCACTTCTTTTATTGCCAATGGCAGGTATCATGCTGGACAGTACAGGTAGGATGTACCTCAAATTCAAGCGTTTGATTTGAAGTGAAATATTAATGCAGTGTGTAATCCGATATTATAGGTACTTTGAGCAAATCTTAAAATACCTGGCACTTCAGATTGTGTTTATTGCAATAAATGTTTCAGTGAAATGCGTTTTATGAGATGATAGTTCTGCGTGCAAAATAAACTTACAAAATCTGATATGCCTGCAAGCCAAAGCCCCAACAGCTAGGGTGCTCCTAGGCGGACAAGCATTGGGAAAGCTTGCTAGACAGCAATATCAATGCAAGCTATGCGGTTTTAATTGGTTAGACTCCAACAGTACCCCAACTCACACTCTGGTGTCCCCAAGCCATGGCTCTTGCCAACCTACTCCTAATACTTTCCAGAATGAGATAACAAGGATGCGTCCCTCCAGAGTGAAAGTGCACATTCCACTCTAACAATCTATCTCTGGTATTTCCAAGTGTAGAGGGGATGCATGCAAATCTCAGTTTGATTTGGATATTCATAAGCATGGTGATGAGTTTTCTCATGGGTCAAAGACCTGGTTGACAAAAAAAAAGATCAATTAAAACTCACCTCTGAGAGTGATGGGTTCAAGTCCACATTAGGATTTTGAGCTTACCATCGGTGGCAGGCTTTCAGCTTCTCTGCCCTCACACTCTGGAACTTGATCCCACAGTTCCTCCACCTCGCTACCTCCTTCAAGGCTAGTCTTATGACCCTGCTTTTCAACCGTGCCTTCAGACACCCTCCCATCTCTCTGCCTCCCCTCAACCCTACCCCACCCCTCAGCCATACTCAGGTCCCGAGCCCTGACTGTTTAGCTTCTTGGGACGTCCTCCTGATATGAAAGGCACTCTATAAATATAATTTTGTTGCTGTTGTTGTTTACAGTCTTGTCACTCCAATGCAGTGGTAGGAGAACACTGTGTTGTTGAAAGTGTAATTCTTTGGATGCTTGTCTGCCTGTTCTGATGTCACTGCCTGGCAAACATTTCCATTGCTTAACCAGCTTGGACCACCCTACCCATTAGGGCTTTGACTTGTGGAGTTAATTGGAGCTGAGTGGGATGATTCCTTGCCCCCAGAGTGTGGTCTGCTTTTCCAAGTCCTGCTGTCATCAGCAATGCCCTGCAGTACTGCAGACCAACTTAGTTCAGGAACTGGATGACTGACAAAGGGCTTGCTTAATTCTGACATTCTGTTGTCAAACATGTCGTCTTGGAGCCAGTTTAGCTCCAAAGAAACGCTGCTTGCCTCTCTCCCAAAGTACACTCTGGAATCCCCAAGCCTTTGAGAACCTGCGCATAATACCTTCCTGGAATTAGGTAAGCGGGATTGCCCTACAGAGACCAATACATTACTCGGTTTAGGCAAGATTCATGGAATTCTCAGTTTGGTTTGAATACTTTTAAGCATGGTGATAGAATTCCACATAAGTCAGACACCCGACTGACCAGAAAAAAAGTACAGAAATTGAAACTTGTGTGAGAAGTGTTTGGTCATAAATTACGTTGATCTATACAACTTTTTTTTGCTGATTTGACGTAACTTAACATTATACAATGTATTTATATCATGTTTAACAGTTGTTTTCATCCTCTAAATTTACTAATGGATCCTGCTGGTTTCTCCACAGTTATACTTACAGAAGCACAATTTCTCTTCTGGAGCTCATCTTTTTTTGTTTCATTTTCTGTCTGATATATGTTTAGATGCCGGTGAGCTCAGATCAAAATCACTGACCTGTACAACTGCACCACAAAGGCTGGGTACAGTCATGCTGTGTGGCCTGGAGACACATTGCGCCCATATCAAAGAAGTTCTCTGGTCACAATTATGTTTTTGAATGCATTAGAATACCTTAGAATATACAGCACAGAAACAGGCCATTCGATCTGGTCTATGCCGGCGTTTATGCTTTACATGAGCCTCCTCCTGCCCTTCTTCAACTAAGCCTAAAGGTATTACCTTCTATTCTTTTCGCCCTCATGTACCTATCTAGCTTCCGTTTGAATACATCTATGCTATTTGCCTCAACAACTTCTTGCGGTAGCAAGTTTCACATTCCCACTACTCTGTGAGTAAGGAATTTTTTTTAACTTCCCTATTTGATCTATTTGTGACTATTTTGTATTGATGGCCCCTGGTTTGGGTATCCCCCACAAGTGAAAACATCTTCCCTGTGTATATGAAAACATTTCATACTTTTAAAGACCTCTGTCAGTTCATGTGATGCTTATTGTGAATTCAATACAAATCCACTTTTCTCCAGCATTAGTTTCAACAACTTTTCAGTACCCTTTTTCACTTCTAGTCTCCAACCTCTTTCTTTCTATGATAATGTTGTAATAATAATAATCCTTGCATTTAATATAGGTCTTTTCACATCTTCTAGATGTCTCAAAGCACTTCACAGAATATACTGTATAAAGTGAATTAACTGCATTTTTGTGGGTGAAACATGGCAGCCATTTATGCACAGCAGAGTCCCACAAACAGTTGTGAATTGAGTGACCAAATTATTATTTGTTGTTATTATTATTATTATTAGTTGTTTTGAAAAAATTATTTTGTTCACATGTGAACAAAATAAATGGCCTGAGTTGAAATGTCTACCCAGGTAACTGGAGGTAAATTGTAAAAATGAATATTGTGCATGCCCCTCCTTCCCCTACGCCACCACCACCCTTTAAAAAGACTGGCCACAGATGCACACCAAAACAAACCTGTTTTTTTGTTCCCCACACGCCCCACCCAGTCATTTATGGTGCCTTCGGGTCTTTTTTTGGTGCGTGATAGAGAAGTTTTTATAAACACAGCTTTGTGATCAATCCCATGTATTTGTCTATTCTATTGATTTTACTGCTGCCATTGCTCCTTTGATGAACTGTGCTCTCTGGGTCCTTCCATTCACACTCTTCCTACTCTCTATATCCTCATCTTGTTGAAATCACCAAATAACTAACTAATTTTTCCCTATAATCATTCCTGGTAATGTATAAGATCAGTTATTTCCATGTGTAAAGTTATGCAGAATTGTGGAAATTCCTTCAATGCAGTCTTATTTTAAAACAGTTTTTTTTCACAGTTCTTAACAAGTGAACTTTGTAAACCTATCTTGCAAATTAAAGTTCAGTTTAAGACATCTCTTCATTTTAAGACATCTCAAAGCGCTTCACAGAATATACTATAAAGTAGAGTCCGGCGATATATCGATATATCGCTAAAACCCGATATAATTTTCATATCGATATGCCGATATAGACATTTCAAAATTATCGATATATCGAAAAATCGATAAATCGAGGTAAAAAATCGGAATGCGCGCACCCTGAACTACAAGACCCAGAATGCTCATCTCTATACACAATGCACAGACCGAGGTGCAAAGCCGCCATATTGTATTCATAGTCCTCGAAAACAATATACAAGGGGTGGGGGGGAGGGGGGGGGAGAGAAGGCTGGGGGTGGGGAGGGGCGGAGAGAAGGCAGGGTGGGTGAGTGGGAGAGAGACGGCTGGGGAGCTGAGGGGGAGAGAGACAGCTGGGGGGGGGAGAGAGACGGCTGGGAGGAGGGTGTGGGGGGAGAGGGGCTATGGGATGGAGTTCCACAGTGTGGGAGCAGAGAGGCTGAAAGCCCGGCCACCGATGCTTGGGCAGTTAGGGCGATGGATGCGGAGCAGGCCTGAGTCTGCTGAACGGAGGGTGCAGGCAGGCTGAGAGGGAGACAGCAGGTCAGAGAGACAGTCGGGGGGCAAGGCCATGAATGGCCTTGAAAGTGAGGATGAGGGTCTTGAATTCAATCCTCTGGGGGATGGGGAGCCAGTGGAGATGGGTGAGGGTGGGAGTGATGTCGTCGTGAAACCTACCACATGATTTGCAGAATTCTGAATGATCTGCATCCTGGAGGAGCTGGGAAGGCCGATGCGGAGAGAGTTCCTGTAGTCGAGCCTGGAAGTGATAAAGGCATGGATAAGAATTTCAGCGGCATGGGGGGGGTGAGGTAGTGGCGGAGTCTGGCAATATTGCAGAGGTGGTGGAAGACTGTGCCAGTCATGGAGCAGATGTGGGGGAGGAAGGATAATTCAGGATCGAACGAGATGCCCAGATTGCTGATTGGCTTCAAGAGGTGGAGAATGCAGCCTGGAACGCTGATGTTGTCAGCGCCTCATGTGCAGAAGCGCTGACGTGAGCCAATTAAGAGGGCCTCTGTCTCGTTGACATTGATCTGTAGGAAATTGTGCCCTCGTCCAGGACTCGATGTCGGACAGACATGCAGTCAGAATGCTAGTAGTCCTGGAGTCGACAGTGGATGTAGAGAGGTAGAGTTAGATAGCACATCAAATGTATTGACCATTTTCTACCCCCACACCCATGTTGTTATCATAGCTTCTACGTCATTCCATCTACCACAACTACACTTGCTATTCAAGTGCAGTCTCAGTAGAATTGACTCATTGTTTAATCAGTTACATTACATTTCAGTTCACATTCGAACATCCATATTTGAATAAATTTAGGATCCAATTTAAACTCTGCTGCTTGTATAATTATATAAGCACATGTCTCCTGGCTTCTTAAAGTTACAGTCTGGCCTCAATGAATAAAATCAGCATAAGGCCCTGTGAAGCATTAAACTGTTCTACCTGAGTTAGCAGATCTCAGATGATTTCAGTGGTTGGGCTGTAAAAATAGGCCCCAAAATCTACAAAAACATCCCAGGTTTCTGGTCCTTCCTACCATAATACTCATTGGAAAATGAAGATACAATGGGTAGTTGGAGTTGCATTGGCATGAAAGGAAACACCTGTGGTAGGCACCTCATGAGATTACTGCCAGGGCTGATGGTGCCACATAAGTCGCTGTACATAAATCATTTAGAAGTGGTGACAGAAACCAAGCTTTATAAGTTAGCTGCTGTTGCAAATAACAACAAACTAACCAAATACAATACAGAGAACGCTTGGTAGAATTGGGAGTTTGGGCTGACAGGTGGCAGATGTCATTAATGAGGGCACATGCAGAAGATGTGCTGACACATTTTGATAATGTAATAAATTGTGATAACAAATGCTAAGATTATTACTGCTGGTATATTCTTATTGTTAACACAATACAAAATTGCATTTGTAAAGTGCCTTTCGTGTCAGGAGGATGTCCCAAGGCACTGAGCAGTCAAGGATTAGGATCTGACAAGTAATATTACTCATGTTGAGACTGCTGAAACTTGTGTGACAGCCAGAGAGAAAATGAATAGGATCTTGGGGTGGCTAGCCAAAGGGTTGATATGAAATGCTGCCTAACCCCGTCTTACTGAGATTTCCACAGGTGGTTGACTCAATTCCGATATTCTATTGGGACATCACCTTAGAGTTAGCTTGGCCCCAACTTACTTTGTGCTTCCCCCAACATCCCTCCCAGCATCTCCACAGGATAGTTTATGGTGAAGATAGTGGATTAAGAGAATGGAAATGTAGTGGATGTGGTTATATTAATATCACATGGTCCAGATAATGGATAGTGTTTCGCTGTCATTTCGAACCAGGCAGCTGAATCACATATGCTTTATGACGTACAAAACATTTAGTTGCTAAAACACCAGATTAAACTCAGAGCAGGAAGAGATATTTACTCACAGCATTAGTACTGCACAAGTTTGATGCAAGTTTATTAGAATTTTTCATTGCTGTTAAACTTTTGTACAGGGCCAGTAGATAGATTCTGAGAAACTAGAAGAGCAGTTAAGATGTTAGGAACCTAAGAGGAGAAGAACAGCAAAGAGATCTAGGGATTCAGGTCTACAGATCTTTGGCAAAGTCTTTGTTACTTCAATCGACTGGCTCTGTGAATCTCAATCTTACGATGAAAGCAAGTCAAAACATTTAACAGTTAATAGGAATGCTAATAGGGAAATGCTATCATGATCTGAATTTTGATTTTTCTGTGAAATGCAAGAATAGGAATTGTGTCTGCTAATCAGGTATATATTGTCACATACTAATGGTGTAAATGTGTTGGGCTGTTTGTTATGCCCTGTTAAGCAAGGTTAAAATGCAAACAGTAAAAAAAAATTGTCAGAAAATATTGTGGTGTCTGTGTCATATCACATTGTAATGAATTCTGTTTCTGGACAGAGTTAAACTAAAGATGGCTGAGTTTGAATCCTATCAAATCTTCAGTCAGCATGATCAGTGTAGAAAAATAGATTAAAGCATTTTTGCATGAAGTATATGAAAACCTTCTTACAAGGGGGCACAGCGCAGTGAATCATATGCAAACATAACAACCCTCATCTTTAATGTAAGAAATAAAAGGAAAACAAGTATATAAAAAAGACTATAAAAAGTTAAAGCAACCTGACATTTCAGATCACAGATGCATATACATTAAAATATTTATTTTTTTGAAGAAGCTACAGATGTTAAATGCCTCTCATTAAAGGTTCTTGCTGTGGTGTAGAATCGTCTATCTCACATTCATCCTGGCATTCATCTAACGCACCACAATCTGATCACAAATCATTTGCAGAAAGAGGTCTCTGAAAAATGGCCCATTCACAGCCTGGTGAGAAATGCATTATTAAAATGATCATGCATTATAGTGCTTACAGTTAAAATGTTGCATTATCCAGACCAATTAGAAGAAATTTAAACTCAACCCTGCTCTCGTTGAGCTACTTTATGTGTAACAATAACAAAGCATCTTACATCTAAGTGTTATGCCTTCATCAGAGATAAATCTGATTGTGGAGTGGAGGGAATCAAAGCTGTGGGATCAAACGACTTATAAAACATTTTGACAGATGAAAAGTTGGGAGAACATATGGCAAATTACACATTCATCTCCTAATGCCAGAATGTATTGAATTCAAATGATCATTTTCCACAATCTTTACCTAGCATTACTATACTACTAGTCTTTTGTTGTAGATGTGGCTGACTTCCTCCCTTTTGTTACATGGTTGTATAATGATACGCAGCTTCTGAGGAAATACTGCTCACCTTTTTTGTCATTTTGTAGGAATTAATGTACCAATGATGTTAATTATTGGTGATATCTCAATACTGGATAGGCATCAAGTCTTAGAATTCAGTAACTACAACAACAACAAAATTACATTTATAGAGACAGAAGTTGCTGGGGAAACTCAGCAGGTCAGGCAGCATCCATGGAGAAAGGGAAAAGAGTCAACGTTTCGGGTTCTCGCCCGTCTCCACTGGCTCCCCATCCTCCAGAGGATCGAATTTAAGATCCTCGTCCTCACCTACAAGGCCTTGCATGGCCTTGCCCCATCCTACCTAGCCGATCTACTCTCCCACTACATGCCCACCCGGACCCTCCGTTCAACAGGACTTGGCCTGCTCCAAGCCCCCCGCCCGAACCGCCCCACCATCGGAGGCCGGGCCTTCAGTTTCTCTGCTCCCACCTTATGGAATGCCATCCCTCAATCCCTCCATTTCGCCTCTTCCCTTTCCTCTTTCAAGGCCGATTTGAAGACTTTCCTCTTCGATCGTGCCTTTTGTTCCACCCCGAACTCTTTTACCTCCCCTTCGTGTTTCACCCCTTCCCAAACACTCCCCTCCCAGCTCGGGTCACACACCTCTTGTTTAGCGCCTTGGGACGTCCTCCCGACGTGAAAGGCGCTATATAAATGTAAATTGTTGTTGTTGTTGTTGTTGCCGAAACACTTATCTATGCATTCATTACATCTAGGCTCGACTACGGGAATTCTCTCCTTGTCGGCCTTCCCAGCTCTTCCCTTCACAGGCTGCAGATTATTCAGAACGCTGCAGCTTGTGTACTCTCCCGCAATAGGCTCCGTGACCACATCACTCCCACCCTAACCCACCTCCACTGGCTCCCCATCCCCCACAGGATCAAATTCAAAATCCTCATCCTCGCTTTCAAGGCCATTCACGGGCTTGCCCCCACCTATCTCTCCAAGCTGCTGTCTCTCTATCAGCCTGCCCGTTCCCTCTGTTCAGCAGGCTCTGGCCTGCTCCATGTCCCCTGCCCGAACCGCCCTACCATCGGTGGATGGGCTTTCAGCCTCTCTGCCCCCACACTGTGGAACTCCATCCTGCAGTCCCTTCTTCTGGCTTCCTCCCTTTCCTCCTTCAAGGCCGGTCTCAAGACCTTCCTCTTCGACTGTGCCTTCTGCTCCCCTCCTAACTCTCCCCCCTTTCCTCCTCTCCTTCCCCCTGACCCTACCCCACCCCTTCTCCACCTGCTCGGGTCCCGACCTAACTGTTCAGTGCCTTGGGATGTCCTTCCAATGTGAAAAGTGCTCTATAAATGTAATTTTGTTGTTATTGTTGTAATATATTCTTGGCTGACATTCTAATTCAGAGTTGGGAGTGCTGTCTTTTGCATGAGACATGAAACCAAGGCCCCAACTTCCTATTCTAGTGGACGTTAAAGAATAATAACAACTTGCATTTCTAGAGTGCCCCTCATGCAGTGCAGAGTAGTACCCCAGATCACACAACACTATTTGAAAAGAGAAGAGTGTTTCTCCCGGTGTCCTTGCCAGCAATCCACCAAATAAAAGTAGACATTCAATCCTTGACTTTCCATGCTTCATTATAATCCTTGCATTTGATATAGCGCTTTCCACATCTTATCAATGTCCCCAAGCGCTTCACAGAATATACTGTAAGTGAATTGATTGTATATATTTGTGGGCGAATCGCGGCAGCCAATTGCGCACAGCAGTGTCCCACACGCAGTCGTGGATTGAAATGACCAATTTTATAATTGTAGTTTTTTTGGAGGGATTATTATTAGGTGTGTGGAGTAAGGAAACTTGCCCAAGGTTTCGCCCTGAGCTGCCTGGATTCGAACACAGGTCTCCCCAGCTTGGTCTCCCCAGCTTGCAAGACAAGTGCTCTAACCACTGAGCCACATGAGCTCATTGTTATATGCAAGCACTATATCAAATGCAAGGATTTTTTTTATTATAAATTGCCTGCCTCATTTATCCATAAAATACACACTAACTGCACTTTATAATATATCCTGTGCAATGCTTTGAGATATCCTCTCAATGTGAAAGGCACTACATCAAATGCAAGGATTTTTTGTTATATCTGCAACCATTGTTCTGTATCTACCTTCTAAACCTCATTCAGTACCACATATGCCTGCAGAATTCCTCTGTGAGATATCTATCAAAGTTCAAATTTGTAGAGTTAAAGATTATGTAATTGTCCCTCTAACATGGATTCAAACCTCATTTCGCTCTGCATTGCCTTGTGTGCCTGCATAGCCCATTTTCATCACAGTGGCCAGAACTGTACAAAGCTTGAGCATGTATTCTGGTCATGTGAAATGTCTTAGCTTGTGGAACAGCTCAGCACAGATGATGGGTAATGGAATTGTGTTAGAGGTAAAAAAAGGAAAGTTTAATAAAGCAGAGGACCCTTAAAATTTGTTATACATGTAGGAATAATCTCTGCCAATGAAAAAGGAACCAATGTTGTTCATTGCCTGTAAGGGCTAATTAATATGTAAATTATGCTTTGATATGAAAGATTGGCTTGTAACAACATAAAATTTATGGTGACATAGGTACTCATTATGTATATACTTAACTGAAAAGAAGATTCCTCTAATGATATACCGGTAAATCAGTACCCTGATACCTCAGTTCTTAAAGCAACTATTTAGACGAGAGTCTGTTTACCTGGTCAGGTGGATGTCAAAGATCCCATGAAATTGTTTGAAATGAGTGGTGAGTTGCTTCCAGTGTCCTGGCTAACAATCACTCGAAAAAATTGGTCATTCACATCATGGCTGTTCGTGGAACATTGCTGTGTGCCCACAAATCACAACCAATGCACTTTACAGCATATCCCAGGAAGCGCTTTGTCCTCCTGATGTGAAAGACCAAATGTAAGGGTTATTATTATTTGAAGACAAGCTGAGACCAGAAAGTCTTCACAAAACTCACTTGAGTGAAACTCGTTGAATAGATCTAATTTTAGATCTATTAATTGGACCTGTTCTCTTCTTTGATTTAAAACCTGCAGAGTACCAGCAGCTCAGAAAATACCGGCTGCTAATCCTCTTTGATCAGCTCTGGTTGATAGCTGCACCTATCTTTAATACCTTTCTATCATTCCTAAACAGATATTTACCCAGACCTTTCTGAATTAGTTAATCAACACTGCATTAACTGCTTTTGCTCAGTCTATTCCACTGCTTTGAGGACAAAATATGCCTTATCTCAAGTGTTGCTTGGGATTTGTTGACCTCTCCAGATTGACACTATTCCCTAACTGAGTGTCTGAGCTGGTGCGCTGTCTTCCTTTCTACTCAACTTCCCTTCTGTAGCTTGGAGGGATAAGCTTGTGATATGCTCTTCCTTCCTTCATTCAGCAAAACCAAAGTCAGGAATGAGTGGCCCAGTATGTCAAAGACACCCGATTCTTCAAGTCCAACAGTGTGTAACATTGGGGTTGAAATGCAACATTCAGAAACAGGAATTCACTGCACTAATAGTGACTTCCAGTTTCACAATTTTGGCTGGTATTACTCTTTTGGGCATTTATTATTAATGCAAATAATAATTGTTGCACTTATCAGAGAGCTAGTAGCACCACGAACAGACATGAGGTGAATGGTCATTTTGTTTGTGGATTGATGGCCAGGACACCAAGGTAAGCTCCTCAGATAGTGTCAGAAAGCTTTAAAATCCATTGTGGCCAAGAAAAAGACTTACAAGTCTCTCAAGAGGTTCAGGCTCCAAAAGGGTGGACACAAAATTGCCTTCACCAGACTTTTGAGATGTTGATTATTTTAAGCAAATTTGGTATTGATGTTCACAGCAGACTGCACAATTTGTAGGCCAACAAGACATGCAATTGCATCACAAGGTTGGTTTTGAATAAAGAAGCTCTTTGGCCCATTATAAAAATAACATCTTTGCATTTCATATTGCTCCATTTCATGTTGTTGAAATATCTCAAAGGACTTCATAGGATTTACTAGGGTGTAGTAACTGTATTTTTGTGGACTAATAGGGCAGCCTATTTGCCCACAACAATGTCCCACAAACAAGCGTGATGTGAAGGAACGCTTTTATTTGGGACAAAAACAAAAATCGCTGGGAACATTTAGCAGGTCAGGCAGCATCTGTGGAGAAAGGAAAGTGAGTCAGTGTTTTGGATCCATGACCCTTTGTCAGAACTGACTCCCTGATTTCTGCTTTTGTTTCAGATTTCCGGCATCTTTTGTGTTTTTACTTTTATTTGGGGGATTGGTGGCCGGGACACTGGGAGAAGTTCCCTTTTTTTTGGAATAGTCACTTTTTGAATCTCGAATACAATGTAAAACATGTTTACATTTATTTATACCGTGCCTTTCACATAGGGAGTACGTCCCAAGGCACTTGACAGTCCTCACTTGGCACTAGCATGAACAACAATAAATTGCATTTATAGAGCACCTTTCACATCAGGAGGAACAAAGAGGAACAGCAACCTCGAACACTCCAAAGCCCATGTCAAATCTAAATGATTTATTTGTCCAAACTTGGCTTTCAACATGGTGTCCTTTTAACGTGAGTATTTTGTGAATGGGCCAGAAAATGACAAACTGAATGAAGTTGAAATTTTAGTTTATTTTATAACAAAAAATAATCCTCTACAAATCCCTTTCTGAAGCAATCTTTACATTCCATCAAAACAGGAAGCATATAATACATATAGAAAAAAAAGCCATTTTGAAATGCTGTATATTTGTTTTAGAGATATGCTGCTGTTAAAATACAAGAATTGCACTTTAGAAAATTATTTGTTTACTGCACAAGAACAAAAACACAGTATCCCAGGACCCTGCAGTGTTGTTCCAAAGGCAATCAGCCCCAGTAGTACTGAAAGTGTACTGATAGCAGAGTACAGCATATTGCTATGCTACGTGGAAGAAACTGAAATTATTCTTAAGCTACAAGTAAACACTTTTGGGAAACAAAATCACCTTTTGAATATTACTTATTTATTAACCTGAAAATGCTATGATGAGGAAACTGAAGAAGCCCAATGGTTGAAAGTGCTTTGGGGATAATGAATGATGCTTAATTAATTTATAAGATACAGACAGCTTTACATTACATGCCCCCCCAGTAGCTTTTAGAAGCTGACAGCACTCCTGGAAGATACGGATGTACTTTACAAGTCTCTCCTCGTAAAGTCCATGCCCTTGGACAACTGGTTTATATTTACATTATTTAAATTTCAGCTAAAATCCTTAACCACTAATCCTAAAAATTATGAAATTATTGCATATAAGATCCTGAAGGACTCAGTAGAATTTCATTAGGATTTATAGTTTGTCATATAGGATATATTCCAAAATCCTATTAGAATCCTATAGGATTTAAAAATATGCTATTCCATAAGATACCTTATCAAGGATATTACAATATATTATCATTTACTACTTAGCTTTGATTCTATCATTCTCCAGAGGGTACAGTGAGTCAAAGGTTCAATCAATACTGATAACAGCAAGTTCTGAGCAGCAAATAACTCAATGGTTCTTTACTGGAAATTCTCTGTGTAAGAGCCATGTGTAAGGGGACGGACTTTGGTATTCAGATTAAAATTTAAAAACAACCAGCTAGGGATGTAATCATTACTGAACAACTTTGTTAATTAGGACAGAAAATGTTAGCCCATTTCATAGATTTGTGGGACACTGCTGTTGCGCAATTCGGCTGCTGCTTTTTGCCCACAAATATAGTCAATTTTCCTACTCTTCTTCATCCTGCCCCGACCCTTCCTCCCTGATCTTGTCCCTACCTAACTCTACAGCGCCTTGGGACGTCCCCTCAACGTGAAAGGCGCTATATAAATGTAAGTTTGGATTGATTGATTGATTGATTGATTCACAATAAAATGAAACTTGTTTAACATATTTTCATTTTAAAGTGCTTAGTTCTTTCTTTCACCGAATAAGGTAGCTGGCAGAAGCAGAGTGTTTCTTTTACCTTTAACCCAATGACAGAAACCTAAAGAGTTCATTTCCTGGACAAACAATATTCAGAAACTCGCAATACCTTTCAACAGACATGCAGTGAAGAAAAATAGAAACATTTAAATATCATTTACATTTCAGGGGATAAAACTAAACGTCAGAAATCCAATCATGAACAAAGCATTGCCTGAGAAACACATACGGATGGGGTGGGGGGAGAAGAGTCAAAAAAGTATTGGTTCCTAATTCAATTCACTAATAGTCCTTAGAGTCCTTTTGGTAATCAGAACGTCACAGGCCAACACACTGGTGCTTTGGAGTCAGGATGAGGTGAAATGGCCATGATGAACTTCTGATCCTCAGCAGAATTCTCTGTTAGTCACTCTAAATGCCTATTATTGAGTCACATTAAGAACATTTGCTTCTCTGACCTTCATGGTTTAACTAAAATGCCTTGCTTCCCATCTTATTTGGGGATGGGGGGAATAAAACATTGGTAAATTGGGGAATTTTTATGGTGATCTTGCTAGGTTTTCACTTTCAAAAAGAAAAAAAATCCACAGATTGCAGCAATAAGAATATTTTTTACATTGTTTTAAGTCCTTCTCCAATCCTTCAGTAATTACTCTATAAACATTTGTGCTGCCCTTAAAACTGACGCAAATTAAGAGACACAAATTAAGAGACTCAAACTCATCAAACTAATTGAGATGATATTCTAAACATTAGAAAAAAGGCAAAAGATTGTCCTGCATCAAAGCTGGCTGCATCATTAAAAATTGAGTCTTATAATGGTCTGTCTACAATAAGCAAGGTGATATTATGGAATTTTGGCTGGCACAATGCTATTTAACAAGACTATGTTCAAGCATAGCAGTTATTCTTTGCTTTTTTGCAATTCTAGGGAATATTAGCTCTGGTGAGAGCAACCATCTGTACTCAGACGCAATCCCGCAAAGAAATCTTAAGGTCCTTAAAGGCTCCATTTCTTCCTTTATCGGGGTGGCCTGGAACTGCAGATGCAGTCACACCGTTCATGATGTGCCAACTGGATGTCCACCATGTTAATGTTCTTCTTTCTGTTCCTCTTACGTCCTGGTTCAGGTACAAATTTCAGCACCTGAAATAAAACCAAGGGTTTCTTTAGTACCTAGAGCTCTTTCATTGCCTTAAATATCTGAATTTCAAGTTTCTATAATCCATTTTTGGTACATGATACAATGGGTCTGTTAAATTAGAGAGGGAGAGATGAAGAATGCAGCAAATGATGGGATACATATTAGAGGAGTTTTAAAAAAATCTTATACCGCAATAAATCCATAAGGAATTGGAAGATGCTAGTAAATTAACTTAAGTGGAGTCTTGTAGCTTATTGGTTGGAGAACTCACCTTGCAAGTAAGTGGACCTGTGTTCAGTTCCCAGCAGGGCTAAATGTTGGGCAAGTTTTCTTTACTCTATTTACCTGGCAGCAAGCAGGAACCTGGGAGTTAGTCGACTGGCAGATTCCTTTTCTGTTAGTAATAATCCCTCCCAAAAAAAAAATAATAATTTCATCAACCGATCCACGACTGTTTGTGCGACATTGCACTACACTTTACCATATATTCTGTGAAGTGCTTTGAGAATCTTGAAGATGTGGATAAGGTGCTATATCAAATGCAATGATTATTATTAATTTAAAATCATGTGCACTGTGATTCTTGCATCCTTTTGGGACATTCTCAAGCTACTGCTTGTATTTTGGCACTACCAGGAAGGAATAAATGGCCACAAAAATTGGTAAACACCACAAACCACTGGCTTTCATGAATCGCTAATACACAGGTGGCAGGTGGGATAACTGAAGCCAAAATGAATATGTTGGCTTCCAACTGAAGCACATAAAGATTTACTGCAAATAAATCTTGATCAGAAACTTTGTGCCTTTTGCAGAGCATTTTTTTCTGAAATTCAACATGCTTTGCTTGGGTTTATGTATTTATTTTCTTACCAAATCTTTCAGTTCTGCCACTGCTACATTACCTCCAAAATGTCTCTGACATTATATATTGGATACAGGCTCAAATAGGATTGGTCATGACTAACATAGAATCAATATATGAAGTAGTCATTAGTGATAGTGATCAATCATAGTGATCAGACCTCTTCCTTATCGAAGGGTTGTAGATCCGAAACATTGACTCTTTTTCCTTTTTCCATGGATGCTGCCTGACCTGTTGAGTTTCCCCAGCAACTTCTGTTTTTGTTTCAGATTCCCAGCATCTGTAGTATTTTGTGTGTTTTTTTCTCTTCCTTATCTTATTGTTTTTGGTTAACAATTGGTCAAACGGTAATTCTCATGGGACTGCTGGACATTGTCGGATTTTGCTGCCATTACTTTAGAAAGTCAATTAAACAGGCCCATCTGAACAGTTCGGTATTTTCCTCAAAGTTGTAGTTGTTGGATACATGGCTTGAGCATACCAATTGCTGATAACTGCCGCGACAGGCATTGGCAAGCACATTCCCACACAAAACAACATATTGCTAGAATAATTGCCTCCTTTGACGGCTTTGAAACAATGTTCTTCATAATCGGCTTCTACAGTTAGAGGGAGTATTTGGGGAATATGGTGGCTGTAAATGTTATTGGGAAACTCAATGGGGTGTAATTCTTTTGATAAATTAACTTACAAAAAAAAGCACAGAAGAAAGACCTTGCAGTTTGATAGTACAGCATTACATTGAAACATCTTCTAGCACATTAAAAGTAATTACTGTGAAGTGTAGTACTATTTTCTGCAATAGCAATTTTTTTTCAAACGAGGCGTCACAAACGACCAATTATTCCAGAAAATTGTTGACCAGGATAACAGGAGGCACTCCTTTCACTTTTAAAAGAAGTGTAATGGAATTTTTCATGCTCGAATTCAAGATCCTCGTCTTCACCTACAAGCTCATTCCCGGCCTTGCCCCTGCCTATCTCTCTGAACTGCTGTCTCCCTATCAGCCTGTCTCCCTATCAGCCTCTATTCAGTGGGCTTTGACTTGCTCCGTGTCCCCCGCTGGAACCGCCCCACCATCGGTGGTCAGGCTTTCAGCCTTTCTGCTCCCACACTGTAGAACTCCATCCAATCCCTTCGCCTCACTTCCTCCTTCAAGGCCATTCTCAAGACCTTTCTTTTCAACCGTGCCTTCTGCTGCCCACCTAACTCTTCCCCCTTTCCTACTCTGCTTCTCTCCGATCCTACACCGACCCTTCTCCCCCTCCGCTTGGGTCCCAACCTAACTGTACAGCACCTTGGGATGTCCTCCCGATGTGAAAGGCACTCTATAAATGTAATTTTGTTGTTGTTGTTGAACATGTATAAAGGACTTAATAAGTTAGATAGTGGATGACTTCTTTTGAGGGATCCATTACAGAAAGGCATTGTTTTAAAATCAGGACTAAGACAACTAGAGCTGAGGTCAGGAAATATGTTGTCACACAGAGTGTAGGGAAGATGTAGAATGTACTATTTCTCGGTGTGCCGGCTTCATTACTTCAACACAATCAACAAATCAATCCATTGGATACAAGGAATCTGACACAAGATCCTAATTGTCAAATAAAAAGGTTTAATTTTATCTTCCTTCAGAGTGTATCATTCACCGGCATAAAGCAGTGAACTGCAGGAGAGTCACATTACTGAGAGTGGGAATGAGACATTAAGGCATCAAGACCAGCACAAAGAGGTTACAAAGCCACAGAGTTACTGAATACATCTATTACTTGTAATAGGTTTAGAATTGACTACAGAGTTAAAAGTAATTGTACTCCAGTTTTGACCTATATAATGGCTAATGCAAAAAGTGCCTAGTGTTCCACACAATGAATGAAAAAAATCAAACCAATGATCCTGCTAACTGTATTATCAGCTACACCCAGGTTAGTTCACCTTTGATCATCTACGGCAGCCCCAAGCAGCATTCAAATTGTCATCTCATCAATCATTTTGCAGAAAAGCTTGGCTTAGGTATGAATCCTTGTGTCACACCTCAGCTATTATCAAGAATGATGGCTTAGTTTGATGTGACACATGTGAAGCTCAATGTATTAGAGATCTTGAATCTGGTTAAAGAGGATGTCTAGTATTCCCAGGGAACAAAATAGCTTCTACCACCAACCGACAAGGAAATCAAAGACAGCTTTCTGCTGAATCCCTTCCAAATGCACTATGGCGAAAAAGCTCTGGGTTTAACAGGGCTAAAGGAGTTCTGATTGATACACCCTGTAGATGAGTCACTGAATGCAGTGAGACTCTACAATTTAAAGCCAACCTATTTGATTTCCATACTGTTTCATAGCTCAAGAATAATTGACCTCCCAAGTGATTTATTCCATCAGATGTTAAAAGTCAGGTTTAAGAAAGTATGGTTGGCCTCCTTATCAACTGAAGCACAAAAAGCAAACTATGGTGTAAATTGTTGCTCCTTGACTTCACGGTACTTCATGAATATAAATAAGTGAAAAGACTTACTTTAGTCCTGCTATGATATAAATTTGAAAATACTATTAGTGGGCAATATTTCCAGGTTCAGGATAGCTGTATCGAGGATTTGAACAGTTAATGGGTTGGCAAGATGTACCAGAGTCACTTAAGAACCAGGATTTTGAGGTGCAAACGTGCAGTGAACACAAACATAATTAAATGCTGCAATGCAGTGTCACGTGATTTCTGTCTCTTAGTGCCTGAAAGGTCCGGCAGCCTGGTAGTGCAGCCTCACAATCCGTCTAGATTTATCTGTATGAAGAGGAGTTGACTTTCAGGTTCAATCAACACAGTTAGGATTCAGTGACATTTCAAGACACACCATGGATTTAAAAAAATAAAAGACTTGAAGTAAGAGCCAAGGCCTATATTGTAGGATAATAAGTAATGGGTTATGTGACAGCTTGCATGCGTTTTACAAGCCTGGGGATTATAGGAAAGGGGAAAGACTGACAGAAGTAGTAAATTGTATAGCTGAGGTGCTTGCAAAATCTTCACTAAATTCTCTTTTGAATTTGCTGATACAATCTGCCTGCACCACCTCCTCAGATTGTTTATTCCATATATTCAGCACTTTCAGGGTAAATGTTTCACAGCTGCATATCGAGGATAGTGGGAGAAGGAGTATGTGGAATGGCATATTTGAATAGAATCATAGAATTATACGGCACAAAAGGAGGCCATTCGACCCATTTAGTCTGTGCCGGCGCTTTGAAAAGAGCGACTCAATCCCACTGCCCAGCTTTCTCCCCATAACCTAACAGACTTGTTCATCCTAAATAAAGATCTATTTCGCTTTTAAAAGCTATTATCGATTCAGCCTCCACCATCTTTTCAGGCAATGCATTCCAGATTTGAACAACCCGTTGAGTGAAAGAAATTCTCCTCAGCTCCCCTCTTCTTCGTTTTGAAACTATTTAAAATCTGTGACCACGAGTCACTGATTCGCCCACCAGTGGAAATAGTTTTTCGTTATGCACCATGTTAAATCCACCCATGATTTTATAAACTTCTATTAGATCTCCTCTCAACCTTCTCTGTTCTAGAGAGGATAAACCTAGCCTATCTAGCCTTTCCTCATAACTGAAGTCCTTCAATCCTGGTACCATTCTAGTAAACCTTCTTTGTACCTTTTCCAATACCTTAACATCCTTTCTATAGTGTGGTGACCAGAATTGTACACAGTACTCCAGCTGAGGCCTAACCAAAGTTTTATAAAGATTAGTCAGCACTTCCTGACTTTTGTACTCTATACCCCTATTTATAAAGCCCATATGCCTTCTTAACAGCTTTGTCTACCTGACCTGCCACCTTCAAACAGTTACTAACACAAATCCCCAGGTCTCTCTGTTCCTTCACACCCCTTAAAATTGTACTATCTAGCCTATATTGCCTCCCCTTGTTTCTTCTCACAAAATGTATCACCTCACACTTCTCTGCATTAAACTTCATCTGCCATGTGTCTCACCACTTTACCATTTCATCTGTATCTTCTTGCAGATGGTTACTATCCTCCTCACAATTTACTATTCTCCCTAACTTAGTATCATCTGAAAACTTGGAAACTGTACTCTCTACACCCAAGTCCAGATCATTAATGTAGATTAAAAAGAGCAGTGGTCCCCAAACCAATCCCTGGGGGTTACCACTGCACACTTCGCTCCACTCTGAAAAACAGCCGCTCACCACAACTGTCTGATTTCTGTCTCGCAGCCAGTTGTGGATCCATGTTGCCACTGTCCCTTTAACGCCATGGGCCTCTACTTTCCTAATAAGCCTCTCATGCGGTACTTTGTCAAACGCCTAACAACAACAAAATTACACTTGTCTAGTGCCTTTCACATCAGGAGCACTGGACAATCATTGTTTCAGACCCGAGCTGGGTACGCAGTGGGGGGTGGGGGGGTGGGGGAAGGGAGGGAGCGAAGTAGGGGGTAGTAGGAGTAGCTAATGGAACCATTGAAGAGAAGGGTCTTAAGGCAGGACTTGAAGGAGGCCAGAGAGGGCACAACGTGGAGGGACTTCGGGATGGAGTTCTAGAGGTTGGGGGCAGAGTGGCTAAAAGCTCACCCGCTAATGGTGGGGTGGGTCGGGGGACATGGAACAAGCCAGAGCCTGCTGAATGGAGGGGATGGGCAGTTTGGTTGGGGTTAGAATGTCATGGATGTATGGTGCGGTGAGGCTGTGGAGGGATTTAAATGTGAGGACCGGGATGTTGAATTGGATCCTCTGGATGATAGGGAGCCAACGGAGTCAGGCGAGGATTGGGGAGATGGGGTTACAAAGCTTGGAGTGGTAGAGAACATGGGCCGTAGAGTTCTGGATCATTTGCATCCTGTGAAGGGAGGAATTGGGAAGGTCGACAATCAGGGCATTTGCATAGTCGAGCCGGGATGTAATGAAGGGATGAATGAAGGTTTTCAGCAACTCGGGGATAAGGTAATGGCAGAGTCGGGCAATATTGTGGAAGGGAAGGCATAGTGAGCCATTGCTTGGATATGGGGAAGAAAAGACAGTTGAGCATTGTACAAGACATCTAGGTTCCTGAATGACTTGGTGAGGTCAAATGAGCAACCATGGAGATTGATGTTGCCAGTGCCTGATGCGTGAAGGTGCTGACACGAGCCAATCAGTGGGGCCTCTGTCTTGTTGACATACAATTGTAGAAAGTTAGCTCTCATCCAGGATTTGATGTCTAACAGACAGTCTGTCAGGATAATAGTCGTCGTGGAGTCGAGAGTAGAGGCAGAAAGATAGAGTTGGGTATCATCCCCATACATGTGAAAGTAACTGCATGTCTGCGGATGATATCACCAAGTACGAACATGTAAATGTTGAAAAGTAGGGGCCCGAGGACAGAGCCTGGAGGTTGCACAGGTGACAGTGCGGGGGCTGGAAGAGAAGCCGTTGGCCGCAACAAAGTGGAGATGATGGGAGAGGTAAGAGTCGAACCAGGCGAGATCAGGTTCAAGGAAATTGAGGAGGGAGGAGAGGCAGTATGGCAGTATGGAATGGTCGAAAGTGGCAGAGTGGTCAAGGAGGACAAGGAGGCAAAGAGAGCCCTGATCGCAGATGTTTAGAATGTCATTGGAGACTTTGATCAGCACTGTCTCAGTGCAATGGGCCGCACAGAAGCCAGATGGAAGGGGTTTGAGGAGGGAATGGAATGGAAGAGAGAAAGGAGCGAAACTGGGAAGCAACAACTCATTCTAGGGAGAGGAATGGAAGGTTGGAGATGGGGCTGTAGCTGGAGAGGAGGGATGGTTCCAGAGAAGATTTTTTCCAAATAGGGGTGATGATAGCAGTTTTTCGAGGGGTGGGAACAATGCTGGTGGATAGGGAGAGGTTGATGACATCAATTAGGAGGGTGAGGGGTGGGGCTAGGAGGTGGAGCTCGGAGATGAGGAGAGAGGTGGGGATGGGGTCAAGGGAGCAATAGGTGAGTTTCATTTTACGGATGAGAGCAGAGAGGATGGGGGGGAGGTGGGGAGAGGGGGAGAGATAGGGTCAAAGGTATGTAGTGGGGGATGGGAGGGTGGTGGATCTTGGGGGAGAGGTAGTGGGGAGGTAGTGGAGAACAGGGTAGAGATGGTTGAATGGATCCCCTTGATTTTTGATTCGAGGAAGTCCAGCATCTCCTCGCAGTTGGAATTGGAGGATAGGATAGGTGAGGGTGGGAGAGTAGGCGGAGGAGACGGTTAGTGGTAGAGAAAAGGAGCCTGGAGTTGAAGTTTGAAAGGAATATGGTAGGAACACAGAGAGGCAAATGAGTAAAGTGGAACTTATGAAATACAATAAGAGACAAAAAATATGTTAATGTAAAAATTAAAGTTTACATTTTAGAGGCAATAGAAGCATTATCTATAAGAAAATAAACCTCTTTTTGTTTAGAAAAAATGGTTTGATACTGTAACTAGGGACGGTAAGATGGGTATGAAGAGACTTCTTCATCTGAACCAATCTTGTGATTTTGTCATTAGAGTTCTATACTTTTTAGGGATTTTCATTAAGATCACCTGAGCCTTCTCTTCCACAGCACCAACATTCCCAGATTCCCATCTAAAATCTGCAACCTGTCAACAGTTTCACCACACAATGGTAGGAACAGCACCTACTTATCTTTGGTTCATAGGTGTGTTAGGAATGGTGCAGATGTATTAACCCAAATTACTTCTTTCAACAAGATTGGAATCATCTGTGTGAATATGGAATATATTACTATTACTGTGCCTAGTCCATACCCTCTACTTTACTGGACCTGTAGAGTGAGGTTGAAGATACCCCTACATGTGTTGATTGTTAATATGATACCATTTGATTTGCATTTGATCCAGCATCTTATCATGTCTTCAAGACATCTCAAAGCACTTCACAGAATATACTGTAAAGTGAATTGACTGTATATTTTATGGGCGCAGCCCCGCAGCCAACTGTGCACAGAAGTGTCCTACAAATAGGACCAATTGAAGGATTGAAGTGACCAATTTATTATTATTATTATAATTTTAAAAATTACTACAACAACAACAAATAACAACAAATTACATTTATAGAGCGCCTTTCACGTCGGGAGGACGTCCCAAGGCGCTGTACAGGAGGCGTGTGACCCGAGCTGGGAGGGGAGTGTTTGGGAAGGGGTGAAACACGAAGGGGAGGTAAAAGAGTTTGGGGTGGAACAAAAGGCACGATCGAAGAGGAAAGTCTTCAAACCGGCCTTGAAAGAGGAAAGGGAAGAGACGAAACGTAGGGATTGAGGGATGGCATTCCATAGGGTGGGAGTGGAGAAACTACCACTGAAAAAGCAATTCGCCAATCAACCAATAACCAGGTTACTACTTACTGCTAGGTAAACAGAAGCATATGGAGTAAGGAAACGTGCCCAACATTTTGCTATGCCGGAAATCAGACTCTGTTCTCTTGCTTGCGAGGTGAGCTCTAACCACCAAGCTACAGGAATCCACATATTAGTGAAAGCTGCCAGACATTAGTGAACTATCACTCGACTGCCACTAAATTGTTAGAATATGTTGTGCATGGCCATCCAGCACGCAGTGAGTAACTTAAGTGATGACCTGATGACATAGAAGGCAGTGACCATATGGACTATCCCAACGTTTGTCGGTATTTTGCCTTCCTGTATGTAATGAAGTGCTGATGGGGGCAGGTCTGTCCACTCTGGGAAAGTCATTTACAAGATCACAAAATTGGTTTAGATAAAGGAGACCCTGATCTCATCTTTCCCAAAAACCTATCTTACCATTCCCCCTTCACAGCATTTTTGAGGTCCAAATTCCAAGAAGCAAATCCTTGTTTTAATGAAGCTCTTTATAACAGGATTTCACTATTTGTAAGTGTGACTCTCGCATACCAGTCAGTGATTGATTGCAACCCTTCTCACTTGTTGGGCGATGCAATTGTAAATTGTATATGATACCAAATCGGAAAGAAAAAAGGAACCATACAATTGCTTTCACTCTTTAAATATTAGGCTACCGAAATATCTCCTTACAGTAACTTATTTTACACTGGACAGAAATTCTGCAAGAAGTCAGCTTGGAGGGTACAAGGTATGAATACGTAAATGTATGGCAACCAGGTAGAACAGCAATGGATGTTCTTGTATTCAGAACACTCAAAACATCTTTTGTAAATTTGCCAAATCTGTCCCAGATAGCTTCCAGTAGGGTACATTTAATGGCGGATGCTTTTCTTTATGGGGCACTTGTTTTGCAAACAGTTACATAGTTGACATTGTAAAGCTTTGTGTCGCTATGTATCGAAATTACTATTTATTCACATATACGAGACAGTAATGTTAACTCCCTATATATTAATAATAATTCTTGCATTTGATATAATGCCTTATCAATTGTTCGAGATCTCTCAAAGCACTTCACAGAATATACTGCTGTAGTATGAAATTTGTAGCATATTAAAGTGAAGGAATGAGAGAGGCAATGCTGATACATATTCCAAATGGGGACAGGAAGAAGGTATATGCTATACACCACAAAGGGTGTTGATCATTTGAATCATTTCAGACCAAAGAACATCAATAAC
The DNA here is from genome assembly GCA_035084275.1 of Hydrolagus colliei. Classification (NCBI taxonomy): domain Eukaryota; kingdom Metazoa; phylum Chordata; class Chondrichthyes; order Chimaeriformes; family Chimaeridae; genus Hydrolagus; species Hydrolagus colliei. Next base: position 12,760,921 of record CM068745.1, read on the forward strand.
TTGCAACAAATTGCTAAGGCTATCAGTTTATAGTCTTAGAATACCAAAAGTGTATTTTAAAGCATGTCCACCTCCCTGCCCACCCCCCCACACACACATTTATTTCTGCAGAATCGCACCATCTCTGTTCCCAATGCTATTTGAATGCTACACTGTCATCCAGCAAGTAATGAAGCTCTTTCTTATCTTTCTATCCAGCTTCCTTTGGTGGTTCAGCCTGTGAGTAGCTGAAGTAGATTATCCCAATGACCTTTTTGAAACACTGCATTACACAATAGGTTGTGGCCAAGGATTCTGTCTTTGATCACTTTAAACACTAAGTTAATCACCCAAGATGATCAAATTCTTGGAATTATAGTGTCTAAGTTTAAATGTAGAGGTTCCTTAAGTATTGAGCATGAATTACTTAGACAGGTGATGTTTTGAATACTGACATCTGTCAAGCTAGGTCATACATTCATCTTCTTCCTGTGGCATTATGGCTATTGATGAGAACTACAATGCTTTTATTCTGAATTTAAGCAAAGCCTGTGATCTGGAAGAAGAACCCAAGCCACAGGAATATTAGCATTAAAAATGGTGTGAGGTGTTAGCCTGGCTCAACGGGTAACACTTTCAACTTTGAGTCAAAAGGTTGTGGGTTCAAGCCTCAGATCGGAACTTTGAGTTTACAGTCTACACCGACACTCAACAATGCACAGAAAGTGTGGACCTTCAGATTAACCCTAGGTACTGTCTGCCTGCTGGGATGAACATTAAAGAATCCATGGCACTATGTGAAAAGAGAAGAAAGTTTTTCTTGGTGTGGGCATGAAGTGACAGCCAGTTAGCTGTGGCCATAGGCAATGAACCCAGCTATCAGAGAAATTACAATAATTAGGTGAACAACTGCATATTACCCTTCATTGTGTAAGATTAGTGCTGTCCCCAAACCAATGCAGAGTCACATACAGCCCTGAACAGCCATGTTCTCTGGAATGAACACAAAGTTATATAGCATTCTGAATCAAGGATCGGTTAGCATTGACTTACGAATACCTCATGATATTTCATAACTGTTTTGGCTGGCATACAGGTGCAGGACCGCCAATGTTCGGTGCCACAGGCACAGTTGCCCCCGCATCGCTGCACCAGAAGGCACCGAGGGAAGAAGACAGCGTTCGTCTGCTTCAGCTCTTCTCGAAGATTAACCGAGTAGTTCCGAGGGGTGCAGCTGTAGCGCTTGACATCATCGTTCATTCTGTTCAAGTCGGCTGTATCAAAAATATGAAAAGAAAAATGAATTCTTCCTCTGGGATAAATGCCATTTATTCTGAAATTGGATTTGGAAATCACTCTCCGTATCTTCACTGGACTGGAATGAAAAATCATTTACTGTTTCCTACTCTGACTGATTCTCTCCCAGGCCTTCAAAACTGTGAAACTCCCACCCTACCTCTTATAATCTACACAACCCAGATACTTTGTATCTCATTATCTCTCCTCCTCTTCAACTATGGTTTTCACTAACATCATGTGCAAGAATAGTGACAGAATTACATTCTAAATAGATTAAGATGAAAAACAGCAGTTTAGAGAACATTTGCACAGTCTGGTTAGACATGAGCTTTTGCTGGAGGCAGCTTAACCAGAGTTTATTAGTGCTTTTGCCGTAAGTTTCTGCTCCAGTTAAAACCATTGGTGGAAGTGCCACCCTGACTTCACAGTATGTTTAACTATCAAAACAATAAATGATGGCTCCTTCCTGTGTTATTACAGTTTGCAGAAATGCAAAGGCCATTTGGCATTGACAACTGGATATGATTGTGGCTTTTTGAAGAAAGAAAGCTTAAATGTTAATAATGGCCCATTAGGGAACGCATGACAGTGAGATACTGGATGACGGAATGCCTGAAGGACTTTGAGCAAAATGTTATTGTAAGCACACCAAAAATGTTTTTCTTTAAATCATAATTAACCAGTCAGGTTACACTGTTACATACAAAGTCATGTCAAAATGTGAATGAGGGCAAGAGACCAAATACAATACATGTACAATATAAATTAAAGTAAACCTGTGAAAGATAACAGCAGAGGAGACTATTTCCCTTTTGGTTTGAAGGTGCTTCCAGCATCTGTTCCACAATATACAATCCAAAGGGTAAGATTAAGTGGCTGAAGGCAACTGCCCCAGATATAGCACTAAAATACCAAATTTCTCTTACCAGTAAATACACTCGACAACAACAAATAACAACAAATTACATTTATAGAGCGCCTTTCAAATCGGGAGGACGTCCCAAGGCGCTGCACAGGAGGCGTGTGACCCGAGCTGAGAGGGGAGTGTTTGGGAAGGGGTGAAACACGAAGGGGAGGTAGAAGAGTTCGGGGTGGAACAAAAGGCACGATTGAAGAGGAAAGTCTTCAAACCGGCCTTGAAAGAGGAAAGGGAAGAAACAGGACGGAGGGATTGAGGGATGGCATTCCATAGGGTGGGAGCGGAGAAACTGAAGGCCCGGCCTCCGATGGTGGGGCGGTTCGGGCGGGGGGCTTGGAGCAAGCCAAGTCCTGTTGAACGGAGGGTCCGGGTGGGCGTGTAGGGGGAGAGTAGATCGGTTAAATAGAGCGGGGCAAGGCCGTGTAAGGCCTTGTAGGTGAGGACGAGGATTTTGAACTCGATCCTCTGGAGGATGGGGAGCCAGTGGAGACGGGCGAGGGTGGGGGTTATGTGGTCGCGGAGGCGGGTGTGGGATAGTACACGGGCTGCAGAGTTTTGGATGACCTGCAGCCTATGAATGGAGGAACTGGGGAGGCCGACGAGGAGAGAGTTTCCGTAGTCCAGCCGTGAGGTGATGTATGCGTGCACGAGTGTTTCGGCAACGCTGGGAGTAGGATAATTGCGGAGCCTGGCAATATTGCGCAGGTGGAAATAAGCGGTGCCGGTCAAGGCGCGGATGTGGGGGAGGAAGGAAAGTTTTTGATTGAACATGATGCCGAGGTTCCTGATTGGCTTTGTGAGGTGGAGAGTGCAGCCTTGGATGTTGAGGCTGGCAGCGCCTGATGTGCGGAGGCGCTGGCTTGAGCCAATCAGGAGGGCCTCGGTCTTACTCACGTTCAATTGCAAAAAGTTGTCCCTCGTCCAGGACTCGATGTCGGACAGACATGCTGTCAGAACATTGATGGTCTGGGGGTTGAGGGATGAGGCAGAAAGGTACAACTGGGTGTCGTCCGCATACATGTGGAAATTTACCCCATGTTTGCGGATGACGTCGCCCAGAGGTAGCGTGTAAAGGGTGAAAAGGACATTATGCTTCAGCATCTGTTGGAACTTCAAGCAAGGGAAATGCCTCCACAACTGAGGAGAACAACTTCAGGGTAACGGACATGGAGTGCTGCAATGGATGTATAAGTGCAGCAGAAATACGGGCAAAACTTGCTCCTTTAAACCATTGTTAAGCAGCCATTGGTAAGAATCTCCCTTTTCTGGAAGCCACTTAAATCTCACTGAAAAGCGTAATGTGTAATCTCATATCCCCAATACTCTACTAGACTTTTTCTACACGTATGCATATATATTATTCATGTATATTTTATTTGTAATCATATCATGTAATACAACCTCAATAAATCAATTCAATTTCTGCCACGAGGACTGTAAACTTGAAAAAAGATTAAGAAAAATTTGCAAAAAGTAGGACATGACTCTTTCATTATAGGCTTAGTGTCAAGAGTAGCTGTCAGCCAATGACACTAATATGCTAGTTGCCAGGGTTACTCAGGGGCCTTATAACTTGCAATAGATCACAAAAGCAGCCAGTAATATCATGAAACGACCCCAACATTTTTAAGTTCAAAAGGGTTTTTTAATGAGCTCCTTGAGGCTGGCAGTCAGCTGTATGAAATGCTTTGAAACGTGCCCCCGATGTGAAAGCTGCTATCTCAGTGTAATTTGTCAATGTTCTTCATACTTCTTTCCTTTGTTTGCATGCAAGGCACACACAGAGTAGCTCAGTAAATTGACCCTGGTATCGGAACCAAAGGTTCAAAGTAAGTCGATTAACCATTCGACTGAATACTGCATTACAATAGTTACATAAACTGATCAACATTTGCTTCACAATAAGATTTTTTTTAATATTCAAAAAATGCTCATCGGAGTTAAAAGAGATGAAATGGCTCAGGGACAATTCCACAGCGAAGATGAGTAGTAAACCCAAGGAGTGGAAGAACTTTAGGGAACAACAGAGGAGGACCAAAAAATTGATCAAAAGGGAGAAAATAGATTATGAGGGCAAACTAGCAGAGAACATAAAAACAGACTGCAAGAGTTTTTATAAATATATAAAGAGGAAAAGGCTAGCGAGGGTGAATGTGGGTCCATTACAGTTAGAGACCGGAGGAATTATAATAGGGGTCAAGGACATGGCAGAGTCATCAAACAAGTATTTTTCTACAGTCTTCACCGTAGAAGACACTGGAAACATACCAAAAATAGAGGGGAATCAAGAAGACAATGCTAGCAAGCAACTTAGGGAGATTAATATTAGTAACGAGATGGTTCTAGGTAAATTGTCGGGTCTTAAAACTGATAAATCCCCTGGACCGGATGGCCTGCATCCTAGAGTTTTAAAGGAGGTGGCTACTGAGATAGTGGATGGCATGTCTATAATCTTCCAAAATTCTGTGGATACTGGAAAAGTCCCCATTGATTGGAAGATTGCAAACGTAACTCCACTATTTAAGAAGGGTGAGAGAGAAAATATGGGAAACTATAGACCAGTTAGTCTGACGTCAGTTGTAGGGAAAATTCTTGAGTCCTTAATAAAAGACGTAGTTATGGGATACCTTGAAGACCATAAAAAGATTAGGCAGAGTCAACATGGCTTTACAAAAGGGAAGTCATGCTTGACTAATCTTTTAGAATTTTTTGAGGATGTAACCAGCAGGTTGGATAAGGGGGAACCAGTAGATGTGGTATATTTGGATTTTAGGAAGGCATTTGACAAGGTGCCACACAAAAGGCTGTTACTCAAGATTAAGGCCCACGGGATTAATGGGAAAATATTGACATGGATAGAAGAGTGGCTATCGGGTAGAAAGCAGAGAGTAACGATAAACGGATCAGTCTCGAATTGGCAGGATGTAACTAGTGGAGTGCCACAAGGATCAGTGCTTGGGCCTCAGCTATTTGCTATTTATATCAATGATCTAGATGAGAACATTGAATGTAACATGTCTTAATTCATGGATGACACTAAACTAGGTAGCAGAGTGAGCTCTGAGGATGATGCAAAAAGATTGCAACAAGATATAGATAGGCTAGGGGAGTGGGCAAGTAGGTGGCAGATGGAAGTCAATGTTAGCAAGTGTGAAATTATTCACCTTGGTAGCAAGAATAAAATAACAGATTATTTTCTAGAGGAGGAAAGGTTAGATAGTGTTAGTGTTCAAAGGGATTTGGGTGTCCTTGTACACCAGTCTCAAAAAGTTAGTTTGCAGGTGCAGCAAGCAACTAAGAAGGCAGATGGCATGTTAGCGTTCATTTCAAAAGGTTTAGAGTATAAGAGTAGGGAAGTCTTGCTGCAACTGTATAGGGCTCTGGTGAAACCGCACCTAGAGTATTGTGTGCAGTTTTGGTCTCCTTAGTTAAAAAAGGACATACTTGCCTTAGAGGCGGTGCAGCGTAGATTCACTAGGTTAGTTCCTGGGATGAGGGGACTGACCTATGAGGATAGGTTGAATAAACTAGGGCTGTATTCTCTAGAGTACAGAAGAATTAGGGGGGATCTTATTAAAACATATAAGATTCTTAAAGGGCTAGATAAAGTAGGCACTGAGGGACTGTTTCCCCTGGTAGGAGAATCTATAACCAGGGGTCACAGTCTTAAAATTAAGGGTCAGCCTTTTAGAACAGAGTTGAGGAAACATTTCTTCACTCAGAGGATAGTGAATTTATGGAATTCACTACCCCAGAAGGCTGCAGATGCTCAGTCCTTGAACATTTTCAAGGCTGAGACTGATAGATTTTTTAAAAATAGAGGGATTAGGGTATATGGGGATGGGGCAGGTAATTAGAGTTAGGTGAGAAGATCAGCCATGATCTTATTGAATGGCGGAGCAGGCTCAAAGGGCCGAATGGCCTACTCCTGCTCCTAATTCTTATGTTCTTATGTTCTTCATTAACAAGTTCTTGGCTACAGAAAAATGACATACTGTAAATACAAGTTGTTCTGTTTCAAATAATGCCTCTTAATGGAATATGAAGATGAGAACAGTAATAAAATTAGAACAGAAACCCTGAACGCAACCCACTGACTTAAATATTATTAATATAAAGATTTAAATACTTTTCACCAAAAAAAGCCATACCATTTCTGAACTTCAAAGTGATGTATTTTTCAGGTGAAAGTTGAAGGTTGTTATTATATTTAGAAACATCACTGCAGTCCCTGATAATCTGTCAGGATTAAGAATTTATGTTCATTTTAGTACAATCATTGGTGGTTTTATCTAAAATCTGCATCTTCATTTTCTCTTCCCTGTTCTGCCTGTCGAGTTAGTTTAAGCTAAATGATGAATGCAATGACTATTTGATTCTAAACAATACAACTTAAAACAAAACTCTTATGAATTAATATTCTAAACACATTGCTGCATTTCTGGTCTTTCTCAGCATGAGACAGACGATTCAATGATGGGAATGCCATACCAAACTCCAACCTATTCACACCCAATATCCCCACATGCACACTTTCCATTAGAGGTTATTCGACACAGCCAGCACAAACCCTTGATGTTTTCTGTTGCCTAAATAATAATAATTGCATTTGATATAGCGCTTTCCATGTCTTCTAGATGTCTCAAAGTGCTTCACAGCATATATTGTGAATATACTGTGAATTGACTGTATATTTGTGGGCGAAACGCGGCAGCCAATTGCTCACAGCAGTGTCCCACAAACAGTCGTGGATTGAAATGACCAATTGTATTGTAGCATATTATACCTTCCCACCATGTGGAGTAGCTAAATCAGCACAGACCAAAGAGGTCTGTGTTGCTCTAGACCACAATATGCAGTGCATTCATCTGTTGAGCCACTGAAGGAACCTGAGAAGCTATGTCAACTAATATAATACAGCTGACTAACTTCTCACCTTTGCTCCTACGTTCATGATGAAATGTTCTCCCACGAAACTGGGGTGATGTGTCTTGAAAGAGAATATTCAGGTCATCTTCCCAAGTCTCGGGATCTAAATGCTTCAAGAGTTCCTCAATTGTATTGAATCCAGCTATAGCCTCATCCAAAGTGTCTGCCGTCTGGGGTGAAGCAGTCACTGCTGATGAATGCCACAATGTCCCCTGTGCAGAATGGCAAAACCAAAACATATCAAATCATTGCATAAAAACATCTGGAGGAAGAAGGCATTATTTGGCGCATCAAATATGCGATTTTATACACTACAACTTCTCAATTTGCTGGAGGAGTTTCTGTGTAGTTGTACACTGATCTCCACAGATAATCCAGAAAAATAACCAGAGTATTCATTCACACCACAGCTCAAATATGCAACCCTAACAAGCCTTCAATCCTAGTCTCTTCAAAAATTCTCAACTCCACCAATTTGACGCCCAAGTTATTTCAGCTATCATTCTCACTTGACCTTGTTAAATTATTGGAATGGTCTGTGAAATGGTAGACAATATAAAATCCATTTCTGTTTTGCACACACAGTAAACTAATAATGTTCTTGGGAAAAGCACATTTTAAAGCTGTTTTGTAGAGCTCAATTTTACGAAGTGGACAGGGTGAACATTTTTGATTCTGCAAATCAAATTCCAGTATGCGTGCATTGAATCCGGCGTACAGATCTTGCAAATCGGACGATATTACCACAGGAGATAACAATATAAATTTTCCAGGAAATATGTTTTGACTCCAATAAAAGCATGAATCGTATAAATATAATTAATCCACCTGCTTTGATTGTTGTGTATTGACAATTTGGCGGAATTAACAGTACAGGTTTTAAGCCATGTTTGTTTTTCTGCATTATGAACTTTTAAAAGGGAATTAGATCTTTATTTAGGGAGAACGGGTCTATTAGGCTATGGGGAGCGGGCAGGGCAGTGGGATTGAATCGCTCTTTTCAAAGAGCCGGCACAGACTAGATGGGCCGAATGGCCTCCTTTTGTGCCGTAAAATTCTATGATTCTATGATTCTATGAATCTTATTACATCCCCTCAGAGCTGAGGGTTACAAATGACTCACCGACACTGAACTTGGGACCGCTTCCCAATTTGATTCTGAGGGTAGGGGCTGTAAATCGTCCTGAAACAGAAATGAAGTAAATATTCATATGATTGTGCACAAATCTGTTTTTGTCTCACAAATCCTTCCAGTTTCTACCTGCTACCAAATGTCATCATCCTAATGGGAGAGACTAACAGTCAGCTCAAGCGCTGAATTCTTCTTTTGAAATAATATCTCAAATGCAGTGATTTTGCTGCAGTGATTTTGAGCTGTTGTGGTTTTCTGCTGCACAAAAGAAAATTGTATATTACTCAAACGTGGAATGAGATCAAATTGCAAAGAAAGGATATGTTTCCTTGCTGCGTTTTGAAACGTTTAATAAAACGTGATGAATTCAATTTTCTGGCTGACACTTGATTTTTTCCTTTTGCTAAGGGCTCAATATATATATATATATATATACACACTGCGTCATAACTCCCCACATTAGTGATCTAGAATGTTCCAAAGTGAACACTTTTATGGCTTTTTAAAAATTTGTGTTGCCTGAAAGGACACAGTATTTTGGTATCACTGCCTAGTTGTGTGTGTAAATATGTGTGTGCATTTGTGTCTGTAATTGGGACTCATAATAAATAGGCACTTATCAGAAGCTTCAAGAGTGAAAGTATGTATAATACATACGAAAACAACAACAAAATTATGTTTGTATAGCGCCTTTCACGTCGGGAGGAAGGGTAGAGTATGGATTGACAGCTACAATTCACACCAAATTCCGGCCTTAATATCCATGCATCTGGATATTAAGGCCGGAATTTGGGAAATGTTTGGGGAAATTAGGTAGGGCAAGTTCAACAGGTTTCTGTAGGTGAGCATCTAGGGAATAGTGACCACAATATCGTTAGATTCAGAATAATTATGGAAAGGGATAAGGAACGATCACAGGTGAGGACACTCAACTGGAAAAGGGCTAATTTCAATGAGTTGAGGTGGGACCTAGCCAAGGTGGATTGGAAAGAAAAATTGGCAGGTAAGACAACTAACGAGCAGTGGGCAGCGTTCAAAGAGGAGATAGTTCAGGCACAGGTCAAAAGCATCCCCACAAAGGTGAAATGTAAGGCATCCAAACCTCCCTGGATGACTAAGGAAATCGGGGCCAAAATAAAACAAAAAAAAGAGGCTTATGATAAGTGTCAGGCTCAAAATTCAGAAGGGAACCAAGCAGAATATAAGAAGTGTAGGATAGAACTAAAAAAGGAAGTTAGAGGGGCAAAGAGACTGCATGAAAAACAATTAGCGAGTAAGATTAAGGGGAACCCTAAGGTTTTTTACCAACATATTAAGAGTAAAAGGTTGGTCAAGGAGAGGGTGGGGCCAATTAGGGACCTAGGAGGAAATCTCATTGTGGAGGCAGAGGGCATGGCTGATGTACTGAATGAGTACTTCGCCTCTGTCTTCACAAAAGAAAAGGATACAGCCAATGCTATGGTATTGGAGGAGAGGGTAGGAGAAATGGATAGAATAATTATACCCAGAGAGGAAGTTCTAAAAAGGTTGACGTCGCTCAAGGTGGATAAGTCACCTGGTCCGGATGGGATGCACCCTAGGTTACTAAGGGAGGCACGGGAGCAAATAGCAGGGACTCTGGCCACGATCTTTCAATCTTCCTTGGACACAGGGGTCGTGCCAGAGGACTGGAGGATAGCTAATGTTACTCCCTTGTATAAAAAGGGGCAGAAGGACAAGCCTGGTAACTACAGACCAGTCAGTCTAACGTCGGTAGTGGGCAACCTTCTAGAGTCCATAATCAGGGACAAGGTAGATCTTCACTTAGAAAGATATAGGCTAATAAAGGACAGTCAACATGGATTTGTTAAAGGCAAATCTTGCCTTAGAAATCTGATAGAATTTTTTGATGAGGTAACGGAATGGGTGGATAATGGTAGCGCAGTTGATATAGTTTACATGGACTTTCAAAAGGCATTTGACAAAGTGCCACATGAGAGACTTATTATGAAATTAAAGGCCCATGGCGTAAAAGGGACAGTGGCAGCGTGGATCCACAACTGGCTGCGAGACAGAAAGCAGAGAGTTGTAGTGAGCGGCTGTTTTTCAGATTGGAGGGAAGTGAGCAGTGGTGTGCCACAGGGATCGGTTTTGGGACCATTGCTGTTTGTAATCTACATCAATGATCTGGACTTGGGTGTTCGGAGTACAGTTTCCAAGTTTGCAGATGACACTAAGTTAGGGAGAATAGTAAATAGTGAGGAGGATAGTAGCCATCTGCAAGAGGATATAGACAAATTGGTAAAGTGGGCAGACACATGGCAGATGAAGTTTAATGCAGAGAAGTGTGAGGTGATGCATTTTGGGAGAAGAAATGAAGGGAGGCAATATAGGCTAGATAGTACAATTTTAAATGGTGTGAAGGAACAAAGAGACCTGGGGATTTGTGTTAGTGACTCGTTGAAGGTGGCAGGACAGGTAGACAAGGCTGTTAAGAAGGCATATGGGATACTAGGCTTTATAAATAGGGGTATAGAGTACAAAAGTCAGGAAGTGCTGACTAACCTCTATAAGACTTTGGTGAGGCCTCAGCTGGAATACTGTGTTCAATTCTGGTCACCACACTACAGAAAGGATGTGAAGGCATTGGAAAGGGTACAGCGAAGATTTACTAGGATGGTGCCAGGATTGAGGGACTTCAGCTATGAGGAGAGGCTAGATAGGCTAGGGTTATTCTCTCTGGAGCAGAGAAGATTGAGGGGAGACCTAATAGAGGTTTATAAGATCATGAGGGGTTTCGACAGGGCAAATAGAGAAAAACTATTTCCACTCGTGGGCGAATCTGTGACTCGTGGTCACAGATTTAAAATAGTTTCAAGGCGAAGTAGAGGGGAGCTGAGGAGAATTTTTTTCACTCAGTGAGTTGTTCGAATCTGGAATGCATTGCTTGAAAAGGTGGTGGAGGCTGATTCGATAACAACTTTTAAAAGAGAATTGGATCTTTATTTAGGGAGAACAGGTCTATTAGGCTATGGGGAGCGGGCAGGGCAGTGGGATTGAATCGCTCTTTTCAAAGAGCCGGCACAGACTAGATGGGCCGAATGGCCTCCTTTTGTGCCGTAAAATTCTATGAATCTATGAATCTCCTGCTTTCTGTTTCCTAAATTGGTTTTGCAGTGAGTATGTTGCCATATTTCATCTTGTGTAGTCTCATGCATAGTAATCCTTTCTCTCAGAACATGCGATAAACGTGCCAAGAAATAGCGCCAATATTGCCAGTAATGGTTAAATCACAGAGATTATGGTAAATGGATTTGTGCCTTTAATCATCCCAAAGGTGGATTGTCTTCTGAGTTGTGCCATTTGGGGAAAAGGCAAAGTGAAGGCCTGCACCTCCCCAATAAGGAGGGAGAGCACAGATTGCTCTTGCGTACCACCTAGTGGTTGGTTTAACAGCAACACCATCAGAGCCCGGGACTTTCACATCCCCACTTGGGCAGAGATGCTTTGACGACAGAAACTGGGGAGAAGTGGAGAAAACAGGCTCTAATATACAATGAATTCCAATGGGATTCCCTTATAGGAAATTGGGCCAAATGGCTGTTTCATGTGCAAATTATGTAAATAAATTACGCCAACCAGTGGGAACTAAAGTTATATAGAGAGATTGGAGAAGCTGTTTTCATTGGAACAAAGAAAGTTGAGAGGGAACTTGATAAATGTGTACGAACATATGAGGGATTTTGACAGGGTGAATAGGAAGAAGCAATTTCCACTGATAAGGAAGTCAAGACAATGGGATGTGGATATATAATCAAAAGAAGAGCAAAAGATGAATTTAGGAGAATTTGTTTCACCAAGAGAATTGTTGGAGGCAGCTAAGTAAGTTTGTAGAGTCAGAGTCCATTGTGGGTTTCAAGAGGGAAGTCAACAGGTATTTGCAAGTTAGAAGCTTGAAGCATTAAATGGATAGGACACAGCAATGGGATTGAAATAACACTTTGTTCTTTGGTCAACATCTTCAGATCTATTATTTCCTTGCTCAGTGCATTTGTCATGCGCTTTGAGACTTTTTTTACATGAACGCTGCTATGTAAATGCAAATTGCTGCTGGTTGTATTTCTTAACATATTGCTTTAACAAAGAATCCGAAACACTCAAATGACGATTTCTTCTAGTAACTAACTTGGCAAATAGATCACACCATCCCAACAGTGGAATTCCTGCGGATTGCTGAGAATTTGTAATTGTGGAATCTTATCAGAAATAATCCAATAATCAGGAGATCAAATTGGAGGAAAATATTGCCCACTTCCTCTAATCTTCTAAATGTATTTCCTTCAATTCCTCTAATTGTATATTAGGACATCAACAATTTTATGCTAACATGTCTTTCGCATTGAGAGGACATCTCAAAGCACTTCACAGAAGTCTGAGAACCCAAACTAGGAGCGGGGGAGCCGAAGAAGGAGTGGGGGAAAAGTGGCCAAAGGGCGCAATCAAAAAGAATGGTCTTAAAGCAGGTTTTATAAGTGGGGAGAAGCTTGGGCGAGGTGGAGAGATTCAGTTGTAGAGATAGGTGCAGAATGCTTTAGGTTCTTTCACGAATAGGAAAGCTAATCAAGAAAGCCAGTGCACACTGCACCAAAGTCACGGAATATGCATCCAAAAACTTACAGGAGGCCAATGCCAAGTCCTGAGTGCAGACCATCCTCTGCAGTTTGATGTGAACTGACAGAATCCTGGTTAACGCAACACATGTACAAGCGAAAAGTCACAAGACTACCTTCCATCTATCGTAAAGAATTTCAATTATTTTAGTATCAGCACTTTCTTTTCACCTCTTGACATCCTGACTGCTTATTGCAAATGACAGACTGATACGTGAAAATATAAATAAGCTGACAGCAGATAATACTAATTGTAAATAGTCCGGGTTGAGTCACTGTTTTTGCTCAGCTCAGCCTAGCAGTGCATTACTATGAAAGGGGAAACACGTTTATCATTTTAAGTAATTATTTCTAAGGCAGCTAATTCTTTCAGATTTCTTTTACTGGATTGTAAAGTTCATTTGTTTTGATCTTGTGCATTCCTCACTGATAAGGAATAAATGTTGTGTAATTTGCTGCACATGTCTGGAAAATATTCTGTGGGGGTTACAATTTATTATTTCATCCCTGCTCCATTGCACTTGTTCATTAGATAATAACCTTGGGAGCGGCTTTGAAACTTGTTCTATAGAGGAATATCAAACACTTTTCTTGAAGTGTTTGGAAGTAACACTCCTGTACATTGAGTACAGTACAGATTGCACTGTGTGTCCTTACACTGGACCTGTCTCATTCAGGCACACATCAGAGAACACCAGTTTCAGGCACGTTTGTATGGGTTCCTTTAGCATTTATCAATACATGGTTTCCTTTAGCATTTATCCATGCACTTTTACTCGCATATATTCTGCATAATCGTCTGGGAAACTGGGGGAATGAGGCAAATATCTTTATTGAGATTGAATGCATTCATAATAATTCTCTTTATTTTACTCACAACGTTGTCATTTGCTGATCATTTTGATTACCAACAGTAAATCCAATGGGGTAAAAAATGTGATGGAGATATGTGGTTGGTTATTGAGCCAAATGTCAATCGAATAAATGCCTTGGTTGGTTGTAAGGGAGCTTGAAACAAAGGGAATATTCAAAAAGCCTTGTAGAAGTGAAATGAGCTTTACGACATGTTCCTCAACAGAGCTCAAAAGATAAATAATTTTTTAAAATCCTTACATTTGATTTAGTGCTTTTCATTTCTGGAGGGTATCTCAAAACATTTTGTAGGTTTTACAACAACAAAAGTACATTTATAGAGTGCCTTTCACGTCGGGAGGACACACCAAGGTGCTGGGGCGATAAATATACTTTACATTTACTGTAAAGTATAATGACTGTGTATTTTAAAGAGTTTTACCGTCAGAAATTAAAAAAAAGGTTATGCAGCCAGTTCTAATACAGAGCTTCCCACTTTACAAAGCTTTAGTGACACTGTAAGTAGCTTTTTTTTAAACTAGTTTTTTAAATATTCTTCAAGAGGCTGAAATATTAAGATTTTCATTGAATAATTCTGAGCACATACTAGAGTTAAAAATTACATACTTGTTGTCAACTATCACTTCTGCTAATTGTCACATCATTAGAAACATACATGGCAATTTACACACAGTAATGTCCCACAAACAGTCATGAAGTGAATGACTAATTTTAGGTGATATTATTGGCCAGAACACTGGGAGAAACGCCCTTCACTTTTTCAAATTGGCCTTAGTGATCTTTAACATCCGCCTGAACAGGCAGAAGGGACTTTGGTTTAACATCACATTTGAAGGACAACACCACTGACAATGCAGCACAGCCCCAGCACAGCCCCAGCACTCAACTGAAGTTTCAGCCTAAATCCAGGTGGTCTAATGTTTCAGCTGCTGGGGGCCAGATGCCCTATTTGACAAATTCAGGTCGCATAAGGAATATTTTTTCGGTGTTTCTCTTCGGGAAACATAATAATTAAGAGTTAAGGAGGGAGGGGGTGGGCCAGATGAAATAGAGGGATTGGGGCCTGGATACAGCCTGCAGGTTGAGCAACCCTAGAATCGTGAGTTTCAAAGTCCCAATATGGCTCTATTTCTAATGAATCCTTTCTTTAAGCAGAAAGTGTTTTGACTTAGATGCTTAAATGCATGACAGTGCACTGTTATCAATAAGATAGATTGCCTTGTAGATACACAGGATAGTATTCCCTCCAAAATACTGCATTGCATTATGCAACCAAACGTGTATGTTTTGCAGAAACTCAATTATTTACAATAAGTCAATTCTTGAACCAGGCCGATAATAGAAATTCCACTATTATCATCTTTAATTGAATTTGATTACTCTGTTTAAAGATAACAAAAAGAGGTTTAAACATACGTCCCAAAATTGGATTATTTTTGTTCATTATTGGATTTGTCGTTTAATGTCTTCTGAAATGCACTGTTATTTTAGAATGACCAGAACTACATTGAATCTACAATATTGTTAATCAATCCACAACCTTTAATACTCTTTACTGTAGATCAGGTGGGTGTCTGACACATGTGGAAAATCAACTTCATGTTTTAGAACAGTGGTGACCAACAAAATACATTTACTTGTACTTGACTGAATACTTCTTGATGTATGCCAGAAATCAAGAAAAATTCAATCGTGAAAAGAATGGAAACAAAACATTGATTTAAAACAGACTCATCTACACACGTTTGAATACCTGTGGGCCACTGCCAGACTCTCTCGCTGGCCAGAGGGTGCATTGGGGGTACTCCTGGATTCTAACCAGCTCAACTCCATAGTTTGCCATTCACTGTTTGCCAAGCTACCCGCACGTCGCCGAGCTAGGATTACTACCCTTTTGGCTTTGACTTTCTTGGTCACTAGGATCTGAGTGGAAAGAATCCCTGGCGCCAGTAACCAATCTGCCTCTCTAATAAATCACCTTGATGAGCTAGGCTATCTGTGCTGTCATGAGCATCACTCTGGATTACTCTATTATTATTAATAATTATTATTCTTACTCTCCAAGGATAATAATCACTCAAAAGCATTGATCACTCATATGACTTGTGGGCCATTGTTGTGTGCAATTGGCTGCCACGTTTCACCACTAAAATACAGTCAATCTACTTTACAGTATATTCTGTGGAGCACTTTGAGTTGTCTCAATGACATGATAAGGGAGTATATCAAATTTTTACTACTATTAATGTGGGCTCATCTGGCACAGGATTACCGATGACCGAAACACGAGGATTAACTCAGTTCTGAAATTCCATTGCCAAAGCACATCATTCATCAAATTTCATCACAATGTTTTCTTAACTACTTTGCAGATTTTCAGTCAGCACTTCAATGGTTCAGTACTGTTGCCAAACCAACACAGCTCCTGCTTCTCTTGCATCTCCCAGCGTCAGCAATGTCAGGAACAGTAACTCAGTCAGAATGTGGAGTGGATAATTATTATGTAATCAGAGGTACATAATAATTTACCTCTGATTCCGACTGTTCCGACTGTAAACCAGCGGTAGAAATATTAATGAAATGCGGAGAGAAATTCCACTGGGATCTAGAATTACCCTATTTATGTACCATTTTAGCGTATCTGGAATTTGGCAAATTGTTCAGTCCAGTATTTTCTTGGAAGTCGGGTTTCTGTAGTTTTTAAAATAAACCGATAGAAAACTGCGTTAAAAATTTAGGCTGTATTTAACAATTTGCCAAATTTTGGACTTTCTGAAATGCTTTCCAAATAAAGTAAATCTTCCTGTCTGATCTCCATCAATAAATAGATTTGTTGATGTTACTCACCACTTTCACTGGGGAGTAATAAATGCGGAAACCAGGTTTGGCCACAAAATATTCATCTGATTTAAAGGTTATCGTCATCTTATTGCTTTTTGATGTTAATCTTGGGGGAACCACTTTTCCACACCATCTTCCACGAATAACACGATTTGTTTCGGAGACATCTTCCACCTCTACAAAATCATACCTAAAAGAAGACATCAAACACAAAGATTTACTTCCCCCATCCAATTCAGCAGCTAGATTTTAATACACAAGCATATCTTCCGAATTAAAGCTTCTATGGAAATATCACCAACCTCCTCTTTAACTTCCGGCTATTGTATAAGGATATTGATTAAGGATAACAAAATAAAACGAGGGATAATTCTAATGTTTGCATTTAATAGTGCCTTTCTTTTCAGAAGAATGTCTCAAATTGCTTCATAAGTTTTACTATGAAAGTAAAGAGACTGCGTGTATTGCTAGTTGCCTTGAAGTGAATGATGAATTAAATTACAGATATTTCAAACAGTGATATGAGATCTTCAACATCTACCTGAACATTCAGTCAGGACCTTGGTTTACTGCCATCCTCTAAAGGATGGATGGCATTTTCCAACAATGCAGCATTCTACCAGCACTCCAAATGTGTGACTTAAACCCACGACTTTCTGACTCCAAGGCAAGAATGGGTCTACATAAATATAGCTCTGAAGATAATCAGGTATTGGCTCCTAAAAGCATTCAAAATATCTAGTATTGACTTTATGATTCAATGCTAACAAACAACTATGAAACCATTTCAATATAGAGAACATTTAATAGATTAGAGATAAAAAGGAGAGCAATTTATAAAATGTGTTTAATTGATTCATCGATATTGTTGAAAGCAAGACAGAAGCAGAACCAATCCTTATGAAATTCAATTAATGCAAAGTCCTATTTTGGGTGCCATGTCAGATGTAAGAAATATGATATAAAATTCCTTGCATTTTATATCGTGTCTACCATGTTGAAACTAGGCATATCACAAGGATAGTGCAGTGAATGTGTAAAATATAACTAGAAATTATATGGCAATAAATTATTTAAAACATGATCAATTCATATAAACAAAGGTGGGGCTGGGCCAAATATTTAAATCAATTGTTCCTTATTAATCTTTTTTAATGTTTTCTGTGAGATTAAACTCCTCAGCTTCTGAACATGCACCTTATGAAACTTCAGTGAACCTCACTTCCCCTGGTCGGTCAGACACTTCAATAAAATCAACATTTTACAACAAGTTACAAACAACTTGCACATGTATAGTTCAATTCACGTAGGGCAGCGTCTCAGAACGCTTATGTAAAGGGAAAGCAACTCTTCCTGTACTTGCTACCTCTTTAATTTTAGAGTGTATTTTCTAAAATAAATATGATGATAGGTTAAGGGTAAGGACATTAAGGATGAAACAAAAAAACAGAAGTTGCTGGAACACTCAGTCAGGCAGCATCTATGGAGAAAGGAAAGTGAATCAATATTTTGGGTCCACGACCCTTCGTGAGAACTAGGGCAGGTTCAGATGGAGAGGTTTTTAAGAATTAACAGAGAGAGGGGGGGAAGGCAGGGAATTCAAAGGAGAAAATGGGGTAGAGGACAGGAGTTGATGGGTTAAAGAGATGTTAATGGTGCAAAATAAAGTGAGGGATTGCAACATAATAGGAGAAGAAGTGTCAATAATGCAAAACAAAGAGGTGGGGGGAATTGCAAAAGAAGGCAGACCAGAGAGAGAAAAGATGTAACAAAAACAGAGAGCTGGGAACACTCAGCAGGTCAGGCAGCATCTATGGAGAAAGGAAAGTGAGTCAACGTTTTGGGTCAACGACCCTTTGTCTGTTCTGAGAAAAAAAGAGAGAGCTGGGAAAACTCAGCATCTATGGAGAAAGGAAAGTGAGTCAACGTTTTGGGTCCACGACCCTTTGAAACGTTGACTCACTTTCCTTTCTCCGTAGATGCTGCCTGTCCTGCTGAGTTTTCCCAGCACTCTCCGTTTTTGTTTCAGATTTCTAGCATCTGCAGTATTTTGTGTTTTGAGAGAAAAGGTGTGCCTGGATGATGTGGTAATGGTCACAGAAGAGGGTTGGGGGAAGTTGAGCTGTTACGGGCTGAAATTGTTTAAACCAATATTGAGCCCAAAGGGCTGTAAGATCCCTAACAGATAGATGAGGTGCTGTTCGTCAAGCTTGCGGTTCATTAGAACAGCATAGGAGACAATGGATGAAGAGGTCAGAACTCAAAGTGCTACATTGTGGGAAAAGCGTGGGAAGGAGAGTTAAAGTGACAAGAAAGCGGATCCTCAGGGTTGTGCTTCTTGACAGTATGGAAGTGTTTGTAAATGAGACCACATGAGTCATGGAGAGAACGGTCCCTTCAGAATGCTGGGAGGAGAGGGTAAGATATGTTTGGTGTTCGGATCATGCTGGAGGTACATTAAGATGACCTGTGCTATGGTTATTGTCCTTCACTATAGATTCACTCATTTACAGGCAAACTCTTTTAATTCTTAAATAACTGTATAAGCTATCTGATATTTTCTGGTTCTTTCTTAGGATGTGTTTTGGCAGGAAACAACAACGGGAAATTGTACTTATTAGCAGCTGTGAACAAGTTAATGAACATGTTTCAAAGGGCAGTCAAACTATACTCACAACTGTTTATTAAGCAGGCAAATATGGCTTCATAGAATCATCGAATTTTACGGCACAAAAGGAGGGCATTTGGCCCATCTAGTCTGTGCCGGCTCTTTGAAAAAAGCAACTCAATCCCACTGCCCAGCTCTCTCCCCATAACCTAACATACCTGCTCTCCCTAAATAAAGATCTAATTCTCTTTTAAAAGCTGATTGGAGTGAGCCAAGATTTCCTTTGAGAAAAAGTAAAACATTACTAATTATTTTTATAGCTTATCGCAACACTTTCAAATATTCATTATGTAATGCTGTACCAAAGCTTTCAATTAAAGGAAAACATAAACTTAGCTCTCAGTGACCAAGTTCGTGATGTGGAATAAAAAGGATAGTATTATATTGAAATTATATTGAGAATTCCCTGGATTAAAGTGCATTTCAATCAAGTTATTTTTTAGTGCACGTGCAGTCGCACACAATATGTTTGGTTTACAATATGCTAAGATTGCAGATGTAAAATCATTTAAATGTAGCTGCATGCACCATGTCCTGGGATACTGCAACGTGAAAGGCACCATATCAATGTAATTTTGTAGAGTGCTTTAATAATAATAATCTTTGCATTTGATATAACACCTTATCAAATCATTGAGGCACCTCAAAGTGCTTCACAGAATATACTACAAAGCGAATTGACTGTATTTTATGGGCAAAATGCTATACAGAGCAAAATGTTCATAGGTTTGATAATTTATCTGATCTCAGTCAGGGAGGTGTGGAGGGCAGAATGGAAGCTACAATTAATCACAATATGTTTTGAGCCAGTGATATTGGGGAAACAATTAGCTATATCCTAAACAAAACACAAAATACTACAGATGCTGGGAAAGAGTCAACGTTTTCGGGTCTACAACCCTTTGTCAGTCCTGACGAAGGGTTGTAGACCCGAAACGTTGACTCTTTTTCCTTTCTCCATGGATGCTGTTTGATAAATCTTTTAAAGAAGATCATGGCATGAATGGAAAATTAACAAGTTAACTCCATCCTCCTGCACTGCCTCTCCTTCCAGCTCAATCTTCATGGACTGCCCTCGCCTGGTTCGACTGTTACCTCTCCCACCATCTCCACTTTGTCGCCACCAATGGCTTCTCCTCCAGACCCTGTACTGACACCTGTGGAGTTCTTCAGGGTTCTGTCCTTGGCCCCCTACATTTTAATATCTACATACTCCCCCTTGATGATATCATCCGCAGACATGGGGTCAACTTCCACATATATGCGGATGACACCCAACTCTATCTTTCTGACTCTACCCTCGATTCCAGGACCACTGCTATCCTGTGAAGCATGAGGTCCTGGATGAGAGCTAACTTCCTACAGTTGAATGGCAACAAGACCAAGGCCCTCTTGATTGGCTCACACCAGCACCTTCACACATCAGCCACTGGCAGCATCAACCTCCATGATTGCACACTCCACCTCACCAAGCCCGTCAGGATCCTAGATATCTTGCTCGATCCTCAACTGTCTTTCCTCCCCCACATCCAAGCCATGACTCAATCTGCCTTCCCTCCCCTCTGCAACATTGCCCGACTCCGCCACTACCTCACCCCTGAGGCCACTGAAACTCCCATTCATGCCTTCATCACATCCATTCTCCTCTACACCAACATCCTGCTTGTCGGCCTCCCAATTCCTCCCTCCATTGACTGCAGATCATCCAGAACTCTGCAGCCCATGTCCTCTACCGCTCCAAGCTCCGTGACCCCATCTCCCGCATTCTCACCCGACCACCCAATGAATTAAATTCAAGATCCTGGTCCACACATTCAAAGCCCTCCATGGCCTTGCCCCACCCTACATTTAGCTACTAGGCCCCTAACCTCTGGAATTCCATCCCACAGTCCCTCCGCCTAGCCCCCTTCCTAGCCTCTTTAAAGTCCTGCCTCAAGACCTTCCTCTTCAACAGTCCATCAGTCACCCCAAATCCCCTCCTTTCCCTCCACCCTCCCAGAATCCCGATCCCAGCTCGGTCTGAAACATTGACTCTCCAGTGCACTGGATGTCCTCCCGACATGAAAGGCGCTATACAAATGTAACTTTGTTGTGGTTGTTATTATCTATGAAGCAGTTTTCAAATAAAGGAACTTTACTGTGTGCCTGGGTTATGTTGTCAGGACCTTGGGACGTCCTCCCGATGTGAAAGGCGTTCTCTAAATGTAATTTTGTTGTTCTTGTTGTATCTGATTTAAAGTACCGGTAATAAATGAACTCCCTTGTAACTCCCTCTCATTACCCAAAGAATAACTGATTTAACCTGAAGTATCTGTTGCTAAAAGGGGCAAAGTACTGTGAATTTTACAGAAATCAAGGCCTAATTGAAACAAACATAAAAAAATTTAATGGTACAATAAATTTAATTTTAAATGATAGCTGACCTTTGTGTGTGCTTGAGAAGCCAATTCTTAAACAAGAAACATGAAAGAGAACAATGTGAAATTAAAAGGGAGAATATTATATTTACTTAGGCAGTAACGTCTCTGGATTGTAGGATTGTTGTTAGAAACACCTGATCGGATGTGTAACAGTGCTATGTCAACTATACATTTCTGTTAAAATAACGGGAATACAATGGTATTCTATTCCATATTTTGGGAGCATCTTTTAAATGATGATATCAGTGAGCTACCCATCAGCAATACCAGTTCCATCTGCAGTTTAATACTGTTTACTTTATTATCAATGATTATTCCCGTCCCCAGTGTCGTCACCTCACATTTATTCACATTAAATTAACACTACATTTGTCCTCCTAGAATCTTCAGGCACCACTCCAGTCATTCTCTAGAGATGGATACCCAGCATGAGATGAATGCTTTCATTAGCCACCACCTTATGTGATGTGTTTAAGCTGGGTGCCTTGTCTGCTAACGCCCTCAGTTTGCCCTTTATCTCCTTATTTGGAATTACTATAATTTGTTCTGTCCTGAAAATTCTACCTCTGTACTGGAAAGGCTGTCGATCTACAGGTTGCTCTGAGTACAGGCACAAATCAGCTGTTTGGTTTATTTTGTGCTGCTAATTGGTAACCGAATCTACTTAAGCGTTAACGAGAAGTCACTGAGAGATATTTCAAAATGTTATTAATCTGCCTTTGCAGAAAACAGAAATAATGAGGTCCCATTTTCACCTTTGAATGTCACAAACACTGTCAGGGGCATAATTGTGCACATACAATCAAGTTAGAAACAAATAGCCTCCTGTGCCTTTCTCACTGAGAATAATATGATAGATACTACAGTACTCTGGCTTCTGATACACTGCATGTTCAATTAAAGGGGAACTGCCTCTTTGAAAAAATGATCGACAAGCATGCTTACTTGTTTCTTTGAAAACATGTCATGGATCGTGGCAATATTCTTATTTGTGCATGAAATATCATGACAAAAATCACATGAATGAAATGTGAACCCAAGGCCCTGTTTGCCTGTTCAGATGGTAAAGATTCCATGGTAAAAGAGAAGGGAGTTTCTCTTGGTGATGTGACCAACAATCCCACAGATAAAAAAAAATGACTATTCACTTCATGACTGTTTGTGGAACACTGCTGGGTGTAAATTAGCTGCAGTAATCATGTACACAACACACTATAATTTACAGTCAGGCTTATGAAGTGCTTCGAAACATCCTCAATTTGAAAGAAGCTATTTCAAATACAATACAAAATTATATTTGGACTGTCAGGGATGACCTGAGAAGGAGGATTGGGATGATAGAGGGAATCGGGCAGGGAGGGTAGGAAGATGGCCAAAGATATGGTCGCAGAGGAGGGTCTTGAAGGAGGCAAGGGGAGGGAATGAGGCAATGTGGGATGGAGCTCCAGAGTGGGGCAGAGAGGCTGAAGGCCCAACCACTGATGGTGTGATGGACTGGGCAGGTTGATGGGGAGCAGCCTGCTGAGCGGAGGGACCAGACAGCTTGACAAGGGGTAAGAAGGTCACAGAGTTAGGAAGTGGAAAAGTCATAGAGGCCATTGAAGGTGAAGATGAGGATTTTTAATTCTATAAATACACACATTGGGACTGTATATTTTGTAGAGAAATATAATAACTAAATTGCGGAATTGCAAAAGCATTGTAAACCCTGAGGGTGTCACAGTTGACCTGGTGGGACTCTGTTCAGATGCTGACTTCACAAAAGACTGAACTGAAATCAGCATTGGAGCAGAAGGGCAGACAGTCAGCTGTGACATCTCCAGAATTTGCTATTTATAAATCATTCTGTGAATCCCACAATTTGGAATCTGCTAGCTTATGCCTGGGGTCCAGTCAGGGTGTCTTACCTATGTGACTTACCTATGCTTCTGCTTAAATTTAGCAGAATATTATTTGGGAGCTACTTGAGGTGAGAGGATAAGGCTACCATTACAGGGGAATTTAATATTTTATTGGTTGCACTCAATAGGCACGCCCACATCTGGTGTAACATGGGTTAGATGGAGGTCACAGTGCCCTTTTCACTGCCCAAAGAATGCAGTTTATCCATGCATCACACGCTGAGCACTTGCAACTCTCACACTCTGCTCTCTGAAAGCGATTGACCATTTAGTGTTAAATCCTGCAAAGCTTTACACCTCGGATTCGTGTCCTTTAGGAACTGAGTGAGACTAAATGCGGAACATTTATTTAATCGTTTAGAATCAACAGCAACTTGCATTTATATGGCACCCTTCATGGGGATAGCGTCCTGGAGCGCTTCACAATGGTGGAGTCTGACAACAAGCCAGAGGGAAAGGGAGGGGAAGGTGATCAAAAAGGAACGTCTTTAGGTGGGATTGGAATCTGGGGAGAGAGGTTTCAAGGCAGAAGTACTGAGTCAGAGATTTCCAGAGCTTTGACGCACAGTCGGTGCCTTGGGACGTCCTCCCTACATGAACGGCGCTATACAAATGTAGTTTTGTTGTTGTTGTTGGAGTGGCTGAAGGCATAGCCACCGATGGTGGAACGGAGAAAACAAGGGACAAACAGGATGTCAGAGCGAGTGGAGGGAGAGTGGGTGGTGAGTAGGTCAGAAAGGTAGGGAGGTGCAAGGGAATTAAGTGATTTGATTACAAGGTATGGACAGAGGCGATGTGGCGGAAATTGTCTGCTTGTGTGATGGCTACTTGTGTTAAATTTCCTGGAATGTGACTAGAATAATGTATAATAACTATAATCATGTATAATAACAGTGGACCTGTAGCTCACTGGTTAGAGCACTCACTTTACAAGCGTAAAACCTGTGTTGGAATCCAGGCAAGGAGAAATCTTGGGCAAATTTCCTTACTCCACACACCTAATAACCCTTGTAAAAAAGTACCATGTTTATGGTGGTAGTACCATGTACCACCATTACCATAGTACTTTTTTACAAGGGAATCCCTCAAAGAAAACTATAAGTCAATCTCCTGGTTCAACTGACATCCCTAAACAGTTAGGATGGTTCACCAGCTCTTGTGTACAGAATAATTCCAATGCTATGTTTATTGGTATAGTATATATATTTTTGTTGGATAGTTCAATGTGTGGCATTGCATTCGATGGATATCTCTGAATCTTATCTTAATTCCCAGGACCTTGGGATGTCCTCCTAACGTGAAATTTTGTTCTTGTTGTTGTTGTTGGAAAGGTCTTCTTTCTCCAACTGCAGCGTTTGTATAATGCTTTAACAACAACAGCTTGCATTTATACAGTGACCTTCACATGGGGTAGAGTCCTAGAGCACTTTAGCACTCTAGAACATCAAATAAAGGCTAACATGCAATTTCTGGGAAGTGTAGGAAAATCTATTATTTATGCCACCAGATCCCATAAACTATCGTGAGGTGAATGATTAATTTAATGCAGCGGATTTCTGGGCAGGATACTAGAAGAAAATGCCTTCTCTTTTTCAATACTTTCATGGGATCTTGAACATGTACCCAAATATGCACACAGGATATCCATTCGTGGAGCCCTATAGCTCCGAGGTTAGATCACTCGTCTTTCAAGTGAGAGAGTGGAGTTCGATTCCAGGCAGGGCGAAACCTTGGGGCAAGTTTCCTTACTCCAAACGCCTGATAATAATCCTTCAAAAAAATGTAATTGTTCATTTCAATCAATGACTGTTTGTGGGACAGTGATGTGCACAATTGGTTGCCGCTTTCCGCCCACAAAAAATGCAGTCAATTCACTTTACGGTATATTCTGTGAAGCGCTTTGAGACGTCTAGAAGATGTGAAAAGTGCTGTATTAAATGAAAGGATTATTATTATTATCTTTACAATAACAATATTTACAGTATTACACCAAAAAGCAAAAGAATCAAGCAAGAATCAAGGTAATACAGGCAATTTATTGTACTGTACTGTATTTGGGATTTATACAGGTAAGATCAGGACATGTATATTGCTTTTATACATTTTTGATATCTAAATGGTTCTGATAAATTTGCTTCTTTTGAAGAAAATTCTGATCCCTTACATTAGCAAGTCAACCTGATAGACCCCTGGCATAACTGGAGGAGGAAACAGCTAGAAGAAAAGAAGACTGCAATAAAAAACAAACAATGGAGGATTTCAATGTCTTATATAATGTCGGGGATCTTATTACAAGTGCTGATTTGTTCTAATTTAGAGAAGGAAATTAAATATTGTGTCCCTTTGTACTCTGTGTCCTCACGGGAGTACAAAGTACTGTTAGACACAATGCCTTTCAATAGCTACCACAATATGCATTTGCCTGTCAATGATTAAAATCTGTCCATTCCTTATTCTGTAACTAAGCCGTTTCTTTGCATTTGTTCTTGTACGTGTACCACTCACGCACACCCACAAGCCAACTTATCTCTATTTATATCAATAAAAGTACTATTTAATTCACAGTCAAAAGTCATTGGAGGTTAGCATCCTTCTGCACAACTATTATGGTAAATACCTGAAGCTTTAATGAATGAGCCTGGTTGGTAACTTACCCAGGTTTAAGCTTACCTGCAAATGTCATTTTCTGGTTCCTCAAGGCCAAAGCGAGAATCGAAAACTAGCTGTATCCTTGTGTTTTCAGGGGACAGCAACCTCCAGGTCAATAAAATGCTCCTTGGATAGTTGAGAGGAAACCTCGGACTCTGTAGGGATCCACTTTTCGCGACATTGACTGCATCTTCTTGTCGATAAATTGCTGTGAGGTGATTGCTCTCTGTTAGTAGTCACAACTTGTACAAATTAGTTGTCTGTTTAATTATTGAAAAACAATGTAAAAATATGCACCGAGCCATAACAGTAAATTCTAAATCTTTAAACTATTAACACTTAGCAGTCAGAAACATGCCAAAAAGATTTTAGCACCTAAACTTATTATTTTTTAATAGTGCGTTTTAATTTCAGCCACATTAATTGTAGTCCTAATGTTTTCAGCTATTGTGGACCCAACATTGGCTAGAAAAGGGTTAAGTGTTGGTTATCTTTAAAATAGACAAACATATTTCCATAGCCTCAGACAAGTCAGTGACAACCTGCTGTGAAACTTAACTCTTGTCATGTTAACCAACAGGATCAATTTCTGACACAGTACATGTTATATCTGCTGGACTTTTATGATGTATTTCAAGTTGGTATTTTCCTTTCAAATCTGCAATGACAGGCTTGACTGATAGATTGCTAGTACTATACTCTTAAGGATCTGATTGAGTGCCTGAGATCAGGAAATTCATGTTTTATGTTGGTATTTTCCCTTCAAATATGGAATGACAGGCTTGAATGGTACATTGAAAAGGTACAATGAAATTGATGATTTTGCCCACAAATATCTATATCCTGTGAAGCACTTTGAGACGTCGATAAGATGTGAAAAGCGTTACATCGAATGCAAGGATTGTTATTTATTATAAGTACTATTAAGGATCTGATTGAGTGCCTGAATTAACTGCAATTTGTCTCTACTTTTTGCGGTGTAGGCTCACATCTTAGACCTAAACATATAAAAATGGATGCAGCTCCTATCGAGCAATGGAATTTGGTCTTTTTATTTTTACTTTTCTTTCTTTGCAAGAAGCCTCGTTGTTCTTTTGTCTTTGGCTGAAGTAAAATCAGAGACAAAACTTTGGACAAGGTGCAAAGAATTGACGTAATCAGATCAGATGGAAACAATTTCAATTGATATATTGGTCCAGTTGAATTTCATAACAACCAGGATTTTCTTCAAAAGGGAGCCACCGAGATATGGCTTGAAATACATCTGTTTTCCACTGAAGACAATATTTGCCAGCGTATCCTTCTGTCATCGTCCAAGTTTGTTTCCAGCAAGAAAAATGGATTCAAGCTAAAGTCAGAACAGCAGCAGTGTTTATGACAGAGTGAGGACTGAATACTTGGGTGTTCCATGTTTAACCTTGCTAAAAAAAAATCTCTGCTGGTGGTTTGAAAGCTAACTGGCAGCATTGCAAAATCCACTCACACTTTGCTGATCTACTGGCACTGAGTTCAAAGTCAGAGGGTCGGAATGTGCTGAATCAACCTTGTGGGAACTTTGGCAGCACTTTTGTACCCTGTGATGTCAGTGACATCAATTGTTTTTTTTTCAAACGAACAACGGAAATGTTGATTTTTATTTTAAAACAATTTTATCGTTCTACTTCATAACATGTTTGTTCAAAACAATATTTAGCAATAAATGAAAGAACATTAGCACAGTGAAGCTTTAACGATTCTGTTGTTGATGCCTTTTATAATTTTCTAATTTGATCTTTTCAATCAAATTTGCAGTTGAAATTATACCTTGATCAGGGTTTATTTTATTTATTATAGAACATGCAGAATTTGGCAAATTGTTGAATCCAGTTTCAATCTTTGAAACCAATTTTCTGTAATTCTTCAAAAGACTTACAGAGAACAGGTTACAAAATGAAGGCTGCATTTAAAAATATGACAAATTCTGGATAATGCTTGATTAATAGAATAAATCTAGAGCTATGTGGAATTTCTACTCTTTTTAAAAAAAAACAAATTATTATTTTGGTTTAAGGATCTGCTAATAATGACTCTTGATAGCTAATATTTGGCAGAAAAGAATTGTTTTGCAAAGGAACTGTTAACAATACTATTAAATACAAACAGTGGTGAGGTTGGGCAGGAGCAGTGATGCAAGAACAATGGCAATCGTGTAATCAGATGGAGGTAATGAAACCAGGTAGAAGGTTTTTTTTAGAAACACTAACTATTCACATGAAAGAGGCATGCCAATCGACTAAAGGGGGCTCTAGCCTTCCTCTATTGTTCTACTCTCTTTTATTAAGCACTTTAGATAACAGAATAAATTGTTATTTAAAAAAAACATTCACTGACTATGGGTGAGGAGGTGTGGATTAAAAATTTCAATATATATTAATCAAAGCTTGAGGTAAAAAGTGGCCACTATTAAACTATTGACACCAATCCTCACCCATTCTCACCTTTGAGAAGGTGTCTTTCAGAATGGTAGGAATCTACTCCACTCCAACTTGGACTGCCGGTTGGCTTCACTCAACAAGAAAAATCAGAGTGAAGCCAATACCCTAGTCGATAACACATTATTGGCAGATCGCTTCTGTCAACGATCAGTGTTACTTAATACATCACACGTTGTAATTTTCTATGACAAATTCAGCTTTGTTCGCAATAGTGATCATGAAGATTAAATTGGATTGAAAGTAACTAACTGAGCTCATCTTACTTAACCAAGTACTGTATAACAATTTATACAATTGTAATGAGCAGTCCACAAACAATTAATCAGCAACTTTTACTTCAGTCTATAAAATAAAATTTTAAAGAAGTACCTTTGTACATGCAATACTAATAAAATGTTCGATGTATTATATTTTAACAATGTAGAGTATTGCACACTAATAATTTATGGATTATGCAGTAAAAACTACTTTGTGCATTTCCATGTGGATCCACGACTAGCAATGTAATTACATATCAGAATATGTAATTATACAACAGAAAGTTTCCAATTATATTCTACTGATCTGTTTTTATAAATGAAGTCTCCATGTACCCTGTACCAATATCTGAATACGAAGGCCTGTATTTAAGCACTTGGAGGTGGCAAACATAATGTTAGCTCATCCCTTGATTTCAGCTCCCTATATTTAGAAAGTGCTGGACTTTAACTCAGTGTCTCCAGTTATGTGCCTGAGACATGGATCTTAATGTGGAGAGATGAATTAGCTGGTATCCTATTACACCATGATTCAAAGCACTACATTAACACTCTGTATAGCCAACAATTGCATTGTTCTTAATGAACATTAAAGCTTTATTGTGGATAATTAGAATGTTTATAATTTCCAATAGGTAGAAACATATCAGTATGTGATTGTGTTGCAGCTTTCAATTTGAAGCTGAACTGATAACATTTTTGCACAATTTAACAGTAAAAAGCAGAATGCATTCGATGAGTGAGGTGTCAATTCATCCTGGAAGTTGTAATTTCTATATTCCATAGTTCTCCGTTGAGCATTTCTATATTTCCCTGAAATTTATATGCAAAACAATCCACGTGAACAGCTCAATAAATGCTGCGGATAATATGATATGTGATAAATATCTGGTATTCAATCTGTCTGCACAGACTTGTACGTTATATAAACCACTTTAAAGCCACCAAAACCTTTACACTGGTGTTGAGATTCAACGTTTCATATTTTAATATGATATAAATAATTAACAAACTTCTCACGAGAGTGTGTGACAAAGTATAAAAAAGATGGATTCAATTTTCAAAATGGTTTAAGCAACAATTTTCTTCATAAATAAGTCAATGGGTTTAGAAGAAGGGCCATGATTTTATGGATTGGGTCATACATTTTTTGAAATTACAGACAACCAAACCAGACAATTTTGTCTTAATGCACGAATCTCATCATTCCATTTTTGGTCCTTGCAAGTTTTAGATCAACATCCCAGAATGTGTCTCATAAATAAAATTGCCACATCCATATCCAAACTTAAACAATCAACTCATTTTAAAACTAACAAATATCTTAATCCAAATCTAAACAAGCGTGTTACACGTTAAACCTAACAAATACCCTAATCCAAATTTGAACAAGCAGCTCATTTTAAAAATAACAAATACTTTAATTTAAAATACATAAAATAATAAAATTTATTTATTCCAAAAAGACCTCCCCATAAAACGATTCAGTTCCCTCAGTTATTTTCCTTCCATCTGCCCCTCCACATTTGTACTTGAGTGGAATCCTGTAGCTTAGTGATTAGAGCACTCTCCTTGTCTCCAGACAAGGCAAAACCTTGGGCAAGTTTCCTTGCTCCACACCCCTGACAAAATCCCTCAAAAAAACACAATAACAAATTGTTAATTTCAATCCACGACTGTTTGTGGGACATTGCTGTGCGCAATTGGCTGCTGTGTTTTGAACACAAACATACAGTGAATTTTGTGGTATATTCTGTGAAGCACTACAGAGACCTCTAGAAGACATGAAAAGCGCTATACCAAAGGATCATCAGTATTATTATTACTCTAATATCATCTATTACCAGGTTCATAACAGACACAGTGAAAACAATCATCTTCTAACACTCTTCCAATCACATGGGAGGTAGAGGGTCACTAATACATTACTAATAATCTTTTTAAAGAGAAATAAATTATTAATTTTCAGTAATGGATTCCCAATTACAGTAGAAGCCTGTTTATCCGGCACCCCCGAGACCTGGCCAATGCCGGTTAAACCGTCTGCCAGATATTCGGGCGGCCCGCGGCCGAAAACCCACTACAAAAAAATTAAAGTTCTTTTAACACATACCATACACACCAGACTAAGTAATGGCAGATAGTGACAGAATGTTGTGTTGGTGCTTGTTGTTGGGGCTGTTCTCTTGTGCTTCTCACCTTTGCTGGTTAGGATTTGCAGTCCAGCGATTCTTTTTTGGATGGGGGACGCCAGGCAGGTGAAAAAGGTGGCAGTGTGATTTTACTAGCTGTAAGCTGAAGCCCTAGACTCTACCAGCGGCAAACCAAAATACTGCACCTGCGCGACAATGTGGGTTATTGGCTAGCGTTATCGGCTTGCCGCTAGTATGACTTTAAAGTCATACGCGCTCTGTTTTTTTTGCCCGCTTGGCGTGCTCCATTTTGTGAGGAGTCGTTGGACTGTAAACCTTAACTGCAGCATCATGGCTTCAAGTGCAGCATCTACCAGCGAGGGTGGGGGGCGCGGGAGAGTGGTTTCGACGGTGAGTGCCAATGCAGTATTCTGTTGTTATGTTATTATTTATGCATTTACAAATGCTCCACTGCTATTGTTCCGGATAAGTTCCGGTTTATCGAATGGGGACTTTTTTTTGGGTGTGCCAGTTATACAGTGCATCGAGTCACGGATAAACGGGCTTCTACTATGTTAGGTGTTGCTCATGGTGTTGGCAGACCCATGCCACATTTCATTGTTTGAGGCACCTGCTCTATCTCTCACGGCATGAACATGCCTTTTAGCAGATGACAATCACTTATGTGCTTTGAACATCACACTGAAGTCATTTGATTTCCATTTGAACCCAAATAGTGTTCAGCATCGCAACAAATCACATTTAGAGTACTTTTTGCTAATTTCAATTAAAGAGATTGAAACGATGATGCTTTGTTGTGAAGCTAAATGTTTTATGTAGATTTGATTATTACCTCCATTTGGCCATTTTGTAGTCTTAATGTTCTGCAGCGCCACACAATCGATAGAACTTATAAGATAGGTTTAGCAATATAGAAATTGACACAATAGAAATATAGGCCAGAAATTCCATTAAGCCTCAGTTTTACAGCACAGATTTGGAGGTAAATTCTTTAATTTTGTTATGGTTTGGAAGTAGCTTTTTCTGCTATTCTTTAAATGAACCAACTTCCATAGAAACATAGAAATAGGAGTGGGCCTTTCATCACCTCGAGTCTGTTCTGCCATTCTATAAGATCAACTCCTTGTGCTATATCAATAATACCCCGAGCTAACAAATATCTATCCGCCTCAGTCTTGAAAATGTGAATAGATTTGGCTGGTATCCCTCATCGCAGTAAATACATGCAGTCTGAAAAGTGACCCGTGTATTTGTAGGTGAATGTGGCAATCAATTTGCATATCACAATATTCTATAAGCCATAAAAACACTTGCAAATTTTATTTGGGTAGTTATTTGTCAATACTTTGAGAGTAACTCTCTACTCTTTTCAAATTGTGTCATGGAATCCCAGAGGACCCATTCCTCAGAGGATCGAATCCATGATCCTTGTCCTCACTTTCAAGGCCCTCACTCCTACCTCTCTGACCTGCTGATCCCTTATCAACCTGTCTACTGCCTCCATTCAGCAGGCTCCATGTCCAGCCTGCTCCATACAGGCTCCATTCAGCCTGCTCTATGTCTCCTGTCAGTCCCGCCCTACCATCGGTGGCTGGGTCTTCAGCTCTCTGTCCTTACGTTTTAAACTTATCCCACAGTGCGTTCGCCTTGCTCCTTCCCTGGCTTCCTTCAAGGCCGGTCTCAAGATCCTCCTTTTCGACCATGCCTTTAGTTGCTCTCCTACCTCTCTCCCTCCCTCATCCCAACTCTGCCCACCACCCGCTCGGGTCCTGACCCCTGACTTTGGGACGTCCTTCCGACGTGAAAGACGCTCTACAAATGTAATTCTGTTGTTGTTTCACAAATGTAATTTTGTTGCTATTTCACAAATGTAATTTTGATCGTTGTTGTTTAACTTCCACCTGAACAGATAGGTGCTTGGTTTAACTTCTTATCTAAAGAAATTCATATAATATACACTTGTTTGAGATCAACCTTCCGGGTTTTCATTAGTTTTCTGAATCGATCAAACATTTAACTTGCGCATTTTATCAATGATTTATTTTTTTAAAAGGCCAAATAGTAACCTGCCACTGTTTATTTAATCATACTGTTAGTTCTGCAAAGCTATATGCACAGAAGACATTATCAATTTAATGATCCATATACAGTATTCACATTTTTTATATATCTCACTATATGGAGGCGAAGTACTGTATGATCATTGTTGTTTAAGGGCATCTAAAGCTTGATCATTTCTTAATGAGTTTCCTTGATAAGGAGTCATTCAAATGGGGGAACTTCTTCCAACAACTAATGTGTGTGTTACACAGACCAAGTCCAGCGCTGTCTATTTCCTGAATGAAGTTCAGCGGGAAATTTAAGAAATCTTTAGACAGATTTACACAAACATTGTAAACATGTACAATAATTGGCTTTAGGCTAAGATTCATATTTGGTACGAGAACAATTCAAAATAAAGAAATCTTACATGTTCGAGATAGAATAATACTGTACTTGCATTTGATTTAGCACCTATCTTCTCAAAGCACTTCACTTATAATATTCATATATTATCTTCCTGATGGTAAATTAGAGACAAAAGATGAAAGCAAGTCTTGACTATTGACATTTTCATGTAGCTCATAAAGTTGGTTGGAGTTTCCATTCTCTCATGTACCAACCTGTTCATCTCTTGTTGTTATACTGGAGCTACTGTGACCTGTTCTTAGAGTGGTCTAATGGGGGCACTGTACTGAGTGATACTGGTTGCTGCTAACCTCATTCTAGTTAGGAACAAGTAGGGACAATCTGCCAGGATTCATACTCCTGATTACTGTCTCGTGACTTCTACTGAAAGGACAAGTCTGAAAGGTTGGGTGAAAGCGATGACTGATGTTTCATCTCGCAGTCGAAAAATGTGCCAACACTCTGGAGGCCGGCATATCAAGAAAGACCATTTAAATCAAGGTGCCAGCTGGTGTCTAGTGCCTTGAGAGCTACACTGCAGTGTGAGGTAGTGCCATCAAGAGGGGAGAAAATTAAAGGAAAAGACATATGTGGGGCAGGTATCGTGCTAATGGTGGAATAATTGAATTCAATTAAACTCTCAGTTTAGCCTTTTATAAATACAATATTGTCACTTATAAAGGAAGATGCCAGGAAGTATTATACTAAAAGATGGGGTGGAGGGGACAGGGAAGGAAACACATGTTGAGCCCTGCCCGCTTGATGCTCTGCTGGGACCCATATAGAGCTAACTGCCAGGATACGCATTCCCGATTACTGAATGGTATTAGTTTGTTTTTTTTAATAGTTATTTGGCCTTCTTTTTGCCATCAGGTTTGCCTGAAGAGTGTTTTCCTAGCACTGTTAAAATATACTTTTTAGTGAAACTAAATAAATATCGGAACTGAGATAGAATATCCCTCATTTGTTAATTAGAAATGGATTTTTTTAATAATAGATAGACAAAATAACTTATTTTTCATTAATTGGTTTTACAGCAAAGGATCATCACTTGGTCATACATTGTAATGCCCCCTGATGTGAAAAGCACTGGATGAATGTAAAATGTATTGTATTTGCTTTATATACTCAACAATTTCTATGAATTTCGCATCTCTCTCCTTCTATGGTAGAATGTCAGCCTAGCTCAGTTGGTAGTACTCTTGCCTTTATATTAGAAGATTGTTGCAAGCCAAGACCTGATCAGCCCAGCATTCTCTGGGGTTCTCCTTGTCTGTTAAGCAGCACCATTACCACAAATTACCACAGAGATAGGGGATCTTACCCACTTTTGCCATCAATAGCATGTGTTTTGTGACTCACAAAGCAAGCCCTCTCCCCCACCCAAAACAATTGGAAAAAAAGAACAACATATTTTGAGGCAAATAGCTGTTAACAATTCTTAAAAGAGACTTCGAATAAACATATTTTTAAATGAAAAGAATTTAAGAATGTTAAAAATTGTTGACACAATTCATGAATACTAAATACTACGAAGTATTCCAAAATATATAAATGTAAAAAGAACTGTCGCATAGAACATCAATCTAACATCAATACCGATCTAAACAAGTGCATTGTTCCAGACACTGAAGAAAAGTTTGGTGTTTACAATAATAATCATCACATTTGATGCACTGCCTTATCACGTCTTCTAGACGCCTCAAAGTGCTGTAATATACTGTAATGGCGGAAATGCAGCAGCCAATAGTGCATAGCAGCAGTAGTAACCCACAAACAGTCATGGATTAAGTGACCCTTTTTTAAGGAATTATTACCCAGGTAGGAACATTGTTTTGTGACTCACAAAGAATTACAATGCTGGAGAAAACATCACAATGTAATAAAACTAAATCTCATAAGTCCTTCGATTGGCCTAGAGCCAGCAGTGAGAGGTTTTCTCAATACATGAGTCATGAGTTTGCCAAGAACTCAGAGAAAACATCTACTTTTCTTTCCTTTGGTAAAGATTACTTTCCCTGGCAGACGACTCAAGTTCTAGCTCCAGGTAAATAAACCAACACACGCGACTTATTTGTCAATAACTTCTGAAAACCAATCACTTTTAACCTTGTATTCATCAATAACGCATGCTCTGAAAAGTTGTTATTTTGATAGTATGGGACTTGCACTGAGCAGTAACCTTATGATGAAAACATCAAAGTGATGCTCTTCTCATTTCTTTCCGCTTGCCTTTCATTTATCATTTCTCCCAGGTATTGGACAAGGCTTTGGGGGAATAATTGTCCACTGTTTGGTTAAAATACACTGAACGTTTTTAAGCCTTCCTAGAAAAATAGCATTTTGCACAAATTCAGCCAATTTATTACAGAGGTTACAACTTGATGCACCTAAATATCCTTCCTGTTTGATTATTATACCTAAAGAAGCAATATTTTTGACATACAACATCGGGGTGATAGAGATAAAGATCCACATGTATTTATGCACATATATATTTTGACATATATACATAACCATATAAAGACTGTTTGTGGGACACTACTGTGCGCAACTGGCTGCCGCGTTTTGCCCACAAAATATTCAGTCAATTCACTTTACAGTATATTCCATGATGCAGTTTGTGGTGTGATAATGCACTATATCAATGGCCAGGATTATTACTATTAGTTTGTCACAGGTTCCAGGATCATACAGATAGGACAACAAAACTACAGGATTTTTGTTTATGGGTGCTCCAGCATCAATTCAAGAGAGATCTTTTGTAGTTAAATGTCAGCAGATAAACAATTATTCCATGCAAATATTTGAATTAAATTCTTCCAGTGATGTTTTTCGGTTTGTCAAATTTCAAAGGATATCACTTTTGAGGAAGCAAACAATTTTCTCATTTGCGTCTCCCAAGTTCAAATCTGTTATAATCAGAATAGCACAATTCCAACAATGTGCTTGAGCTAACATTTACCGAACAGTCATTAAGGCACGAGTACTTATTTCCATTTTGATTTGTTTCCATCTCTCAAATACACATATCATCAACCCCCCCAATATATCTGAGTGAGGCTGGTATGTGCATGTATATAGGTGCTAGGTAAGAATATGAATAGTCTCAGCTGTATTGCTTCCTACAATCAAATATCCTTCAATTTTAAAGGATATCTTTACAAGGCTACCAACAACAACACAATTTGATTTATATAGCACCCTTCATGTGGGGTAGTTTTAGATGCCTTATCTGTGCTATCAGAGGGTGACTACACTTGTACAAACCAACCCAAGTGGAAAGAAACAGTCATCAAGAGTGGGGAGGGGAGAATCAGAGGAGAAAAATTGGCAAGAAAAAAAAGGATTCTTGTTCTGAACTACCATAAAATAGATTGTAAAATTTTTGTTTGCAATCACAATCTTGAAACAAATTGTGCTGAAGATCACCTGCCAAAATCATATCAAAGAGGTTGTTTTGATAAGTAGGAAATGAACTTGCACCACTTGAACGCAAACTTGCAGTGAAGATACAGATAGCGCAAATCCGTTCAATCGGCCATTTCGTTTATTTTTAGGTGGTCCAACAATAGAAATTATTACATTAATAATGCAAAAGATTCACTCCATACGGTGTTACCCTTAATGAAACTATGAAATGACTTGACCTTCAGGACCAGTTTGTGGGAGTGGGTGGGGGAGAATTGTTCAAGTGCTTCCCAATGAACTTCACTCTGGAAATGGAGAGTGTTGAACCAGGTCAAAGTTTCTGGTTGTTGGTAAGACTCCCCCATTTGAATGACTCAAATTCCTTATTAAGGAAATCCACTGGGTTATGTGAAAGGTGTTGTAAATTGTATTTGATGTGGATCATGAAGATAAGTTTGGATGAAGAAGGCATTTTGGGCCCACTTGATCTTATCATTCCAAAACTGGAAACTGCTGTTTCTTCAGCAATACTACTAATAATAATCTTTCATGGGATAAAGCATCTTATCACGTCATTGAGACATGTCTAAGCACTTTGTAGAATACACTGTAAAATGGAATGAATGTATTTTGTGGACAAAAATAAAAGTAAATTCAATGCTTGGCCTCCAGTACTCTTCTCGATAATGTGTTCTATCTGTCGATTACATTCTGTGTAAAGAAAAATGTATGAGTGTGTGTCCTAACTTCTCACTTCACAACCACATGCTTATCCACAGCCCTGACATATCTAAAGAGCTGTGCACGTGCACAGCTATCCTCAGCTCCCAGCAAATCCAATTTTGTAGCAGCAAATATATATCCAGATTCGGCTCCTAATCGCTTTACTGCCAGAAATGATTTCAAATAACCTCCAACAGTTTAAGTGAAGCAACTCAAAAACAGTAGGCAGTTCCACAGGCCAGTTTTATACAGTGTAGCAGATTTATCCACTGAGCTATCAGGGGAACTCAAAAGACATACAGGCAAAAAAAACAGTCTGGAACGACAAAAGGGAGCAGGAAGCCGGCAGTGATCTTAAGTAGGAAGTCAATCTCCTGGTTCTCCTGACATCCCTAAACAGCTTGAAATTCACCCTTGTGGTTTGCGATGCCATCCAGACTGCTCTATTGAATTACTGCCTCGTAACTCCTTTGCTGCCAATGCCTCCTGTTACATGTCACCATCTTCATAAAAAGAAATTATCACTCCAGTGAGAACGCATGACAAAGGTAGGATGGTTCATGAACACTTGTCTACAGAGTATTTCCAATGCTATGTTTATCAGTTATCTGCAGTGTATCTATTTCTGTTGGGTAGTTCAATGAGGCATTGCACTTGATGGATATCTCTGAATCTTATCTTAATTCACAGCGCCTGGGATGTCCTCTCGACGTGAAAGGTGCTGGACAAATGTAATTTTGTTCTTGTTGTTGAAAAGATCTCCTTTCTCTAACTGAGAAACGTCTCTACTGTCTGTATAACGCTTTAACAACATCAGCTTGCATTTATATAGTGACCTTCAAATATTATATAGTGACCCTCAAGCTGCTCTGAAAGCATCCTCAACTTAGGCGACTTTAATCTCCACTTCACCCCTCCCGCTCTACCACTGCTGACTTCTCTCTCCTCCCTCAACAACAACAAAATTACATTTATATTGTGCCTTTCACGCCGGGAGGATATCCTAAGTGGTTGGGAAGTCAGTGTTTCGGACTCAAGCCGGGGCCGGGATCGGGGAGGGTGGAGGTAAGGTGGGGAAGGGGATGATCGATGGCACGGTCGAAGAGGAGGCTCTTGAGGTGGGACTTGAAGGAGACTAGGGAGCAGGCAGGAGCCCACATACACTCCACCATACATGTCCATCTCCCCTCGATATGACCTGATCACCATCTCGGTTAGCACCATCATTGATAAAGCCATCTCAGATTACCACTTCATCTCCCTTAACATTAATGTACCTCTTCCCCCTACTCAACCCGAGGGGATTCATTTGACTACCTCTCCCCTGTCCTCCGCTAGCGCCTCGCTGCCTCACCCAACCATCTCTCCCTATATACCTTCAACCCAGTCTCCCTTCTTCTCCCATTTCCCATTTAAAAAATGGAGCCCGCCACCTGCTCCCACGTTCCTACCTCTCTTCTCACCTACCAGCCTCACCTCTTGGCCCTCCTTTCAACCAACATTATCAAGCTCTGCTTATCCACTGGCATTATTCTGACCCACTTAAAAGCAGCAGTCATTACCCCCATCCTCAAAAATCCTTCCCTGGAACCAGCCCTACTCCAGCTATTGCCCCATCTCCAACCTCACATTCCCCTTGAAGTTCCTGTAATGAGTCCCAGCTTCACCTCTCAGCTCAATTTTTATGGAGCTGCCCTTGCCTGTTCGAATCCTGTCTCTCCCACCATCTCTACTTTGTCACCAACAGCTTCTCCTCCAGCCATCGCATAGTCACATCTAGCTATCTTGCCCGCTGTCATCATCACCCTCCATGGATGCACTCTATATCTCAGGAAGCCAATACAGAGCCTTAGCGTCCTGTTCAACCCTCAACTATCCTTCATAACACATATCCGTGCCATGACCTGCTCTGTCTTCCCAACCTCCGAAACGTCGCTCAGCTCCGCCACTGTCTCACAATCCAGGCTGCCAAGACCCTCATGTACTCCTTCAAGACCTGTCTCAAGACCCTTCAATCATGCCTTTCGTCCCCCCATCCTCCCTGATCCCAATCCCCAGCTCAGGTCTGAAACACTGATTAGCCTTGAGAGATTCTGCTGATGCTAAACAAATGTGATTTTGTTTTTGTTGTTGTTGTAGTACTGGAGAGGGTTATACAAAGTTTATTATTGGAAACCATACAGCTTACAAATATGAAGCAGTTTTTACAATATGAGTCCAACTAGGACTGCCTAAGGGCTTTGGCTCATTTGCCTACATTTGCTTGCATCATTGAAGCAGATCATGAAATAACAGTGCCTTGGATTTTTGAGGATCTCTGCTAGAGACACCTCCTGAAAGTCAGTACAGCTCCAGGGAGACACTCTACTGAGTGGCCAAGAACACCTGCAAGTATTCAAACTCACAACCTTCCAATTCAAGTGTAGACCAAGACACCTGGGGTTCAGCAGCCTGGCCAAAGATCTTTTACAATTTTCACTGCCAATGAGACTAGCAGGTTTTATTTTTCTCTCTGTCACACGTGTTGTGGTACAGTGTCTATGCTATTCCACATACAAAGCGGCATTATCAGTACTCCTACATTTAACCCTCTC
Source organism: Hydrolagus colliei (assembly GCA_035084275.1). NCBI lineage: Eukaryota > Metazoa > Chordata > Chondrichthyes > Chimaeriformes > Chimaeridae > Hydrolagus > Hydrolagus colliei. Next base: position 12,801,240 of record CM068745.1, read on the forward strand.
CATGGAAATCTTACAAAATCAATATCTTTCTCAGTCCTGTCATATTGCATTAAAGGAGATATGCTATCTCTACCTTAAATATTCCCGTGCAGCGAAGCGTGGGGTCATGTGGTTCTGTGTTCTGCAGAAAATCCATCACGATTACTGATGAGGTCAGGAGAATTCACCTCTAAACCGTGCCATGAGCATTATTGCTTACGTTACTGAGCATTACGTTACTGAGCATAGTAAGGAATAGAAGGGATTCAACCCAGAGAGTTTTCCCACTTTACCTTAACTGAAGATTGTACTGATGTGCAAATATGTTAGCATTTTTGGTACTATAATCGTTTTAGCCGCAAAACTTTTTGACATCTAAGTGACAGATCAAGCTACAGTACATGAACACGTTTTTCTAACATGAACACTCCTTTCTGTCGTTCTGTTCCTAACATAGAGCGCTTTGGGAAGGCACTCAAATATTCTACCCTTCTACATGCGGGTTCACGCACGTAAGTCAATTCAGTATACTGACCCAAATTCTGCATGGAACACATGTTCCAACCTGGAATGTAACATGAGACCTGGAATACTTCCGAGTCTTAGCCTTTAAAACCATTTTATTCCTAACATTTGAAATTCCGCTAAATTGTGTGATCGTAAAATCAATCGTAATTTATACCTATCATGAAACCCTTAACCAGCAGGTCGTTCTGTGGACCTATCACCTCCATTCTTGCTCTGCTCCACTGGCTCCTCAACCCCAAGAAGATTGATGACTGAGTACTGTAATAGTAAGCCTTGTATTTGATGTAGCACAATCACAGCTTTTAGACGTCTCAAAGTATTTTACAGAATATATTGTAAATTGAATTGACTGTAGTTGTGGCCAAAATGTGACAGCCAATTGTGCATACCAGTGACCCCCAAACAGCCGTGGATTGAAGTGACCAATTTTATTATTGCTTTCTTTCTTGAGGGATTATTGTCAGGAATGTGGAGTAAAGAAACCTGCCCAAGGTTTCACCGGGAATTGAACCAGATCTCTCGCTTGTGAGGTGAGTGCTCTAACCACTGAGCTACAGAACTCCTACATGAGTAAGAAGTCATCAGGAGTCAGTGTACAACTCTGTGCTGCTGCCTCACATTGTTTCAGTATAATTGGGTACTGGATTCCACTGCAGGCTTTTTGTATTTGGACCTAGGGCTGAATTCTGCCATGTTCAGAGCAATAGCTGTAATGCAAAGGTGTTGCAAAACTGGGACTATGTATTGCCTGAACAATGCTCTCCCAGGTTATCCTTGACCTGGGAAGGAGAATAGATCCTTATTATTATGGTCAATGAAGAGAAGACAAGGGAGAAAGACTCTCCGGTGTTGGCATGTCTCACATTCAGAATGGCAGAAAAATCGATTGCTCCTTGGTGGAAAGTTACAGCAATAAGTATTTAGGTCATGTTAATCTGCCATCCGACTGGCACAAGTAATTCACTGTAAACAGTCTGTGAGTCACAATGAAATGCCTCAGTGAGTTGATTCTTAAAGGGGTCTGTAAATTAAGAATATATGCCTGAAACTTCTCAGCATCATCGTCAGTCAAAATCTCCCAATACTTATCAGCGTGAGCAGTCACTCTTGCAGGATTTACAATTAATTTTCAAAAGTGCTCCAGGTAGAGATTCTACAATGAGTTTTCTGAAATTCCCAGCACAAATCAACATTACTTTAAACAAACGTTGCACAAGAATGATTTACAGCTACCAATCAAGCTGCTTCAATACTACAATGCTATAGCTAAGCACAATGCCTAGTGCTGTACTGGAGCATTAAGGCCTAGAAGGTGACAGATATGTTCTAGATATATAATAATAATAATATTAATCCTTTGAGATGTCTTCTAAACACCTCAAAGTGCTTCACAGAATATACAGTAAAGTGAATTCACTGTATACTTGTGAGCAAATGCGGCAGCACACAGCTCTTTCCCGCAAACAGTCATGGATTCAAGTAACCAATTTATTATTGTTTTTTTCCTGGTGGATTATTATTCCCAGGAAAGTGATCCACCAATCAAATAACATCCGGGCTCCTACTTATTGCTAGGTAAACGGGTGTGCAGAGTTAGGAAACTTGCTCATCATTTTGCCCTGCTGGGAATCATGTTGGGAATAACAGCCAATTTGCTGTTATACTGAGGTGTCAATATATTTTCTGCCAATTGCTCCATTCTGTTAAGCATTGACAATTTTAGTTCCCAAAACTCCACATTGTATCTTTCCAATTTAACATGAAAAATTATTAAATTGAGAATCCCCAGGTCATCCATTGCTCTTTAATTTAAGGCAAAATGTTTGTCCAGTTGGCTCAGGTTATTAAAGTAACATCCAGTTTGAAGCTTGAAAAATAGAGGGATTAGAGGATATGGGGATAGGGCAGGTAATTAGAGTTAGGTGAGAAGATCAGCCATGATCTTATTGAATGGCAGAGCAGGCTCGAAGGGCCAAATGGCCTACTCCTGCTCCTAATTCTTATGTTCTTATGTTCTTAGCCACCAACCCCTAAACAACAACAAAATTACATTTATGGAGCGCCTTTCATGTCGGGAGGATGTCCCAAGGTGCTGAACAGTCAGGGGTCGAGACCTGAGAAAGGGAAAGACGCAAGGTGGGAGGAGGGGAGGGAGAGAGGTGGGAACGCGGTAGAAGGCACAATCGAAGAGGATGGTCCTGAGACTGGCCATGAAGGAGGGAAGGGAGAAGCGAGGCGAAAGGATAGTGGGAAGGAGTTCCAGAGTGAGGAGGGGGGCAGAGAGGTTGAAAACCCAGCCACTGGTGGTAGGGCGGGTCAGGTGGAGAGCATGGAACAGACCTACTTCATGCCACTGAATGGAGGGGATGGGCCGGATGATCGGGAGTCAGCAGGTCAGAGAGATAGGAGGGGACAAGGCTGTGAATGGCCCTGAAAGTGAGGACAAGGATCTTGAAATCGATACTCTGGGAGATGGGGAGCCAATGGAGCCAGGTGAAGGTGGGAGTGATGTGGTCGCAGAGCTTAGTGCAGGAGAGGACACGAGCTGCAGACTTCTGGATGATCTGCAGTTTGTGAAGGGAAGAGCTGGGAAGGCTGATGAGGAGGGAGATTCCATAGTTGAACCTTGATAATACGAAAGCATGGATAAGAGTTTTGGCAACCTGAGGGCTGAGGCAGTGGCGGACTCTGGCAATGTTATGGAGGTAATGGAAGGCAGTGCTGGTCATGGATGTGAAGGAAGAAGGACAGTTCAGGGTCAAATAAATCAGCCAGATTCCTGACTGACATCGAGAGATGGAGAGTGCAGCCATGGATGCTGATGCTGCCAGCATCTGAGGTGCGGAGGCACTGATGCAAGCCAATCAGGAGGGCCTCAATCTTGCTGACATTGAGCTGAAGAAAGTTGTCCCTCATCCAGGACTTGATGTCAGACAGGCAGGCTTTCAGGATACCAGTTATCCTGGAGTTGAGGGTGGAAATGTATTCACTTTAGAGCAGCAGATGTGCTGGGGTGCCATAAAGCAACACAATAATTTATTTATGGTACCCCAGCATACCTGTTCTATAAAACAGTAACTTCATAAAAGTATCGAGTGACTCAATACAGAGGTTTAGCCCTAGGATCAGCCATAAATTACTCCACCGCATCTTGGTCAACAATCCTCAGGCTGAAATTAGTCATTCACTTCATGGTTGTTCATGAACATTGTGCGCACAGTTGACAGCTGCATTCACCTACAATCACTGCATTTTAGAGTGAATCCTGTGAACAACTTTGAAACATCGTGATGAGTTCAAATGCAAGGATTATACTTCAGGCTGGATTAAACCTACATGGGATTAGTGCCAAAACATTTGTGTTTCCCCCCGCCCGCCTGCCCGCCCATAACGTCTTCATACACTCTGTTTATAAATACATTAATGGGCAAACTGGTTCCCAAAACCTTGAGGTTCTGAAGTAAATTTGGAATTGGATCGCTGATTTGCGGGGGGGGGGGCTCAACAACCAATCACAAGGGCCTTGGTAGCACGGCAGCCAATCACAGGGTACATTCAGCTGCCAATCACATGGGGGGGGCATTCAGCCGTCAATCACGGGGTGGGGGTGGCAGTCAGTAGTCATCAGCAGTCAATCACAGGGCCATTTGTATTTTTTTAATACAAACTGGTAATATAATTGGGACATTTCATTAACTCTCCAAAAAATATAAGCATTTAATTACAATTTATCTGAGGATAAGTACTTACAATCTGCAGTACCCAATAAAATATAATTCCTTTTTAAATAGAGCATTAAATTGAAAACACAATGTTCTCTTAAAGTGTAAGTCTCATATCTTTTTCATTGATGTAAAAACATGTCAGAAATTATTTCCCAAATCTATTTATAACTTGAGAAAATAATTAATGAACTTCTTTGATAGCTCAATTCGTAAATGCACTGCACAATGTGGGGCTTCGATATACAGAACAGAAAGATCATGGATGTGATACTTGGGTCTGTGCTAAATCAGAGGTTTGCAGCCAGGGAAGGCAGCAGTAGAGGTACAGTATTCGATTTCAATATGTTCTGTTCTATTGCAATGAGTCCCATATCTGCATGTCAACATTGCTATCAATTCAAACGTGGCATATATCTGTGAGGCCTGTGGAATGTGTGGCCAAATAGCTATTGTGTTCATATGCACAATTCAAGGCCTCAGCCAGGGAGAGGGCAAGGATAAGATCTGCTTCTTTGTTCTTGATCACTATCCAATGTCCTTTGATGGCAGGTTTTCAAGATCACACATCATAACAGCACAAGAGCGATTCAGATGATTAAGACACGTTGGCTCATTTGATCTCATCCTTGCATAATTAATATATATCTGAGAAGCTGTAATCTGCCATTCTTAGCCTAGCTCTACAACATCAAACCCTTTTATAAATGAGTCCAGAATCCTCATCTCAGACACCCTTCCAGGTAACTGTTTACAGTTGCTAATTACAACAACAACAAAATGAAATTTCTAGAGCTCCTTTCACGTCCAGAGGACATCCCAAAGCCCTGAACAGTCAGGTCAGGAACCGAGCAAGGGGGGGGGGCAGAGTAGTGGGGTAGGGAGAGAGTTAGGAGGGGAGTGAGAGAGTTGGGAGCAGAAGGAATGAACGAAGAGGAGGGTCTTGAGGTAAGGGAAGAAGCGAGGTGAAGGCACTGTGGGATGGAGTTCCAGTTACTGCTGAATGGAGGGTGTGGGCAGGTTTATGGGGAGACAGCAGGTCGGAGAGATAGGAAGGGCAAGGCTGTGAATGGCCTTGAAAGTGAGGATGAGGATCTTGAATTCGATCCCCTAGGGTATTGGGAGCCAATGGAGTCTGGCGAGGGTGGGAGTGATGTGGTCACAGAGGGTGGGAGTGATGTGGTCGACCGCGCCTTCAACTGCCCCTAACTAACTCTTCCCCCTCTCCCACTCTCCTTCCCCCTACCCCGACCCTCCCCCCCACCCTGCTCGGGTCCCGACCTGACTGTTCAGCACTTTGGGACGTCCTCCCGACGTGAAAGGCACTATATAAGTGCAATTTTGTTGTTGTTGGTGGTGGTGTGGGAGAGGACATGAGCTGTAGAGTTCTGGATGATTTGCAGCTTGTGAAGGGAAGAGTCGGGAAGGCCGACAAGGAGGGAGTTATCATAATCGAGCCTTGATATGACGAATGTAAGGAAAAGGGTTTTGGCAGCCTGAGGGGTGAGGCAGTGGCGAAGTCTGGCAATGTTGCGGAGGTGGTGGAATGCAGTACTTGTCATGGTGTGGATGTGGGGGAGGAAGGACAATTCAGTCAAACAAAACAATTACCCAATATTTAAAGAAATATTTCCTGATGTCTAGAAATTCCCCTTTGTAATTGTGCCTTGTTGCTCAGCCTTGGTGCAGTCCTTCCTAATTATGTCAACATAGCAGGGACATAGGTCACAAGCGGACAATAGGTACTCTGTGATTAAAATTTCTTTACCACAAATTTACATGTACCAGTATTTTCATTACCTTATTTACAGTTCATTAACGTATTTTCTCTTCGACTGCGCCTTTGGTCACCTTTCTACCCCTGCCCCTGGCTTGGTCCCGGGATCTGCTATTGTGAAGCGCTCTGAGACACCGCCCGGCGTGGAGGGCTCTATATAAATCGAAGTTGTTGTTGTTCTTGTATTCACAAAAATAGACATGTGAGTAAAAACTAGTTATTTACGAGTACGTACACTATCAACACGAACTTAAGACCCTTCTCTTCAATCGTGCCTTCGACCATCCTCCTACCCTCCACCCAACAACCACCACCCCCGCACCCCCTGCCAACTCCTCCATTGCTTGGGCTCAAATCCCTGACTGTCCAAGGCCTTGGGATATCTTATTTATCTATATCTTAATTTTGTATTGCATTGTATAAGGTGTAATAAAACAATGCTTTATTACTGTTAAGAGCCTAACAAATTTATCAACATACTTGTCCCAGAGTTTATGTCGACGTCAATTTCGATGGTAAGTTTTAAGTATTAATGTAAGGCAAAGGGACTGGAAATTCACTATTTTGTTGATATAAGCGGGATGTCAACATAAACTGCTCTGAGATAAATGAGTAGGACTGTGCATCATTGGGTGAATATAGGATACATTTTGGTTGTTGTGTGTTCCATTTTTGATCAATTGATACTGTCATTCATTGTTGTAGGCTTATGAATGAAGCATGGTCAATTTGAAAGGTGACCAGCATTTATGGAGAAATGTAACCGGAACACCTTCAGGAGAAGAGAGAGCAAACTGAAGGGAGGAAGTCAAAAGAATGTGAGGGAGCACTGTAAAAATAAGAATGCAAACAATAGCCTGTCTGACCATACATTCCACAAACCTCACAGAGCTAGACTTCATTTGCGAATTAACAACACCAAGAAAATTTGGGCTCATGTCAATAGAAAGGAAAACACATTGAAATCAAGAATGTTTGAACAAGTGTCACATTTTACCATAACTTAACAAATGATCTGGAATGTTCCTGCCAGTTGTATATTCACTGCCAAAGTTTGCAATGCTTTTTACCTGGTGATCACACCACCAGTAGTGGCTTTCTGCCAATGGAGGTGGAAGACAATATTACGGTAATGAAATTACGACTCCTGTAACAGAATTTCCATCCATTTGTTAAAGGAATGGTTGTAAAAGACAAACTTTGCACTGTTGGTTTCAAATAAAGAAGTCCTTTCCTCTTTTCCAAACGTTGGCAGGATCAAGCTGTGTGTTTTTACAGCATTCAAAGCATAAAATATAAGCTTTTTTATCTGGCCTGTATTATTGTTCAGATTGACACACTTCACTCACTTTCCTGCGAATGGTACTCTTTACTTCAGCCATAAAAAACATAACACCACAAATGGAAAATTAATAATACACATACAACTTACCAATGATATAGTATAGATAGAAGAATAGCACCAATGACAAACATAAGCCTTTAGAACCATCCATAAAGCCTTTGCCACTTCCAAATCCAATCAGATAAATTTATCCATAAGCAACATACATATTTTGCATTGTATCCTGATATTGCAATATACAGTTGTGTAGTGTTAAGTAAAAGCAATCTGAAGGCAATGGAATTGGTCTGATTTTATCGGCCTTACTCATTTATTAAATGATTAACATTACTAATCCACTGAGTGAAAAACAGGTAGTTCAGACCTGGTAATGTTTCAGGTTACATAAAACTGGTAAACAGCTTGTGAGACTTGCATGACTTGCAAAGACAATTCGTTAACTGAAGACAATGAATGTCCTGCGACCGAGAGAACATGTTTACATCAATTCGCAATGCAACGCCCCACAAGTGACTCGGTTCCAGCTGAAACTGTCTGCTGTGGAACAGCGCCTGTGTCTTTCAATATGCTGAAGTACATTCTACAGTGGTTTGGCAGGTCTCCTAACACATGGCAACAATCTGGGACCTCAAACACACTCCAAACTCTTCGCCAAGCTTGGCGCGTGCTTGGTGTTAGTGCAACGTGGTGAGGTGAACTCTCCATTTTGCAACAGAGGGCTGTGCTCGTGTTCCCAATTTCCTGGCTTGTGGTGGTTGGCATAAACAATACAGTACATCCAAATCACTGTTGAACAACAATGAGCTGATGACAGCAGTCACATTTCTAAAGCGCGCAGTGAGAGTAATGTGCATTTCCATTCATTGTGTGCAATTAAACAAATTGCCCTTCAAAATATTAATAGTCGGGGACAAAATACTTGGCAGATATTGACTTTGGTGAAGTGTGCTGATACTATACACATGTTCAACCCATGCAAACACATGAAGCAGAAGAAGCAGAGTTGAGATAGATGCTTCAACAGCCCTGTCTTAAAAAACTTAATTGAGAGCGTTGCAGAGGTGAGGAAAACCACCCACAAAAGTGGTTTTCATTGGCACAAGTAGTGAGAGCAGCACCAGGGGAGACAATATAAATATTTGCCTCCAGCATTGCAGGTCTGACTGCAGGAATGCTGAACCATCAGGTCAGAAATGTGTGTTTTGCCTCATTGGTCTGTCTCGTTGTACGAACTGTCCCTAAACATTGAGAGCGGGTGGGGGCTGGATACAATCAATCATAACTGTGTTGCCGTAGGTGATATGAAATCTTCCCACGATGTAAATGGAACAGATTCCATAGAGATGGAAATTTGTAGCATCGAAAGATGGAAATTTACAACATGGAAGAAGGTCATTTGGCCCATCATGTTTGTGCTGGATCTTTTAAGAGCAATACTTTCAGTCCCATTTACTTATCTACATTTTCCCCATACCCTGTAGTTTACTATGTTTTAGTTATTTACCTAGTTCCCTTTTGGAAGCTATTATGGATTCTGCCTCACGCATCACTCCCAGCAGGAGTCTACATCTCATGTTTTTCACATGGAGAGGACATCCCAGGTCAGTGGACAGTTATTGTTACGGATCCGATCTAGGGGTCAAGATTGGCAAGGGTGGAAGGCAGGTGGGGGGAAGGAGGGTGATTAAAAGCACGGTCGGAGAGGAGTGTCTTGAGATGGATCTTGAAAGAGGCAAGGGAGTGGGCAAGGGAGCGGGCAAGGTGGAGGGACTGCAGGATTAATTTCCAGAGGCTGGGGGCAGAGTGGCTGAAGGCCAATATTGGGGCGAGTGAGGCAGGGGATGTGAAGCAGGCTGGAGCCCGCTGAGTGGAGGGAGTGGGCATGTTGGTTCGCGGGTTATGAGGTCCGAGAGGTAGGGGTAAGCAAGGCAATAACAACAAAAATCCTTGTATATTATCCTTGCTGTGAGCAATTTGGCTGCCGCGTTTTGCCCACAAATATACAGTCAATTTTCCTACTCTTCTTCATCCTGCCCTCTCCCCCCTTCCTCTTGTCCCTACCTAACAGTGCAGTGCCTTGGGACGTCCTCTTGACGTGAAAGGTGCTATACAAATTTAAGTTTGGATTTAATTGATTGATTTTAATATAATGCTTTTCACATCTTATCAATGTCTCAAAGAGCTTCACAGAAAATACTGTAAAGTGAATTGACTGTATATTTGTGGGTGAAACGTGGCAGCCAATTATGCACAGCAGTGTCCTACAAACAGTCATGGATTGAAATTACCAATTTTATTACTGTGGTTTTTTTGGACGAATTATTATTAGGCATGTGGAGTAAGGCAACTTGCCCAAGGTTTTGCCCTGATCTGCCTGGATTCAAACACAGGTCTAAGGCGAGTGGCTAACCACTGAAATAAAGGAGCTCCAATGGAGGGCTGTGAAGGTGAGGATCAGTATCTTAAACTGTATCTTCTATGTGATGGGAAGCCAGTTGAGTCAGACATGTATGAAAGGGTAATGGAGCCTTGTGCAGAAGAAGATGCAGCTGCAAAGTTCTGGGTGATCTGCAGCCAATGGAGGGAGTTGTTGGCCAACAAGGAGTTTGCCTAGTCAGGCCTGGATGTTATGAATCTATATAAGTCTGTATGAATCTATATAAGAGTATATAGAGTCACTTGTAGCTAATTGTGGACATGCATTTGCAATGAAACAAAACAATATTTCATTAATCTTGCATATTATGCTTCTCTTAATTTTAGTTATTGAAAATATCCTGTTAAATTTTCATTTCATTTCATTAAAATATCTACTGTTTCCAAGGCCGATATTAGGGATGGGAGGTATGATCTGTGAGTAGAGACTGGAGCAACTAGGTCTAATTTCACTTTGAGTCGATGAGGGCAGATCTGATATTAAAAAAAAGGCTTTAAAGTAAGATAGGCAGTAGATAGGGAGTGAATATTTCCACTGTTTGCTGAGTGAAGTCACCTGTGGGTAACAATTTAGGAGAATTAACAAAAGAGAAAAGGGGAACAAGATGAGATTAGGAGCATTTTTTAACAATTGTTAGGATGTGGAATGTCCTGCCATTTATGATAGAAACTAGATAGTTATCAAAAAAAAGTTTAATTTGATGGGATGAGTAGAAAAGGAAATATAGGCTTTCTTTGCAAGATCATTGCGCCCAGCATCTGATCCCGCATATGATATTATAATGATGTCATATCGTAGACACACTAACAGTAAAATATATTTTTTATTGATACTAAAAGTCAATTGTATTATTCTTCGGAGTGCTTCTCTGGCTTGCAAATATTTTAAATAAATGATTCATGTTGCAATTCACTTATTTTATAAGGGTCCAGGGAACACTCAGTGTTTTCTCAGTACCAGAGCAGTAGGTAATAAAATGAGGCATATTATTAGATTTAGCATTTGAGGAGTCACCATTTTCAAAATGTCCACCATAATCAATGCCATGTTTTCATCTGGAGTTCAGAGTTGTAGGTTTTTTGTACTCATGTGACAATTTAATTTATCCAGTAACAACTAAACAATTTTAAATGATTTATGGAGTAATAATTCTTGCATTTGATATAGCACTTTTCACATCTTCTAGACGTCTCAAAGCGCTTCACAGAATATATTGTAAAGTGATTTGACTGTATATTTGTGGGCGAAACGTGGCAGCCAATTGCGCACAGTAGTGTTCCACAAACAGTCGTGGATTGAAATGACCAATTTTATTACTGTATTGTGTATTTTTTTGGAAGGATTATTATTAGGCGTGTGGAGTAAGGAAACTTGCCAAAGGTTTCACTCTCTGACCTGCCTGGATTCGAACACAGGTCTCATGCTTGTAAGACTCTAACCACTGAGCTACAGTATTCATACAGCATCTTTCATATCAGAAGGAACTCTGGAACTGCAATTGACTAAGAGCACCAACTGAGGGGGTTGTGAGGACGGGGAGAGGTGGTGGGTGGGGGAAGTGGCTGAGTCAAAGAGAGGGTTTAGGGTGTTCAAGGTTACAGATTGTTGCTATGTGTTAGGAGACTTGCCAAACCACCATAGAATGTACTTCAGGATGACTTGAAAGCAGAGAGGGAGTTGGCAAAGCAGAGAAAGTGGGAAAAGCAGAGGAACTCAGGGTAGATATCCAGAGAGTGGAGGCAGAATATCTGAAGACAATTGGTGCTCAAGTATCAATTTGTCTGACGCAGTTTATTCACTAAACAAAACACAAAATACTACAGAAGCTGGAAATCTGAAACAAAAACAGAAGTTCCTGCGGAAATTCAGCAGGTCAGGCAGCATCCATGGAGAAGGAAAAAGAGTCAACATTTCGGGTGTACAACCCTTCGTCAGAACAGTTTAGTCACTTGTTACCTCTGATAAGTTTGCAAGTTGAGAAGCAAACTAGAGAAAATCACAATTATGGGATATTGAAGTTTGTATAATGTTTTGATTTTTCAAGTTTACTGATTCGAGCTATGAATATAATTATATTGCAATTACTTTTTAAGAATTCAGAGATTGTGAATGTCCTCACTGTTTATTATAGTAGAATAACATTTTGAGATGTCTTTTAAATCATCAGAAATTTAAATTCTTTGATTGTGTTTACAGCCTTTTTTAAAAAAAGTTATATTTTCTGTTTGACTGAAATTAAAATATTGGCTGGCACCAATATTTTTTGCATGCAATTCATGTTGCAATGAAAGAAACACTGCTGGAAAACCCAGCCATGTTACATGAATTGCACTTGGGATAATATGATGACATGAAGCTTTTCCGCCCCTTACCATTCACTTCTTACTGAAGTGAATCATCTGTGAAAAACATATCCAATTGTCTGGCTGCATGCCAATTCAACTGTTCTAGCTTCCAAGTTCTAGCATGTCTACCAACCTTTATGAGGTTGGTGACAATTTAACATGTAGCTTCATGATCTCCTGCATCTACATATGTTTTTGATCATCTGGGTATCCATCATCAAACTTTAAATTATCCAAACCAAACTGAGAATTCCACGTATCCCACCTCACATAGCAAGTCTAGAGATAGATTATTGGAATGGACATCTATATTCTGATCTCATCTTCTAGATGAGCGTGTCCAAAATTCTGGTCTTTGTTCAATCAGTTTCCAATGTAATATTACCCCAAAAGACAAAAATGGAGGAGGGACATTATTATTACATTTTGCAGCATTGCTAATTCCCTGCAGAAGGGTGGGGCTAGTAAATGTCCAGGACCTATAGATTTAATAAAACCTATAAGTCACACTGTCACTCACCATAATATTTGTTACAAGTCATTCTGTCAAGTAGCCTATCCATAATCCTTTCATTTAGTATTGTGCCTTTCACATACTTTCTCAGAGGATTTACTGTGAAGTGGAACCATGGTGTATTTATAGGAAGTACTATACAGCAATGTCCCACAAATAGACATGAAATACATGCCCAATTTTATTTAGGGGAATTCTTGGCTAGGACCCTAGGAGAAACTCCCAAAGCACTTCACAGAATTTATTCTGAAATTGAACAAATAATTATGGATTTGTAGGCAAATCGGCTGCCCAAATGAGCAAGGCAATTTTATTTGGGAGGATTGCTGGCCAGGATATCATGAGAACTCCCTTCTCTTTTTGAGTAATGACATCACACATTTAATGCCAACTTGAACAGACGGGACCTTGGTTTAATGTCTTATTCAGAGGATGGCACCACCAATAGTCCAATACTCCTCCACCCACCCACTACAGCATTGCGTGAGTTTTTCTGCTTAGACTATTTGAATTCAGGTCTCGAGTGTGGATTTGAACACAAAAGCTTCTGACTCAGAGGCGAAAGAGCAATAAATTGAGCCAGGGTGACACACATTAAATAAGAGAAGGATGAGGAACTGTCAAGATAAACAGAGAAAACAAAGGCAAAGTAATAAACACAAAAGACAAATTGTGTAAAAGGCAATAGTGTACAATAAATACTATGAAGCTCTTTGAGACGTTTTCATGGTACTGTACTATGTCATAGCCTCCATTATGATTGCTGCACAATGTGTAACTAATCCATCCATTTGAGAGTTGGGTCAGCTGATCTATCCTAGGGTGAGAATAGGATGCCCACAGTATTCCTCAACATTATTTGGTCAGGGCGGGTAACAGTCAAGCTGACTCCCACTCCTGCGGTCTTACTTGTGACCACTGTTAAAGAATGAATGTGTGTGAATGACTGATGAAGAAAGGATTAAGCTGCCGAGGATATGTGGAACAGTATATAAAGCAGATTATTTGGGAGAGGAGAAAAGACAAAGATAGACAGCTATAAAAAATATTTGTGACTACACCAACTCTTTCAAAATCTTAGCATAATTTGTACAAAACGTTCAGTGGTATTGGACTGACACATAGTGTTTCAGGAAGGAAAGATACAGATTTAATTTTCCCTATAGTGCATTAAGGGGAAAGGAAAATCTGCTTGGGTGATTGTGTTTGGACTCCTTCTGCTACTGTGCCAAGATCAGCATTGGTTGTGGCTTGGGAACAGAGATTGGAATCCAATGTTGAGAGCTCAGGGAGATGTGTGACTGAAGGAGGAAGTTAACAAAGGAACAAAATCAGGGCAGAGGAAATAATTTGCCGCTTTTTCCTCTTGTAAAGTTTCCTCCCAAATAATGTGGCCACCATCCGCGGTTAATGACTTTCTTCTGTCACACGCAAAAATATACCACCTCTGAAATTCATCCTCCTGGAATCAAAACTTTAGGGTGAAGCACTTTGAGACATCTCATGATGTGATAAGGTGCTTTATCAAATGCAAGGATTATTATTTTTTATAAAACTTGTAATAGCAAACCCCTTTAGCAAGCTATTCCTTGCTGGGAGCGGCGAAAGCTAGTTCTGTTAAACTTATTGGCAGTCCCATAAAGTAAGCATAAATATTTGAGCCAAAGCATTCATTTTTTAGTCAAGGACTGACTGCTCTAAATTATTAGTATTTTCTTTTTTCATTTTTTATATGGATGCAAACTACCCATTTGAACTAAAAGTTGAAAGGAGGTGAAATTGAAGTTGTAAATGTTCAAGTAAAGCAGCAGTCCCCATTTATACATTTTTATAAGTTTATAAGTTAATAAAATACTTAACTGCATAATATATTATCAAACTGCGATTTTGTAATTTTCAATTTTAATTTATATGTATATGCCTTCATGAATTAATAAAATAATTTGTGAATTATTTCAAAATTGGGGAACTATACATCTCTTTGAATTAGCTAGAAACCTCTTAATTTAAAATAAAATGTATTACAGTTAATTATAATATGACTTTAATGATTGAATAACTAAAGATCACTTTCCAAATTAATTATCCTCAGAAGGATTTAATTTTAACACCACAAATATTCCTTGGGGTTGTAAAGATATTAAATTGTGAAAGAGTGCAACAGAGCACTTTTCAGGATATGATGCAAAGTGGAGTGACTGTAATTTGGTTGGCAACTAGACAAGATCCTGGAAATTCATATTAGAGGGCAAGATAGATACAGTATGTGGAAGAATCTTAGAGTAGTTGGGTGGATAAGTTAGAAGGACCAATGGTTTTCTGCTACTCGACACTATTTACCTCTGTAATATTACAACTGTATAAAATAGCTCAATAACGGATGTTAATTTATCAGAGAATGGTTTACTACTTTGTTATACTAAAACAACCATAATTAAGTACACAGACTTTCCATTATGTTCAATAAAATACTAACCACAGACAATAAAATAACTACAGTATTCCAGGAATCAGTTGGATTTTGAAATGTACAACAACAAAATTACATTTATAGACTACCTTTCATGTTGGGAGGACGTCCCAAGGCGCTGAACAGTCAGGTCGGGACCCGAGCAAGGGAGAGGGGCAGGGGAGGGGCAGGAGAGAGTTAGGAGGGGAGGGAGAGAGTTAGGAGGGGAGGGAGAGAGTTGGGAGGGCAGCAGAAGGCACAGTCGAAGAAGAGGGTCTTGAGTAATGTAGTATGTAGTAATAATAAGAAAAATCCTTACATTTGATACAGTGCCTTATCACAGATGACTCAGAGAGCTTACATTACACTGAATAAAGTGAATCGACTTCTATTTTGTGGCTGAAACATGGTAGGCAATTGCACACAGCAACGTTCCAGAAATGCTCGTGGATTGAGTGACAATTTTTTTAAAAGGAATTACCCCCCAGAAGTGATCTACCAATCGATGATCAACCAGGTTCCTACAGTACTTACTACGAGGTAAACAGAGGCATAAGGAGTAAGGAAAATTGCCCAATGGTTCGCCCTGCCCGGGAACTGGACCCAGATCCTCTTGGTTGAGAGGCGAGTGCTCTAACCACTAAGCTACAGAACTCCACTATGTATGCCACCACTTTGACATGATACTATCACCAATAATAATAATCCTTGCATTTGATATAGCGTCTCATCACGTCATTGAGACGGCTCAAATTGCATCACAGAATGCACTGTAAAGTATTGACGGTACATTTTGCAGCTGAAACTCTAAGTCTAATCTAAGTAAATGAATATATATTAATAGCAGTAATACACGTGGCTGATTTGCACTTTCGGAAGCATGTTGTTTATTGACTGACGTTTCCTGTTGAATGTTGTGCAGGGCAAGAGGCAGAGTCCCATTGATCCAAACCTTATTTGGATCAAGTTCTTCACAGCCTCAGCCACAGGATCCCCTCCCTCCCCGGGGCTGACGTCATAATGCTCTGCCCAGTCTCTGGGTCATTCATTGGCTGTAGATGATGTCATGCACCATGGGGACCCCCTCCCCAGTTTTCATTGTGACGAGCAAACTGCAACATGCCCTTTAAGTGTTCCGCACCTTTAAGGTCTTGGGACTTTTTTAATCGGCCCATTTCCTGATTTCTGGATCTCACCATCATCCGACCCAACGAGGAGATCCAGGGTTTTTTATTGGAGAGGTGGGGGGACCAACTTCTAAGCAAATGAATGCAGTTGCAATTACAATCCTGATGAGGTCATGTTGGGTTGCTTCCAAATCTCAGTAACATCTTCTCCCCCCCCTCCCCTGTGTAATAGATCTGCTGCCTTCAATAAAGCTACACATTCCTCCAGCTGCTGGAATGCAGGCAGCACCCACATGTCCTGGAACCAGAGCCCAATCCACAGCCACTGATACACACACCACACACACATCTGTCAGCATTAGCACAACCAGGGCAGTCAGTCTGACCCATTGCAAAGAGTCAAACCTGCCCCCAAAAAACACACTAAAGATCACAGCATCTCAGGCGAGCCCCACTCACTGTGTGAAACCAAGGGCTCTTTTTATTAAGCAGGTCAGGGCGAAACCTTGGGCAAGTTTCCTTGCTCCACACGCCTAGTAATAATCCCTCTCCCGCAAAACAAACCCCCCCCCTCCCAATAATAAAATTGGTCATTTCAATCCACAACTGCTGTGCGCAATTGGCTGCCGCGTTTCGCCCACAAATATATACAGTTAGTTCACTTTACAGTATATTCTGTGAAGCGCTTTGAGACGTCTAGCAGACATGAAAAGCGCTATGTCAAATGCAAGGAATATTATTATTATTATTATTATTCACTGTCATCGCTAAGAGTTCATGATCCCCGAACCACAATAATGCTTGGCACTTTGGGAAGAAATCCGAGAAGAACGCAGTGAAATAAAAACACAACTTGCTCCTTTTCTTGTCCCGACTCCAAAGAGTCAATAAAACCGCCATGAGGTTTCACATGAGAAGATTGAAACAAACAAGAAAGTCTGATGTTACGCGACTTGTGCCAAACCCTCTGTTAAAGGCATGTAAATAAGTAAGATGAACACATTTCAACCATAAACCATACAGTCAATTCACTTCACAGTATATTCTGTGAGGTGCTTTGAGGCGTCTAGAAAATGTGAAAAGCATTATATTCAAATGCAAGGATTATTATTATTCCTTCAAGGGTTTTATATATATATATATATATATTTACAGGTACATGTATATATATTTTTTAATTTATCCAATTTACCCGAGATTCTTTCTCATTTGCTATTTGGTTTTGCTGTAAAATGATTAATGTGACCTGACCAATGCTGGTTTGCCTGGAGTGCAATCTTCGCACAGAAAGATTTTTCTTATGTATATAAAAAAAGAGTGGTGTGTACTGATAGAAAGTCTGCTTTCTGTCAAAGTGAGACACGATCCAGTTCAGCAAAAAACGGACTTTGAAAGCCAGACACGGCGGGGCTCTACATTAATATAGAGAGAGGTTTTTAAAACCCTTGCATAAAAAAAACACACACACACACACACAACACTTGGAAAGTTTGGCGAGAACTAAAAGTTTTTGAAATGCATTTTTGTGAGAGGACGAGGGGGAAAGTTTCCCAGGTCTCTCTCCCACTGAACTACTCTCTCTTCTGTACAAACCAGCTCCATAGGCAGCGCCAAACAACACCGAATCACCCTCTGGGTTATGTGGCTGCAAGAACACAACAACTACTACAGCAGTAATACAGCCAGCGATGGTAACGTGTGATAAACTGTGACTTACCGTCTCTCTGTACAGTGGAGGATCGCAAAGCTTTAATAGATCCAGCTTGAGCTTTGACGCCATGAAGCCGTAAGTCAGCAAACACTATGACCAGCGTGAATAGCAATAACATTGGGATGTTTTAATGGCAAAGCTCCACTCGTTAAATAATATACAGATATATAGATATATATATTAAAAAAAGATATCCTTTGCGGGAGAAGTGTATCGTTTCTGTCTCTTTTTAAAGCAAAAAAAAAAATCCCCAAAGTGTCTTGTACAGTGTGGTTGTTCTTCTCTCTCTCTCTTCTTGTCGTCTCTCCCTCTCTCTAACAAACTTTCTGCATCTTTTATATACTGTATATATATATACACACAGACACACAGGGAGAGAGAGAGAGGGAGGGAGGGAGGGGGGTGAGTGCCCACCCCGCAGCAAGTGAAACTCCCAAACGCTCAAAAGGTGCAACAGGTTGATTCGCCTTCTGTGAACCCCCGCGACTGCAGCCCTCGCCAGTCACTCAGTCTGTCTCACCCCAGCACTGCTTCCTTCACACATCTCCCCATCCTCCACAAGCGGCATCGCATCATCAAAGCCTCCTATACACACACACCCCCCACACACACACACACAGGGCAGGGACAGCAAACCGCAGCAGCCCTGGTGAAGTGACGGGGGGGGGGGGGGGGGAGCTCAGTGTGGCTTGTCTGTCTGTCTGTCTGTCTGTCTGTGAGGAAACACGCCGGGTAAAGCACGAGGAAGCGGCACTTTGCAGTGTAAACACTGAGGGAAATGGCATTGCGAGCGGCAGCCGAGGCTTTCACGTGGGTGGGGAGGGAGGGAGGGGGGAGGGGAGGGGGGAGGCTACACGTAGCGCTTTCTGTTTGACGCTGTGGATGTGGAGCACACAGTTCCTGATGTGACTCAGTGTGGCTTGGACTGCAGCTCGCTGTGTTTGTGTGGTGGTGGTTGTTGTTGTTGTTGTTGCCCCTGTCCCCGCTGTGTAGCCGGGCAGCGTCTCGCAGGCTGGCAGCGGTGATTGGTAGCCACCTCAGTGGACCATTAAGAAAATTGACTCCGCTGATACATTTCCTACCATTCGTATCCCTGTCTTTAAACGATCTGAACGACATCCGGTGATAGACACGATCGATCGCGGTCTTGTGTTTCGCCCACAAAATATACACTGTGGGCTCACTGTTATATTCTGTAATCCGTGCATTTGATAAAGCGCTTTTCGCATCTTCCAGTCGTCTCAAAGCGCTTCACAGAATACACCGTCAAGTTAATTGACTGTACATATGTGGATGAAATGCGACAGCCAATTGCGCACAGCGGTGTCCCACACACAGCCGCGGACTGAAGTGACTACTGTAGGTATTAATGTCGCAGTTGTGTTCTTGGAAAGTGCAACTTGAAGCGAAACGACGTTGAGCGAACCCATTTTTTCCCATAAGAATTAATGTTCACTGTTCGCCGGTATTTTTAAGCTGTGTTCATCCTCAGTCTTAATATTTAGTAAGTTTGTCAAGCGTGAGATTGGTAATATTTTTTTTATCGTGCTTTATTTGTGCAATCCTCTATAAACACGAGTCAAAAACACGAGCCCAGGAAGCGATAGTTGTGCGTCTGGGTAGTAAAGCAAATTGGGAAAACTATTACTCTCAGAATGAAATTAGATGTTTTAAGCTGTTTTGATGCCGGAGAACTGGGAGTTGATATTGGGAGAGTGCTCCACCACTCGCCCCTCCACCCAACCCACCTCTATAAACATTTTTGACGAAAAAGATCCAAAAGAACCTAACTGCAGTTTATACATTAATTCTTATGGGGAAAAATGGGTTCGCTTAACATCGTTTCGCTTAAAGTCGCACTTTCCAAGAGCACAACTACGACGTTAAGCGAGGACTAATTGTATTTGTGGGGGGAAACGTGGCAGCCAATCGCGCACAGCAGTGCCCCACAAACAGCCGTGGATTTATACGACCAATTTATTATTGGTTTATTTTTTTCGAGGGATTATAATCGGGCGTGTGGAGTAAGGAAACTTGCCCAAGATTTTGTCCTCGAATAACAAATGTCTGAAACAGATTCTGCATCTCTTTGGTGCAGAATTTCTATGCCTGGGTATTTAAGGACAAACTGTACAGCAATCCATAACATATGCATAATTCACACTGTATGCATAATGCATGCATAGACATGCTATGAAACCGTGAATGCACTGCTGACTGGGTGAACGTTTCTCAGCCATAGAAATAGAACAACAAAAACTTTGTGTGACCTTCAAGTGTGGCAATGTCGCAGAACGGCGGATCCTGAAGCTGAGCCGCGGGCAGGGAGGAGGCGGCCGAAAGCACATTTGAAGAGGAAGGTCTTCAGTCGTGGTCTAAAAGAGGGGAAGGTGGGGGCAAGGCAAAGGGATTGAAGGAGAGATTTCCAAAGCATCGGAGCATAGTGACTCAAAGTGTGACTACTGACGGTGGAGCAGAGGGGATGAAGGACAAGCTGGATGCCAGAGCCAGCTGAGCGGAGGCAGCGGGTAGTGGATTGGCGGCAAAGCTGGTCAGAAAGGGAGGGAGGTGCTAGGAAATGAAACGATCTATAGACGAGTGAGAGGATCCTCAAGGGAGTTTGAATAGCAACACAAGTAGGAAAGCATTCCTTACACTTACTGTAGGAGGTACAATTTTGTGACTGGGTTCTTGCTATTATATTTGCAGACCCTATACAACACACATATAACAACTTCTATTTGTATAGCAGTCTTCACTTAAGATAACATCTCAGAATACTCCACAGCAGTGCAGTTAGACGCTGAGCTTGGAAGGTGGGGAGAGTTGGGAGAGGTTGACCCCAGCTGCGGTCAGAGAGGTGGTTTGAAGGTGGGCAGAGAAGGGGAGAGGCGGAGAGATAATAATTAGTACAGTTCTTTGAGACATTTTGACGTGATAAACTGAATTGAATTAAGGTAACAATTCACGTTTGTCGACAATATGAACAGTCAATTGCGATGCCTATGAGCAGCCATGTTTATTTGCCTAAAATAAACAAATTCAAATAGGAGGTGACTCGTCGATTCCTGTGGTTAGTAAATATCCTGAATGAAAGTGACCAACGACGTGTTAGTTTCTCCTCTTCATTTGCGTATGTCTTCACTGCTGTGTGGAATGTCTAAGTAAACCACTTACAATCTGTAGACATCCACAGAAATCCCATGCTCTTCTATAATAATAATAATCCTTGCATTTGATATAGCGCTTTTCACATCTTATCGACGTCCCAAATAGAGGCCTGTAGAAATTCACCACAGCTTTCTGCAGGCGGAAACGCATACCACTCATAGAGAATCACTAGCCCCAATGGCATTGATTGGGGGAGTTTGTGTCCCTGACTGGGAAGACACAGGTGAGCCCAGATTGTGAGAGATTTGAATCAACATTAGTATAAACACAGACATTTCAACCTGAGAATATTCTGTCTTAAAAAGAAAAGCGGCATTACAATTTAACAATAATAATCTTTGCATTTGGTAGAGCCTTATTAAGTCTTCTAGACATCTCAAAGCACTTCACAGAATGCTTTGAAGTTCATTCTCTGTGTACTGTATATACTGAATGCGGCAACTAAATGTGCATCACAGTGTCCCACAAACAGTTGTGGATTTATGACTCAGTTTAAGATGTTTTTCAAAATTCTGCATTATCCACCAGATTTCACCCACAAAATATAGTCAATTCACTTGACAGTAAGTACTCTGTGAAGCGCTTTGGGACGTTTCAATGACGTGATAAGGCACTGTATGAAATGCAAAGAATATTATACGTAGTGCATTTTATGTATGTAAAGTATTTAAAAAAATTTAAGGCAATGTTAATCCCATGAAAAATTGCAGGCCCATGATGCCTTGAAAAGCATGTTGCTGTTTGTTGGGTGGAAGAGGTGTTTTGTAGACATATAACCTATTTTTGAGCACTTTTGAGACACACACACACACACTGCTCCAAATCCCCAGCCATCCTGAAGCTCAACTGTGCTTATCACTGGTATGTAATTTGAAGGAAATTGAATCATTTTTGAAAGTGGCAGGAGACTAGCAGTACACAAAGAGTTAAACCTGTTTGATGAAAATAAGCTCTCACCAATGAAAATATTTGTTGACAATCCCATGCAAGCTATTTGCGGCCCTAAAGAAAGTGATTTCTATCTGAGCAGGTGAAGTGCAAAGTACAGTCGTCGATGTAATAATTCAGAAATGTCATCCTGCTGACTAGAGCATTTCTTTGTGAGAGATACAATTACTTACTGGAAGCACTTATGTACCTACTACCTAAAAAATTGACTGAAATTAGGGAAAGTAATGTTCCTAAGTTATTATTATCTTCTGATAGCTGGTGTTGTGCCTTCTGGCAATTTTGAAGATGAAGACATTTGAATTTTTGCAAATGTTATTTATTTCGCAAAAGATATTAGGAGCACAGAAAAGGTCAGTTATCATTCGACTGCTGAAATATTGGAGCTGCTGCTGATGTTTTCCCGCCTCCTCCTCCTGAAAGCAATGCCTGAGGCTGAGATACAGCCATCATCTGCTCTCTGATGTGTACCCAAATGGCCATTTCTCATGTTTGAGTCCCGACATTCAGTGTCAGCAGAATATTTAATCAAAAAGAGGGAGTGGAGGGAGTGGAGGAGGAGAGAGGGAGGGATCACAGTCAAGTCTAATCCTGTCCTCGCCCAACATTACACACGTTCCAGCACAAACTCTAAATGATTTTCTCCTTTCCTTGTCAACAGCGTTGAGAGCAAATTAATTTCCTCACTGGTCCCTTGCTCTCATGACAGACCGGGAATTGTACTTGGGAGTTTCTGGGTCTGTATGGTTGAAGATTTATAGTTGCTTTGCCAATTGAGTCTTTGATTTGTGATGATTATCTGATGTCAGCTCAGCTCAGTTAATGATACTCTTGCCTTTGGGTAATAAAGCTATGGTTTCAAGCCCAAAAATTAGCTCATAATCTCGGCTGGCAATCTGGTTCATAACTGGGAGAATGCTACATTGTCAGAGATGCTGTCCTTCAGATAAGATGTAAAACAAGGTTCCATTGACTTGTTTTTTAGATGGATGTACCATGACGTTGTTCTAAAACAAAAATAATTTCTTCTGGGGTCCTACCAACAATCCTTCAAATATATTCATCATACACCCCATAGAACCACAGAAAGTTACAGTACAGAACTCCATTCATGTCACCATGTGTATGCTAGCACTTTTAAAGATCAATCCTTTCACTCCCATTGATCTGTATTTTCCCCCAAATGCATGTAATTTACCCTTTTAAGTATCTTTCTTGTTCCCCTTTGAGAACTGATATGGATTCTACATTAAGGCATTCCATATCCTATCTACTCTGTGGATGAAAATGTCATGGCTGTTAAGATTTTGTTGTGTGCAAAGGGTGTATTTGTCAACTCATGAAAAGTCAATATGCACAACAGAATTGTTTGTGAAGTATGAGATGAAAGTTTAGATGAAAGAGTACTATAAATGTGGAAGTTCATTCATAATTATAATTCATTTGCCATGGCTTTGGTATGAGGGCATATGGCTTTCACAGTAAAGTTCAAGATGTTGTGGGATGTTTGTGCCTCTGAATTGTTTGCCTGTTGACTCCCATGAACCGAGACTCATTTGACTTGGCGTACAATCTCATTTCATCTGACCCATTGACACAACCTTGGTTTCTGTGGCCTCCCATTCATACCTCAATGTAACTGAATTCACATTTGTGGTTATCCCAAGAATTGCAGGCTCTAATACAAGTGACACTTTGGAGTATTCATGTATTTATTTTGTTCCTTGCCTTCGCACCTCTAATTTCTCATCACCCGCATTAAACTTCCCCATCACACGAGTTCTAGCCAGGCTCCACTGGCTCCCTACTAAACAGATTGTCTTCAAAATTGTTACACTCGTCTTTAAATACCCTTCATGTCCTAGTTCCCCCCTACCTTTCCTACCTGCTTAAAACCCCCAACCCGCATCTCGCTGCCTCCGCTCAACTGGCTCCGGCCTTCAACTTACCCCTTCTGCCCTATGTTTCACCATTGGTGTCCACATTTTCAGTCACCACATCCTGAAACTCTAGAATACTCTTCCTCTATCCCTCTGCTTTGCTCCCTCCTTCCCCATCTTTAGGTTGCTCATGAAAACCTTTCTCTTCGACCGTGCCTATGGTTACCTCCGCCTCTCTCACTTGGCTCTGTGCTCTCCAACTGTCATGCTCTCTGGGATGTTATCCTGCATGAGGATTATATGTTAATAATAATAATCCTTGCATTTGATATAGCGCTTTATCATGTCTTCAAGATGACTCAAAGCACTTCACAGAATATACCGTAAAGTGAATTGACTGTATATTTTGTGGTCGAAACGCAGCAGCCAATTGCATACAGCAGTGTCCCACAGACATTCAAGGATTGAACTGCCCAATTTATCATTAATTACTTCAAGGAATTATTATCCTCGGAAAAACGATCCGGCAATTGACTAATAACCAGGTTCCTACTTACTGCCAGAGGTATGTGGAGTAAGGAAACTTGCCCAACATTTCACCCTGCCGGGAATCAAACCTGTATCTCTCCCTTGCGAGGTGAATGCTCTAACCACTGAGGTAGAGAACTTCACAGTATTGTTGTTGTTGTAACTTTTCTGTTTCTGTACTATAGTATTCAATGATTGATTCTATGACTGGCATTCTAGGTACAGTACCGTACATAGAAAAAGAGGCTGTGTATGAACAAATACTTGCACAAAGTTACCTGTGTTGAAAAGTACTTCAAGGTCACAAGATCATAAGAGAGATTCAGATGAAAAAGATACTTAAGCCTATTTAATCATTTTTTTTAGGGTATCCAATCTCCCATCTCCCATTACAGCATCAAACAGTTTCTTGAGTAAGTCCAGTGTGTTGACCTTAAACTGCGCTTCCTAATGATGCATTCCAGCATTAAATTACTCTCTGTTTAGAGACATACTTTCTGGTGTCTGTCTTGAAATTATCCTTTTAAATTTTGACTTGTTAGACAATCACTTGAAAGAAATTGCTATTCATTGGTTTCTGTTTCACCTTGTGAGGTGAAATTTGAAACGTTTGATAACAGATCTAATGTAATGTCACATTGAGGTGTTGCTAAGAACTGTTATAATTGAGGGACATAAAGCAGGCTGGAGCCTGCTGAGTGGAGGGATCAGACAGATAGGGACGAGGTCGCAGAGGTAATGGGGAGCGAGGCCAGGGAAGGCTTTGAAGGTGAGCACCAGGAACTTGAACCATATCCTCTGTGTGATGGAAAGCCAGTGGACTCGTTGGGGTGGGGGGCGGGGGAAATAGGGATGATAGGGTTAGAGAGCTTAGTGCGGGAGAAGGCACGGGCTGCAGAGTTCTGAGTGATCTGCAACCTGTGGAGGGAGGAGTTGAGGAGGCCGACGTGGATTGAGTGACCAAGTTATTTTTATTTTTCTTGTGTTTATTACCCCGGAAAATTGATCCACTAATCGACTAACAACCAGGTTCTTACTTACTACAGTATTAGGTAAATAGAGGCGTGTGGAGTAAATGCTCTAACCATATGATATAGCGCGTTAGTTTTTTAGATAATGTAAGACATTTAGCCTCACAGGCATCCTAAACATAGAGCTAACAATTATGGAAACTGAAAACATCCAACATGTTAGTCATGAAGCAATCATTTGGGGGACTGCCAAGAAGGTTGTCCTGGTTGGAAAAGAACCATTTGGTTGATATGTGAATTGAGTCACTGCCAATACTAAACTTAACACAAGTTTGGAGCACCAAGATTGGGAAGTTTGCTGATCCCTTTCTCAGTCTTGAAGCAAATCAATCAATAATGCACCCTTCATACACTTCACTCTGCCAGGTCTTTTCTGGCAGGTGTTCCAACATGGTAAATCTGCAGCAAATCCTTTTCTGATGCTGAAGATATAAAATGTCTCTTTACCCATCGAATAATAATAATAATCCTTGCATTTGATATAGCACTTTTCACATCTTATCAACATTTCAAAGCGCTTCACAGAATATATTGTAAAGTGAATTGACTGTATATTTATGGGCAAAACGCGGCAGCCAATTGCGCACAGTAGTGTCCCACAAACAGTCGTGGATTTTATTGTGGGTTTTTTGGACGGATTCTTATTAGGCATGTGGAGTAAGCAAACTTGCCCAAGATTTTGCCTGGATTTAAACACAGGTCTCACGCTTGCAATGCAAGTGCTCTAACCACTGAGCCACAGGAGCCTTATCAAGGCCATCAAATGGCCTTGATACACACATGTATTATATATATAATAATATATACAGTATTATACATAATTGCATTATTCAATTAATGTAATTTGTAAATATATACTCCTCAAAGTGCTTCAATGATCAATACTTGAAGACTACTTTGGATTGAAATTACATAATTACAATTCAGAATGTCATGACTCTTTTGTAAGATGCTTCAATAAGTACCTTCAGTCTAATAACTGCATGTCTTATCTCTTATTTAGATTCAGTAAATTGCACGCAAGTCTATTGGGTCCATCCCTTTATTATATAGTGACTATAAAGCTATGTATGTAGTGGACTAGTTAAACAGATGGTTTCTGGAGCCTTGAAAATGCTCACCTTGTAGAAAAGCAGAGGCATTATCTCACTTCTAACAAGTTGTTTTTAGAATTACTGTACATGGAATTTATTGCAAAAAATCTTTATATCAGTACATTTTTAGAATTGGAGCTACTTTTTTTTTTTAGCAATTTAAGAGCTAATAAATGTTGATTAAGAAATACCACTCTTCCTGAACTGAAGCCACCTTCATTTGACATTAACGCCCTTATATTTTAGTAGAAAGTCTGCAACACTCAGGACAACATGGAGTGAGTTATTCAGCACTCATTCTTAAATAAATTTGTAAACAAGTTTATTACATCAAAAGTCAGTTCTCTTAACAGAATTGATATGAATGTGTTGATTACTTAGTATAAATGAATATCTTGATTTATCTATTTCCATAACATTATTTCATAATACTATGATTATTATTGAGATACTAATTCAAAGACTAGTTGATGGAAATATACTGTTGATCAACTCTAAAAGCCAGATTTTTAGTCCAGTTCTCAAATAGATGATAAAGGCATATTTGCATCATTTAAGTTCTATGCAGTATATTTGGCAATGTATCAATGTTCACTCACATTGACCATGATTAATATCAGTTAGTTGACAGTTCATGTGAAAAGTCTACTTTTGCTACAATATGGAAGTTGTGGCTTTTCCCATCAGCCATTGATAGAGCTACTTTACCAGATTAAGCATAAATGGTCAGTTGGTAGAACTCTTGTACCTAAATCAGCAAATTGTGAGTTGAAGCCCCATGTTGAGTACTTTGAGCACACAACCGGTTAAACTCCGACAGGATTTAGCTAGTTCATTTCCAACAATAATCGAACACACAGTCTAGGGTTGTTAAGTTCTTGCTAATTGCTCTATGGAATTAGGTAAACAGGATGCATCTCTCCGGGGATAGAGTGCACATTTCATTCCAAACTCGGGATTTTCCATGTGTAGGAGGCATGCATAAACTATTACTTTGATTTGGATTCAGCATGGCAAAAAAACAACATATATTTGAGTAAGACTTTGGTTTTGGTCAGTTGGGTGTCTGACACATGCGGAATTCCATCACCATGCTTAACAGTATCCAAATCAAACTGAGATTTCCATGCATCCCACCTACAAATGGAAATCCCAGAGATGTTTATAGGAATGGAATGGGCACTCTGTTGCTGGAGTGACACATCCTGGTTGCCTAATTCTGGAAAGTATTATGTGCAGGTCGGCAAGAGCCAAGGTTTGGGGAACACAAGTGTATGTGTTCAGGTACTGCTGGAGTCTGACACTAAAACCACATACCTTGCCATTGAGAGCAGTGCCTGCCAAGCTTTCCAGCTGCTGTCCAGCTTTGACCACACTAACTATCGGGCTGTGGTTTGCAGGGTTAAAGGGAGTTGAGTGGGAAAAGTCCTTGCTCACAGCGACTGATCTGCTCTCCCACTGATAATCCAGCCCTGCTGTATTGTCAACAGCAGTACCTGAAATACTGTGGACCTGCCTGGCTCAGGAACTGGATTACCGAAACCACACACAGAGGCTGACCAAACTAAAACATACATTCTCGATTCTGACCAATATATCATCTTGGAGTTAATTCAGGTCTACAGATATCCGCTTACCTCCTCCGCCCCCCAGAAGGATAATAACGAGGATGAAACGCCAATATAATTCTCGGTGGGGGGGGGGGGGGGGGGGGGGTATGGATTGTCAGAGGTCAGATGTTAAACTAAGGCACCTTTCAGAAGAGAAGGGAATTCATTCTTGAGATATTCCTGGCCAAGAATCTCAAGATAAATTCATTTTTCATCTGACTATATGTGGGACATTATA
The DNA here is from genome assembly GCA_035084275.1 of Hydrolagus colliei. NCBI lineage: Eukaryota > Metazoa > Chordata > Chondrichthyes > Chimaeriformes > Chimaeridae > Hydrolagus > Hydrolagus colliei. The sequence continues at coordinate 12,829,674 of CM068745.1, forward strand.
ATGTGCAAATTAGCTGCTGTGTTTGTCTACAAATACAGTAATTACACTAAAATGCCTTGGGACATGTGGACAATTCCAAGGATTATGTATTATTCCTAACTTACACTGTGTCAACAATCTACTTTGGAAAGAGCAAATGTTACTCCTGTATCGTGATTTATAGTCTTAAACAAATTACATTTATTTGTCAAATTGAATGCAACTATGAAGCAATCAGCAACCTAATACTAAATAAACAAAATGAATTCACCTGCAATTTATTTCAGTGGTTCATACTTACATATTTAAAGACATCAGTATTGTCTTGTTTACAAGTGTGTTGGTTAGCACATCTCAGAAAATGAACCCCATTCTACTCAAGTGATTGAAGAAAATAATTCATAAATATAAATTTTAACCTTACAGTTCCTGTCATACTAGGGCCACCCTTCCAATCAACACTTTGAGATATTCTCTTTGAGACATATAATGCACTATAAAACTGCATGTTCTTTCTACTAAATAATTACTTTATGATCTTTATGATTTTTTCATAAACAGATATGTTGCATTTTTCAAAAAAAAAAAATGTTTTTGTGTGAAAGATAGAACACAAGCTCAATCATAGTGTAGTGCTTGCTTTTTCAGCTGGGTTACTCATTCTTAGTTTACATGTTGACCATAATTCTTCCCTCTAGGTTCAGAGAGAGGGCAGAGTAAATTTGTGGTATAGAAAGCTCTTTAGCAATAAGGAATACATGACAAGCAGGTAATCTATGTCTTTGGGTTTGCTCTTGCAGCAGACGTAATGGGCTGAAAAGGGTACAACTGTTGCTACATTGCCATGTTTCAAAATTACATATCGCACAAAGGTAAACTTAGCTTAATATAATATTAATGCATATTTTTAAATGCTGGTCTGAAACCTCAGGGATAGCTCTATATGTCACATGTAAACTACTTTGAAAAATGTAAGCAGTTACTGGCTTGTATGGAAAATTCACAGCCAGGAATTCATCTGATGCTTTGTTGCTGATGTTCTATAGGGCTTATTTTTGCATACCTGCAAAGTGTCTCAAAAGTGTAGTGGAAAAAAATGTTGAAATGAATGACTACTAATGAGAAAACGTCTGAGACTAAAGGCTTTATTCTCCATTATTGAAACCTGGTAATCATGAACCAAAGGCCTCTACTGACTGTGGATATCCAATGAAAGAGCTATATTAAACCATGTATGAATAAAAGAGTAGATGAGATCAAAGAAGAAATTACAGCTTTCAGGAAAATGCAAAAAATAATGAAAAAACTTGGGAATTGGGAGAAGACAGACAACCTGCCATAGAAAGATAAGTGATCAATATTAAGTGCTTGAGGTTACGTGTGTGACAATATTAGAAGAAAAAGTTATGACGCAGAAAATCCTTCGCAAAGAATTAGCATGTGCCTGATGGAAATAGCAGAAAGCTTAAAGGGAATAACATAATTGGCATTGCTCAACTTGTGCTGCATTAGATACACAGTTGGTTAAGGAAGTGATTGAGTTTGCACAGCACTGAGACCAAGTTTAAAAAAAAGAAGCCTTGTGCAATCCTTATAAGGCTACAATTCTGCACAGATAAGGTTTGCATTGTAGCCATAGGCAACAATGAGCACTCTTGAAGTTCCAAAAGGTTCCAGTTTCTTTCATGATTTTCAACAAACAGAACTTTAAATATATATTAAATTTAGAAGAATATTAAGAAATGGCAATGTGCGCTGTGACCTCCTTTATCTAGTCAAAGCTACGAAGCTATAACAATAATAATAATCCTTGTAAAATGCAAAATACTGCAGATGCTGGAAATCTGAAACAAAAACAGAAGTCGCTGGGAACACTCAGCAGGTCAGACAGTATCGATGGAGAAAGGAAAGTGAGTTAATGTTTCAGGTCCATGACACTTTGTCAGTTCTGCCTGACCTGATAATAATCCTTGCATTTGATACAGCACTTTTGAGACATCTCACAATGAAACATTGTAAAGTGGTTTGACTGTACATTTTGTGGGAAAAACTCAGCAGCCGATAGTGCACAGCAGTGTTCCAAAAATAGCCATATTTTGTGGGGAGGGATTATTACACCTGAAAAGTGATCCCAATCGACTAACATTGACTTAGATGTTAGTCGATTGGGATCACTAACTTGGGATTTTTACTGTTTTTTACTTTTAAACAGTAAAAATATATATTTTTAAAATAATAGTTTCTCAGAGCTAGAAGTATCTGCATTTGTTCCAGAATCAAGAAGAAGGGCAGCTCAGAAAAGGGGAATGGTGTATACATTTAATTGAATTCATACTGCATTAGATTAGATTTACTGCATAAAATTTAATCTAGTCATAGCCTATAAAATCACTTTGGCTTCAAATTTAAGATTGTGCAGATTTGTCAAATAATCTTGAATTCATTCTTAATTAGAAGTTGATTCTTATGAAGAACTGTAGATTAAATTATGACCAAAATTTAAAAATGTTCCACAATTCTGCATGATCTGCATAATTCTGCATAACCAAAACACACAACTTGCATTTCTCCACAAGCCTAATAATAATCCATCCAAAAAAAACACAATAATAAAAATTGGTCATTTCAATCCACGACTGTTTGTGGAACACTGCTGTGCACAATTGGCTGCCGCGATTCGCCCACAAATGTACAGTCAATTCACTTCACAGTATATTCTGTGAAGCACTTTGGGACATCGATAAGAAGTGAAAAGCACTATCTCAAATGCAAGGATTAATATTATTTACATAACACCCTTCATGCATAGTAACGTCCTGGAGCACTTGACAGTGGCAGTGTCTGACATTGAACTAGGGGGAGAGGGAGGGAGGAGGTAGTGTAAATACGATTATCAAGGAAGGTCTTTAGGAGAGGTTCAAAAGTGGGCAGTGTGTGGGCAAGGCGAGGGGTTGAATTCCAGAGTTTCATATAGCGGCTGAAGGGATGGGGGACAGGATTATATCAAATGCAAGGATTATTATTCTTAATATTGTTATTATAACCTCAGATTTTAAGACCAAATAGTTCTGGGGGTTAAGATTTAGTGGAATTATGAGCCTCTTGCTTTAGAAATCCAATCCTCGCACATTTATTACTAACTATTAAATGTTAGAAATATACTGTACTACAAATTGAACACCAATATGACAAATGGATCTGAAAAATTATGTTTTTGAGTGAAAATAATATTTCAAATGTACAGGTGAAAAATACCACATGGGATTTAATAGTCATCAGTGCATTTTTCTTCCTGAGGGTATTATGTATGCTGTATATACTGTATATATGTTACAGTACAATTGTAAAACCAGGGATATTGCAAAATTTCTGAAATTTTCTGTAATATGGTGAAACCATGAAATCAGTGAAATTTGGAAAAAGTGATGATTTCATCATATTGATAACCTTGCTTGACATTTGTTAGCATTATCAACAAATAAATAGAGTTGAAATCCCTGGGATGAAAATTCCTGGGATGAAAATGTCAGGGATTCCACAAAATCCCTGGTTTCACTACTTTACTGCAATATATTCACTTAATGGAACATTGAGACAATATTGTTATGCCATCACAGCCGTGGTGGAAGCAATAGAATTTTGGAAATGTAAGACATATCATTACGAATATAAGTACGTACTGTAATATGAATTGGGAACTACTGCACAGAGGAAATAGCCCACAGTGAGAAAAAAACAGTGGAAGCTTAAAAAATTGAATGGAAGAACCTAACATTCAAGTACAAGGACTCTTAGCTAACCAGCTCCAAAGTTTATTATTTAACAGGTTAGTTTAATTCTGGATGGTATTCTCTCAAGAGCTGCATTTCCTGTTTCTTCAATAATGGCAGGAGAAGAAACTACAGTTAATTTTCTTTTCCAATGGCAAACAATTATTTTGCATTCCCCTAAATAAGCAGCCTAAATGAAAGAAATGCACAATAATAATAATAATCCTTGCATTTGATTTAGCGCTTTTCACATCTTATCGACGTCCCAAAACGCTTCAAAGATTATACTGTAAAGTGAATTGACTGTATATTTGTGGGCGAATCGCGGCAGCCAATTGCACACAGCAGTGTCCCACAAACAGTTGTGGATTGAAATGACCAATTTTATTATTGTGTTTTTTTGGGGGACGGATTATTATTAAAAAAGTTTCCTTAGTTTTTTGGAGTAAGGAAACTTGCCCAAGTTTTTGCCCTGACCTGCCTGGATTCGAACACAGGTCTCCCCAGCTTGCAAGACAAGAGCTCTAACCACTAAGCCACAGGAGCTCCACAACCTCAAAATCCACCTAGCGTTAGCCTGTAGGAAAATTATTACCTTAAAATTGAGGATCACATGGTATTTAGGAAAACTCCTGATTCCCATGTCCTGATTTAAGCCATGATTCTCTTATGGTGCAAGTTTTACCTTAAAGAGGATAGAGCTGGGTCAATCCTTTTGAGGGAAGTATTTTTTATCACGGGTATTCCAATTTAACATGGCTTCATCTAGCTCACATTCCAAAATATATTTTACCCTGGATTAAATTGAGGGAAATTGAAATACGTAAATTCATTTACATTTTCTTGATCGGCAAGATAGATCAAGACATTATTAAACTATTAAAGTTGTTAAAGTGCCAGAAACCATTCTGACAATACTTTTTCGATACACACTACTATACACTCATGCAATGTTTAGTAGCACAAATTAAAACAGAAAGGCACAGAATACCCTTTCACTGTAACATTATTTTGAGCTGGCTCTGGAAACCTCTACTGTATTTTGAAACTGTGCAGAAAACATACCATGTTTGTAAAATGAAATAAGAACTTTATGAAACCTTTTAATATAATCAATAAAGAACAGAGCATAGAAATACATAATGTTATCTGTACTGAATGATTTTTGAGGTGGCATAGGTGAAATGTGGTGGAACAGTAGATTCGAAAATGGTAATTTCTGTATTCTAGGCACAAGAATTTATGCCTAAAATCTGAATGTTATATTTTCAAATAATTCAGGTGTGACCAAGGTAATGTTTACATTTTGTGGCTCAAGTAGGATTTTTTTTTTTTTAATGATTTTTTTTCCGTTCAGAAGGAAAGTCTTTGTGAAAAGAAATCTGTGATCGAAAAACAAGAGAAACCGTTTTGCTCTTGAAACTTCAGATTGGGTGTGTGGTAATGTGACAATGAGTGTTGCGTGTAAGTAAGCATCCTGTGGTTGCAATCTGAAGACTGGATGGAAAATTGTAGCTCAGCAGTCACACACGTGTCTGACTGGCCACACACATAATGTCTTTATTCAGTTTTTGTCTGGCTACTCCCTCGTCCACACAATCGTTGGCAAACATATGCCGTACTGATCTCCATCACACCACCACCATATGTGAATTGTATCTTGACTACCATATAGCAGCATCCTGTTGGAAAGTGTTGACAGCAACTAAACATGCTACTAACAATTACAGGGGGAATTGACCCCCCGCCCCCCCCCCAATCTAGGCTGATGCCCCCACTCTGCTATCAGAATGTTGTACTCACAGAATTACCTTCTTTAAAATGTTAAACCAAAAAATCCTGCCTGCATTTTCAGGTAAACATTAAAGATCGTATGGCACCAGTTGAAAAGGAAACAGTTTTGTTTCCTGATATCCTGGCCAACAATTATCCAGATTAATTTATCATTCACCCCATGGCTGATTGTGAAGCCTTGCTGGAGCAAATGTCTGCTGAAATTGCCCACAAATATGGTCAATATTTATCTGTAAAGTATTTTGCACTACTCACTGAAGATATTGTATTGCAAAAATCATAGTTGTTTTTTCTAAGTCTCTTAAGGCCACACTCAATAGAAAAAAAAATGCTAAAAGTGTTTCATATATTACTGGTATCTATAATTTCTAAACAACACATATAAAAGAAAATGAATTCAAGCAGGTAATCACATTTTGGATATACCTGTACTACAACTCTCAATGAGAACTACTGGATTTCCAATGTTTTATATAATTTTTCAGAAAACAGATTATCTTCAGCATTTCTAAAGACTCAGAATATTACATTTTATTTTTTGGTTAGCTGGGTATCTGACATTGGCAGGCACCAATTTATGTGTTTTAGTGTTTCATATACAATATGTGGTTGGCTCTTGTCTGGTGTAGAATTCCCTTTTTACCTAAACCCAGAACTTTAGATGCAGGTTTCTTAGAGCCAATGACCTTGGACCCCAGAGAGTGTATTGAGGTATTGAGTATTGAGGTACTGCCAGAGTTCTTTGGTAAGTGTTTTGTCCTTCTCTAGCTTGCTTCACTCTACCCATTAAGGTTCACAGCGTTATCAGAACCCGAATGGGTAAAATTTAAATTTCCAGTGTTCCTCCAAGACCTGTCAATGAACCAGGTTGGCTGGCCTATCATCATCAGTGCCTTGAGGTGGCTGCCTTGCCTGCAAAACACACTTTAAACTTTAGAGTAAATTCTATGAAATACTTTGAGATGTTGTCCCACTGTGAAAGGTGCTATATCAAATGCAAAGATTATTAGTACAGTATTATTATATAGGTTTGGACAACTGAGGTCACCACATATAATCAATTTAATCCAAATCTTCCTTTGCCAGACAAGCCACCCTCCAGGCAACACAACTCCACAGATCTTCCCTCCTCCCTCCTCCCGCCCTGAGGTTAGTCAGATTGCATCTTCAATCTTAGGAAATTTAGCAATTTTAGCATTCTCTATAAAACATTCTTCAGCCCAATAGAAAGTCTGTCATTATTTGGCATTGCAATGGAGTGGTTTACTACCTGAATCACAACAACTCTGCATTCCAGTCATACAACTCAGTCAATTTTCTAATGGCTGTCATTGATGTTTTATTAATGCTCAATGACTTGACCTTCAGTACAGTGCTCTTGCTTAGCTGAATTACAGGTTTGTACACTGCCTGGTGACATTTCTCCCTGACGTGTGATGTGAGGATTTTATCATTGGTTCCTATTCATTTTAATATCACCTCCCTCCACCCCACACCCATTGTGGATTCGCAGCCACAATTGAATATTACAGAAATCATAATAATTCTTCCATTTGCTGTTAATGCTTAGTTTTGAAATATCTTACAAAACATTACACAGGATTTTACTTTAAAATATAGTGACTTGTATTTGTAGGCAAAATTATATGCCATACATAAGCTAGCAATATTTTATTGCCGGCCGGATTGTGAAATGTGGGCATCATTCTTAGTCACAGAAATGGAAGGTGCAGTGTGGCAGCAAAAGCTTTTTGACGTAATTAATTGCCTCCAACTTGACTGCTAGTCAATCAGTGACTGCCAGAAACCAACAACAACAAAATTACACTTGTATGGTGCCTTTCACATTGGGAGGATGTCCCAAGGTGCTAACAGTATTTCAGATTGAGCTGCGGGGCCAGATTGGGGAGGATGGAGGGACGGACATGTTGTTTGAAAGAATAAAATACAAACTTCACTAGTTTAATGAAAATGCTTTGTATTAATTTTGATGGAATTCATGACAAATTCTCACCTTCTTTCATTGGGAACACACTTTCGATTATAATAATCCTTGCATTCGAATTAGCATCTGATCACTGTGATGACATGTCTCAAAGCGCTTTGCAGGATTTCAGTAATTGTTTAGTGATAATAATAATAATATGAATAAGTAACCCCATATGTCCAGTTACAATCAATCAACTAACGGTGTTGGGGTTGCCTATACAAAAACAACAGCCAATTTACACACACAATGTCCCATAAACAGCCAAGGAATAAGTGACTCATTTTATCTGGAAGATTGTTAGCCAAGGAAGAGAGAATATGTAGATGAGGACATTTTTGCAGTTAAAGCAAACACTAACTCTTTAAGAATCCACACAGTGCAAGTAAAATTTGAGTATACGCGGTTTTCCCTGCGCGCATGCTTACTTTGCGCATGCGCACTTATTAAACTTACCGAACGCGATTTTACAGAGTGATTGTAACTGGACATATGGGGTTACTTATTCATATTATTATTATTATATACTGGTTAAAGTGATCCAGAATGGACTACATACATCAGATGGTACACTTTTCCTCTTCATATTTGATGAATTCATTGAGTCAAATAAGGAGCACCGTTATGATAGCACGATACATTCCAGGGAAATATGATATTCCTAAATCAATTTCATCCTTGCATAGGATTTTACAGTACACTAGGTATCATAACACTCCTTCACAATGTTCAGCTAAGCTTATCAAGGTGACGATTGCTGCTTAAAATCATCCAGCGCATTCCTAGATTTCCAGATAACGACTATGGTAACCCATCGATTTGCAAAAGGGTTTGCTTTGTCACTTGTTAAAATTATATTCCCTATCATCAGATCCTGCTCAATGTGGCAGAACTAATCTGTTCAGCTAAGTGACATTAAATTCAATTATTAACACCATGGGTGGTGCTATATAACCCTCCATTTGAAACATCAGTAGATGACATGCTGAAGTCTTCTTTCTTTTCCCGTCTCTCATGCTTGGAGTCCAATCCTGTTATTGTGAAGCACTCTTGATGTATTGCTCCATCAGCCTGCCTCAGTTGGTACCACTCAACCCTCTGAGTCAGTAGATTGTGGGTTTAAGCCCCAAGGCAGCACTTTGAGCTAATAGATCAGGCCAGGGATGGCTAACTTACAATCCACTGGCCGAGTGCGTGCTATATTACACATGCATAAAATAGTCCAAGTTGGCCATCCCTAGTTTAGGATGACACTTAATGCTGTGCTGAGGGGTGTTGTATTGTCAGAGGTGTTTTGAAAGGGTATCTTCAGATGAGATGTTCACCAAAGTCTTATTTGCCTGTTCAGGTAGACAAATAAAGATCTTATGGCACTATTTGAAAACAAAATTAAGCTTTTTGTCTGACCAACAATCTCCAAATTGGAAAAAAAAAGTTATTTGTTTTATAGCTGTTTGTGAGACACTGCTGTGTCCAAATTGGTGCTGCATTGACCTACAAACTGACCTTCAAATACAGTAAATCCTGTGAAGAGGTTTAAAAGTTCCTCCCTAAGTGAAACGGCGTTATACAAAATGCAAAGATCCTATATAAATAGAAAAGTTGGTTGTTGTTGTATCCTTCCAGTGACAAGCTATCACCTTTGAAAATCAAATGTCTGCTTGTTACGATGGATGTTGACACTTCACGCTATTCAAACAAAGGAGGGTGTATCTTCTTGTATCCTGGCCAACAAATAAATTGGATGCTTCTTTCAAGACTGTTTATGAAACCATAGTATGTACAAAATGGTTACTGTATTGGCCTACAGATTACGCTGTCACAATTGACACCAATTACCTGCAAAGTGTATTGAAAGTTTTGACATAGAATCTGAACCAAATCCAAATATTATGATTTTTGTCAATAAATAATGGTGTGCATGTAAGGGCAAGCAAATAATCAGTGAGAATAAGCTGCCACAGAACAGCAAGTGAGTGAAGAGCCAAGCAATCAGGAAAGGTCAAATACCAAATCGTGAAGTGGATGGATCCAAAGGATACAGGCTTATCTGTGAGCAGATGCTACACAGGGAACATGAGCACAGCAGAATCTGTCATGAGAATGCTGAGGACTAGCGACAGTAGCAAAAAGATCTTTCCAAGGCAAATCACATCAAGGATGTCACTGAGGAATGTTGGCACTGGGGTGTACAACACTAACTTGCACATTTATAGAGCCCTTTGTGTATGTACAGTAATGTCTCAGAGTGATTCACAGGGATGGGGTTGGACACCAAGGAAGGGCAGAGGGAGAGAGTGCAGATTTGCGAAATTCACAAATTAGGTTCATTGTGATTTCCAAAACGGACTACCCACAATTGTTTTGTTCTCTTAACATTTATTTAACACTGGCAGTTTCTTGAAAATTGCAATTTCCTACTTTGTCAATTTCTGGGAGTGGTTATTTATATAGTGCCATCTCCACTTTGTCTCCATCATTGGCTTCTCCTCAAGCCCCCGCATTGTCACCTGTAGGGTTTCCCAGGGTTCTGTCCTTGGCCCCCTACTTTTCAACATCCACATGTATGCGGATGGCACCCAACCCTATCTTTCTGTCTCTACCATCGTTTCCTGGACCACAGCTGTCCTGATAGACTGCGTGTCGGACATCATCAACAACAACATTTACAGAGTGCCTTTCACGTTGGGAGGACATCGCAAAGCGTTGGATGAGAGTCCTGGATGAGAGCTAACTTCCTACGGTTGAATGTCAACAAGTCACCTGATTGGCTCACGCCAGCACCTTCACACATCGGGCATTGGTAGCATCAAACTCCACGGTTGCCCTCTCCACCTCACCAAGGCAGTCAGGAACCTAGGTATCTTGTCGATCCTCAACTGTCTTTCCTCCTGCACATTCAAGCCATGACCCGCTCTGCCTTCCCTCACCTCCGTAACATTGCCCAACTCAGAGGATTCAATTAAAAATCCTGGTCATCACTTTCAAAAGCCCCCCATGGCTTTGCCCCACCATACCTCTGTGACCTCCTAATCCCCTACCAACTTGCCCACTCCCTCCACTCAGTGGGCTCTAGCCTGTTTCATGTTCCCTGACACACCCATCGGCAGACGAGCCATCAGCCCCTAACCTCTGGAATTCCATCCTGCAGTCCCTCCACCTTACCCCTCCCTAGCCTCCTTCATTCCGCCTCAAGACCCTCCTCTTTGGCGGTCCCATCGGCCACCCCAAATCTCCTCCTTTCCCTCCACTCTCCCCGATCCCGACCCCAGCTCAGGTCTGAAACACTGATGTGAAAGGCACTATATAAATGTAATTTTATTGTTGTTGTTTCATTTTGGGTGTATGTCCCAAGGCGCTGGACAATCAGTGGTGTGGACCTGAGCAGAGTGGTCGAAGGCAGCGTTGAAGAGGAGGGTCTTGCAATGGGTTTTGAAGGAGGCAAGGAAGGCGGTGAGCCAGAGAGTCTGCAGGGTGGAGTTCCAGAAGGTGGGGGTAGAGTGGCTGAAGGCATGCCCGCCAATGCTAGGGAGGCCGAGGCAGGGGATATGGAGCAGGCTGGATCCTGCTGAGCAGAGGGTAATGGCAGGTTGATAGGGGGTTAGGAGGTTGCAGAGCTAGGTGGGAGCAAGGCCATGGAGCTCTTTGAAAGTGAGAAACAGGATCTTGAACTGTAACCTCTGTGTGATGGGAAACCAGTGGAGTCGGGCGGAGGAAGGTGGTGATAGGGTCATGGAGCCTAGTGCGGCAGAGGACGCGGGGATGCAGAGGTGGATCTGCAGCCTATGGAGGGAGGAGTTGGTTAAGCCGATCAGCAGGGAATTGGCACTGTTGAGCCTGGATGTAATTAAGGCCTGAGGGTTGAGGCAGTAATGGAGTCAGGCAATGCTGTGGAGGTGAGCCAAAGTGGGTAATATATGGATGTGGAGTAGTAGGGACAATTGAGGGTTGAATAAGATGCCTAGGTTCCTGACTTGCTTGGTCAGGTGGAGTGTACATCCATAGATGCTGATGCTTCCAGTGTTTGAGGTCATCGCAAATTAGATATCAACTAGTCTCAGTTAACACTTCCCACCACTATTTTATATATTGAGAATTAGGCCCCACTGTCAATTATTAAATTCAATCAAATTGGGAACATGTCAGCCATGTCAACCTAGCTCTCTCATTCCTAGTCAGAGTTTGTGGGTTCAAGATCCATTTGGGGACTTCAAATTTAAATTTAGGTCTGGAATTCCAGGGCAATACTGGGGGTCTGCTGCAATGTTGTGGATGAAATGTTAAATTGAGGCTCCATCTGCCAATTCTGCCTGACATGGTCTGATAGACAATCCAAGGATCCCATGGCACCATTCTCAAAAATAAATTTATCTTAGTGTCTCAGCCAAAAAAATGGTCATTCACTTCAAAGGTCTTTGTAGATCATTGCTGTGTGCAAATTGGCTCCTGCATTTGCCCACAAAAACAATCACGACATTTCAGAGTAAAATCTTGTGAAGCAATTTGGAGGTGATACGGTGCTGCGTGTATCAAATTCAAGGATTATTCTAATAAATCTAAGCCTTGAGTTCATCACTGCAGAACACTGAGAAATCTTTACATTTATATTTCTTTATAAACTATGGAGGGTTATTTATAACAACAACAACAACAACTTTGATTTATATAGCGCCCTCCAGGCCGGACAGCGCCTCAGAGCGCTTCACAATAGCGGATCCCGTGACTTGTTGTTGGTAAATCTACTAATGTTTAATCTTGGAAATAAAATTACGCAAAAGAATAATTTCGCGTCATGCTTTAAGTCATGCTTTGCTTGAGAAATTTAGCATGATAATCTGGGAGAAGGATCTTTTTATCCATCTCATATTTAAAGAATTACTGAGTTAAATAGGGTTCAAAATTGTGACAGCACTGACCCCCTTCCTTATCCAACAATTGGGGGGCATTTCATAAACTCAATATGCTCCAATGTGCAGAATCTAAAAACAGCAGGTTTGCTTTGGCATCAGTGAAATTTAAAGCTGAACAGAACGCTGCAAAAAAATATTGTTTTAAGTGAAAATCTGCAGCCAGTAAATAGAAGATGGAAAAAGTAATAGCTACAAATGTCTAAAACACTTAAGAGCACAATCCAAACATAGTTCTGCATCAACCATTCACATAGTACCATTTAAATCTAAAGTTTATTGCTCAGATCCCACCAGCCTCATTAGAGATCTTAAGGATCCAAACTGCTGCTATTTCTCATGTAGCACATCAAGGAACGTAAGTATACCCTGCAGATGCTTTTGAAGCTATTCACCTAAACCACTTACTACGCACTTGGATCCCAACTCTTCTTCCACAGGTTTGCATGTCTAATTTCCTGAGTTCTACACATAAACCGTTCCAAGGCTTTGAATCCGTTGCAAAGCATATCTTATTCCCTTAGTTACTGACGTAGTCAGTCTCCAGTCTCTTAAGTCCCAGCACCTTGTAAGTTGTTGATTCAACAAATATAAATTCCTGAGCTGCAACTTGGTGATATTCCAAACTGCAGCTCTGAGTTCCAGACACCATTTTATTATGGGGTGAAGTTGTGAATTTTCATAACAACTAGCATTTATTTAGTCACTTTCACATAGCGAAATGTTTTGAAGCACTTTACAGAGATGGTGCTGGGCACACAGAAACAGTTCCACCTCTTTGAATCCCATGCAAAGCATATCTCATTTCCTTACTTACTGACCTTGTCAAGTCTCTGGTCTCTTGTCAATTACCTATTTCTGTTAAACCTTTCAAGACGTAGAGCAGAGGTGAGGCACAAGAATTTAGAGAAGAAATTAAAAACATAGAAACATACAAATCTACAGTGCAGATGAAGGCCATCAAAAATGCACCAGTTTACATTACAAGGAGACCAAGTCAATCCCACCACCCCACCTTACCCCCCCTACCCCTTCACGTCTCTCTCTTTCATATGCCTGACCACTTCTGTCTTGAAAGCTACAATAACGCATTTATTTAGTTCCCTTCACATGGGGTAGCGTCCCAGAGAGCTTGATAATGGAGGAGTCTGACACCAAGCCAGGGGGAAAGAGAGGGGGAAGCACGATCAAAAAGAGATTTAAAAGTGGGGAAGGAGTGGGCAAGGAAGAGGGATTAATAATAATAATAATAATCCTTGCATTTGATATAGCGCTTTTTACATCTTATTGACGTCTCAAAGCGCATCACCGAATATACTGTAAAGTGAATTGACTGTGTATTTGTTGGCGAAATGCGGCAGCCAATTGTAGGGAGAGAATTGCAGAGATTCTGGGCGTAGTGGCTGAAAGCATGACCATCAATGGTAGAGGGGAGAGGTCTCGGGATAAACAGGATGCCGGAGCCAGCCAAGTGGAGACAGCAGGTGGTAGAGTGAGGAAAAGCAGATTGGATAGGTGTGGAGGTGTGAGGGCATGAGGGGATTTTAAAACAATGGACTCTGCAGTACTGAACAGGAGGGTGGAGGGATAAGGAAGCCTACAGGTGCCACTTATTGGAATTTCAACCCATTACGGGTAAAATAAACAAGACAAACAGGATGCAGGGCTACATTGCCAATCCATTGAGTTTTGATTCACAGAATTCATTCTCAAGCTGCACAGTGTTCCAGTCAGGATGCATCTGGAGTACTGTGTACAGTTCTGGTTACCAATGACATAATGGGGCTGTCCAAGCCTTAGAATCAGTATAGATCAGAGCAATGAAGTTGACCCTCAGTGTTCAAGCGATGAGCTAAAGTATAACATCTTCACATTACAGTATCGAAGTGTTTAAACAGGCTGAACCACCCTTTCTTGCTAATACATTAGTTAAAACTCATAGTTTATTTTGCTCTGTTATGTTTCTTCGTACATTTCAGTATTTAAATCCCTTTCCATATTTTGCTAACCACATTGCTTTGGAGTGTTACTGTTCATCCCCTTGGTTGCAGCTGTTTTGCTATCTGCAATGGTTAGTCACAAACTCTCGTGGGTTCTGCTGTCACTTTTCCATGTGGTTAATTGCAAAATAGAAAATATTACCTCCTGGTAAATGAGCTTGTTTCCTTTTCCAGTATATTCTTAATTTAGAATAATGTATGAATATATTTTGATGCAAAGACATTTTACTGAATCATTACTAATTTAAGTCTGTACAGTTGAATAAAGCTTGGCTGATTTACACTGATAGAATACACAATTTTACAATTCAGAAAATGCAGGTTAACTTAACTGATTCAATTACTGTTTTGGTCTATTGGCCTAAAACATCTACCACAGTGTAAACGTATATTTGAATATGCAAAATACTATTAATACTATTAAAATAACTTAAAAGTAGCACCTTGGCTTCTATTTAAGTTTATAAATCAACATAAATTACTTTCACTGAAAATTGAGAACAACCCCCCCCCCCCCCCACCCAAGCAATTGTAACAGTTACTTTTGATCACGTTACACTTGTGAGAGTTTTACAGAAAATTAAATGATACTGGTGGCAGATTAGCTAGATGGATTGGCAGTGTACGGGGCAATGTAAAACAAAAGGTCATGTTAACTAGAAGCAGCTCTGGATGAATAGGCAATAATTAAAAGTTGCACAAAATCTGCCATTGATCTTCACATCTCCTCTTTCATATTCTCACAATACAATGTATATATAGTATCTTTTGAATTGGGATGACATCTCAAAGTGTTTTTAACAATGATGGAAGAGCAGCTGCATTGCAGGTGGGAGTCAATGGGGAAGGGAAAGATGACCGAAAATATAGCCATAGAAACATAGGAACAGGAGTAGGTCATTCAGCCCATCGAGCCTGTTCCACAATCTATTAAATTATAGATTGGCAGATTGGTACCTTAACTCCAATTACCTGCATCTGCTCCACAAACCTTGTTACCCTTATCTAACAAAAATCTACCGACCTCAGTCTTGAAAGTGAATGGATCCAGCATGGTTGGAAATGAATGTTCACACATGCACTGAATGAGGGGAGAGAGCTTTGTTTTTTGGAACAATGAGTAATTATTTCCACATTTATGTTATGAATTTGGCTACAAAATAGTCACTGCACTTGACATCAATTCCCTATTAAATGCATCAGGGCATTTTGACATTAGATAAGTTGCAACAACAACTTGCGTTTATATAGCACCCCTCACACAGTGTCCCAGAGTGTAGTGTCCCCAATTTATACCAAATACAAAGATTATTATTTTTATGAATAATAAGAGGAGTTTGTACAGTTAGAAGATATATATTTCATTGTGGCTACTGGTTGCTAGCTACCATAAAAGCAATGCCAAATCCACAACCCTATGTTTGGGATAAGTGGAAATCCTTAAGCTTTCCTGCCTAAAAACACATCCAGGATGTGGTCATCTATTGGAACAACGTTTTATGCATGTGTGGGAGTCAGAAGGAAGCAAAGGAGACCTGTATTTTTCAGTTGCTGGGGAAAATAAATGCCAGATGTTGGATCACAAGGAACACAACGTCTTGAACAATTTGTGGATCATGATATTTGTGATCCATCTCACCATCAACAATATGGAAAACTGTATCAGATGTTCGACATTTTATAGCTCATGTAATAAATTAGCAATTTATTAAATACCTCATGTAATAAATTAGCAATTTATTACATGAGGTATTTCATGGTGAGTGTTAGCAACCTGCAAACAGTAGTTAACAACATTATTTTGCACCAGATTATAACCATGTAATCAAAGGCTGCTAACTTTAGAATTGGAAAAAAAATTCAAACAAAATATATATATAGAAGATTAATTTATACTTATCTAAAAGAAAAAGCTAGGGTGGCAGAAAGAAAATACAACTCATTGGTGCCCCGTTACAAGACACAAAGATCCAGCTGTTGTGTGTGTGTGGTGGGCCCTCTGTATACTTTACTTTGGTGGAGTGACCAAAGGTTCTACCACCCTCTGCGGGGCGGATTTACAAGGTGGGCCTCGGATTACGTCTCTCTAGGGGTAATCCAACAGCACCTCCAACACTGCTCTGGAGCATCAAATTAGATTGTGTAATTCCAAATTCAGCCATGGGACTTCAACCCACAACCTTCTGACTCAGAGTCAAGAGTTCTGGATTGAGCAGGCTGACTCATAAACATTTGCATAATACCAGAAATTTTCAATGGATTGGAACCAAGCTCAGCATGTGCAGATGTATCTCTATCTATGCGAAGCATAGTAGCTCTGATAAATCTCATGGCAAAATGATGTCTCTTAATATTAGTACAGTCTTGCATCTAAATGAGAATAGTACCTCTAGAGGGAGCCCTTGAACTCTTAGAGTGGACACATTTTAAGTTTTGGAAAACAATGGCTGCCCCATGACTTCCTAAATGTAGATAAGAATAATGATGATGATAATAAACCTTATACAGTATTTAGAATAGCACTTTTCACATCGGGATGACAACCCTTAGTATTTCACAGGATGTACTGTAAAGAGTAGTGCCATGGGATCTTTAATGTCCACTTGAACAAGGAGACAGGACTTTAGTATAACTTTTCATCCAAAGAATGGCACCTCCAACAATGCAGCCTTACAATGGAGTGTCTAAGACTCAATGTGCGGCTTAAATCCAGAATTTTCTAACTCAGGGATGAGACTACTACCAACTGTATGCTTTAGTAGTTAATCATATTACAGCTGTTTTATTTGAATAATATTATATTGCAGAAAAAAATTACATCAAAAAGTAACATCACAATAATCTGGGACTCAAAAATACCTATAGATAGGACAGTGATCTGTAGGAAACCAGATATTATTATATACTATACGGCATCAATCATACATATGGTATGATTGATGCGGCTATCCCAAGTGATTGCAACATTAGAAATAAGGAACTAGATATGATCAGGAAATATATCGATTTACCAATTGAATGCTGACATATCATATAAGGTAGTATAAAACAAGCATAGTTCCTATAATTATCGATGGACTGGGACTGTTAACAAGACTGTTCAAAAAACCTTGACAAAATACCTGGGAACAAAATATCATCTTCCTGCAAAAGCAGCTGTTTTAAGAAGCTTAAATATATTAAGAAGAGTATGTAACAAAGCAGTATTATTGGACCCATCACTGAAAACCATTAAGAAATTACCTCTAACAATGATTTACACTGTAATAACATAATAATGGCTGACGAATGGAGATCTAAGAACTGAACAGCAGCTCTGACAATATCAGCACAAGACCAAGTCATATTGTTATCATGAAAATAACATCTTAAAGAGTAATATTGATCAAAAATGTAGAAAATGCCATCAAACATCAGAAACACATATTGTCATTGTGTCCAACCCTAGAATAACTAGTTTCTGATTCAACAACCATAACAACAACAACAATTTACACTTATATAGCCCCCTCCATGCAGGGTAGCATCTCAGAGCGCTTATCACAGCCCGACTCTGAGCCAGGGGAAGAGGATAAGTGGCTGTAAGTACGATCAAAGAGGAAAGTTTTCAGACAGGCCTTGGAAGAGGGGAAAGAGGGCCAAGGCAGAGGGATTAATGGAGAGTGTTTCAGATTTTGGGGTTGTGGTGGCTGGAAGCACGAGTTGGTGGTGGGCTGGAGGGTATGAGCGATGAGCAGGTGGCCAGAGCCAGTTGCCTGGAGATACTGGTGGTGGATTTGGGAGTGAGGAGGTCAGAGAGATAAGGAAGTACCAGGGAGTGAATAAATTTGAACACGTGTGAGGATCTTGAAGTTGATTTGTTCAATGATATGAGCCAGTGGAGTGTATTATTATGTATAATAAACGTATAAATGTAATTTAGTTGTTGTTTTGTTGTTGTCTCATTATAATACGTTATTCAACATAGTAATGTAGCTAATTATATTCACTGGACAATTCATAAACACTTTGATATTGATGTAAAGACAGTGTGATTCCAAGTCCCTATCTAGAGTGTGAATCCCCAACCTTCTAACGCAGAGGGGAGTGTGGCCGCTTGGGATTAGGGATAAAATGGACACTCCTGTGGAATCTAACAACAACAATAATAATAATAATAATCCTTTCATTTGATATAGTGCCTTATCACTGTTTTGGGACATCTAAGCACTTTAGAATATATTGTAAAGTGAATTTACTGTATATTTTGTGGGTGAATCTCAGCAGAAAATTACGCAGTTTTGCACAAACATTCATGGATTGAAGTGACCGATTTATTATTTTTTTGGGGGGGAAGAATTATTACGCCTAGAAAACAATCAGCTAATCAACTAACAACTGGGTTCCTACTCACTGCTAGGTAAACATAGGTGTGTGTGGTGAAAGGAAACTTGTCCAAGATTTTGATCTGCGGGGAATCAAACCCAGGTCTCTCGCTTACGAGGCGAGTGCTCTAACCACTGAGCTACAAGACTCTATAATTTGGACTAGAGAGGCCATTTCTCTCTTTGCTCTTTTATTGCCCTTTAGCCAGTTTCAGAGTGTCTAATTTAATGCATCTTTCATTTCAAGTTAAATGGCAAACTCCAAGTTGCAATTAATGCTTCCCCATTCCTTTCCACATAATATATGAATATCTCTCATTCAATCCCTTGTGCTTGCCCAGACCCAGGTCACTTTATTTCAGTGTATCAACACTCTCCAGGTGGGAAGATTCCCATCTGTCTGAGTCCATTCTCAGGCAAATCTCAGACAGTGCAAATGTTACTCCATCCCTATATGTAAGTTTGTTCAGTGTCCAGACACAAATACCATTTATATTCTGCAGATGTCTCAGAGGGATTGAACTTAAATCGACATCCATTTCCCTCACTATTGTACCAATGAAATCAAGCAGGGAGGTGCAACATTGCTTAATAATATTAATGATAATCCTTGCATTTGAAATAGCACCTTATCCCGTAAGTCTTCAAGACATCTCATATTCACAGAATATACTGTAAAGCAAATTAATTGTATGTTTTGTGCGCTCTTGGTACAACACACAGATTTTTAGTTTAACCAGTTGAGATCCAGATAGATTTGTTTAACAGTTCCAAATTGTTTCCATTCAGATTCAAGGTGCAGAATTTATACATTATCCAGTGCGCATATAATAAAAACTGTTCTGCTATCTGCAAATAAGCTTCAGATCCCTAGACATTTGCTTAAATGATTCATGGACAAGGTAGGAAACCTGACTGTAATTGATCAGGCTAAACATTGCTGCAGTGACAGGAATTCTTGTAAAATCCCATCAAAATCTGCTAATGTAGCTACAAAGTAAGGGTATAAAAAGCCCCTCTAGGATAAGATGACACAAGGGAATTAAACCTATTAATTGAGAACTAGAGCTGGAAGTACCCGGGTTTTGACAGCAAATGAGTATCTTTCAAACTACTTTGTTATTTTGAAGAGCAAGGCAATTTTGCTAGAGCTGAAATGCTCCACGCCATTGCAATAATCACACCCAGTTCACAAGGGATTTCTCCTTTAAAATATGGTACATTAGTTGGAAGCTCAAAATGACAAACTTGAAAACAGATTGTTTTTAAGTTGTCACAACCGAATTGTTGTGACATCTTGTTGAGAGTTACATTTTAATAAGCAATATTATTACATGGATAATATGACAAAGTTTGTTGATACTTTAACAAAAATGTAGATAGGAACTGAGTCGAACATCATTATCTCAAGAGGGCATTTCCATCACAATAATTCTTTCAGATTCACTGTTATTGTAATTGTTGAGAATGAAAGAACTTCCACTGAAACATCTCAAAGCACTTTACAGTAATAATAATGAACATAAACTTTACAGTAATTTTTTGTCAATTGCAGTGATTTGTATTGCAGGTAACTAGAAACAGCCATGACTTGAATGATTAATTGATTTGAAGGATTATTGGCCAGGCAAGGGGATAAGCTCCTACGATCCTTGGTTTAAAACCTCATCTGAAGGAAGACATCTCTGATAATAAAGCAATCCTGCAGCACTACAGTGGAAGTGCCAGCCTAAGACTTTAAAATCAAGTCTTGACATGTGGTTTCAACATATAATCACCTGCCCCAGAGGTAAGAGTGATACCAGATAAGCCAGGTTAACATGGACTCATTTCTAAATCTTTGTTAAAAGTCCATTAAGATTTATTATTCTGGGATCTTATTAGTGTGAAACATCACTGTTTGATTCTATGGTTCTATGAGGCTGAATGTTCACAAGACAATAACAATAACTCTTCATACTGGGTAGTATCTAGGAGTGACATAGCTTGATACCAAATTAAGCAAGGAGGAGGTAAGGTGAAAGAGTCAAGGACTGCAGTGATGTGGGTGCAAGTTCAGTATGGGTTACAATACCTGCAGCATAGTTTGAATTGATTTCAATTGATAAATATTTGAGCTGGGGAGACTGGCGAGCAGGGCCTTGGACATGGCAAACACAAATAAATTGAGGCAGTAGGTGGTGAATGCATGGGTGAGGGTTTCAGCTACATTAGGTGTGAGGTATGATTGAAGGTAGATGATGGGGCAAAGATGGAGGAAAGAACCATACATGCAAAACTACCATTCCTTAAGAAAAAATTGCAGGTGGCTTTAGCATCACTGACATTGCTGGAATCCTGTCTGAGGGCACTGCCATGTAAAAATAATATCCATGTGTTCAAGTAATTTCAAGCACCCAATTGATCGTCTTACAAATTCCCTTTTGACCACCAGAAAATGTTAAGAAAGGTAATGGTACATGGCTTACAATTGTAATGAAATGCTGTAACAAACCACGTGCCTCAGGGTTCAGCTTTAGAGCCAGTACTGATTATTTTGGAATGGAGCCAGAAACCATTAATCCAAGTTTGTTGACAATGCTACATTGTGCAGTATTGCTATTAGCAGCAAGCAGGCAGACTGGAAGAGGATTGGCAAGATTAGATAGTTGAATTTGGGACCATGACCAATTACTAGGGGTTGGAGAGGAGGGAGTCATAATCTCAAATGCAGAAGGGGTCTTGAAAAGGGAATTAGATTCTTGGGAAGTAAAGGCATTAAGAGATATGAAGAAAATATGTGAAATTGAGATGTAAACAGCAACAAAATACAAGAAAATTACATTTGTGTAGCACCTTTCACGTCGCGAGAATGTTCCCAAGGCGCTGAAAAGATCTATCCCGTTAATTAATAAAAAGGAGGAACAGCATCAAAGGGCTGAATATCTTCTCCTCTGTCCCTGTGATTGGATGTTGCTAATGGGTGTATGTGATACAGATTGAACTATTTTATGCAGGGAGGGTGGAAGATGTGGTTTAATGGAGCCAATACTGAAGTCAGATAGACCAAAATGGCCTACACATTCCTATTTCTATGTTTCAGTGTATGTTTCATTACATTTGTGCCCATTATTATTCTCTTCTGATGAAAGTTAACCAGCAGATTACTATTCTCTTCTACTCAAAACTAACCATAGTACAACAATATTCTAGACAGCATGAAATGGTACCTTTTATGTTTCTTATAAGGAACATGACATGTGCTATTAATTCCAGCATTTTTGAATAGTTTCAGATATACCTTTGGGCTCAGATCTACTTAGATTTCCTCCAACTCCATTACATTGCTTTCTCCGCTCCCACTTCCCTCAGGCTGCAGACCCTAATTCATGCATTCATCACATCTCGGCTACTTTGCATCAACTAACTGCTCATTCCACTGCACGACTCTTCACTTCACATAGTCTTCGCAGACTATCCAGAACTCTGCAGTTTGTCTCCTTTCCCACACAATGCTACATGGCCAGTTCCAGTGACTCCCCATTACCATTATTTTACAATTATCATAAGAACATAAAATTAAGGAGCAGGAGTAGGCCATTTGGCCCCTTGAGCCTGCCCCGCCATTCAATAAGATCTTGGCTGATCTTCTAATTTAACTCCATCTGCCCAACTCTATCATGTTTCAGTTGTTCGTCAATGCTCTGTAGAAAATATGGGTAACAGGACTTTGTGAACACCCTGTTACTGCAGCATTGTCTGTGATTCACATTTGTTTTTTGCTGTAACACTATGGCTCAAACTCACCGTGCGTTCACCGGTCCTGTAGGTCAGTGGTTAGAGCACTCACCTTACAAACGAGTCACCTGGGTTCAATTCCAGGCAGATCGAATCCTTAGGCAACTTTCCTTACTCCACATGACTCATAATAATCCCTAAAAAAAAACCCACGACTGTTTGTGGGGCACTGCTGCGTGCAATTGGCTGCTGCATTTCGCACACAAATATACAGTTCACTTTACAGTGTATTCTGTGAAGCTTTGAGATCTCTAGAAGACATGAAAAGTGCTATATCAAATGCAAGGATAATTATTATTATTTACCAGCTGAGCCATTGGGTGAGTTTAGGAGAACTACTGTACATGTTAATAGTTGCTTTATAGCACTACAACCACTACTTCTCATGTGAGATCAGTTAAGCTGTAGTTTGACACCAGAGATAATTTTATATCGTTTTTATTGCTTCTTAAGGTACTTAGCCATTTATAACCTCATTTGTATTGCTCATTATTTACTTATAGGGAGCTTTGAGTTCAACCTGTGCGGGAGTATCCCTTTAAGAAAATACATTACACTGTGATGATAAGTGGTGGAGTCCAGTAACTTATTGTTTAGATAAAGCACTCGCCTTGCAATTGAGAAGATCTGGGTTTGATTCTCGGATATGTATCAACATGTTAGGTAAGTTTCCTTACAGTAAATGCTTCTGTTTACCTTGAAGTAAGTAGGAACCCGGTTGTTAGTTGATTGGTGGATCACTTTTCCGGGGGTAATAATTGCTTAAGAAATATATAATCATTTGGTCACTCAACCCATGACTGTTTCTGGGACACAGCTGTGTGCAATTGGCTGCCGCATTTTGCCCATAAAATATACAGTCAATTCACTTTACAATATACAGTATTCTGGGAAGTGCTTTGAGACATCTCGAAGACATGATAACATGCTATATCAAATGCAATGATTATTATTATTACGTAAAAATATCTCAAAACACAGTCGAGTGTGGCGGCTGAGGCAAACATGACAAACATACAGTAATGTCCCATCAACAGCCTTGAAGTGAATGACCTGGAGGATTTTTAGAGAAGACATGAGGAAAACCTCACTATTCTTTTCAAATAGAGTAATGTGACAAGACAGAAGCCATACTCTTTGGCTCCCATCAATGTCTTCACACCTGAGAAACTGAACTCCTCAACCTCCATGGATTCTTCCTCAGACTCACTGAACCAGTTCCTAATCTAGGCAACTAGTTCGACCCCCAGCTGTCCTTCTTCCCCTATATCTGGTCCCTGACCAGGCCCGTACCTCACCACAAATGCAGCTAAAACTCTGCTGCCCGTGTACTTATTTGGATCAAACTCGGTAACCCCATCTCACCAGTTCTGGCCAGGCTCCACTGAATCCCCATCATCGAACAGATCGACTTCAAGATCCCCACACTCGTGTTCAAATCCCTTCAACAAATAACAACAAAATTAAATTTGTACAGTGCCTTTCACTCCCTGACATCTCCTGACTTCTCCTAGCTACTCACTCTCCAATAATAAATAATAATAATCCTGGCATTTGATATAGCGCTTTTTACATCTTCTGAATGTCTCAAAGCGCATCACAGAATATACTGTATAGTGAATTGACTGTATAGTAGTGGGCGCAATAGGCTGCCATATGAATGGCAGCCTATTGCGCACAGGAATGTCCCACAAACAATCATGGATTAAGTGACCAAATTATTGTTGTGTTTTTGAGGGATTATTATTCGGCAAATGCAATGATTCTCAAGCGTTGAGTCTGAGTATACATTCTAGAAAATATTACAAACCATCACATAGATCACAAGAATATAATATTAGTCTGGATGAAGAAGGCCTTTCAGCCCATCCAACTTGTTTCACCTTGCCCGGGAATCAAATCCAGGTCCTCTCGCTTGCTAGGTGAGTGCTCTAACCACAGAACTCCACTCTTGATGGATGCTTGTGGGACATTGCTATGTGCAAATTGGTGACTGCGATTGCCTGATAAAATATACTTTCACTACACTGTATCGTATATCCTGTGAAGCTCCTTGAGACATCCTCCTGAAGTAAAAGGATATTGAATGCAAGGATTGTTATTATTATTAATAATATCATATGCATGTGTCATATGAATGTTTATTTGTAAACCTGATTAAAGTGTCTTGTGCTCCTGATATGATAGATGCTATATAAATGTGAGTTGTATTGTTTGTATTAATACTGTGGGACTAAGCATTTGTTTGACAGAGAGAAAGTCATTGAACTTCATTTAAGGAATGACTTAGTTGCATTTATTTTATACACAAGCAAATTGAGGATAATGGCTGGCTTATCTCAGTCAAGTCCACCTCTTAATTATTTGACATAATTGACGTTTTAGTTGTCCGCATATGGTGATAGCATCATCTTAATTCACTGTAGAAAACACAAGCTTGCAGCAATTATACCGATGGTAGATTTACTGTCAAAATAGCTACCCTTTTGTGACCAACAAATAAGCACATTTTTTGCACTTTCATTCAACTACCCAAGGTTGCTTCTAGTTTGCCTTGATCTGGATTGAGAGATGCAGGGTTCTATTCGAGTTTCATGCATCTAACCACAAAGGGTATTTTTGACCCACTAAAAAAAATTCAATACTGTACATTAATTCTGAATTTGTTTACAAATACTACTATCAGCAGTAAAACTATCTAATTCCTAAGGATCTGCATAAATCTCTCAAATATCTTGTGGAGATTGATACACAGCTTTTACAATTCTAAGGCTTGTGTGGGGGCATAGCGTTTTTTCAGGATGGGGATGGGGCATAAGTGTTTTTTCTTTGGAGCTATGGGTAGGATTTGGTAAGGCTGACCAGTCATTGAGTAGCTCCTGTTAGTCCTGCAAGGCAAAGCCCCAACAGATAGAGAGGTCCTAGGTGGACAAGCAGTGGGAAAGCTTGCCAGACAGTGCTCCGAATGACAAGCTGTGCTGTTTTAGTTGTTTAAATGTCAGCAGTATCCCAACACATACTCTGGGGTCCCCAGGCTATGGCTCTTGCCTTTTGCCAACCTGTGTTCATTCTCAGAAATGTGTTCTCTGGAGTGCTATCACCAGATAATTCAGTTTTGAAGTGGTGTACATTAGCAATGTAAAAACATATGACAGCATATGTAATAAATTCCCAAACACAGCTGAGGAATGTGGAATTCAATGTAAATAATATCTGCTGGTAAATTTGAGAAAGCTGGCATTTAGACAAAATCCTGTAAGGTCCGGTGAACACAATGGTGGAGTAGGGTCAGGAGTGGGGGTCATGACAATTACAGGACATACGTTCGAACAGGCAACGTAGGCCTCAGGTTGTAGCTCAGTCATGGGCAGTGTCGGTGATGTCTGTGCTCCGTGAAGAGTCTGGCAAGAGGTGAAAGGGAAACTGTATAACATAAAAGATAAGCCACAAAGTAAAAGAGGCACATTACTCTGTAAGCAGGACAACTGGACATTGTATGCACATTTTAAATAGAATTGAAAAAGCAATTAGTGAACATATTGCCAGGATTGGTGGCCGAGGCCAGTGCACCGGATTGATTTATAGAAAAAACTGTATGATGCTGTGATCGGTGGACGTATTCTGGAAGGAGGAGATCAGATGGGTCAAAGAGCCTTCATCATCCAAAGTAATCTCATGATCCTGTATCCTGTCATATCAAGAAAATATGTAAATACTGAGCTAAACTGTTATTTCTAATGTCATTATTATATCATAAACACATTCCAATCCAGGAGATGTTCATAGTGGCCAAAGTGGAACATGCACTCCCATCCCAACTTCGCCTACCCTGGCTTTTTCCAGTGGTTTTTGACCAGAGCCAGTTGCTGTAATCATTCACCAGGGCCTTGACACCTTTCATTCTGGTGCCGTGCAGATCCCAGTTTTAAAGAAAACCGGCTTCTTCACTTAAAACTCTCTTGCTGTCATTGTTTAAAATAAAGATCCTTCAATTGTACCAAAGCCAAAAAAAAACATAAAAACATAATAAATTCTAAACACTTGGATGTTCTGGGACTGCAACCATGTTCAGACATAGAAAACTGATGCCCAATTATGGAGCTCACTTCAACAACTGGACAATGAGATGCTGGAATTTCACAACAGGTCAAACGGCATCTGAATGAGAATGATAGGTTTAAATTCTTACGGTGGACCTTCATCAGGACTCAGTAAGTGTCAGGCTCCTCTCAGATTACTCCATCACTGAAGTAGGTTTAAGGACTCTGAGATGCTACCCAGTGTGGAGGGTGCTATATAAGTGCAAGCTGTTGTTTTTTGTTGTAGGTTTGTTCTTCATCTGTGAATCAACTCTCTCCCTTGACATTACAATTTACCTGCTAATGATTGCTACATCCGGGTAGAAAACTCAGGTTCCTGACTGGTTTGGTTTGGTGGAGTGTGATGATTATGCTATCAGTACCTTAGGTGCAAAGGCGCCATTCAGGAGGGCCTCGGTTTTGCTGACATTCAGCTGTAGAAAGTTGTCTCTCATCCAGGACTTCATGTTTGACAGGCAGTCTGTCCAGACACAAGTAGTCCTGGAATTGAGGGTGAAGGAGAGAGGTACATTTGGGTGTCATCTGTATACATGTGGAAATTTTCTCCATGTCTGCAGATAATGCTACCAAGGGGGAGCAGGTAGAGTTTGAAGAGGAGGGGACTGAGGACAGAGACCTGAGGAACACCGCAAGGGACTGTGACCACAGTCATGGATTGAATGAGTAAGTTATTACTGTATTATTAGAAAGCAATTTTAAAGACAGAGAGTTACTTATTCTGGCCTAGAGTTAAATATTCATTCTTTGATGTGTTTCCCAACTTCACAATGAATTATTTCTTAACAAGTTACCCTCCTTTTTCTCTGAGGGGTAAGGAATGAATAAACATAAGCATTTAGTCTATTGGTATTTTTTCCTATCATTCCTATCATTCTCTACCAACAGTCACTAAAATAAGCAAATATGAAGTTGTTGCAATGTTGGATCCTTTGTATCTAATAACCTTGAGAAATTCTACAGATTTTATTAAGATGCTGTTTGGGAGTAAAGTTTTGAATTTATAATTTACACTCGTGGATTGCATTTTTCACATCATTATGAAGCTATCTGTTATATTCAAAAAATAATCTATCTTACATATGATGTAGATCTTTCAATTTGGGATGACAACTCATAAGATTTACTGTAAAGTGTGTATTTGTAGGTAAAAGTGGCAGCCTATTTGCACACAGTTATGTCCCACAAACATTCATGAAATGAATGCCCAACACTGGGAGGAACTCCTCTTTTCAAATAATATCATGGGATCTTCAATATCCACAGAAACCGGCAGATGGGACCTTAGATTAACATTTTATCCAAAGGACAGACCTCCCCCGATGCAGCACAATTCCAGCGCTATACCAGAATGTCATCTTAGACTGTGAATTCAAAGTCCCAACATGGGGCTTGAACACACAACCTTCTGACTCACAGGCTACCTACTGAGCCAGACTGGCACTGTCTGTCAGGGTTCAAACTGCCCTTATTGATGTCACTTATTGAAATGAAACTGCTAATTCGATAGATGGCAAACACATTTCTTAGTATGATTTGCTAGGGGATCTGACACAAACCACACAAAAGCTTGTTTTGAATGAGCAGAATTGACTACCAGTACCAAATGTGTGAAGGCGCTGGCACGAGCCAATCAGGAGGATCTCAGTCTTGTTGACATTCAACTGTAGAAAGTTAGCTCTCATCTTATGTCTGTCAGGATAGCAGTGGTCCCGGAATTGAGGGCAGGGGCAGAAAGAAAGAGTTGGGTGTCTGTCATCCACATACATGTGGAAGTTGACCCCATGTCTGCAGATGATGTAGAGCCTCTGTGTACAGTGTTAACAATGGAGCAATGCCATGCCGAATGTTAGGTGGACTCCTATCCAAGCTGAGCAACATTCTCTAGGCTAGCCTGCTGGGTAGAAAGTGTATTTTGATGGCTCAGTGGTTCCATCCGGGGGGTGTGAAATTCAAATTCACACAATGCACATCCCCTGTTATTTGTCAGACAAAGCAACATTTACAGAAGTTTAGACATGGACCATATAAGCCTCCGAGCTGACAAAGGACGGTGCTGGGCAAGAAGGCTGAAAATAGAGATATAAATTGTCCCCATATTATATTCTTTGAACTCAATTGAAATGTTTTAATATAGTCTAAGTAATGTGCTCAGCATTGGTTCACTACTATTTTGTGTCCAATGATAGTTTCAAGCGCTTCTAGCTGTGTCACAGTAAACCATCTCACTGGGGAATCACATTCAATGTTTATTTTAATGGTGCATGCCTGCTATTGCTATTGTCCCTCATAAATTCACATCTGGCCAAAATGTCCAGGGGTAATAAACAGACAGTTGATATTGTATTAAGAGTGGAAATGTTAATGATGATAATACTCTTTTTGACAGCTCTGGTGGAGATGGAGGATGTTTTTACTGCATTAAAGGCGATGTTTGATAAGCACAGCATGTGGAGTTCATTTTTGACAGGTGACATTTATAATCTCACAGAGTGCCTTTGTGTTGTACTGTCGACGCAACCGTGGTAGCCAGAAGTGTCGAGCTATTCATGTTCTCAAACAAAATAATAAAATATGTTCTTACAGCAATGAATACTCAAAGTCTGGCTGAGTCTGAGCGGGGATGCTACCAGGCACAGAACAACGGTACTACAATTACAGGAGATACAACACATCATTCATCATTATTTCCCACACCACCAGCTGTAGCCTGTAGCCCTATAACATCCTGTCCATGTGAAACCGTTTACAATTTCCATGTACATTACCTTCTTCAGATAAGGTGTCAACGTGAAGCGCTTTGGGACGCTGCCCTGTGCTATATAAATTATAAGTTGTTCAATTCTCCTCAACGAATGTGTTTTTTATGTCACAAGGCCGTGGGCCTCACTTAAGTGCTTGAACTCCTAGATGTTGTGAAGCACCATAGAACTGCAATTTTCTTTCCAAAGCAGCTCATGGTTGCTCTGCATATTAATGAGTCCAAGTACAAATTGGATGAGCGACTTGACAAATATCTTCATTCTGTTATAAAACATGATTTGAGGCTCTCTGGAGCTTACCATTTCATCCACTTTCTGTACTTGGTCTCCAAACTGCACCAACCAAACCCAATAGAAACATCAGGAGCATTGTCCACCCATGGCTCTTGCAACCTTAGCTGTTGCCTATTTCTCCACTTTATTCCTGAGGTATTTGATTTGCACACAGACTTACCCTACACTGAAATCTGGAACTCCTTCCCCTAAAATGCTATGGTTGCTGGATCAATTCAAATTTTCAAGACTGAGATTGATAGATTTTTTGTTACGTTGGGATATCAAGGGATAAGGAGCAAAGATTCCTTGAGGTCCAGATCAGCCATGATCTAATAGAATGATGGAGCAGGCTTGAGGTGCCTAAGCCTGTTTGTATATTCCAACAATATCAAGCTTCTCCAACATTGCATTGGAGTACTCAGCCTGGACTATTATACCAGTTATAATGATAATAATCCTTGCATTTGATATAATGCCTTATTGGTTCAATGAGATGTCTCTCAGAGTTCTAAGGAAAAGCTTATAGTGACAGTTATATTGAAAAGCTTTAAAAACGTGGTTATATTCAGTTGAGCAGAAAAGATGGAGTGGGATGT
This sequence comes from Hydrolagus colliei, assembly GCA_035084275.1. Classification (NCBI taxonomy): domain Eukaryota; kingdom Metazoa; phylum Chordata; class Chondrichthyes; order Chimaeriformes; family Chimaeridae; genus Hydrolagus; species Hydrolagus colliei. The sequence continues at coordinate 12,859,983 of CM068745.1, forward strand.
AATGTAAAGAACATTGCCATCAGCAAAATTAATTAAATAAACACTCCAGAATATCCCTCCCACTTCTGCATTTGTCAGCATGACCACATGGCTTGGCATCAACACCAAATTGTATCATATTATGAGACGTCTCTTGCAAGTCCTTTGTGAATACTGTACTGTGAACAGCAGGGCTTCAAGCTGACATTAAACAAAGCAGTGTGGTACGATATTTTAAATGCTGCTTACAGCATAAATACAAACCTCTGGGAACACTTCATTTAATAAAGATAACAAGTCAAGTGAATGAACAGCGTCATTAGAAAGGCCAGTTTCAGTTGATGCGCACACTACAAAAAAAACACAATCAATCCACTTTACAGTATATCCTGTGAAGTGCAACTGTGACGATTATTATTTTATTACTATTATTATTACTATTATTATAGAAGTGAGCGCTGCTAAACACCAGTCACTGAATGAAGTGAAAATATACTCATTTTATTTAAGGTTAATTGTATGATTAACCCTTGAGTATTTATTATGTTGGGGGAGGGAATGGTTACAATTATTTTGGCTCCAACTTCCCTTCATTCATCAATGCTAGCTTCCAAGAGATAATCAGATGAACACAACAACAACAAATTGCATTTGTACATATTTGTCAGAAGGATGCGAAAGCAGGGCAAGGAATACCCAAAGCAAGATGTTTTAGAGGGGAGGAGGGGCCCACCAAGAACCTGACACATGCGGAAACCCATCACCACACATGTAAATTTCCCTCTGTCTAGAATGGAATGTGCACTCTATGTGCACTAGAATGGAAGGACACACCTTTCTTACCTAATTCTGAAGAGTTTAGGCAGATGTTGGCAAGAGCCAAGGCCTGAAGATGCCAGATGCTAGCTAAAACTGCATAGCTTGCCATTGTAAGCAATATATGACCAGCTTTTTGCTGCCCCATTAAGCTTTGACTTGCAGGCTTAACAAGGGCTGAATTGGAAGAATCCCAGTTCCTATTGATGATCCCTCCGTGTCCTGCCTGTAAGCCAGGCTAAGTTGATCTGTTATTAGCAGTGCCTGGAGTACTGAGAACCTTTCAGCTCAGGGACCAGACTACTGAGACCACCACAGAGGAATGACCTGATTCTAGCTCTAAGGAGACCCGACTTACCTCTTCCTACTTGGAGGGTAGTTGCTAGTTAGTCATTTGACAACGGTGAATAAATTAATCATGTTACCATGCAAGAAATCAGACTTTGGCAACTTCTATGAACAATCCTAGTGGTAATTCATTAGACATAGAGACGTGTGAACAGTGGAAAAAGACTACAGTGAAGATAAGTGGAGTGTTTGAGGTGGAACAGTATTCAGATGGGGTTGTGAAGCATCAGATAGCAATTGATGTCTCTCAGATGTTTGCCATGAAACTCCAGATTCATTATAAACAGAGTTATGGTTTTAGGAGAAATTTGGAACCAGAGGGAATAGATGCTGAGGCAATACTGTGGTAGGTTTGGAAACAAGTTTTAGAGGACAAGGACATGATGTTTTCAAGGTTTGGTCATTGATGATGGAGTGAAGGGAGTGGTGAGTAATCAACAATTAAGACAGAATATTGAATATTTAATTACTATCACCAACTAAAATTGTGTGTATATATATGTATACAGTATATGCTTGCTTCAGTCACCCATAAAATATACAGTCAATCAAGTTATCAACTTCAACTTCTGTGAAGTGCTTGGAAATATCTTAACTATGTGATAAGGCACTGTACCAAATGAAAGGATTATAATTATTATTCATAAAATATATGTATTTTACAAAACTTATATTTGGTATAGCATCTTTCATGTCGGGAGACTGTCTCAAAGCCGTTCACATTATTTATTCTACAGTGTAGTTACTGTGCATTTTGTAGGTCAACATGGCAGCTAATATGGACACAACAATGTCCCACAAATGGCAATGAAATAAATGAACAATTTTATTTGGGGGATTGTGGGCCAGGATGGTGAGAGAAACTTTTTTGGTATAGTGCCATGGGATCTTCAGCATGAACAAGCAGATGGGATCTCAGTTTAATGTCTCATCTGAAGGACGGACTTCCATGACTTGTTATTTACAACTTATTTTGGTTGAAGACTGTCAACTTGTTATCTCAGTGAAAGGGTCTGGGAGCAGCCAGTTGCACAAAGTAGTTGTAGTTGCTTTAGCTGCTAATAGGAACCATGGGGAAAAGGGACACCATGACTTTCTAATTAATTTTTTAAGTCATTAACAAATAAAGATGTCTAAGCGGAGAAACTCCTGAGGCTTTTCTGTTGGATGTAGTCAAGTATCTCATATAGTGAATGTAAATTATTTCTGGACCAACTGCCTCTCCTACTGTGTAAATCCAGTCATTATTTCTTTACATTGGTATAGTGTAGTTTGAACAATTGTCGCTGTTAGATTGGGTGCGATGTTCATCCATGAATTCTTTGTTTAGACCAGCGAGAACTTTAAAATTCATCAGGATTTAACACTGTTACAGAGTATTATGCCAATGGTATATTTATGGTCATAACATGTTATCTGAGGTGTCGCAGACTGGTAACTCGATCGGTGATCTGAATTAAAACTGTGCAATACACGACAGACAAAATGCAAAATAGTGCTAAATAACCGAAGAGATGAGGGAATTTTAATTTGCTGCTATCTCTGTTATTAATGGAAACGCCACTTCAGTGAGAGTAGAAAATGTATGGAACAGACTCCCTGGAGACCATGGAAGCAGAAAGCGTTGATTCTTTCAAGAACAAATTAGATAGATTTCTGTTAGATACCGTAATAATATCTCACAACATGTCAAATGACTGCCAGGATAATAACATCAGTAATAATAATAATAATACAGTAATAACAATGGCTGTTGATGGTCAGGATGGTGGAAACCGAATTGGATGGACTTGGGTCTTCTTTTGCCTAGTAAATTCTAATGTTTCTTGTGTAATTACACTGGTCTTTGAGATGAGCTAATAATAGATCATTTGAATGAATTGACCAGTTGAGCTTCGTTGAATCATGTAGTGATCTCAGCAATACTCCTTCACCAAGGAGGCATGCAATGATTAATGGCAATTTCCACTTATTGGTATTAACACAGTGAAGGACATTAAATTCAGAGACCACAATGCATTTTTTTTGACTTAGCCGGGTGTCTGATACATGCGGAAATCCATCTACACATGGAACTTCAAGAGATGTATTGCTGAAAGGGAATGCTCACTCTCTCCCTGGAGGGAGGCATCCTGTTTGCCTAATTCTGGAAAGTATTAATCGCAGGTTGACAAATGTGCATTGGAGTACTCATAGCGTAGCAATGCTCAAAGATTGTGAGGTCAAGGAATTATCATATAATTTAAATCTCCTGGGTTCACACACACACACCCTGGAAAATCTGGAAATCATTTATTTAATAGGTGTCAATTAAAATGCTTATGTTCCTCCGTTATTGCCACCATTATCTGAATACATAAAATCAATTCTTGACATGTAAGAGCTTGGTTGGCCTAGTACTATTCCCCCAAACACAGGCACACTGGTAGGACATAAACTGCACAGAATAGAAATGTTCTACCAATGACCCACTGAATAGTGTCCTTCATTACTGGAGTCCTGTAGCTCAGTGATTAGAGCACTCGCCTCACAAGAGAGAAACCTGGGTTCGATTCACAGCAGGATGAAACCCTTACTCCACATGCCCAGTAAGAATCCATCAAAGGAAAACATTTTTTGGTCGCTTCAATGCACGACTGTTTATGGGATGCTGCTGTGCACAATTAGCTGTTGCGGTTCGCCTATAAAATACACAGTGAATTCAATTCACAGTATATTCAGTGAAACGTCCAGAAGACGTGAAAATGCAAGGATTATTATTATTCATGCAGCATAACAAGGATAGGGTCAGTTGTTGAGTGAAGGAGAAGGAGGGAGGTGATCGTAACCACAGTAGATAGATTTAAAGACTGATTGAGAGTGGCAAGACAGGGATAGAGCGAGGAAATTTCAGAGGTTAGGGGTGCAATGGTTGTACAATATACCAATTTCATGGTGATAAATGGAGACCACACAAACCTTTGCACAAACTGGCAACAAGGTCCCATGGTAGCTAGACCTTGTGGATCTGGAGAACAATAATAGTAGGAATTAAGACCAAGCCAATATTTTGTCATTGGAAATTCTGTTCTTCCATATTTTTCATTCCAATGAAGAAATGGCAATCGCTGTGTCAGCGATTCTTAGTTTCAGGGTCCGCAGCCATAGAACCATTTGATTCATGGTGAGTAACTGACTGGGGTTTGGCACTCTCATTTCTGTGGCGTCTGATTGAATCCCAGTCAGGGAAATCTGTTAGTCTGTGTTTAATTCAAATGTTTAATAGCCTATATCAAAAAATAAATGGCTTTACCTCTTCTCAAATTAGCAGCTTGTTAAAAGATTTAAATATATCATAGAAATAAACCGCATCCTGTCACAAGATATGACAACACAGTGTGTCAGCAACTTAGCTTCATGAAGGGAAATTTTGGGATTCATTCCAGGAATTTGTTTTTAATTCCTCAAAATTTCCCTCCCTTCCCCCATCATAATTGTTTTAAGTGAATCATGCTATTTGTAAGTTGTTGTTTACATAGAGTGTGATTAACCTCTGGAAGATGTGATTATGAATTATATCAAATGCAAGGATCATTGTAATATTAACATCTGCAAAGTATCATTAAAAGGGGTTCAGTGGTTACCAAGAAGTGGTTGGGCTGCAAGACCACTGGACTTATTTAAACCCGGGATATGTTGCAATAGGAAGCAAAAGGAATGCTTTTCCAATGGGATAAGGTCAAATTGACCAGCCTGATATCTCTTCATTTGAACCTCACTTGTAAACTTGCATTACCAATGTATTTGAAAGGCATTGTAGATAGTTGCAAAATAAATGAAACTTTCAAAATTCTTTGGCTCCAGTTTTATATTGTTTACATTGTGTTTTCAAATTATAACAAAATGTTTGCAAAAGAAATTGGTTCTGGTATGACAACAACATAGTGCCAACAGTATAGTGCCTTTCATATCGGGAGGACGACCCAAGCCACTGGACAATCAACGTTTTGGACCCGAGCTGGGGGTCAGGATCGGGGAGAGGGCAGGGAGGAAGGAGGCTGACCGAAGGCAAAGTCAAAGAAGAGGATTCTAGGGACGAGTCTTGAAAGAGATAAGCAAGGGGGAGAGGTGGAGGGACTGCGGGATGGAGTTCCAGAGGGTGGGGGCAGAGTGAGGCGGGGAATGTGAAGCAGGCCAGAGCCCCCTGATTGGACGGAGTGGACAGATTGGTAGTGGGATAGGAGGTCACAGAGTTAGGTGATGCAAGTCCATGGAGGGCTTTGAAGGTGAGGACGAGAATCTTGAACTGTATCTTCCGTGTGATGGGAAGCCAGTGGAGTCAGGTGAGGATGATGGGTGATAGGGTCACAGAGCCTAGTATCTCAGTTGGTTAAGGAGAGGAAAGCTCTGGGTTTGAATCCTATGAAGTCCATTCAATCCTTCATCCTTCTAAGTCGAGACACTGACACCATAATGAAAAATTATCCTCCTTCGAGGGATGTAAGCTGTATTCTCAAATACATCTGAAACATCAGTAACACCAGGTATCAATGTCCTCAACCCATCAAATCCTTAATGGTTAGGGCAACTGAACAAGTACAATGAAAATACTTTGTGGAGCCTGTAGGGTAGTGGTTAACGTTCTCATCTTGCAAGCGAGACTACCCAGGTTCGATTCCTGGGTGGGTTGAAACCTTAGGCAAGCTTCCTCCACATATCTTTGATAACCCAGCAGAAAGTCAGAACCCAGTTGTTAATCGATCAATGGTTTACTTTCTAGGGGATAATGATCCCTCAAAACAAAATGGGGTTACTCAGTCCACGACTGTTTGGGGGGGGTCACTGTTGTGCGCAATAATAATAAAACTCCTTGCATTTGATATAGTGCGTTTTGCATCGTCTAGCCTTCTCAAAGCACTGCATAGAATATACTGTAAAGTGAATTGACTGTATATATGTGGGCAAAACGCGGCAGCCAATTGCACATAGCAGCATCCTACAAACAGTCATGGATTGAAATGACCAATTGAGGGATTATTGTTAGGCATGTGGAGTAAGGAAACTTGCCTAAGGTTTTACCCTGCCTGGAATTGAACTCAGGTCTCTCGCTTGGAAGGCGAGTACTCTAACCATTGAACGACAGGACTCCACAATTGGCTGCCAAGTTTTACCCACAAAATGTACAGTCTTACAGTATATTCTTTACACTTTACAGTATATTCTGTGAAGAGCTTTGAGACATCTCAATGACACAGTAATGTGCTATATCAATAATAACAATTCTTACTATTGTTATAGAATTATTATTATTATGCTTTGTGCCAGTGTGCTAAAGATTACCAAACAAATAAATAAATTTGAATTTATCTGCACTCGAAAGATCAGCCATCTGTTTTTTCCAAAGTCAAGCAGGCAGCAGCTCAAGCTTCAGAGCCATTCATATCTTCTGTCCCACTCTAAAAATATTTGCAATGGCTAATTCACCTGTTCATTGCTGTGATTTAAACTAAGAATTTGGTTGGACATTTTAGACCTTGATGCATTTAACTATTTCTACATCATTCACAACAGTCATGGTTTATTTGACTCGAGTAAAAGGATTGGGGAGATTAGAATGAGCCTGCTGAATAAACTCTTACTCTGAATAGAAGATGACCTTGAAAGAACACCAAAGCTTGCATGTTACTGACTTGGAACTGAACCAAGTTTCTTTTTGGCTTCCAAAGCCAATGCAAATTTCATCAGAAAGCAATCTTGGCTGTTCCTACTTAAGATAATGATGGGAAGGGGAGCTGTGAATAAAAGAAGGAAGCTGTTAGCCAAAATCAACAAACATGCAGCTAAAAGCTCTGAGGCTGGCCACTGTACATATTCTAGATAATACATTAATGAAATTCATTAACATTTTTGCAAAATAATCTAAAATAGATAACAGCAGTTAACAAAGACAACAGCTTATATTTTCCTTTAATAAGAGCACAATACCAAAAGTAATTGGTAAATGTGTACTATTCAAAGTCAATCAATATGAAGGAATGCTCTTCCTTCATTTCCTTCATTGTCTGCTATCCCTAAATATCTTTAATTTTTTTTTAAATAAATTGATGCATCCAATTATTTTCCTAATTTGCCCCCACTATCATGTGCCTCTCTACTCCTGGTCCAGCCTTCTCTTGGTGAGATATCACCAGGTTGATTCTTGGTAGGCCCATTGGTCTCAGCTGGTCTTGTGATGCTCGCTGCGAGATCAGTGTCTCCCTTGACAAAGCGTTACTAATACACCGAGCTAGGGACAAGGGTAGAAAGGTGACCAAAGGCATGGTCAAAGAGAAAGGTCTTTAGCTGAGACCTGAAACTGGGAAGAGAGGGGGTGAGGTGAAGGGAGTGAGGAAGGGAGTTCCAGAGCCTCGGGGTGTAGTGGCTGAAGGTATGACTGCCGATGGTGGAGCGGGGGATTTGGGGGACAAGGAGGAAGCCAGACCCGGTGGATATATTCAAGTCTAGGGTCAGACTGATTCAAACCAACAAGCTGCTGGTTTGTAAACTGCAGCTCTATCCACTATACCATATAATTGAGCTCATCAAAGTCATTATTTGAGAGTAAACAATATTGATTTTATGAAACTCTTTGTATCATCTCAACATGGCACTATATAGTTTGGTGATTAGCCTGGCTACACCTCCCACCACGACTCTCACCCCAACCGGCACGGCAGTGGCGTGGCCCTCATCTCTAGGGAGCCACTTGCCCCATCCCCTACTCCTCTGGTTCCTTCCTCTCTTTTGAACACCTCACCCTCTCCCACTCCTCCCATCTCTCCCCAAAAATCCTCCTTGTTTACCGTCCCCCAAAACCCTCCCCAACCTTCATCTCTGACTTCTCTGACTCCACCCTCCTTGCCTCCCTCTGTGCCTCCTCCGATCGCCTCATCATCCTCGGCCATTTTAACCTCCACTTCACCCCCTCCTGCTCCACCTCCTCAGAATTCTCCTCCCTCCTCTCCTCTCTCAACCCCTCCCTCCACATCCATTCCACCACCCACGTTCACGGCCACCCGCTTGACCTTGTGATCCTATCCCCACCCTTCTCCTCACCACCCAGTTCCACCTTCTAGCCCCTCTATACACTAACACTATCAACCTATCCCTCTCATCCGGGACTGTTCCCACTGCCTTCAAAACCACCACCATCACCCCCATCCTAAAAAAGCCTTCCCTCGATGCATCGCAACTATCTAGCTACTGGCCCATCTCCAACCTCCCCTTCCTTTCCAAGGTCCTTGAAAGAGTGGTTGTCTTCCAGCTCCGTTCTTCCTCATACAATGCTCACCCCTCGAACCCCTCCAATCGGGTTTCCATGCCTCCCACAGCACGGAAACTGCCCTGGTCACAAACAACATCCTGACCATCTGTAACCAGGGCTCCCTCTGTCTCCTCATCCTCCTTGACCTATCCGCTGCCTTCAATACCGTGGACCATGGTATCCTCCTCTGAGCACCACTGCCTCTCCTCCCTCCTCAACCTGCAAGGATCTGTCCTCGAATGGTTCCGGTCCTATCTCTCCCACCGCCTTCACTTCGTATCTTCCAACAGCTTCTCCTCCAGCCACGCAGAGTCAGATGCAGCATTCCCCAGGGCTCTGTCCTTGGCCCCCTGCTCTTCACCCTCTACACTCCCCCTCTGGGCGACATCATCCGTAGACATGGGGTAAATTTCCACATGTATGCGGATGACACCCAACTCTACCTATCCACGTCAACCCTCGATTCCAGGACCACTGACAGACTGCATGTCTGTCTGACATTGAGTCCTGGACAAGGGCAAATTTCCTTGTCAACGTCAACAAGACGGAAGCTCTCCTGATTGGCTCACGTTAGCACCTCCGCACCTCAGGCACTGACAACATCAGCGTTCAAGGCTGCTCTCTCCACCTCTCAAAGCCAATCAGGAATCTGGGCATCTTGTTCGACCCCGAGCTATCCTTCCTCCCCCACATCCACTCCATGACTGGCAAAGGCTTCCATCGCCTCTGCCATATTGCCAGACTCTGCCACTACCTCACCCCCCCACGTTGCCGAAACCCTCATCCACGCCTTTATCACTTCCAGACTCGACTATGGGAACTCTCTCCTCATCAGCCTCCCCAGCTCCTCCCTTCACAGGCTACAGATCATTCAGAACTCTGCAGCTCATGTACTCTCCTGTGCCAGTATTCTCGCGACCACATCACTCCCACCCTCGCCCGTCTCCACTGGCTCCCCGTCACCCAGAGGATAGAATTTAAAATCCTTGTCTTCACTTTCAAGGCATTCACGGCCTTGGCCCTGCCTATCTGTCTGACCTACTGTCTCCCTATCAGTCTGCCCGCACCCTCTGTTCAGCAGACTCAGGCCTGCTCTGCGTCCACTGCCCTAACCGCCCAACCATCGGCGACCGGGTTTTCAGCCTCTCTGCTCCCACACTGTGGAACTCCATCCCCCAACTCCTCCGCCTTGCTTCCTCACTTTAAGGCTGGTCTCAAGACCTTCCTCTTTGACCGCGCCTTCGGTTGCCCCACTACCTCTTCCCTCTCTCCCACCCTCCTTCCCCTTCCCACTACTTCAACCTCCCCCCACCCCCGCCCTCAAACCCCCCCCACCCCCGCTCGGGTCCCAACCAGACTGTTCAGCGCTTTGGGACGTCCTCCCAACGTGAAAGGTGCTATATAAGTGCAATTTTGTTGTTGGTGCTTATTAGGATTTTTCAGCAATAACTATGTTAGCCATATATTTAACTCTGATAATGCCTTGGTCCTGTTTTCCCTCTACTCAGCAAACACCGGCCCACTCCTCCGCTTATCAATGAATAAGCACTCCCCTATTCTGCCCTTGCTTTCCAGATTCGTGTCCTGGAGAACCCTTCCCTCTATGCCTTCAAAACCTGCGTTAAGACCTCCCTTTTCTATTGCCCTTTCAGGTACCTTGTCACCTCCACTTTACTCCCTCCTCAGCAGCGTGAAGGGCTTTGAATTGTCCTCACAGTGGGAAAGGCACTAAATTAAAAATCCTAAAAGTCAATTGTTGTTGTTGTTCTCCATATATTTAAGATCAAATGGACTCTTTAAAAGTGACAAAGAATTAGAAAATGTGCAAAACCATCCCACCTACACATGGAAGATGTGTAGAAGCAATGCTAAGTAGATGCTAAGTAGATATTATATATGTTACGCATGGAAATCCCAGAGATAGATTGTTGGAATGTAATGTGTGCTCTCTTGCTGGAGGGACACATCATGCATATTTTCCCCAACCTGCGCCTGAGAATTTCCTGAATTAGGTTCGCAGGATCCGTCCCTTCAGTGAGAGAGTTCGAATTCCATTCAATCAATCTGTTTCTGGGATTTCTATGTGTGGGTGGGATGCATGGAAATCTCAGCTTCGGTTGGATACTCTTAAGCATGGTGATAGCGAGTTCTGCATGTGTCAGACACCCAGCTGACCTGAAAAAATATGTTGGAGAATTAAATGCAAAATTCATTTTATGATGTTTTAATCGAAAGCATTAGGTTGCTGGTCAGTTGGAAAGTTAACCTATACAGAGTCAGAGTCCAATTTATGGGTCTCAAGGAATTCTGCAATACTTCCAGCAGCTATTATCAGGCTTGTTGCGGTCTAGAACCTGTTCTCTTTATTATTCCAAGAGCAAATCCTCACAGATGTGTATTGATTCGATCTGCATCTGAAATGCTGAGGAGATGTTTTTGGAAATGTACTGGAATGATTTGCTATCAAACACAGGATAAAGTGCTGGCATTTAAGATCGAGGAGGCAGCATAAGCTCTGAGCTTTTGCCGAGTATTAATTACAAGATGACAATGAAAGTTATGTGGACAAGGAGGAATGGTTAATTGAAGTATTTGAAATGTATTAATATGAGCTGTGCTTATCTGCTGATAAAATTCGAGAAGCTTAACATGAAAGCTTTGCAAAGGTTATAACACATGTATATTAACTTGGAAATAAATATTCATGCAGTCTTTGTTAATGTATTACACTATTAATTTCTTTAGGTTTCCGTACACATTCAAATCGCAGGTCTCACAGTCTTAGTCGATTTTAGCTATCTTTTGAAATGACTAATATGCTGCCAGCTTTAGTAATTACCATACACTTTCAAAGCTCATTCTGTGACTGATATGTGCTGGCGTCACCAGTGTCCTTGGGAGCAGAGAAAAGTGTCATAAAAGCTCTGTAGCAGGCAATAAGCACTTGTCAATAGGTGAGTCTTAAAGATGCTGCTGATGACAAGTGATCTTGCTCATGTGTCATGTTCTGTCATGTCCAGTTTATAGATTATTTAAATACCATGCACAAGCAGTGCATCGGGTCCTAACAATGGAAGCCACAGCCAGGGAGTCAGGTCTCCAAGCCAGAGTGTGTGTATGTGGTGGTGGGGGTGGAAGCTGGGTCTCCTTGCAAGGTTACGTGCTTGGCAGCTAAATATCTGAATGCTCTGTGCTGGTCGTAGTAGCTTCTGAACGTGATTAAAAAAATCTTGCATTTGATATAGTGTCCTTCGGGTTGGGAGGGTGTCCCAAAGAGCTTCACATGATTTACTGTAAAATAATTGTAGCAGGCATTTGCAAATAGCAATTTTCCCCCCAGAGCAATGATGTGAATGATTAATTTACCTTGTTGGTCAGAGCACCAAGAGAAATTCCCTTCACTTTCAAATAGTGCCATGGGATCTATACCTGAACAGGCAACGAGGACCAGTGTTTAATATATGATATGAAAGACTTCGCTTATAACAATGCATCAGATCCCTAGCATTGCACTGGATACCAGTTTTCTGTAGTTTTTTTAAAAACAGCTTTGAATTAAGACGGAGTTGATTAATTTTCCACAATTCTGTGCTGTCTTAACTCATAAAACCAAATAATCTTCTCGGGTAAACATAGGTGGCATCATGGATCTGTGATATTTTCAAGTTGTATTTCTTCATAATATGGTGTCACATGATTGAAAATACTTTGGCATGGAATTTTGTTGATCAGTGGACAATTACAATTTATACTTTAGCGCTTTTGTTCCGTTTTATATTAAAATAGAAAGGTTTTCCTACAGCAAAGTTGTGGGTTAAAGCAGCACATCAGAAAATTCCTATAATCTAAGAAGTCACTTCAGTGAGGTGTTGGGCATGTACTGTATTGTTGGAGGTGCCATCCTTTGGATTAAAGGTTAAATCCAGGCTCTGGCTGCTTGTTTAGGTGTGTGTTAAAGAAAGTCACCTCATGACCTTGGCACTATTCAAAAAGAAAGGTCAGTTTCGCAGAACATACTGGCTAACAATCCCCCAGATCAACTTGGTCATTCACAGCTTCAACAACAACAACAAGTGACACTTGTAGGGCGCCCTTCACGTCAGAACAATTCCGACTGCACGTCTTTTCAGCCTTCACATTCATTTTGTGGCTGTTTGTGGGTATTGTTGCATGCAAATTAGCTGCAGCATTCGCCCATGAAAGACATATTCACTACAATTTACAGTATAACCTAAGAAGCTCCCACCTGATATGAAAGACGCTTTACCAAATTATTATTATTATATAAATTATTATTACCAAATGTAAGGTTATTATTATTACTGAGCTCCACAACTCATATCTCAGCCATGACTGGCACTCAATCTCGGCTTTGCTCAGTGAGTGCATTTCAGTTATTCTTGGCCAGGCCACTAAGTTGAATGCCTTATGGCAGCAGAGTAATGCACTTAAGACAGCAAAACACTTCTTCACTGGGGCCTAGCCGGTGCTGCTAAATGCTTCTGCTGTCAATTACCAGAAAGTGACATTGGCAGCATCCATTAAAGAAGCTGAAGGAAAAAAGCAGGGACTCAGTTGCTGGAAGAATTGAGTGCATAACTAAATGGGAAGAAATTATTTGAAAAACTTTCTTTCTAAGATGCATCTTTCTTCTGATTTTCTCCTCTATAATAATCATAATAATAATCCTTGTACAGTAAAAGTCAGTTTATCTGTGACCTGATCAACCGTAACTTCCGTATAACTGGCACCTCAAAAAAAAAGGTCCCAATTCGATTAACCGGGTCTTATCTGGCACAATCGCGGTGGCGCATTTAATGAGTCAATTGTCGCACGAGACTACAATATGATTAGTTCTGAATGCTACCGGTAGTGGCACTTCCAGTTTTTCTTCTTAAAGTGGCGCTGTCGGTTTTTGCTCTCCCTCTCTCCTTTTTCTCTCTCCCTCTCTCCTTTTTCTCTCTCCCTCTGTTTCTTTTTCTCTCTCCCTCTCCTGCCTTCCTCTCTATCTCCCCCTCTCTCTTTCTATCTCCTTCCTTCCTTCCTTCCTTCCTTCCCTCCCTTGCTTCCTTTCTTTCCCTCTCTCTCTGATGGATACTACATTGCCTGTGTATCCTCACCGTATCGTGGGTTTATACACTGTTTTGGTGGGGGGTGGGGTGGGAGAAGGAGAGAGAGGCAGGGAGAGAGAGGGTGGAGGGGGGAAAGAGAGGGAAAGATGGGAGGAGAAAGAGAGAAGTCTGGGAGGGGGAGAGAGAGGTGGGGGAGAGGAGGAGAGAGAGAGAGAGAGAGAAGGGGTGAGTTGATTAATTTAGATGGAAAATGAGAGGAGTGGACAGGGATTGGGTTTGGAGCCATTGAGATGCCAGACTGACTGAGTGTGTGTGTGAAAGAAAGAGAGGGAATGAGGGAGAGAAAAAAAAGGAAAAAACGACAGTACTGCTTTAAGCCACTAGCGTCCGCCATTGTAAAAGTTTGCTTTGTGATTGTGTGCTGGGTTTATAGACTTTAATCGATATTTATTGCTTTATTGGTACATATCCATACAATATTCTGTTATTATATAAGCTAGATGGTAGAATCTTAAAGGATGTGCAGGAACAGAGAGACCTGGGGTCCATATGAGCAAATCTTTGAAGGTAGCCGGAGAGGTAGGTAAAGCTGTAAAAACCACTAATGGGATTCTTGACTCAATTAGTAGTGGGATAGAATGCAAATGTCAGGAAGTTATGAAATACTGGCTAGGCTTCACAGAGTGTTGTTTTCAGTTCTGGGCACCATACTTTAGGAAGAATGTTAAGCCTTTGGAGAGGGTGCAAAGGAGATTTACCAGGAAGGTACCAGGAATGAAAGACTTCAGTTATGAAGAAGAAAGGCCAGAGAAGCTAAGATGATTCTCCTTAGAGCAAAGAAGGTTAAGGGGAGGTTTAATAGAGGTGTTCAAAATTCTGAGGGGATTTGATAGTGTGAACGGGGAGAAACTGTTTCCATTGGTGGGTAGGTCAGTAACCAAAGGATACAGATTTAGAATAGTTGCCAAAAGAACCAGAGGAGAGGTGAGGAGAAGTTTATTCACACAGCGAGTTGTTCGGATCTGGAATGCATTGTCTGAAAGGGTGATGGAAGCTGTTTCAATAACAACTTCTCAAGAGAGAAGTAGATAGATGATTGGGGAGGACAAGTTTGTAGGGCTATGGGAGAGAGTGGAGAAGTGGGATTAATTTGCACAGCTCTTCAAAGAGCTGGCAGAGATACGATGGGCTGAATGGCCTCCTTCTGTGCTGTATAATTCTATGATTCCTTGATTCTGTAAATAATCATTGCATTTGAGAACCCTAGTATAGTGATGGAGTGTCAATTTAGATTGTATGGGTTAAATGTCCTAACATGGGCATTGAACCCACATCCTTCTGACTCAGTGAAATGACTCTGTGACTCAGTGAATCCACTACCATCTGACCCAGCATCTTGGGACGTCCTCTCGATGTGAAAGGCGCTCTATAAATATAATTTAGTTTTTGTTGTTGTTGTTATTGTTGTTGAAGAGAGTGCTACCATCTTAGCCAGACTGACGCACAATGAAAGGAATCTTTGGTTAAAGATGACAGCCCGGCATTGAGAGCTATGCCTGATTATCAAGTATGTCAATGCCAGCAATAATTAAGAAATGAAATGTGAGATGTTCAATAACTCAAGAGAACTTGATGTGTTTTTTTACACAACAAAGGTTGTGAAGCAACCTTAAACAAAGGTTGGTTTTAAACGAAGATGGTTCCCCTTAGTTTTATCAATAACATCTTATACATCACACCATTCAACTAGTTATTCAAAAACATTGTCATAATACTGGTTAATGTATGAGGTTGATACCGAAACTGTTAGTGTAGGACTCGGAGCTAAGCACATCTTTGCCCGTTTGTTTCATTTTGGGGATCTTGTTTTTGTCCTTGGGATCTATTGAAAACTTCTTGGCAGTAGATTCATAACATGATTGAATTTTTCCAAAACATTAGAGCTAAATCAGTTAAACATTCAATTGGGAACGCATCTTCATGGAAAATGCTGTGAGTATGTGAGACAGACAGGGAGACAGACAGACAAAACAGTGGGCATATGAAAGGATAAAGAGAAATAATGAGTATCATCTTAAAATAACTGTCATGATTGAATAAACTGATGTCTTCTATTCATGGTTTCATTCTTCTATACATTTGAAGGTTGACCACAAGGGAAAGATGCTTTTGTGCTTTCACTTTTGCGTGTACAAAAGAGTATAATTAGAGTGTGGATATTCCGAATTCTCTTTTCTCCGTTCTTTGCTGCTGCTTTAATTTTGGCATTTTCCCCACTTTCATTTCTGACTTTTTCCTCGTTGGTTTCTGAATTATTCTAACCTCTGCTATTTCTGACTCATTTTCTCCCATTCGCTGTTTATTCCTGTGTCTTGTCTTCACTTCTCTCACTCCCCCTCACTCCCCCTCATGTTCTTTTAACTTTTATTTTTGCGCTTACTGAGTCTCTGCCCCATGCTCTCTGATAAGCATATTTTTGTACAGAATCTGCAGGAGCCACTTTAACAGTTCCAGTGTTGGAAATCACACAAATAGTGCAATAGCAGGAACCCCTCTTCATTATATACATTCTGATTGGGAATCTTGTGAATTATGGAAATTATCAGAGAATAAACCAGTGCTGGGCATGTAGGGACTCGCATTGAAATCGTGAATGAGCTGTTACAGGTTGTAGTTTGCTAATAATAATAATAACTCAAGTATACATTATGCTACCCTTGGGATGTACTCCTGACGGGAAAGGCGCTCTATAAATGTAATTTTGTTGCTGTTTGTTGTACCTGAGTCCAAATGAGAAGAAAGGGGTGGAAAGCTTGTGTTTTACTGGCACAGTCCAGCTTTATCTACAAGGTATGAGCAATCATTTCATTTCAGTCTTCACTAAAATTTGTTCACGCCCTTTGTTGAGACTCTGAATTTAACCAGTCTAGGCTGACACTCCAATGCAGAGATGGGATAGTGTTTGGGGTGCTATCTTTGTATGAGATGTTAAATTAAAGTCACTACCTGTTTAGCTGGCCGTTAAAGAGCTTATGGCATTATTTGAGAAAAGAAGGGAATTTCTTCTGATGTCCTGGCCAGCAGGCCCAAGATAAAACTGATTATTAATTTCAAGGATATTTGTGGAGTGTTGCTAAGTTCCCCCTCCAAATCACAACTACTACTCCTGACATTAGATTCTGTGAAACACTTTGATCCATCCTCCTGATCTAAAAGGTGCTATATCAAATTTTAATAATCCTGCAGGGATAATTATTATTAATTATTATAAATATAAACGGCCCACAAATACACAGTCAATTCACTTTACAGGATATCCTGTGAAGCTCTTTGAGATGTCAAGAAGACATGAAAAGCACTATATCAAATGCAAGGATTATTATTATTTTATTGTTATAAATGAGCAGCTTCCTAAATTGGGGGAAAACCCTCAAACAAAGTATTTGTCCTACAGTAGATCAGGCTGCTGACTTCCAAGCACAGTGTTGAGCAAAAGTCCCTGAGGAAGGAAGTAAAATAGCCCACATGGAACTATGTGTATTTTCTGCAACAGGTTCACCCTGGTGGTGAGGGAATTTGTTATTCTCACAGAAGCATAAATTTTTGTCTCAGTGCACATCCGCCAGATGTTTATTGGGTGTCATCTTTGAACTATTTTCTTAGATAGCTCTCCAATATACATAGCAAAGTGTGTGACTGGATTTAGAATCAATTTTATGAGTGTTGCTATGTCAAGTTTGAAGTAAACATGGAAATTTGCACTAAACACACAAGACCGTTTTCATTCAAAGCTATTCCTTTTCTCCCTATCTATCTTTCTTTAGTTGCTGCCTTCTATTTTAGCAGAAAGGATAAAGCCTAATGTTCTCCTGTGTCTCCAGATTGCCAACTCAGCTATCAAAGTGTCCACTTTATTCACAGTAATACGAATGTGGTTTTGTTTGAATTTCCCAGTAATGGGGCTGTGTCACCAGTTTTATTTTCTGGATGTGCTCCAATCATTTCTATCTTAAAATGTAGATTTTTTTTCAACTCCTATGACTTTAGCACAACTTAGTTAATAATAATTATTATTATACTTGCATTTAATATAGCTCTTTTCACATCTTCTAGACGTCACAGAATATACTATAAAGTGAATTGACTGTATATTAGTAGGAGAAATGCAGCAGCCAACTGTGCACAGCAGTGTCCCACAAACAGTCGTGGATTGAAGTGACCAATTTATTATTGTATTTTTCGAATGGATTATTATCAGGCCTGTGGAGTAATGAAACTTGCCCATGGTTTCACCTAACTTTATCTCGGAGTATGAGTAAAATAGCTGCTGCATCTGTCTACTGGTTCAGTCCTTACACTTAAGAGATGTTGGCTGGAGTGTGGCATAAAGTGAGCCTCCAATTGGTTACAAAACCAAAACAATAGTGTCAGAACATACACTTCATAATTTAAAAACTTTAAAAGTGACACTTTCTTTACCTCCTTTCTAGTTAATAGCTTTATAGCTTATAGCTTTCAAACATGCCCATAGCCCTTAGGTCCATAGGCTTGACTAATTAACTACAGTAAAACCCTCTGAGCACACTGTTGGAATCAAGTTAATGCTGAATGCTTGTTCTGATAAATGAACCATGCATGAGGTGCACTAAAGCTTTTGTAGACTAAGTGCAGAGAATCTGTGCAAGAATTACAAATGTGCTTTGCAACCTCAACATCTGCATTCCAATGGTTGCCACGTGTACTTGTGTGGGGACTGTTTAATAACACAATTGGAATGAGTGGACTGAGATAGGAGAAAGGACTTGCTATCCATTAATGGCAACAATTTAAATTGAAGATTAGTTCCACAGTGTTCTAACCTTATTTGGTAGCATGTTCAAGTTTAAGAGAGTTATATGGAAAGGCAAAGTTTCTTTACGGGAAATAAAAGTAGTGTAGTTTCCAGAGTTCACATTTCTGTTTATCGTTTTCTTCATCTAAATGATGGCATCTTCAAAAGTCTGTTTATCTTCAGCTCTTTGGGAAGTCCTCCCTTCGTGAAAGGCACTCTACAAATGTAAATATAATTTGTTGTTGTTGTTTAATATGGACATATGAATCTAGAGCAAAGTGTTACTTTTATTCTCACACAGAGAAACAATGAGGCTTTCTTCCAGTGAGCTGGGTCTAAATTTCATTCCAACTACAGATTTGATTTAACTCTCTCTATTTCAGTCTGGAATACAGGTTAGCCTTAGATGTCTGGCAAATGCAATGGTCTTCCATACTTTGACTTCACAAAAGATCTGTTTCAAGTTGTATCTTTTTGCTCCTTCCCTCGAAATAAACAAATTAATAAATAATAATAATGTGTTCACTCAAGCCATGACCGTTTGTGGGACTCTGCTGTGCGCAATTGGCTGCTGCATTTCACCCACAATTTACTTTACAGTATATTCTATGAAGCGTTTTAAGACATCTCAATGACTTAATATCAAATGCAAGGATTATTATTTAATTATTTATTCGTTTATTTATATTATTATTTTTTCCACATTTCTATTTTTGCAATTGACTGATTTTAGAATATAAAACTTTCGGTTTGAGAAACACTGAGTTCAAACTCAGGTCCCTTGAATGGGAGCCCAGAACAGTAAGAGACAGAAACCATTGCCTTGCAACATGATTTATGGTATTTCAATGTGGGTTTGAGAGCAAATGGAAAAAGTCTTTGCCAAACAATCTTCAAGACTATTGTAAGGTAAAGACATGAATTTTGTGGGTCCCCATGTGTGTGGTTTCCTACTGGCCCAACTCTCCAAGTAGGCGTCCTGCTTCAATGTCCTCACTGGCCTTTAATGGCCAGGGATATTGACCTTGACTCCATTTGAATCCTGCGAGCAGAAGCTGCCTTATTCACTATTTTCTTTTCACAGCATTGCTCACTGACCATTGGCCATGTTTGTGTATATTTAAGATGTTTTGACTTGGTAAAGCACTGTCAAAAGTCAAGTTTTTCTAAAAATAGACAGTAAGTTTCATCCACAAAACACTTTACAGTATAAACCGCAAAGTGCTTTGAGGCGTGATAAGGTGCTATATCAAATGCAAGAATTATTATCATTATTTTTAAAGCAGCAAATGCTGAAATGACCATTAATTAAGATGTTCGTGATGTTACTCATTGCCTTAGTTAATCTCAAAACCCACTCATTAAATCAAAGTACTGTTTTGTATGGAATGCAGCCAGAGGATCCCTTCAAGTCATTACAATAATTTGTGTAGGGTATTCTCAGCTGCACAAGTATTCTTGGATGCATAATCTGCTGCCGCACATACCAGACCCAGAAAGCAGATGTTTAATGGACATTTTTCAATTATATTATAGTGGAAACATTTTATGGCACTTCATAGATTTGTATTATAATTTACTGTAGTGCTATAAAAGTTCTATTCCTCTTTTCACATTTCTATTATTCTATTCCGATCATTATGTTGCTACAGTTTGAACCACGTGCTCTAGTTCTCTGTCCCTTTTCCAATCAACTCGCATTTATGAAATGTAATTGCCAGAGAAGAAACAGCGTAACTTTAATTGGGAGGTGATGTCTCTTACGAGGAAAGGTACAAAGCAAAGGCTGGCGAATGAGAGTGTAACCCTGTGCTCAAAGAGAAGAAATTGTCACAGATTCTCTTTATCCTACCATTACATAGGGAAGCAACTGTGTAGGAAATCAGCCCTTTGAAAGAATTGTACCTCATTGCAGGTATTATTTGCAATCAAAAGACTACAGCAGCAGAGTCCAGTCAGTAAAGATGCTTTGGTTTATTGCGCAAATCACCTAAATATAGAACAAATGAGCTGTCGATCACACACTTTAACAGTTTGCACAACACACAAGCAAATGCTGCTCAATTGGCTTGTGTGGTTTGAATCTGAAACTTTCTTTGTTCCTCCAGAATGGATCAGTGTTAAAATTTATTATTATACTTTGGAGTTTAAAATGTGGTATTTATTGATGAGATTCCTTAATATAGCGTCTGAGTTGTTCAAACGAAGACTGGAATTACGTCATGCCAGCCTGAGGGAACTGTTCGCTGTGCAATCAAATTCCAGAGCAGAATTTTGTGGGTCAATCAGAAATCTAGCAAGACTCTTTATCAAGGAATCATGTTAAGAAATATCAAGAAATTGGACCTAATATTATGTCACTACAATTTAAAATGAGATTCATGAAATTTGACTGCCAAGCAAAACTCTTCAGTCTTTCTTTTCCATTTGCCACATGAATGAACCTGAATTGACTGAGACGTGCACACAATAACACATCCAGCGAACTGCTTGTTAGTGTAGAATAGGTAACCCATTATAACTGCATTTCTGTACCTGCTGCAATCAAATAGTATTTTAGTGATAGAATTCTGTCCTCAAGCTGATATTTTCCACTTTGTGAATTCTTTCTCCTCACCAACTCCTTCTACCTGGGGAATGGCTACCTTATGGTACCTCAGCCAATTATTTATGTGTTAGGCTAGTTAAAGTGCAGTGGGTTGGAGGCATGCTCATGGGATGCAATGTTACTGTCTTTATTTTGCGTCCCCAGAAGCTTTCCTCTTGCAGGGCCTACTGGATAGCAGTAAGCAATAGAAACTCTGACTTATATTTCCTCCATAACTCAGTGACCCAAGCTCATTTGTTGTATCCCTACAGACACCTTAGCTAAAGTAAGCGACCTCACCATAGATTGCGAATTTGTGTCTATCCTTTAAAATAAAGACAAGATGATTCTATCTCCATTTTCTAAGGTTATGTAAATGGTAAATAAATGGTAATTATGCACAGTAACTGCTTTGCAATTAAAATGACTTTTCCTGTTTTTGCCTAAGTTATTTTACTGCCAGTGATTAATTCACTTATTGATCAAATGGAAAGCTGGAGTAAATTATCGCATTACATGTTTATTACTTGTTGGTTTGTTGCATTTTAAAATGCCGTGTTAATTGGCAAAGAGTACTTTGACCATAAAATTTAGGGTCTAATATGCCATATTTCTCTCTTGTTAAAAAAAAGTGTCTCTTTTTTAAAAATTGTCTTCCACTTGGAGTAAATAGTTTATGCCTCTCTGCCCCTGGTCTGGCTCTTACAGGTGTGCAGTTCCATGAGCTCTGATTAATATATAATATTTATAATCATTCCCATTTTTCAAAGGGCTTCACAGAATATACCGTCAAGTGAATTGATTATATGTTTCTTTACTCCACACCCCTCTGTTTACCTAGCAGTCAGTAGGAACCCGGTTGTTAGTCACTTGGCGGATTGATTTTCCAGAGGTAATATTTCCTTCAAAAAAGTAATCATAATAATAATAAATTGGTCACTCAACCCACGACTGTTTATGGTACACTGCTCTGCTCAATTGGCAGCTGCGTTTCACCCACAAAATATGTAGCCAATTGTCTTTACAGTATATTCTGTGAAGCACTTTGAGATGTCTCGAAGATGTGATGAGGCCCTATATCAAATACAAGTATTATTATTATGTTTTGTGGGAAAAATGCAACAGCCAATTGTGCAAAGCAGTGTGCCAAAATAGCTATGGATTGAAAGTGATCCACTAATTGACCAACAACTGGACTGGGTTCCTACTTGCTGTTAGATAAACAGAGTTGTGTGGAGTCAGGGAACTTGCTTAAGGTTTTGCTCTGTTTGGGAACCAAATCCTCTCACTTGCAAGGTGAGTGCTCTAACCAACATGCTACAAACCATGAGAGGTCCAGTGCAGTTGCTTGCTTATGTAGGAGGATGATATATTCTGTGAATATTAAGACAGAATTTTCTAAAAGGTAAGTAGACTACATTATATGTACATTGTAAAAGAAATACATGTGGACATTTCTTAAATTGTCTGGAAAATAGGAACTGATGTCCACCACATTGGAAAGTTGGCTGCAAACATAATACTGTATTAGGCTATTACATTTTAATGCCAAAATTCCTCTTAATCCTGCAAGCCAAAGTAAGAATGGATAGGATGGTCCCAGCTGGTGCTGTGAAAACTGTTTAGGTTCCAGCAGCAGCCCCAACACACACTCTGTGGTTCCCAAGCTTTGGCTCTCACCAATCTGTATGTAATATTCTTCGTAATTAGCTAAGCAGGGTGCATCACTCCAGGGATCAAGTACGTGTTCTGTTCCAGACACCTGGGATTTTCCATGAGTAGGTGGCAAACATATATGGAACTTTCAATCTGTTTTGGATTCTCTGAAGCATCGTGGTTAGTTTCTCCATGTGTTTGGGTACCATTTAACCACTAAAAGGAAGGTTAAAAAGGTTTTAAAAACAAGTTTTTATAGAGTGTAAGGGTTTGATAGCCAATGACTACCAAACTTCACTGTATCTAATATATTCTGATCGCTCCATTAATGCGGATCCTATTACATCAGTAATATGTTAAGTTTACTTATCATCTTTTCTACATAATCCAGATCTATCTCTACTATGCAGTGCCATTTGAAATATTTGCTCCCTGGAGTGATGCATGTTATCAATCTGTTTGCTCCCTTGCTTGACATGCCCTGGCCTGCTCCATGTCCACCGGCCTGCCTGCTCCACCATTAGTGGTTGAACCTTCAGCCTTTCTCCACCCACCTTCTGGAACTCCATCTGCTTGACGCCCCTCCTTCCCTTGCCTCCTTCAATGCCCATCTCAAGACCTTCCTCTTTCCCCAGTGCTTTGGTCATCCTCCCACTTCCACTCCCCTTGTCCTCCACCCTTCATGACTCTAACCCCTAGCTTCTGGATAAGAAACAAGATTCTCCTTTGGTTGGAGTTGAGATTGCCATCCAAGCAGATGTCTGGTGGGCCAGTTTGAAACACATTGAGGTATATACAGCATTCTACATTTTTAAATTCTTTACGAATTTCTGCATATTAATATGTAGATCTCATTAACATTGCAAATCTCATCAATATTGAATTCTAGTCATGCAAGTCTCCTAGAGGTTCTCCTTGATAAATAGCTACTTTCAGAGAAAGTGATGTATGTTGTTTGGTTAAACCAGCTCAAATTCTTCCATATCAGGTGTTCTTCTCGAGTCTATGGTCACGCCACACACCTCTATCTATCTAATAGCAAGCAGGAACCCAGTCCAGTTGTTCGTCAATTGGCAGATCACTTTCAATCCGTGGCTATTTTGGCACACTGATTTGCACAATTGACTGTTGCACTTTGCCAGCAAAACATTTGATGAAGGGTTGTAGACCCGAAAAGTTGACTCTTTTTCCTTTCTCCATGGATGCTGCCTGACCTGCTGAGTTTCCCCAGCAACTTCTGTTTTTTGTTTCAGATTCCCAGCATCTGTAGTATTTTGTGTTTTGTTTATAATAATACTTGTATTTGATATACCTTATCACATCTTTGAGAAATCTCAAAGTGCTTCACAGAATATACTGTAAAGAGAATTGGCTACCTATTTTGTGGGTGAAACACAGCTGCCAATTGAGCAGAGCAGTATACCACAAACAGTCGTAGGTTGAGTGACCAATTTATTATTATTATTACTTTTTTGAGGAAATATTACCCCTGGAAAAGCAATGAGTGGACATTTTATGATCCTGGGTAGCAATTTATTTGCTTCCCCGTTAGGAAGATAGATAAATGTTAAGCTCTTTCCAAGACATATCATTTTCATTTTGTGATGTCCTACCTACCTGAAAGATGTTATATCATATGTAAAGATGACTTATTTATACAGTATTATAAAATGGAACATTGCAATTACTGTTTATTATCAACAAATGATAACTGAGGCCCTCAGTGTGAATTCATGCTCAGTCTGAAATAAGCCACTTTGCAATTGCTTTACACATGAGGCTCAAATTTACTTGAAATATTTTAGTTTATTCCTTATGTGTGATGCATCTTAATATTTGTGGAAACAACCTAATCATTTCAGGATTATCTAATAATAAACCTTGCATTTGATATACTATAGAGCTTTATCATATCATTGAGACAGCTCAAAGAGCTTCACAAGATCTACTGTAAAGTGTTGTGTCTATATTTAGTTGGCAAACATAGCAGCCAATTTATACATAACAATGTCCCATAAATAGCTATGAAATGAATGACTCATTTAATTTGAGGGAATGAAAGCGCTCCAAAACACTACTGTATGTGAAAGGCATTTTACAAATCCTGTTGTTGTTATTTTTGTTGGCCAGCACACCTGGAGAAACTCCCTTATCTTTTCAAATGTCTTCCTGTGAGTTTTATATAATATCTATATATATATATGTATTTTTATACCACCTTTCATGTCTGGAGAACGTCTCAAAGCCTTTAAATATACACTATTCAATGCTACATAATTTGGAACTTTTGTGCTATGCTGTAATAGAATGGAAATAAATATATAGTCTCTGGTGTATCACATGCTCCTTGAAGGGCAATGATCAAAATTCAGTTTAATCAGCTGTAAAGTTTGGTTTCATTCCAGTTTGAATTTTCATCTTAAAAATATGGCACCATATCTGTTTTGAAAAGAATATTGCTTCACTTCCTTCTTGTAAAGCTGTGAACTGCAGCCTCTTTGTACCCAAATAAAGATTGTCTATACACATTTTTGGGAGAAATAAATTACCTTTAGCAATCTGTAACTGCTAGGATTCCGATACTGTATTTGAAGTCTCATATTATCTCTAAAACTTGAAGGAAAATACAGAAAGATATATTCAAGTCATTTATTTTATAATATCAATACTTCAATACTGAATAATAACTCTTCTATAGTCCATTTCACCCAAAACGTTCTCGATTCACTTTACAAAATGAAATGAAATTACAGCAAAATTTATGATGTAACACAGAACAATTATACAGCATCTTTCACTTCAGGAGGATGTCTCAAAATGCTTCACAATGCTATACTTGCACCTGAACTGAGGTGGGAGAAAAGGGGAGAGGATAGATGACCAAATGTGCAGTCAAATAGATAAGTCATGCAGTGAGCTTCGAACATGAGGAAGGGGGCAAGTTGGAGAGACTCCACAATGGAGTTCCAGAGGGTGGGGCAGCATGAAGGGGAATGCTGCTGTAAAGGCAAACACGCCAACTGATGTGCATCAGCAGTTGTCCCAGTAACAATGAAACAAACAGCCAATACATTTGAATTTGGGGGTTATTTTAGATGGGTGAGAGAGGGTATACATCAGGAAACTTAGGAGAAAGACTTGAAAGCATTAGGAGGGTGGAGCATTTACGGCTACCTGAATCGCAAGCACCTACCTAAATTTACACACAGCAGTGTTCCACAACCAGCCATGAAGTGAATGATCAATTTTACCTGGATGATTATTGGTGAAGACTCCTCGAGAAACTCCCTTCTCTTTTTAAATCATACAGGGGATCTTTAACACCTACCTGAACAGGCAGAAGAGATGGAAGAATACCTGATGAGCTTTTGTTTCCAATATTGTTGGGTTTAGATACAGCAAATAAACTGGGACACTTAAAAATCCATGAAACTATTTACCCCGAGGCTATTTTGCTGTGAACCACTTTCAGCTGTAACTGAGATTGTGTCCTCATATTACTTTGCTCGCTGATGAGAATAAAATGCCTTTTCTTGCAGAAATATTCTACAGAAATATACCAGTTCCAGTGAACTCAAGTATCCCTGTTGAAGAAAAATTTATCACTTCTAAATACTTAGAGCTTGAATCAACATAAAACTTGGTAGGTAGATGTATTTATTTGTCTTTTCTCATCCTTTTCTGTTGAAAATCATCTCCCTTTTCTCTCAGTCTCAAAGGTCCCAACATCCTTCAGTCTTTTGCCCAAACGTCGACTATTCACATGCTAGTCTTGACAGATCGTGTTAGTCATGCTATCACGGTATCACATCTAAGCCTGTTCCTGTCCTCAACCCTGGCCTAAGCCTTTCACCTAGCCTTAGCCTTTCAGAACCATTTTGTCTTCAAATTTAAATTTGGAGGGAAATGTGGAACCATTCTATTTTCCATTTTGCCCGCAAAATATACCGTTAATTCACTTTATAGTATATTCTGTGAAGTGCTTTGAGACAGTAATCTCGAAGACATGATATGGCGCTATAGCAAATACAAGGATTATTGTTATTGTTATTATTCTTCTTAATATTCAGATGAGTTTTCCACAGTTCTTAAAATGTGTCAACTTTCAACTTAGAGTTGAATTAAAGAAGAATCCACAAGTTTAAACAATATGAAATATTAAGTCAAAATGATCTGTATACCTAATACTTGTTGGCACTTTGGACCTCCAATATGTACAGATGTGCATCTTCTAGCAGAGTCTGTGGCTCACTGTCAGAAGCCGGTAGATCATTTTCCTTTGCCTAAGCCAGGGGCACCTTGGTAACATAGGCTGTTCCCAAACAGATGACTATTGTGAAATACTATGGTTTAAAAGGATAAGGCTCAAAGACCAGTTACCGAGAATTAATTGAGCCAGAAACTGTAGCTTGTTTTCCATGGGGCACAACTAAGTTTCTGTCTGTGCTGTGGTCAGTCTAAATAAAGCACCGCGGGCAAATATTTTGCAAAGTCTACCATAGTGTTGCTTTTTAATTCTGTGCTCCTTAAAATATTTACCACAAAGCCAGCATGTTTATACTCTGACTCACAGCTAAATAAACTAAAATGATTACAGTTTTTACTGGAACAGAAAAACTGGCCACTGCACCTTTTGGCCATGCGTTCAATTATTCCGCCTGTGTGTAATGTTTAACCGCTTCAATGTAATTGAGGAGTTGGTTTTATTTTGGTTAATGCCTTTCATTAGCACTTACATTGTGTGTTGCACAAAAGAGATGTGGTAAGGCTGCAATTTATTTGAAAAAGCTCTCTTCTTGGCTTCAGAAATCAAGTGAATGGAACAGTAGAATAAAAGTAAGCATGGAGATAATTTTTTTTTTATCATGGACTCCGTCCAACTCATTCATCTCCTGTGGATAGATTCTGCAATGTTACAAACAGTTCCCAAAACATAAGTCAAAAAGCATTCGCGATACAGTATATTTCAAAATCATAGGAGAGCTTTAGTTAAAGAAGGCCATTCGACCCATTTGATCTCATCCTCTCAGTATATTTGTTTTATTTTCCTTTCAAGCGAGCATGAATTTATTTGTTAAATGAGTTAATTTTACTGGCTCCTGCAACTGCTTATGGTAACCCATTCCAGCTGTTGACAACCCTCTGTGTAAAGAATGGTGCCTAGTACAGTATTTGTCCTGAAATTTCCAATCACACGAACCTTGAATCTATGTCCTCTTGTTACGTGTACTCCTTACCAAGTGGTTTACTTTCTCTGGTCAGCGGGTACTGACCTGTTCCATGTCCCTGCCCTGGTCACTCCACCATTGGAGACTGGCCTTTAGCCTTTCTGTACACACCCTCTGGAACTCCATCCAAGAGCCTCTCCTCCTTGCCCCATCCCTTAACTTCTTCAAGGCCCATCTCAAGACCTTGCCCTTCAACCGTACCTTTGGTCATCTTCACAGCACCACCAACCTTGACCCTTTGCCACCTGCTTGACTCCACCCACAGCTCAGCTTAATTGTCCAACAGCTTGGGACATACTCCAAATATGAAAGACGCTATACAAATGCAATTTCCTGTTGTTGTTGATGTGCCCACTTGTCCTACTTCCTTGACATATATCTCCAACAATCATTTTTGACATTTTTCTTCTTTTCTATCATATCTCTCGGCATCTCATAAAAATGTTCAACACAGCCCTCAACAGCCTTTATTATCTTTACAATCCTCAATCATAACCAGGTGTTCATCCAGCTTTTTAAAATAAAAGTTAAGTGGTATTTTGCAGTCTTGGGAATCACTGAAATTTAATTATGCTTTCTTCCTGAGATATTTTTCCCGAGATATTTGTTATTTTATATAATGGGATTTAGTTAATAAAATAGGGGTTCATTCCAGACGTTATATGTTCTGGATTTTTGTCTGAATGCAAATCTATAACACATACTACATTTACCTTAGTATAAAATTTTATAATTCATTTCTTAAACATTTGAAGTTTGAAACAAATCCATCCTGAAATGAAACATGCATTTATGAAATTACAATGTAATGTTAACACAGGAGTTGACTCGACAGAAGTAAGGGGTCAATGCAACAGAAAACCCAAATGCTGCTCCCTGTTTAAATTATTCTATGCTTGTAGCTATAATTAAATAAATATTTGTTGAAGAAATGAAAGACTATTAGTTGATATTTCATTACAGCATCAGAAATTATTCCAACAACTGAGACTTCCACAGTGCTCATTCTCGCTCTGCTCCTTCTCCTCATTAAGTCCCCCAAAATTAAGGGTCATTTCAAAGAGAATTATATAAGCACATGCAAAATAACAGTATTAGAGGGTACGGAAAAAGTGTAGGTAATTGGGATTTGGGAAAAACAGCTTCTTTGAGGTGCAAATATTGAACCGGAAATATGGCCTCAATAGCCATAAACTCGCTACCACATTAAAGGAGTCTAGTTGGATAACATGTAATGTTAATTTAGGCTTCAAATAAACAGCAGGTGCAAGTCATAACTAATTTTAATTCTAACTTTTCACAAAGAATCTAACCATTCACACCACCTAATTGCAGAGTAGGAGAAAGTGAACATATGAGTCAAAGACTGTAGAACACATCTGGCACAGGAGATGAGTTCAGAGGG
Source organism: Hydrolagus colliei (assembly GCA_035084275.1). Lineage (NCBI taxonomy): Eukaryota > Metazoa > Chordata > Chondrichthyes > Chimaeriformes > Chimaeridae > Hydrolagus > Hydrolagus colliei. The sequence continues at coordinate 12,889,187 of CM068745.1, forward strand.
TTATAGCTCATTTCATTAATAATTATAATCCACTTGATATAGCGCTTTTCATATCTTCCAGGCGTCTCACAGAATCGCTTTGGCAAAGTGAATTGACTGCATATCTGGGCGAAATGCATCAGACAATTATGCACAGCAGTGTCCCAAAAACAGCCGTGAATTAAAATGACCAATTTTTTGTTAAGGATTATTATTAGGCATGTGGAATAAGGAAACTTGCCCAAGGTTCCTGGCTAGAATTGACTTGGATCTCTCACTTATAAAGTGAGTGCTCTAACCTTTGAGCTACAGGACTCGAAAACTGTGCAGACTAGATGCAGAATATTTGTTTTTACATAGTTGTGATAATCGCAAACCCTCAGGAGGATCAGGAATATCTTTAATTGGACTGTGGAGAGTAGCAGACTGCTTCCTTTCCTGATTTCACAACAATCTCACCAGTAAAATGCTTAACTTTTTTTTAAAAAAGCCCTTGTATAAGCAAAAAATTTAAATATTGTGCTTTTGTAAAAATTGGAAGTGACGCCGCTCCCAAACTGAATGAGGAGAGCCTGAGTGAGAGACCAATCTCCCAAAGTTAGGGGGTGTTTGGTCCCAAATGTATCATAAAGGACAATTTCACCACAAATATAGTCAATTTTCCTACTTTCCTTCCCTCAACCATGACCCCTCTCCCCCCTTGCTCTGGTCCCTACTTTTTTTTCCCCCCTTTCTTCCCACTTATCTTCTCCCCCCCTCCTGCTCTGGTCCCAACCTTGGGACGTTGTTGTATTTTGTGTATTTTTCCACGTTGATAAGATGTGGAAAGCGCTTTATAAATGTAAGGATTGTTACATTATTATAATTTCACCACAAATTTAGCACTGCTGCTTTATAACGGAATGTGTATTGAAATACCAGAATTTCCACCCAATAATGTTGAAATAGTACAAGTGTTCAATAATGATCAATTATTCATTAGAAGGCACACGTTCATCAGATAGTTGACGAGAAAACCCTGAGACTTAGGCTGGAATAATTTAGTTGGAGTCTGGTTTTATATATCCAGGGCCTCATACCCAGCATAAGTCAGAATCAGTTCCACACTTCCAACTGGTAGAATCATCATCCACCCTGTAAGCAGGATGATCGTGGCAATGCTCTCACACATTTCATGAGAGTATGTACTGAACCCCAGGAAGCTTCCATTTCTTGCCATCCACCTAGTAAAGATTCAGACCTTTGCTTGTTAAATGTCAATTGGCCACAAGTGACGATCTTCAATGGGAGGGAGATAAGACATGTCCCCTTAGCTAGATCCAAGGGATATGTTTGGCAACAGAATTTTAGAATTGAATAACTCTTTGGTTTAGCCCTACTATTGCGCTAATGTTAACCTCCCAGGCCCCTTGCTCCCTAGCTGGCCTTCCAACTCCGCCACTATAATTTACTCCTGGACATTACCCTGTGTGTAGGACACAATATAAAGTAAATGTGAGTTGTTGGATGACCATTACTTCTTGCCGATCTGTGTTGATTATTGCCTAGAATTAGGGTGCATTCCTCTAGGGAAAAAGTGTGTACTTCATTCCAGACACAGAAATTTCCATGTGTAGGTTGCATAGACAGAAACCCGAGCCTGCTTTGAATACCTTTAAGTATGGTGATGAGTTTCCGCATGTGTCAGACACATGTTTGACCAAAAAAACAATATCCACCATTGGTTCCTTTATGGGTTCCAAATATGTCTCATTGTTTCCATATACTTGATGGAAAAGAACACCTCATTCTTGTTTCTCAAATACATGATGCCACCGTCAACACAAAGAAAGTTTATATTGTGGATTGGCAAATGTTAAGTAAGAACAAGGTTGGAGAAGGGTATATAATAGAAAGCCCAACTATTAACAGCAATGAAAGGAAAGGGAGAAAACTATAAGTTAAACAAAATAAATCTAGTTTTATCTACAAGACTGCTAGGGCATTACATGGTGATGGCTGAGTCACAGTGAAGACAGTTCAAGTCTTATTAATACATCAAATGGTCTATGTTAGAAAAATCCTCCGGGTTAATTTCAATTTTTACTCTTGTCTTTTGTCCCCGGAGATATATTCTCACAGCTGGCTCCAGCTGTAGAAGATGTCTGGCTCCAAAACAATGGAAATTTTTCTAACAATGGTACATTTATTAAAGAATTAAATTGCTGTGTTCTGATTCTCAAGCGGACAGCATTAATTATTGAAAGTCAACTGAATAATACAACTGAAGAATTAACATTTTCTTTTGACCCTCAATGTTCAATATTCACTAGCTCATTGAATCAACGGCATTCCTTCATTGATATAGACACAGATGGAAATAAGGGAAGAAAGGCCAAGGGCTCATTATGTTTCTGCTTGGGAGAATCCCCCCTCCCCCCACCCCTCATAGATACACATGTGCACACACTTCACCTACTTCACGATACATATCTCTCCTGGTATCTGCAAGTGCTAGGGAAAAGCAAGGAGAACCAAATGAAATCCTGGCTAATTTGTTTAAAAAACGATCAGCCTGAACAATTTCTCCCTGATTCCAAGAGAAGCCTGAACAAGCTCCAAGAGAAGCCTAAACTATCACCAACACAAGATCACTGCTAAATTTCCCCCATTACCCTGTTACATTGCAATGAGATTCACATTGACAGATTAGCATCCTTGTCTCCAGCTTCTCATTTTCTCTAATCATAGAATCTTCCTTACAACTCTCTCCAGATTTATCTAAAACAAGTGGATGCTATTGACACAAACAGCTTCTCATGTGAGCCTGATCCAGATGTCTATTACCCTCTGGGCGAAGAAGCAATTCCTTGTTGAAGGTAGGAGGATAGGATATGGTTAATATAGACTTAAAAAGCATATTCAGCAGAAAGTAATGAGAACCTGAATTAACCAACATCCTCATGTCCAACCTGATGTGTTTTTTATCTTGTTTCAAGGGTGACCTCTAGTTCTAGAGCATGTGAAAACTTTATGATCTACTATTTTGTTGATTCCATGCAGTAAACCTCAACAAGATCACTCTCAGTCTCCTCTGATGTTACATGAACAGACCCAGATTCTCAAGCCTTTTCACTCCAGGGAGTCATTTGAGAGAATGCATCACCCCCTCCCTGGCCTCCTTCAAGACTCTCCTCTTCGATGGACCTATTGGCAACTCTTAATCTCTACCTTCCCTTCCCCACCTGTCCTCAGCTCGGGTCTGAAGCAATGACTGTCCGGCGCCTTGAGAGGTCCTCCTGACGTGAAAGACGCTACACAAGTGTAATTTTGTTGTTGTTGGTGACTTTTCTCTGCATAATCTCCAGTTCTTGTATATCCTTAGCTAATCAAGGTGCCTCAAACTCGACACAATATTCAAACATTTAAGTCAATACTCTACATTAAAGGTGCTTTATTAATTCTCCTAGCGGACTCTGGCATTGGCCCCATCATTCTGTTTTTGAGGCTGATCACTGATCTAAGTCTCTTTCCCAATCAACTGTCCTAAGAGAAATCCATGCTATACGTTTGTCAAACCAATGATTCTTGTGCCAGAAATGGATAACATTGCACTTCCCAACACTAAAGGACATATTATTACTTTCAGCCCATCCAAATGTCACAACATTGTGAGGTATTTAGAACAGATGTAGAAAACTTGTATTTTGTTCCTGCTTTCCTGGACTGGGCAATCTGTTTCGTGTTACACACAAAGTTATCATTAAACCTTTTTCTTAAGCAGCCATTACAGCTGTAATAAATCGCTATTTGCATTGCGTCAAAAACAGCTGTGGTATGTGATGCATTGTAAAAATTACTGGGGATTTAAACACATAGTCAGCATTGGGTCCTGCAGTCCAAACTAAAAAGATAACAGGGTAAAATGATCATATTGTTGGAGGTAAGACAGATTGTTGGGAGTAGAGAAATATTTGTTTTTCATCCAACTTTGCTACACTTGACCTTGGAGTGCTTGATGTTGATACTGAGTACTGGCAAAAGGATTTGAAGAGTTACAATAAATATCTACCTTGTATATTATCCGTTTTTTTAAATCTGTATCTTCAGTAGAATATGCAAATGGTTGCGTTAATATCAACAACAACAAAATTATACTTGTAAAGCACCTTTCACATCAAGAGGACATCCCAAGGTGCTGGGCAGTAATTGTTTCAGACCTGAGCTGGGGATGGGGAGGGTAGAGGGAAAGAGTGGATTTGTAGTGACTCCATCAAAGAGGAGGGTCTTGAAATGGGATTTGTAGAATGCCAGGGATGGGGCGAGTCGGGGTGACTGCGGGATGGAGTTCTAGAGGATGGAGGCAGAGTGGCTAAAGGTTCGCCCGCCAATGATGGGGCGGGTGGGTTGGGCGATGTGGAGCAAGCCAGAGCCTGCTGAGCTGAGGTGTGGGCAGGTTGGTAGGCGGTTAGGAGGTTGCAGATGTAGGGTGGGGCGAGGCCATGGAGGGCTTTGAATGTGAGGACCAGGATCTTGAATTGGATCCTCTGAATGATGGGGAGCCAATGGAGTCGAGCGAAGATGGGGGGATGGAGTCACAAAGCTTGGAGCGGTAGAGGACATGGGCTGCAGAGTTCTGGATTATCTGCAACCTATGGAGGGAGATATTGGGAAGGCCGACAAGCAGGGCATTTGCGTAGTTAAGCCGGGATGTAATGAAGGCATGAATGAGGGTGTCAGCAGCCTTGGAGGTAAGGTAATGGCGGAGTCGGGCAATATTGCGGAGGTGAGGGAAGGCAGAGCGAGGCATTGCTTGGATATTGGGGAGGAAAGACGGTTGAGGATCGAACAAGACACCTAGATTCCTGACTGGTTTGGTGAGGTTGTGTGTGCAACCATGGAGGTTGATGCCGCCAGCACCTGATACATGAAGGCTCTGGCACAACCCAATCAGTAGAGCCTCTGTCTTGTTGACATTCAACTGTAGAAAGTTAGCTCTTACCCAGGACTTGATGTATGAGAGGCCGGCTGTCGGGATAGTAGTATATCAATATATTGAGTGAATGTTGTTTTGCTTCTGTGGTTTTTCTGCTCACAGTACAAATAAGCAACATATTAGGGTGGAATCTGCAGCGTTTCATAAGAGAATCATCACATTAATGTGATCTGAATGCCACATATTTCACCACACTATTTGCTTGCAAACCTGACAATTTCTACGCTGACCTGCGTGAGATTTCTATGACATGTAACAGCTTTGCATCATGCCATTTCACAACCTTAACCTCACCATATAAAGAGAGCAAGTTGGAATGCTGACAATCTCAACCTTTAATCTGTGAGCCCCAAGGTGTAAAGTGAGCATGAAACTTGATTTTGAGAGTTAACAGTTGATATTCTATTCTAATTAACAAACTTACATTAAGCCATTCAAAGTTATATCCGTATTGAATCAATTTGATGAACATCATTAAAGCTAGTGATAAAGAAAGAACAGGCCCTTGATCATCTTAAATCGGTTGGAAAAGGCTTTACAGATAATCATTGAAAAATGTAATGAATGCTTCATGGCAAACACAACCATTTGGATCAGCAAGGTGTCTTGAGATGAATCCCTGGGAGATTTGTTTTTGAGCAGTCTCCGGGATTTTCGTGTAAAGAAGGCACTGTTGGCAAATGCATCAATCCCCCAGAACTGAATTGTAATCAGCCTAGACTATGAGCTCAGTTATATAGTGGTGGCTTGTTAATGTAATTGGAAACCTGTGGGCTCCAGAAGGATGTCTGTCTTTGTTCCACTTCATCATTGCAGCACTATATTGGATTATTTCCTTCCTTTAAACTTGTGCCATTTGGCCACATCAAATAAAATTAATTGAGTGAACTCATAAAATCCTTTCAACTCTGGAGACAGGGAACATCCCTTCAGAAGAAAACACATGCTGGCCAGCTCTCGTGTCCAATTGGATTGTAAGATACACTGACATGGCATGCAATAGACCAAGTCTTTATTGTGTACATGTACTGGAAACTTTGAACCAGGTAATTTATCCGAGGCTTGAGTTAGTTGAGCTCATCCACATCTATTGCAGGCATCAATGGCTATTGTTGAAGGAGGCTGTCAGCCCTACTCTTCACCCACACCCTGTCAGGTAGATCCCTTCATACAACTGGAGATACCACTAGAGGGAGCTGCCAGCTACTCCTGTTTGACCGGACTTTTAGCTATAGCTTCAGAGCTGGCCCTCAAAAGGCCATGCTCCAAATATGTGGTACTAGCTGTACCCGTTCCAGCTTCACTTGCAACCAAAGGATCCAATATGGAATGTAGATTGACACACAGACAGACATTTCATCATTGTCTATACTGATCTGGCAGGACTCCTTTTGGGAGGACTCAGTGGGAGGCCTCGGGGCTTTAAAAATGTAATTTTTGTTCTTGTTGCCTGGATTAGCTTTTTCTGTGTTCTTCAATTTGTTCTCGCTGCATGGCTACATGCATGCTCTATGACACAGGATGCCACAATGTCACAGTCAGCTGTCGTGGCCACCATGTATAACTGCATTGCATGCTTTCATATACTGTATATGTGCTCTGTGACACACAATGACACTTTCCCATGGACAACTGGAGTGGCCATCAGGTGTAACTGCAGTGTGTGCATTTACATGTAAGTGCTCTGTGACGCATGATACCACATTGCCACTTTGACTCTGCCGCCACAAGGTATAACTACAGTGAAAACACAAAACTGTAAATAACTCATGAATGATTGGAGATACCTGAAGACAAATATGCCCATGTCACTCCCAGAAGCACAACCTTTCTGATGAGGTATGTTGCTATGTCAATCGGTTATTGAGATCCTTCTTGAAGCGCTGACAGACACATTGTTTTATTAGTATAAAGAAGATTTAATATAGAGAAAAACATGGGTAGTAATTATGTGAAATAAAACACAAGTTTTGCATTTGATAAATATCGGCAACTTAATAATAATAATCCTTGCATTTCATATAGTGCGTTTTACATCTTCTAGACGTCTCAAAGCGTTTCACAGAATATACTGTAAAGTGAATTGACCGTATATTTGTGGGCAAAACATAACACCGAACATGTGAATAGATGTTACCTTTTGTCAATGTGGTGCTCACTAAAATCCAAAGAAGGGGCAGATGTTCTGATTGTTTTTATACATTTTGGGTGGGTAAATGTATGTGCTGATTATGCTGAGTTAACAGTGGTAAACAGGAGACTTACCCAATTTGAGTAGTCAACATCAAGCACTGCCAAAACACACAAGTGAGAAGGTGAGATGTAGAGAATAGCCCAGAGGAAAGATTAGAATGAATTGAGGAAAATCATCGATGCTATATTATTATTGTTTATTTGTGTTTTAATAATCAGCATTCTGAGAATGCTGATTAATACCCACCCCACAATACCTGGATTTGAGAAGTCCTAGCTACGTGAAAAGTACTATGGAAATGGAAATTGTATTAAGAAACCATGTTAAGAAATGCCACAAATTCGACCCCTTCAGAAAATTAAAGCAATCTCATCAAATGCTGGTAGAGAATGACATTAAAATAAGGTAGTTGGGGATGGAAAAAGGCACTGTGTTGGATCAGCAGCCAGCTATTGGCAATGCAGTTACTGAGAACATTAATAATGACCTTCCTTTAGAGTAGGCTTCAAAAGTAGATATCTAGCACTGAAGGATTAGGGTCCTTGTCACATTCCCTGTGGTGCAATTTATAGTTTAGGTCAGGTGATGCTAATTGAGCAAAGACATCTTGTGATTTACAGCAATGTGCCCCTGTAGCCTGGTTATTTAAAGCACAGTTCCTTTTCTTTTGGGTGACTGAGTTTGTCTTTCATACATATAATATCTATCAGACGTATTCCTTAATGCCTTTACTTATTAATGAAAAGGTGGCCTTTGCAAAGAATAGTTCGCGGAAAGAAAAGAATGCGAAAGAGAGGAGACCAAATAGAGGGGAGATTAATATTCATTAATATCCACTTTAACATGTTAAGCACTATTTGTTTTCCATTTTTCAGGCAGAAAATTAACTCTGTATATTAAAATAACTCTGCCTAAAAAGAAAATTATAAAATGCAAAATATTGTGTGGGGAGAAATAATAACATTTGCTGCAGTGCCTTTCACATCAGAAGGAAGGTTTGAAGTACACACTTGACTTACTGAAGTGAATTGATCAATTGTATATCGTGGATGGTTGGCCAGGACCCAAGAAGAAACTCTCTTTTCAAATAATGCCAAGGGTTCTTTAATGTCCACTTGAAGCTGAGGTTAGACTATGAGGCCTGAGTCAGAATTGGAGAAGAAAGCAATACAATGTACAACATAAGTTACATTTCTATAACACCTTTCACATTGGGAGGACACTTCAAAGAGCTTGAAGCAGTAGCAGAGTTTCAAGAGAAAAAACATAATTCTTTCATTTAATAAGAGTATGAACAGTGATGTGCTACTTAGCCTATCAAGGCAAAAAGGACTATGGGGGACTTCAGCCCAACTGTTGCATATTACAAGTCCAATGCACCATTGTCAGAGTCAAAGATGTATGCTAGTATTCCCACTCTTCAGGCTCTTTCGTGCCATACTTATTAAGTAGGGAAATAATAATAATAATTCTTGCATTTGATATAGCATCTTATCACGTATTTGAGATGTCACAAAGTGTTTCACGGAATACACTATAAAGTGAAATGACTCTACATTTGATGGGTGAAATGTGGCAGCCAATTGCATATGGCAGGTCCCACAAACAATTATGGATTGAGGAACTAAATTATTATTATTGTTTTAAATGGGATTTTTACCCCCGGAAAAGCAATCTGCAACTGAGTGCCTATTTACTGCAAGGTAAAGAGAGGTGTGTGGAGAGGTGTATAAATCACAGGCTCAAAGGTTATTCTGTGGCTCTAAAAAAGATTTAAAACAGAGACATTGGCTCCCTTCCGCTGTTCTTTTAATGCACATCTCAAAATGTACCTCTTTGAACATCATCATCTTTTCCTTTCCCAACCCCCTTGGCTCCCATTGCACCTCCACTCAGCCTTTCTGCAACTGAGAACCCATTTAGATGAAAATAATTCTAAAATGATTGTACATGTTGGTTAATGATACTGATTATAAATACATTATGCATGCAAAGTTATTACTTTTATTGTTAGTCTAAATGATAACATATTGGAGTAACATGTTAATGAATACTAAAGCAATATCTTCTATTTGACAAATGTTCAAGGTAATAAATGACTCTTTGGCTGATTAACTGATGGAGTTATTGGCTAAACATTGAATCTCATCTTAGAAGTTGACTATTACCAAGGAGATTCCATATGAAATGAAAGAATTCATATTACTTGAAATGCATTTAATATTAAAACCCTGCTAGCTATTATGATGTGATAATGTAACATCCTCCTGATATGAAAGGTGATCTATATATGCAATTTTGTTGTTGTTGTAACATTATTAATTACTTGACAGAATTTGGGCTTCAGGGATTGACTAACACTAAATTACCGAGCCACAGAATAACCTTTGAGCCGTGACTTATTCAACCTTACATAATAATTTTACAGAATTACATCAACAGCAACAGCAAATTACATTCATCTAGCGGCTTTCATGCTTGTGCCTGCTGAGTGAGGTCAGCAGGTGGTTTGGAGGGATTTAGGTGACATAGGTATTTGTAGAATATCCCAGCACCTTGGGATGTCCTCCCGACATGAAAGGTGCTATACAAATGTAATTTTGTTGTTGTTGTTGATGTGGAATTTAAAATTAAGGATGAGAATCTTGATCCCATTGCTTCTGGGAAATGGAGATGGCCAGTGGAGCTGGACGAGGATGGGGGTGATTGGCTTGTGCAGCCAAATATGGGAGGAATACAATCACAGATTAGGTGTAGACACAACTGATGTGGTGCCAGTCTACTGCAGTTGGTAGAGCTTGTAGTCAGAAGGTTGGGGGCATTGAAATTAGTCTAGGCTGCACTTGAATACAGTGCTGCAGGGAGCTCTATTGTTAGTGGAGCCATCCTTTGGATGAGACATTGAACCCAGGTTCTGTAGATGTTAAAGATCCCAAGACATTATTCAAAAAGAGAAAGGAGTTTCTCCCGGTGTACTGACCAATCATACCCCAGATAAAATTGGTCATTCACTTCATGGCTTTTGGGATATTACTGTGCACAGTGAACTGCTGTATTTGTCTACAAAATACACACTCATTATGCTCTACAGAAGATCCTGTGTAGCAATATGAGACAATAATTTGCTGTAATCTAGAGTTTTGAATAAGGCAAGTTTACCATTGAAACAGAAACCACTTGAAGAGATTGTTTTTAATCATGTGGCAGATCAAAAGCATTTATAGACAACAGTGTTGTACTATAATATATAAGAAGCCATAATATATTAATAGAAAAGAGAACCAATTAGTAATTGACCTAGACTACTTAAATCCCCATGCTCTTGCCCGCTGCATTTGACATATCATTGAGAATGCAGCACAATAAGGCTGAAAGACAATATAACGAATCAAAGAATAAAGAGAACAATTAACTGGAGTGGACTGAAGCAAAGGCAGCTTCTTGAATTTATGACACTTGAATTCTGTGACAATACATGGTCACTGATGAAATCACTGGTCCTCCACCCTATCTGCCCCACTGTTGGTGAGCTGGATTTCAGCCATTCTGGTCCCATTCTCTGGAACTCCATCTTGGAATCTCTTAGACTCATTCCCACACTCCCCCCAATCAAGGCACTTCTTAAAAGTAAAACAAAAACAGAAGTCGCTGGAGAAACTCACCAGGTCAGGCAGCATCCATGGAGAAAGGAAAGCGAGTCAAAGTTTCGGGTCCATGACCCTTCATCAGAACTCCTTAGCACTTCATCAGCACTTCTTAAAAGTACCTCTTTGACTGTATGTTCAGTGATCTTTCCCCACCCCATTCCCCTCGGCTCCCACCCAGCCTCTTCCGCTCTGCCAAATATGGATGTGAAAGGTACTTTATAAATGTAGATTGTACTGTACTATACAGTAAATTGTACGGTGCCAGTTGAATGCCTCTGCTTGACTGGCACCTGCCTCCTGATCATCCCTCGTACACTCCGCCCCACCATCGGAGGTCACGCATACAGCCACTGCATCCGAAACTCTCCCTCAATAACTCCACCTTGTCCCCTCTCTCCCCTTTCTCATGAACCGCTTGAAAACTTTTCTCTTTGACTGTGTTTACGGCCTCCTCCCCCACCTCCACGGCTCGGAGTCAGGATCCACCACTGTTAAGCGCTCTGAAATGCTTCCCTGCATGGAGGGCACTGTATAAGTGCAATTTTTTTGTGGTATCAGAAACTGGATAAGGGATGGTAGTTTATAAGAACATAAGAATTAGGAGCAGGAGTAGGCCATTCGGCCCTTCGAGCCTGCACTGCCATTCAATAAGATCATGGCTGATCTTCTGACCTAACTCTAATTACCTGCCCTATCCCCATATCCCCTAATCCCACTATTTTTCAAAAATCTATCAGTTTCAGCTTTGAAAATGTTCAAATGTGCAAATGTTTAAAGGGTTAAACATTTGCACATTTGCATTTAGAGTCAATTGCCTTTGCAATTGCCAAGAAGTAAGCTGCTAATGGGCAGAGACATCCTTGAGGTTTGAGGCCCCTTTGTTCACCTGATTCAGTTTAGCTGTGCACGCCCTGCTCTCTCACCTCCATTGCATCGAGCCTTTTGTTCCTATGTTCCAATCTCTTATAAGATTCTGTAATTAATGTGTAAAATAATATCTCAAGTTATATTAGTGATGTATATATGTATTTGCGACATATGATCAATCTCATATGATGGGAGCTGTTTGTGACTAGCTTTGTGTTTTCCACAAACCACAAACTGTTCTCAAACTGTTAAACTGCCCCTGTCAGTCATTTTCTCATGGAGACATGGTCTGTAGCTGGAGAGAGAGCTGTGTTGTATTTTTTCACAAAAGAACCATTTTGCAGAAAACAACAGGTGAAAGGTCACCTAACATACTGTATAAACGGAGACCGATTCAGAAGAGAATCAGAAGAAAGAATTGAAAGGAGAGGGATCCAATTTGATGTGCCATGATACCTAGATAATTTGGGGAAATCAATTTGAACATACAATAATAACAACAACAACTTGGATTTATATAGTACCCTCCACACCAGATGGCATCTTAGAGCGCTTCACAAAATGGATCGCCAAGCCAGTGGGTGGGGGAAAAAGGTGACCAAAAGTACAGTCGAATAGAAATGTCGTTAGGTGCGACTTGAAAATAGGAAAACGGGGCAAGGCAAAGGGAGTGAGTTCCAGAGCCTCAGAGCATAGACGCTGAAGACATAGCCGCTGACGGTGGAATGGTGGATTCGGGGGACAAAGAGGAGGCCAGACCCGGTAGAGCGAAGACAACGGGTAATGTTGTGAGGAGAGAGGAGGTATACCTGGATACGTTTGTGTGATCAAACTCAGAAACATACAATTATACTTGGATACCTTTGGTTGGATGTGTATATATATAGATGGATTGAAAAGGACAACTTAAAAGAGACATTAAAATTGGACATTGCTACTCTATCACTTTCACAGCATTTGATTAGGTCAACTTAAATCGTTGTGAACAATGCGTCAATGTATAAGCATTTTTGTGATGTATTCTTTTAATTACAGTACTTGTAACTATATTACTAATCTGAATTAATAAACATCTATATTTTTGTGTAGCATTTGTGTCAGTCCTTACCTCACCACAAGGTCATGGTATATTTTTTGTGAAATGTTTTGAGATCTCTCAAAAACATGATATATAAAATGCAAAGATTATTAGTTTTAATACCCAATATTCTTCAGCATACAGTACCCCACCAATCAACATGGATAAGAGTATCCAAACCAAGCTGAGTGTTCCGTGCATCCCACCTATACATGGAAATCCCAGAAACAGATTGTTTGAATGGAATTCACACTCTCCCTGCAGGGACCCATCCCGCTTAACCTAATTCTGGAAAGAATTAGGCGCAGGTTGGCAAGAGCCAAACTTAGGTCTCCCAAAGTGTATGTTGGGATACTGCTGGAGTCCAGCCAGCTATAGCTGTACAGCTTGCCATTGATATTGCTGTCTGGCAAGCTTTCACATTGCTTCTACAGCTAGGACCACCCTACCCTTTAGGGCTTTGGTTTGCAGGTTAACAGGAGCTGAGTGGGATGATTCCCTACCGTTCCAGGTCTTACCGATGAGCCAGGCCAGAATCAACAATTGGGACCGATGCCCGTTGTATCTTCAAATCAATTCCTATGTTCAGATTTGCAACAAACAAACAGGTCATTTAATACAACTGGTCCATATTGGTGTAAATCTGACCTTTGGTTGAGACATTAAACTGAGGTCCTGTTTACTTATGCAGTTGGACGATAAAGATCTCATGGTGCTATTCGAAAAGAGAAGGGTATATCTCCCAGTGTCGTGGCCAACAAACTTACAAATTGAATTGGTCATTCACTTTATAGCTGTTTGTGGGACATTACTGTGTACAAATCAAATTAACTGCTGTGTTTAACCACAAAAAAACTTTACAGTACATCCTATGAATATCCTCCTGATATGAAATGATCTATACAAAATATTTGAGCCCAACCTATTATGTTACCATTATTATCCATAAAATTGTCAAAAACAAAGGTATAAATATGGTAATAAATTCAGGTTGAACATGATAATACAGTCAAGCTAAGATTATACAATTTTCTTTTCCATTTAATTGATGAACATAACAATAATAATATTGCTTGCATTTGATGTACCACTTTATATCTTCGAAACATCTCAAAGCGCTTCCCAAAATATACCATAAAGTGAATTGATTATATTTTGTGAATTAAACTCAGCAGCCAATTGCACACCTCAGTGCCCCCAAACTGTTGTGGATTTAACTGACCAAATTTTTTTAAAAGGAATTATTAAATTGTTAATCAATTAACAATGGGGCACCTGCTTACTGCTAGGTAAACAGAGGTGTGTGGAGTAAAGCAACTTTCCCAGGATTTTGCCTTGCTGGGAATCAAACTTGCTTACAAGGCGAGTGCTCTAACCACTGAACTACAGAACTCACAGAGCTTTTACTGTTATAAATAAAACTATTACAGGATTACTTTATTTTGTTACTTTACCTTAACATGATTGACTGGAGGTGGTTACTAATTTCTAGTAAATATCAACCTGTTTTTCATTTGGCCAACAATAATTAAGTACTTAACTCGTGGTGTGCAAATTAAGAGATTGCACTGGAGCAGATTATAATTGCCCCTTTCAATAGAACTTTCTATAACTAGACAAGTTTAGATCATTTCATTCTATGAATGATTTAAACATAAGGTTCTGCGCAACTCAGTCAAAAATCCTAACATTATCTGTTTTTAGTTCCAAGTCAGTATCATAATTTATTTAGCATACCAAGAAATACCAGGAAAATCAATTTAATGATTTTTGCTTTTTTTCTCCTGAAAAAGAATTGAATTAATATATTTTATATTGAAAGTTCTTTTGCCAACAACTTAAACAGCTTTCCCAGTGAGTACAACAGCCTGAAACTTATCAAGGTCATATATGCATAGCTCCAGGGGGACCTGGTGCATTAACAGCTAATGTCAAACTGAGTAATATATAATTACGGTATATATATATATTTGATAAAGTTCATGACTCATTTTCCCTTTTTTTGAAACAAAAGTGCAAAACCAATGTCATATTCACTATGAGGTTTACCAGTAGAATGCACTGTGAAGCAGCTATGGCATTGTCATACACGGTATCTAGGACTGCCCTGCAGACTTACCAATTCCACAGAAACATTTTTATTTTACAGCACATGATACACTTTCTCTTGAATCCTTTTATCAGTCTGTTGCCTGACATACACGGAAACCCCATCACTAGGCTTTAGACTAAGTATTCAAACCAAACCTGAAGTTTCAACATGTACATGGAAGTTTCTCTCTTAGAAGAATTGTTTTTATAACAACAGGTGATTGGTTTGAAGAGTCGTGTATGCTTAAGGGTAGGAAACCTTTAAAATTGGGTTGTCCCGTGGACTTAGTAGGTAAAGGTATAGCCCTCTGCAGTACTAAATCATACTTGATTCTCACTGTGCTGATTACTAAGGTCAGATCAATACTTTAGGTTGTAGCATGATGGTAGAACAAGAGGACATACGCTTAGAGTTGTAAAGTGCAATGCAGATACCAGAATGTTTTTCTTCACTATCAGCCTGGTACAGGATGCCACAAAACTTGGTGGACCCTTTTAAATAGAAACTTCTTATTGCAATGGTAGGAATGCTAGAGTGGGTGTTCTGGAAGGATAGACTAGAGGGCCATCTTCACCCGAACCAATCTTGCTAAACATCCTATTTGTACTGGGGCTCTGGAAAAATCAGCCAGGGTCTCTGCTCCTGATCACTATAAAGTAAATCCAATTGAACCTGAGGGAAGATGATGATCTCAGGTGAGTAGAGGTGAGGAGAGGATTATTGCCCTCCACCATCCTGTACATTGCAGGTTGACATTTACTTTCTAGTGGTCAACTGAGTGAAAGGCTGATTGATTCCTGGCAGTTGTGGATTAGAACTCATGAAGAGTTACCAGGAGCCAATAAAAACTAAATAAAGGAAAAATAAATAAATACTCACACAAACAGAAATGTCCTTAATATGTTGAGAAAATTGGGCAATTGTAATATTTATTTCCTTGGTAAACATTGTAGTTTTGTATTGCTGTTTATTTCAGCATTCTTATTCACTGCTGGAGTCCTGTTACCACATTGAAACCATCACACTTGCTATTTTAGTTTATTTATTTGTATTTATAAAAGAATGCAAGAAAATTCTACAAACTGACTGCAATATGTTTACCCATTAAGTCCATGGGGTAACCTTAAGGCCAATTTTTGCCCCCAAATATACAGTTAATTCATTTAATGGTATATTCTGGGAAGCACTTTGAGATGCCTAGGAGATGTGTGAGGATCTTGAAGTCGATCTGTTTTGGTGATGGGGAATCAGTGGAGCCTGGCCAGGACTGGTGAGATGTGGGTATGGAGTTTGGTCCGGGTCAGTTTGCGGGCCACAGTGTTCTGAATCAGCTGGATCTTTTGAATGGTGGGGCAGGGGAGACCGGCGAGGAGCACTTTGGAGTAAATTTAGCTGGATGAGCTCTAACAGTGCCCCCAACACACACGCCAGAGTCCCCAAGCCTTGACTTCTGCTAACCTGCACTTCATGCCTCTCGGAATTGGGTAAGCTTAGTGTCCCCCCCCAGGGAGAGAGTGTGCATTCCATTTCACAATCTTCTGACTCATGGAGAGAGAGCTACTAACTGAGCCTGTATTGTACAACAATCTGACAAATACACTTAATTAATAGCTGAGGAAATTTTAAACTAGACATAACTTACTAAATATAATCATTGCATTCGATACAGCATCTATAATGTCAAAACATCTCAAAGTGTGTTACACAGAATTGCTGTCAGGTATAATATTGTGTACCTGTAAATAAAAATTGCTGCCATGTTTTGCACAGCAATATCCTACTTTGAGCCTTGGTGTGCATGACCAAACAAGGTGGAAATTGATAAGAGAGGCCTAGATGAAGAAAGCAATTCAGGCCTTTTAATCTAATCCTTTCAAAATACCCTACCGTTTTCCCATTACAGCATCACACTGCTATTGACTCCAGTGTCCTGGCTGGGCACTGAGACAAGGAGGGAGACCAAATATAGTAAGCTAGTTCTCCTTTTAAGCTTCTGCTTTCGCTGCTTAGATTGAATCAGTACACTCCTTTCTTAGGAAAAGCCCTCTTCCTCCAGGCTCAGTGCTTCCCAATTACCGAGTTGCTGACTGATATCAGGGTGTCATTGTGGTTCTCTTCCTTCTGAGTCAGAATATTATGGGTTCTGCTCTCTCTGCTCTTATCCTGAAAATGAAACCCACCACCTGCTCCCTAGACCTCATCCACACCTTTCTCCTCATCTCCCAGCTACACCTCATAGCACCCCTCCTAACTGACATGAGCAACCTCTCCTTATACACTAGCACAGTTGCTACCCCTCTAAAAACAGCTGTCATAATCCCCTTCCTGAAAAATCCTTCCCTGGTCCCATCCTTACTCTCCAGCTACCGCCCCATCTCCAAACTTCCATTCCTCTCCAAGGCTTCTGGCGTGAAAGGCACGATACAAATATAATTTTTTGTTGTTTTTGTTGTTCAAATCCCACATTGGAATTTGAACTCACATATTCTAATCCTCTGACACTCTAATGCAGTACGAGGAGTGTGAACATTGTTGGATATGCTGTTGTTTGGATGAGATATTAAATTGAAGTCCCATTTGGCTGTTCACATGGACGTTACAGATCCCATGGCACTATTTGAAAAGAGAAGGGAGTTTCTCCTATTGTCCAAGCCAACAATCCCCCAAATAAAATTGGTCATTCACTTTACGGATTAAGTGCTTTGGCAAATTCTCCCAACATGAAAAGTGCTATAAAATTCAAGGACATTTCAAAAATTGTATCTGCAATTCTCTATAGCTTAGGCCTTCTCCTCTGTAGCATGCTGCAGCTTATACTCTGAAGATACTTTAATATTCATACAACCAAATGTTTCTGACCATATAGTGCTGCTTCAAGGTGGCATTAAGGTGTCAAACTTTTAAGATCAAAAACTTGTCTGTGCTATTGAATATTTAATTCAAAATGGGAATTGTTAGAATGGTTAAAAAAAAATGCACCAGAAATGCCATGTGCTGTGAGCAGCTGTCAGCTGCAGTCTCTGAGAAGAGACACGGGCTACTAAAGTAAAAGATGCTTCATGAACAGATGCTCTGAACCACTGGGATCTCAGCAAATATGAACCTTAAATGACACTGAATTAAAGTTTTGAACCATGATAAATGATTTGTATACGACCAATATTGTTTAAGTGATATTGCACTAACAGACATGAGGGGAGCATTCTGTTTTAGAGTGACAACAATTTACATTTATGTAGCGCCCTTCACGCAGGGCAGCATTACTTGATGGCTGAATCCCACAGCATTAACACATTGAGGGATTCAGCCATCAACAGAATTTTGGCCTGATACTGTTTTCTATGCAGTGCAGAGGCTGTGTAATGACATGACTCTGCCGTATTTAGGATTATGCACAAAAATGTCATCTCTGTTAGTGTTGTGTTGCTGAGAACCACAAGTGGCACACTTCAATAATACATGCGATTTTTGTAATTGTGTCAAAGCCGGGAGAAGTAACTACAGTAAAAGCTTGATTATCCGGCATCCTCGGGACCTGACCGGTGCCGTTTAATCAAATATGCCGGATATTCGAGCGGCATAATGCCACAAAATCCTACACAAAACATTAACTTATTTTAATACATACCATATTAATGATAGACTAAATAATAACAGAATATTGTATGGATACTTACCAATAAAGCATTCCAGTACACTCGGTAAAATGATCGGTAAAATAAAAATTCCAGCGTTCGTTAAGTTTAACGTCAAGTTCGTTAAGCTTGCACAAAGTGAGCATACTGCGAGTGTCCCAAATGGCTCCAGTATGAGATCCAGTTGCTGGAATGGTGAATTGTATTGGGAGATACCAGTTGGTTGAGCGTTCCGGTTGGTTGGGTGCCGGATAAACAAGCTTTTATCGTACTAATGTAATACAATGTGTTAAGAGGCCATCCAGCTTTGTGTCTTGTTTTTCACAAAACTACTACAAGACTCCTTACCTTTATGAGTATTCATTTGAGCCATAAGGTTAACATAATGTTTTTGATTTGACTGCAGTGCTGATACCTGGGTTTATTCGAACTGCCATACAGTTCAAAATTGTTTAAGATGCATTAGAATTGTCTACTGACATGCCCTTAACCTTCAATTGCCACAACAATCATCACTGCAAGACGTTTACACTGTCTTACATAAAAGTTAATACCAATCTGTATTTATTCATCTATTAACAATATTACATAATTACTTCTTTACCTGATTACAAATTAACAATTAAAAATAAGGTTTGATGGACGATCCATACCACTGAAAGATGGAATAGACAAACTGATGGAGAGAAAGACAGACAGCGCATAAGAAAATCAACACTTCTTCCTGACATAGTTGGAAAAGTCACTTCGCTGACCTAGAAAGTGCTGGATTCAGTCTGTGGTGAGATAGCTGATCTCCGCCAGGACAGCAAAGATGCAAAAGATTTGGATTTAGAGCCCCTGGGCTATGCAGACCAAATCTCTAAGGTTTCTCAGTTCTGATTATTATCTAGGAGCCACCGTTGGAAATAACTGCACATTGCGAAGATTGACCTCGGCTGCGATGTCTCCCACAGACAAATACGCTCACTTTCCGTCCTTCAACAGCCCGGAATGTCTACCAAATAAATTGGTCAATCACTTCCTGACTGTTTTGGGGACATAGCTGTGCTCAAATTGGCTGCTGTATTTGCCTACAGTCATTCACTTTACAATATATCCTGTGAAGCACTTTTGGACGTCATCCTGATTTAAGCGTCTTTATACAAAATGTAAGTTTTATTATTATGACTTGGCTGATATTGTCAGCCCCACCCCGTCCCCACTCCAACGTTAAATCAAATAATTTTCACAACTCATAATTCCTACATAGAATAATAATCCTCAATCATTCTTGCATTCAATCTAGCACCATTTATATGTTTCAAAGATGTCTCAAAGCGTTTCAAAGGATTTGTGCATTTGTAGGTAAATGTAAGGTATGACGGGAATATAAGGAGCAAACACAAGCACCAAATACCATTTCCATGAACATAAATTATTAAAGAAACATATTAAATTCCAGGATTGTTTAATGTGGAGTCCTGTAGATCAGTGATTAAAGCACTCGCCTAACAAGCGAAAGTGGATTTAATTCACGGCAGGTCAAAATCTTGGGCAAGTATCCTTAATCCACATGCCTGACAATAATCCCTCAAGAACAAAAAACCTTCAATTCCCTTTACAGTAGATAATGTGAAGTGCTTTGAGACGTCTAGAAGATGCAAGGGCCAGGTGCGGGCAGCTGAATGCACTTGGCTCAAATCCGGCCTAACAGTCCAAGGCATATCTGACTGGACTGCATCAAAACCTACCACTCTGCTCTGGCCTCCGCCAAATCGCAAAATACTGCAGATGCTGGGAATCTGAAACAAAATAGAAGTCACTGGGAACACTCAGCAGGTCAGGCAGCATCTATGGAGAAAGGAATAGTGAGTCAACGTTTTGGGTCCACGACCTTTCGTCTGTTCCCGCACCAAGCTCCGTGACCACATCACTCCCACCCTCGCCTGGCTATATTGGATCCCCATCCCCCAGAGGATCGAATTCAGGATCCTAATCCTCCGTTCAGCGGGCTACGGCCTGCTCCATGTCACCTGCCTGACCTGCCCTACCATCAGTGGGCGGGCTTTCAGCCTCTCTGCCCCCACACTCTGGAACTCCATCCCACAGTCCCTTTGCCTCACTTCCTCCCTTGCTTCCTTCAAGGCTGGTCTTGATCGTACCTTCTGCTGCCCTCCCAACTCTCTCCCTCCGCTCCAAACGCTCTCCCTCCCCTCCCGCCTACACTGCCCCTCTCCGTTGCTTGGGTCCTGACCTGACTGTTCAGCGCCTTGGGACGTCCTCCCGATGTGAAAGGCGCTGTATAAATATAATTTTGTTGCTGTTGTTGTGAAAAGCACTATATCAAATGTAAGGATTAGGATTATTTTGGCTATTATTATTTGCCAAAATCCCAATAATCCGGCACAGTTGGGCCCACTCACATCCCGGATTTTGGAGTTTGTCGGAATTTAGCACCTACCCTAGAAATGTCTGGGGAAGCCCTGCCCCATAGACCATGTATGCTGTAAACACAGCATTGAAGCCAAACCATGCCCGAGGGGCAACCACAGCACCAGATAATAGAGCAGCACCAGCGTCAACTCCAAAGCAGCTGTTCTGAATTTTGGGATGTTTGCCGGATATCGGAAAAAAATGAATGCTGTTTGTATTTTGAAATCTTGCCAGTTTTAGGGAGTTGCCAGCTTTCGGAATGGCAGATCATCAAGGTTTTACTGTATTAATGTGCTGAATCACAATGAAGCAATAACATAGCTTCTGATGTGATGTGGAAGATAATAAAAGCCACATACCCTGGATTAACACAAAGGGGTTAGCAGTCTATAAAGGGATGCTACTTCCAGTAAATTTAGCTACACGTAAATACAACAGAGATATTCCATTAGCGATCGACATTGTCGATGTTTCTACTTAGAATACCGGCTGTAATTTCAACCCCATAGCATCAGTTTGGATTTGTTCATTGCACATTCGTCTCTGGGTCAGGAAGGACACGGGTTTGAAGTTCCATATTGCCTTAGCCAACACTGCAGTTC
Source organism: Hydrolagus colliei (assembly GCA_035084275.1). Lineage (NCBI taxonomy): Eukaryota > Metazoa > Chordata > Chondrichthyes > Chimaeriformes > Chimaeridae > Hydrolagus > Hydrolagus colliei. The sequence goes on from CM068745.1 coordinate 12,910,671, forward strand.
CTTTAAATGTTTAACCTCCCTTCCGCTCTTTTTTTCAGTTGAAATATTAAACTGATAGCCCATCTATCTGTTCAGATGGATCCTAAAGAGAAGAAAGTTTTTCCTATTATCCCTGCCATCAGTCCTCCAGATTAATTTATTATTAATTTATTATTATTTTTTACAATAATAAATTGGTCATTTCAACCCACGATTGTTTGTGGGACACAGCTGTGCGTAAAATGGCTACCGCGTTTCGGCCACAAATGTACAGTATATTCTGTGAAGCGCTTTGAGACGTCTAGAAGACGTGAAAGGCGCTATATCAAATGCAAGGATTATTATTATTATTTTTATTATTGTTATTAACTGGTCACTCATTTCATGGCTGTTCATGAGACCTTGCTGGCTCCAATGGCGGCCGGGTCTGTCTTCAAAAATAGTTATCACACTTGACAGTTGTTACCTGTATATAAAATAATTGCACTAGATGTAATCTGAGATGTTTCAATGTGCTATGGTACCATCAAAATGCTAGGTTCTTCTTCTACAGCAATGTGGGAGGCTTTTTTTATTGAATGACTGCCACTTATTAAAATCTTTCAATTGTGCTACCTAAAAAAGAATTGTTATACAAAGGAATCCTTCTGATTCTAACCAGACCAGACTGAAATGACATGGGGTCTATTCTATCACACACACGCTATCCTCAGGCCACTTGCTTCCTTAAGATTGCCACAATGTCGCTTTCTACCACTGCTGACCTTTGCTAGGTCAGTGCTACTTCACCCACGCACTGACAATCACAACTCAAAGAACACTATATGAAAAGAGACACCTAACAACTGTGCTACAATCTTTATTTCTGAATTCCTTCAGAAACCTTTTTATCTGGAAATCCATCACAGAAAGTTACGTCAGCTGTCTCACCCCTTCTCGTCCTCGCCTGGGCATGCACAAAGATGATAAAAGGAGAATATAAAAGTATCTTGTAGTGGTGAGCCTGATGCATTCCAAAATCCTATACATTTCTCGTTTGTTTTTCTCCTTGGAAAGATTTTCCTCTCCGAAGGTGTTTCGACTTCTTCTTTCCTTCTAATGCGGATATATCCTGGCCAACAATCCTCCAAATAAAACGGACTACTCACTTCATGGCTCTTTGTGGGACATTGCTGTGTGCAAATCGATGCCCAATTGACCTACAAAATACGCAGTCGCTACACTTAAAATATATTCTGTATATTGCAGTATATTAAATTGTCATAAAAAATTTCAGCCTATCGAGTCTGTGCAGGCTCTTTGAAAAGAACTATTCAAACCTACTCCCCGGTTCTCCCTCGCAAACCCGTCCTCCCCAGATAAACATCCACCTCCCTCTTAAAAGTTAAAAGTTGTCCTCCCAATGTAAAAGGTGTTATAAGAAACACATGATTATTAAGGAATATTGTATTTTCATTGGACACTGGTCACTTTGATACTTCACCTATGCAAATAGATGAAATTATAGTATAACCATCATCGATCATGTAGTAAATAATCGAATCAACTAGAATGTATTAAATAAAAGATGCCATGTGGTTTGGAACACACAAACACACACGCACAGTTCACTATAGAAACATTGAGATAGACTTACACTTGAATGTGACCAGATAATGGGATTGGGAGAAAGCACTGAAAGGGCTGAGAAATGTTCAGACCAGTAAATCACACAGGCAGAGCCAAAGACAGGACAATGAGTTATTCATAGAATCACAGAATTTTACGGCACAAAAGGAGGCCATTCGGCCCATTTAGTCTGTGCCGGCTCTTTGAAAAGAGCAACTCAATCCCACTGCCCAGCTCTCTCCCCATAACCTAACAGACCTGTTCTCCCTAAATAAAGATCTAATTCTCTTCAAAAAGCTGTTATCGAATCGGCCTCCATCACCTTTTCAGGCAATGCATTCCAGATTTGAACAACCCGCTGAGTGAAAACATTTCTCCTCAGCTCCCCTCTGCTTCATTTTAAAACTATTTTAAATCTGTGACCACGAGTCACAGATTCGTCCACCAGTGGAACCAGTTTTTCCTTATTCACCCTATCGAATCCCCTCATGCTTTTATAAACCTCTATTAGGTCTCCTCTCAACCTTCTCTGTTCTAAAGAGAATAAACCTAGCCTGTCTAGCCTTTCCTCATAACTGAAGTCACTCAATCCTGGTAGCATTCTAGTAAACCTTCTTTGTACCTTTTCCAATGCCTTAACATCATTTCTATAGTGTGGTGACCAGAATTGGACACAGTATTCCAGCTGAGGCCTAATCAAAGTTTTATAGAGGTTAGTCAGCACTTCCTGACTTTTGTACTCTATACCCCTATTTATAAAGCCTAGTATCCCATATGCCTTCTTAACAGCCTTGTCTACCTGTCCTGCCACCTTCAACGAGTCACTAACACAAATCCCCAGGTCTCTCTGTTCCCTCACATCCCTTAAAATTGTACTATCTAGCCTATATTGCCTCCCCTCATTTCTTCTCCCAAAATGTATCACCTCACACGTCTCTGCATTAAACTTCATCTGCCATGTGTCTGCCACTTTACCATTTTTGTCTATATCTTCTTGCAGATGGTTACGATCCTCCTCATTATTTACTATTCTCCCTAACTTAGTATCATCTCCAAACTTCAAAACTGTGCTCCCTACACCCAAGTCCAGATCATTAATATGTATTAAAAATATATATTGAAAATGTTCAGACCATCAAGGACAAGTAAGTCAGGAGGTCTGGTCGGGCTAGATAAGATGGAATGGAGCAAATCTTGTAAGGTAAACAAAGTAACTAACTCAAAGGCAGTGACGTGCGGTGGGTGAAATGACAGGGTAGGCACTTTTAGTGGGGTGGCAAAGAAGGCAGCAGCCGACTCTGCCTTTTTCCTGCAAATATGCAAGCGCGGAGATGACATTTCAATGTGATCTGATCGCAATGGATAGAAAGAGGAAAGGCAGCGGTAGCTTGTGCCTATTTCATCCATTACTAAGAGTGAGAAAGGAACGCACATGCGCATCGGAACTACATTCAACTCAAAGGGTAAAAAAGGCATGGCATCTCGCTGCCTTTCTGTTGTTTATAAGGTAGGCATATCAAATCACAGTTAAATAATTTTGGTAGTTTCTACTAAAAATCGTTTGCATTATGTAAAATGTGTATTCTAAAAATATAAACCATTAAATAATCATCTACTTTAATTGAAACTACCCAAATTATTTAACTGCGATTTGAGACATCTAGAAGTATAACATGATAGAAGAAACATAGAAGTCATGAACAAATGGACCTCTGAAAGGAGGTAGAGATCCTAGACTAGCTCTCGCCAGAATAGACCACAGAAGGGAGCAGGTCTAGTTCTCGCTGGAGTGGACGGCAAAGAACACTCTGCAGCAGAGACAAACAAGCCAAAGACGTTTGCAGCAAGAAGCAAGTCAGAGATTGTGTTTAATTCTTGGGCTGCCACAGAACGACACTACGAGTCCTTTAAGCAACCTCTTGACTGTTCGGTAGTGTCTTTCCGACTTAATAAAACATGCACCCAACAGGCAAGGGCAGTCAGACATTGCTTAGGCACATCTCTTATACCACATAAGGTTTATTTTACGTTTAGAATTATGATTTTGAATGAATCTTGTTAAGATCATATTCTACATGTTTAAAATTATGATTTTTGAGTGAATCTTGTTAAGATTGTTCATTGGTCATTTCGATGCACAACTGTTTGTGGGACACTGCGGTGAGCAATTGGCTGCTATGTTTCGCCCAGATATATACAGTCAGTTCACTTTAGAGTATATTCTGTGAAGTGCTTTGAGACGACTAGATGACATAAAAAAACACTATATGAAATGCAAGGATTATTATTATTATCTGTAAAGACTGCAGATCATACCTGGGATAAAGCCACAGACTCAATTTGTGGAGAGCCCCTTTCTCTTGTTAAACTGGAAGATATTGTATTTTCATCCAATTGGTCCTTAGGATTGATTTGACTGCTATTTTCAAATTGTGTCTGATTCTGGTTTAGTTTTATAACAGTAACCTTTGCATGTTTCATATTGTTGAAACGTCTCAAAGTACTTCACAGGATATATTGTAAAGTGCAGTGGCTGTGTTTTTCTAGGCAAAAATTTGCTCAAAGTATGTACCACGTGAAGGACCATGAAGTGATACAGGGACTGTTGGCCAGGACAAATCCGCTTACAACTATCTTCAAGAGAGGAGAAAAAAAATCTGAAAGACAAATGTGCAAGGTTTTGGAAAGCATCAGTCTCTCTTATCGAATAGTGCCTTGAAAATCTTTACAATCCACCAAATAGGCAGGCAGGCATTACCTCAAATTGAAGGATTGTTGACTAAAATATATCCCCAATAGAAGAAAAGAAGAAGAAACCAAAATGATTTCACGAAAGGAGAAATTTTCAGGAAAAAACATGAGATAGAAATGTGCAAGAATTTGGAATGCATCATGCTCTCGGTTTAACGTCTCATTTGCTCTTTGTGAGTTAAAGAAAGGAACAGGCTGCAGAAAGGTGGTTGATGCCAGAAGCCAATTAAATGACAACTTGATGTTGTGAATAAAGTAATGATAGGGTAAGTGGAGGAATCAGATGAACGGAAGGTTCTTCTTCATTCAAACCAACCCTGTGGCCTTACTATATGCAAAATAGGTGCTGTGTTTGTGGAGTCCTATAGCTCAGTGGTTAGAGCACTTGTCTTACAAGCATGAGACCTGTGTTCAAATCGAGGCAGGGCGAAACCTCGGGCAAGTGTCCTTTCTCCACATGCCACATGCCTAATAATAATCCCTAAAAAAAACAATAATACATTGGTCATTTCAATCCACGACTGTTTGTGGGACACTGCTGTGCGCAATTGGCTGCCGCGTTTAGCCCACAAATATACAGTTAATTCACTTTACAGTATTTTCTGTGAAGTGCTTTGAGACGTCAAGAAGACATGAAAAGCACTATGTCAAATGCAAGAATCATTATTATTGTTATTATAATATACACACTATTTGACATCAATTACTCTACCTCTTATGCAGTTATGCTGCAAGACATTCTGACAATATAAGCTTTACAACAAATGCAACTATTTTATTGTAACAAAACTATCGACCATGGAGTCAGTGCAAGTGAATAATGGTCTAGTTTAGCACCTATTGTACTCCAGAGAAATAAACTAAGGGTTTTGCGGGTGTCAAGTTGATACAGAAATACTAATTCAAAGCTGTGAAGTAAGCAATACTATGCAATCTAATTTCCTCTTTCATTTTGTTTCAGCAGAGGCTGATTAGTTTTATATTCTGGTGAAAAACAAGCACAATCTACCAGCCTGCAAGGCCATTTGTATTTTCAGGAGGCAGCCCCTTACTCACTGCAACAATTTTGGAAAATTTCATTATCTTCTTATTATTTCTGGACATTCAGGCTCTGGGCCCCATTAAATAATTTCATTGTGGCTTAATTTTCTGTATATTCTTGTCTTTAAATTGCTGAACATTGTTCATCGTAAAGCCAATGGGGGAAATGAAAAGAGCAACATTCTTTTACTGAGGTCTATGTTAGGCTTTCAAAGGTTAGATGCAATCGTTTTCTTTCACTCACCTCATTTTGAGCTTGTGTTTGACTGTCTTCAATATACTTTATAAGAACAATGACAACTTGCATAATGTAACTCTCCTCACACAGAGTAGCATCCGCAGGGTAGCAACTCTGTGGTAGCAAATATCATCTATGTTGTCAGAAATGATGCTTAATTTGGTTGCCTACAAAAACACACAGTCACTACACTTCACAGTAGATCCTGTGAAGCACTTTGAAAAGTTCTCTTGAAGTGAGAAGTGCTAATTCAAATGCAAGGATTATTATTCTGAATATTTGATTTCATTTAAATTGAAGTAAAATCCACATGGTTTACCGTAGAATCATTTATTAAATCATCCGAACAGTGTGATTATGTGTTTCACAGTGGGACAGAGGTAGCAGGAACCATACTGATCTTCAGGGCATGGGTCTGAGTCACTGTGCAATAGTGTTATGTTACAGAGAATTGGAAGCAGCAGGAAGGGCGAAACCTAACTCATTTTGGATCTTTCAGATGTAAATTAATTCAAACAGACAGTCCTAAGATCTTGTTGTGGAGGAAGCACAATCTCCCACATTTGTATAACAGATGGCTATGCAGCTAACACCTTCAACACACTTCATTCTACTTGTGATGCTCTGCTGAAAACATTACATCAATAACTATTTAAGATAACAATAGAAGATCGTATGTTGTTTGACAGTGATTTTGATAAGTCAAACTTTATGTTAAAGCGAGGGCACACAGTTTTCAAATAATTCCTATGTTTTATTGCACCTTTGTTCCTGTGAGGATTCCTCTTCCACTTTTGTCACAATTCCTTCCAAATCAACGTCAGTGGGGGATTTCTTATCAGGATGCAGTGGGGAGATGCTCTCTGTTGTGGACATTTACTTATTCTTTGATGTGTGCCTGTGGTGAGGTTTCCCATTACTCACTGAGCTGAACTAAAATAATGGAAAAGGAATAATAATCATTGCATTTGATACAACATTTTATCACATTGTTGCGACATTTCAAAGTGCTTCACAGGAGATTCTGTAGAGTGGATTGACCGTACATTTATGGGTGAAACCCGGCAGCAAACTGCACACAACAGTGTCCCACAAATAGTCATGGATTCAATAACCAAATTAGTTTCTTTTTTGAAGGGATTATAACCCCAGAAAAGCAATTGACTGATTGACTAACAACCGGGTTCTTACTTACATATTAGTGGCCAGCATTCCTTCAGACAAGTGTGATTTCTCTGAAGGAAAAAGTATCAGTTAATTACGTTATATTGAATACTTGGCCCTCTTGAAGCAGATAATGAGCCAGTTGAGTGTTACAAAAGACCACTCATCTGGGAACACAGCTGTTGAATCAGATTTGGAAAGCACAAATAATAAATGTGAGCATTAAAATTCTTATTGTATGATCTTGAATAGCAACATATAACTCAGTAAATCCTGGTGGACAAAAACACTTGCATTTATATTGTGCCCTACACTCAAGATAGAATCTCACAGTGTTGATATAGTATGGATCAGTGCTATAATACTATAGATGAGGAAGTGAACTCTTATTTGTGTGACAATCTGGATCCAAAAAGTATAGTAGAAACTGTATTGAATGCTGCCAATAATTGGAAGTGCACCACCTTGACCCATGGGAATTCCACTCTAAGAAACCATTCTGTGTACAATGAATGAACAGAAGGGATCATTCTACCCTGTTTAGAAAAGGGAGCCAATAAAATTAGTCACTCACTTTATGGCTGTTAGTTGAATATTACTGTGCGCAAATTGGCTGCTGTGCTCACCTACAAAATATGCAGTCCCTACATTGTACAGTAAATCATGTGAAGGGTTTTGAGGCATCCTGAAAGGTACTATGGGTATATTGAATGCAATGGTTATTATTAGTTATTATTATTAAAAATTGAGAACCATCGCTCTCCAGACCTGCAATGTGTCACTCAGGAATAGCAATAATCACTTACACCAGCTTATAAAATATAACTCCTGACATTTCCCAGATGTTGATGAGCCCAGGAATGACAAATCTTAAACAAAAACAAAAGTTGCTGGGGAAACTCAGCAGGTCAAGCAGCATCCATGGAGAAAGGAAAAAGAGTCAATGTTTTGGGTTTACAACCCTTCCTCTGACGAAGGGTTGTAGACCCAAAACGTTGACTCTTTTTCCTTTCTCTATGGATGCTGCCTGACCTGCTGAGTTTCCACAGCAACTTTTGTTTTTGTTTCAGATTCCCAGCATCTGTAGTATTTTGTGTTTTGTTTATTACAAATCTTAATGCTGGCAAATGTTTCATTCAAGTAGTAAATCTCGGTCTCCTGAATAAGACGTCCAGAATGACAAATTTTATTGGGTGATTGTTGATGAGAATTGTTACCAGCAAGTTCAATGATAGATTTCAGTGCCTATACTCCTATTTTGGGAGTTCTGTAATAATAATCCTTAAAAAAACCCAATAATAAATTGATCCCTTCAATCTATGACTGTCCATGGGATACTGCTGTACACAATTGGCTCCGCATTTCGCCCACAAAATATACAATCAATTCACTTTACAGTAAATTCTGTGAAGCTCTTGGAGACATCTAGAAGACGTGAAAAGCTTTATATCAAATGCAAGGATTATTATTAATTAGATGCATTGTACAAAGCGTGCTGTTCCCATCATACTTGTTGTCAGGAAGCTTATTCCTGCATTGAAGGGAAATGGTCAGAACCAAGATAAAATGTCCTACATTGTGCAATCCCCCTCTGCAAGTGGTTGCCTGTCAAGCACATTCCACAAGATAGTACTTGTTCTCTGATGCTTGAGATTGTTGAGCCTGCTTCAAAGCTACATCTGATGTAGCTAAGGACAATTAATCCTCCTCTAATCACTCTTTATTTCAAAAATAATTACTCCAAGAAAACAGCTATGATCTGAATTTAAAACCAACAAATAATTTTAAGAGGAGAATCCAATTCCAAAATATTTCAAATGGAAAGCATACAAAGGATTCTGTTGTTCAGTTTTTATTAAAGTCCTCCCTCGCCAATATTTTTCCCTGTCTCAGTCTGCTTAGCCTTTGTCTATCCTTCGTCTTGGGAAGGACATTGTTTTTAATTGTTCCGTAGATACTGTGAGCACCACTTAATGGTTTAAACACAAAGTGCCTATTAGTCTCTGTCTCCCCAGAAACTAGCAGTGTGGCTGAGATCCAGTGAAGTTCATTATACCAGAAAAATAGACTAAGATTGTTAGCCAATGTCAGAACTCAAACCAGGGTTCTCAGTGACTGTGTCATTGTTAAGACATTGTTTCAACATTTTGTTATCTGTAGATATAACAATATTGTAAAAACGTGCACTCAATTTTCAGCTATTTAGATTTCTATGCCAAAGTGGGATTCTATTCCATTCTTTTCAGCTTTTAAATATTGCATGAATTGCCAGTTCACATTATGCTGAGTTAGAAATGACCAGTTTCATCAGTGAAGCAACAAATAAATATTTCAGATGCCGGAGAAGCCAGCAGTAGCTCAAAATGAAGCAGAACCTAAATATGGTGTACGATAGAAGCAGAACATTAGGGGAATACTCCCATCCATTCTCTCCCCCATTTGAATTCTCTAAAAAATATATATTAAATTCTTAATACGGTAGAGGCAAACTACAGAATTTGAAAGATATTTACTCTTCCAAGCTTCTAATTGCTTAATTTGCACCATAAATGCGATAAGTAAATGCCTGTCTTTGAGACAATGAAATAATTGTGCAAAAATTCTGTGAAATAGATGTTATTCTTGATCACTGTTGGTGCAACAAAGCTTCCCATCTATTTATCTTTATGCTGTAAGATCTTAAACACTTTGGTAAGATAGCCCCAGAGAACTCCTTTTCTTCTGTGTAAATATGCACTTAGCCTCTACTAGTGGTTTGGGTTCCAGTTGTCAATTTAGTTTCCTTTTGCTGTCCATCCTTATGGCTAGAATTATACAGTTACTCTAGGTTGAGCTCGGAAAGAACTCCTTTTCAAGGTCAAAATAATATACTGAGATTTTAACTGTACACCCACAATCTTGTTTGCTATATTAATGCTGTCACACTGTGTTCATAGCTTCAGTAATCTACCCACTTGCACCTTTAATTCCCTCTCCTGGGTTGTGCCTTACAGACTGATTCACAAAAATGCCCGTAATTAACATGCACATGGATTGCACGTATAAGCTCATATGAATCACATAACACACTTCTAGGATTTTGGGCAATTTGTTCACTAGCTTCTATGCCAGCCATATTTACCGGCTTCCAACTGGATCACAATAATTGGGCATAAAACTGGGTGTGTATTGCATTGGATACAAACCGGAGCTGGTACCAATAGTCCAGTATAACTTGTATCTTGCAATAGATTTGTTATAAATGTAACACCTTTCACATTAGGAGAATGTCTCAAAGTGACTCCTATGTCCAACTGGCTGGGCACCCAGACCAAGGGTGGGGGGAAGGTGGCCAAAAGTAGGATAAATAATGTGAGTCGTGAGGTGAAACTTTGAAATTGATGGGAAGTCTTCTGTTATTAACAGGGAGGTATTTCAAAGCTGCAATTGAAACAACACTGGTATATTAATGAACACAACATCGATCACAATTCTCACTCCATTATTCTTATATGCGCACAAAATCAGTAAAAGAGGGTGGGGAAATGCAGGAGAATATAAATAACTGGATTGCAGCAAAGGAACGGTAAGCTAAATGGCCTCTTTCTGTGCTGAAAATGTCTATGATGGAATGGCGCCTGGCAATCATCTCTGAAGTATTCCTGCTTGTCTTCCCAGTGCTGCTTCTATACAACTACACTTGATTTCATTTCAAAAGCTTATATTGTCAATGATAATCAAGATCGGCAAGCCATGAGCAATTCTCTATTGAGAAGCAGGTGCAGCTCAGTCATTGTTCCATCCGGTAGTTTCCTGTTATTTCTATTCATGTTGAAAGTGCTTCAGCTATTTTCTGCCTTCTCAATAAATAAAAGCAATAACTACAGATTCTGTGAACACTGGCAATGACCTTGTCCACTGAATGTCTGTTACTCAAAGTCCTAAGATTATTTAGAACTCCACATAGATCCTATCGGACACAACAAACATTTCACTGCAATTATTGGAATTAATTCACTTTAACTGGGTTATACTCCCAACATAATAATCCCTCCAAAAAAAACACAATAATAAAATTGGTTATTTCAACCGACGACTGTTTGTGGGACACTGCTGTGCGCAATTTATTCGCCCATAAATATACAGTCAATTCACTATACAGTATATTCTGTGAAGCGCTTTGAGATGTCGAAAAGATGTGAAAAGCGCTAAATCAAATGCAAGGATTATTATTATTATATTATTATAACATGGAAGGTACTATACAAATGCAATTTGTTGTTGTTTTACCGAGATGTTGGAAATTGCATGCTGTTTCTCTAAGAGCACAACATTAGATTTATACGCACCCCGAAACAACAATCTAATGAGCTTTATAATGCCCATTGGAGGTGGTCTGAAGAGAAACAGACTGCTAGATGGTACATGGCATCATTATTACAACTGGAGCTCAGAAAAGTTAATGTTTCTGGTCCATATGCATGGTACACCTACAAGAAAATGTAACAGTGAACCAACAGAATCCAGACAACATTAAGGTTAAAAAAAATCAAAATAGTTAATAATAGTAATAATAAATAACCCTTGTATTTGATATAGTGCCTTATCATGCCTTTGAGCCATCTTAAAGCACTTTACAGAGTGTACTGTAAAGTGTAGTTAGTGACTGCGTATTTTGTAGGCAAAATGCACCGGCCAATTGCACACAGTGGATATGTTGGAGGCACCTCTGTTGGTAGCAATGTAAACATAACATTCATACTGTTATGGGTGTCAGCCTGGCTCAGTTGGAACATTCTTACCTCCGACTCAGTAAGTTGTGGGTTCAAGCCTCGTTGAGACTTTGAATTCAGGGAATTTGTTGTTGTTTTACCGAGATGTCGGAAATTGCATGCTGTTTCTCTAAGAGTACAACATTAGATTTATACGCACCCCAAAACAACAATCTAATGAGCTTTGCAATGTACATTGGAGGTGGTCTGAAGAGAAACAGACTGCTAGATGGTACATGGCATCATTATTACAACTGGAGCTCAGAAAAGTTAATGTTTCTGTTCCAGTGCCTTGGGACGTTCTCTCAATGTAAAAGCACTGTTGCATCATTGGAAATGGCGTCCTTCGAATGAAGGACGTTAAACCGAGGACTAGTCTGCCTGTTCAGGTGAATGTTAAAGATCCTGTGCCACTATTCGAAAAGAGATTGGAATTTCTCCTGAGTATCCTGGCTGGTAATTTCCCAGTAAAAATTAGTCACTCACTTCTTGGCTGTCTGTGGGACATAGCTGTGTGCAAATTGGTTGCTACATTCGCCTTACCAATGCAGAGCCAGAACACTTCACAGTAAAATCTTGTGAAGCTCTTTAAGACATATCGATGAGGTGATAAAGCACTACATTGAATGCAAGGATTATTATATTATAAAGCGGAAATGCAAATAAAGGCCACTTTAGTAAAGTAAAATTGCTTTGGGCAAATGATAAAAAATTGGCAGACATATTTGTAATGAAATTATCACGATTTAAATCTCTAATTAGTGCGGTTTTAGTGAATGTACTGTAATTTTCTATTTGCGAGGCTATTTTTAAGACAATGTCCCCCAAAACATCTTTGATGCATAATATTGATGCATTATAGAAGTTTCACTTACAAAATATGCTGTCAATTCACTTTAAAATATATTCTATTAAATATATGTCTCAGATGTCTCAAAGATGTGATAAGGTGCTATGTTAACGCAAGGGATATTATTATATGGAACTCCCTTCCTCACTCCCTTTGCCTTGCCCCCTCTCTTCCTAGTTTCAGGTCTCGGCTAAAGACCATTCTTTAAGACCGCGCCTTCGATCACCTTTTTTCCATGCCCATGGGTCGGGCCCAGGTTCCGTTATTGTGAGGCGCTCTGAGACACCGTCTGGCATGGAGGGCGTGATATAAATCAAAGTTGTTGTTGTTGAATTTCATATGATGCTCATGAATTCCAAAAAATCAAAGTGCTTCACAGAGTGCAGTAACTATCTATATGTGAGTGAATTTGGCAGCCGATTTGCCCATAACAATGTCTCACAAATGGCCATGAGGTGTGTGATCAATTTTTTTCTAGCTGATGTCATGGTAAAACGCCGTCCAACTGAAAAGCAATGCATTTCATAATGTGCAGCTGGCACAGCTAGCCAGGTTCAAATGTCAGACAAGAGGCAGGGAAAGCTACAAATGAGATAAAAAGTAAGAGTGGAGATCTGAAATAAAAACAGGACACATTCAAAATCCGTAGCAAGTCGCTGAACATCTGAATGAGAGAGATAGGTTAACGTAACTTTCAAGGACAAGGTTTCGGAGTCAGATGCTGTCGAGGGTTTGCAGCATTTTCAATGTTTATTTCAAAGCTTCAAAAGAACCTGGAAGCTAAGCACTCTTTCAGCATCACTGTAACATTTTCACCACAGAATCATTCAGCTAACTTTGAGTGCGTATGAATATGTATTTAAGACAGGAGGCCGTTGAAGCCAGGGAAAGGTGGGGGCGGAGGTGGGGGGGGGATTCAATCTGAGAGTACATTTCGATGTTTTTAGTACAATATGTTTTAGACAATTCTTCAATTCAACGTCAATTTTAATTTACGTTTAATACATAGTGAAGTGTTTATAGACATCTCAACAATGTGATAAAGGTGCTATATCAAATGGAAGGATCACTATTATAATATTGTATTTCTTCCCCTTAGCATTCCCATTTCAGGTTGAGCTATTTCTTAAATGGATCCAGAGCTGAAAGGTTGTTTATATTCTACAGAAATCTATATGTGTGACCTTGTAGTACCCCTGCTCAGGGTCAAAAGTTTAAGTTCAATTTTGGTTTTGAGGACTTTGACCAGGATATTGTGCAGATGCAGGTGCTTGGGCAGCAACCAGTTGTTGGAGGTGCTGTCTTTTGGATGAGATAACAATAACAGAAATAATATTAATAACAATTCACCCTGTCCCAGAGAGAATCAATCAACTTCAAGATTCTCACTCCCCAGCACCCCACCGGCCACTCTAACCTCCTCTCTCCTCACAGTAATACCCGCTGCCTCCGTTCTACTCTGTCTGGCCTCCTCCTTGTCCCCCAAACCCACCACTCCATCCGCAGCGGTGCTTTCAGTCTTTGGAAACTTTGGAACTCCCTCCCCCAACTAATTTGCCTCTTCCCCTCCTTTCCCATCTTCAGGTCATGCCTGAAGACCTTTCTCTTCGACCATGCTTACAGTCATCTTCCCCCTCCCCTTGGCTCAGCCTCGGGCTCAGCCATTGTGAAACGCTCCAAGACACTGCCCGACGCGGAGGATGCTATATAAATGCAAGTTGTTGTTGTTGTAATAATAATCATACTACAGTACTATACAAATAAATATATAGTATCTGAAATACACATATGATGAAAAAAAACTGAGATTCTTTTCATGTTCTAATATCTCAAAGTACTTTACAAGCAATTACTGTCACGCATATTGATTTATTTTTGTAGACAAATGATTTGCACCAAATTTGCAAGGTCCCACAAACAGCAATAAAGTAATTGGCCAATTAATTTCACACAGACCTTTACAACCAACACACAAATACTTTCATCCCATCAGTTTGGGTTTCATCCCATTACACCTGGACCTTAGTGTGTGGCCCCACAGATTTGACCCCAGGACTCAATAATTATGTGCATTCAGTATTTATTATGAAATTAAACTCACAATATGAGATATTGTTGAAATTATTTCTAATGAAATAATATATGGTGAAACATCTGCATCATAAGCTTCACAGTGAGGTTGCAAATACACTAGTTAGTGACTATACTATATACAGGTAAACCTCTATTTAGGACGGGGTTGCGTTCCTGAGAAACTGTATCTAGATTGAAACGTCCTAAATCGAAATACGATTTCACATGTGGTCCCATTATATAACTAGAGCTTTCACAAAATTTTCGGACCTTAAACCCACTAAATAACACACAAAACCACACAACATAACACACAAATTAACACACATAGGCAAGAAGGGGTACTTGGGGTAACTGTACAGTATTGTACTTTAATACTGGCAAACTTTAACACAGTTCACTACTGGCAAACTTTAATACTGGCAATGTGACAGTGGCAGTGGCACTTGCAGCTTCCCCACTCATCTTGATGTTGTGGAGCCCATCGTGTCTTTTAAACCTTTGAAACCACCCTCTGCTAGCACTGAAAGATGGTGCCATTGAGCCTTCTCCTTCCTGACCATTTAACTCCCTAAACAATGATTTTGCCTTCTCTTGGATAACCAGGGTGTTGAGTGGTATATTACACTGGTTCTGATCCTCAATCCAGACACTCAGCATTCTTTCCATGTTTTCCATCACATCACTCCTATGTTTTGCTAATCTGCTTGCACCTGTAGCTGTAGCACACCTGGAACTTGCCAGTATATTGTCCTTATTCTGTTTTATAGTAGCCACCGTTGATCTAGCTAGCCCTAAAGCCCTCCCGACGTCCGTACCTTTTTTACCAGAATCGATGCACTTTATCACCTCGAATTTAGTATTTAAAGTGATGACTTTGCGGGGTTTCTTGCCGCTAGCGGTATCACCACTGCTTATTTCACTTATTGCTCTCTTTCCCGACTTGGTATAAATGCGGTAGAGGCTGTAAATCACTCGAAGTTGTTCGGGAATGTTTGGAAATTACTGTAATACTGACATGACACAGTGTCATCTCAAAATCAACTGGCTTTTAAACAATGACGTAGCGACATGCTATTGGCCAGTTCAAATGCTTGGATTTACCCACGAATACACTATGGACTATGCGTACGGATAAAAGGATGCGCGAAATGCGACTGCGATGTTCAAAATATGTACTGCGCATGCGCAAAAAAAAATGTGGTTTGATAAAATGAATCAAAGAGTCCTATATTGATCAAAAGTTGTTAAAAAATGATGTCCTTCAATCAAAATGTCCTAAATAGAAGTGTCCTAAATAGAGGCTTACCTGTATACTATATCCGGCCTACTCCACGTTCCCCGACCCACGCATTTGATATAGGTCTTTATTTCTACCCCACATCCATGCCATGTCCTGCTCTGCCTTCACCCACCTCCGTCACATCACCCAGATCTACCACTGCCTCACCTCATAGGCAGCTGAAATCCTCAAGCATGCATTTATTGCATCTAGGCTCAACTACTCCAACTCCCTGCTTGTTGGCCTTCCCATCTCTTCTCTCCACAATCTGCACATCATCCAGAACTCTGCAGTGTGTGTTCTCGCCCCAGGCTCTGTGGTTGCTGAAATTAATACGGAAATAATGACCCTGACTCTCCACCGACTCTACTGGCTCCCCATCCTCCAAAAGGTAGAGTTCAAAATCCTTGTCCTCACCTTCAAGGCACTCCACGGCCTTACTCCCTCCTACCTCTGTGACCTGCTAACCATATCAACCTGTCATTTCCTTTACTCAACAGGCTCTGGCTCTCTCCATGTACCCCGCCTGGCCTGCCCCACCATCGGTAGCTGGGCCTTCAGCCTTTTTACCCCTATCCTTTGGAACTTCATCCCACTGTCCCCTCAGCTTGTTCCCTCCTTCAAGGCACGTTTCAAGACCCTCCTCTTCAACAGTGCTTTTGGGCACCTTCGTACCCCTACTCTCCCTGTCCTCCAACCCCCAATCCTAACCCCCAGCTAGGGTCCAGTGCCTTGGGATGTCCTCCTAGCAATACAAATGTAATTTGTGGTTGTCACATCATTGAAATGTCTCAAAACACTACACAGGATATATTGTAAAGTAGATTATTGACTGTGTATTTTGTGGACAAAATATGGGAGCCCAATGACGAAATTTCATTGACCTGAAACGTTAACTCACTTTCCACTCTCCAAAGATGCTGAGTGTTCCCAGCGACTTCTGTTTTTATTTCAGATTTCAAACATCTGCCGTATTTGCCTTTTGTTTATCTGGAGGATTGTTGACCAGGACACTGGGAGAAATCCTTTCTCTGGAATGGTCATTATTTCTGTATTAATTTCAGCAACCACCAGCGCCATCAATTGACTCCACAAGTCTGTGTGGTTCACAAAAAGCTTTTTTATAGATATATTTAAATATTGTGCACTGGATAGTTAATTAGTGGAATTCATATTAACTGCTTCCTCAGGAACGGTCACTGAGCAGCGTGGAGCTATCATCCAAGAACTGTTAAATGGTTTTGCTCATGAAAAGTTACAATAATCAACTTGGAGTTCATCTGCGGTGAAATAATATGTTGTATATGTTTCCACAATAATATTTTACATATGTTGTCATATAATCTGCTGTTTTCTGCTGTTGCGGCTATTGTGACCTTCTAAAACATTGCCAAATAGCAGACAACTTGACTTTGAAAGCATTCATCCCAGGAGACCTCAGCCAACCACCTCTGCCACACATCTAACGATGACTGTCTGTCCAATACAGTACCCGGTAGTTAGTTGGTTCACTTTTCTGGGGGTAAGAATCTAAATTAAAAATAATAATAATAATTTGGTCTCTCAATCTCCGACTGTTTGTTGGACATTGCTGTGCGCAATTCGTTGCCGCATTACACCCACAAGATATAGTTTACACTACATTCTGTGAATCACTTCTGTGCGACGTATCGAAGACTTGATAAGGCGTTTTATCAAATGCAACAACAACAACAAATTAGACTTATAGAGCGCTTATCACGTCGGGAGGACGTCCCAAGGCGCTGCACAGGAGGTGTGTGACCCGAGCTGGGAGGGGAGTGTTCGGGAGGAGGTAAAAAACGTGGGGGAGGTCGAAACATTAGGGAGGAAACAAAAGGCACGGTCGAAAAGAAAAGTCTGCAAATCGGCCTTGAAAGAGGAAAGGGAGGAAACAAGGCGGAGGGATTGGGGGATGGAATTCCATAGGGTGGGAGCGGAGAAACTGAAGGCCCGGCCTCCGATGGTGGGGCAGTTTGGGCGGGGGGCTTGGAGCAGGACAAGTCCTGCTGAACGGAGGGTGGGCTTATAGGGGGAGAGTAGATCGGATAGATAGGGCGGGGCAAGGCCGTATAAGGCCTTGGAAACGAGGACAAGGATCTTGAACTCGATCCTCTGGAGGATGGGGAGCCAGTGGAGACGGGCGAGGGTGGGGGTTATGTGGTCACGGAGGCGGGTACGGGATAGTACACGGGCTGCAGAGTTTTGGATGACCTGCAGCCTGTGAATGGAGGAGCTGGGGAGGCTGACGAGGAGAGAGTTTCCGTAGTCCTGCCGTGAGGTGATGTATGCGTGCACGAGTGTTTCGGCAGCGTGGGGGGTGAGATAGTTGTGGAGCCTGGCAATGTTGCGCAGGTGGAAATAAGCGGTGCCGGTCAAGGCACGGATGTGGGGGAGGAAGGAGAGTTTATGGTCGAACGTGATGCCGAGGTTCCTGACTGGCTTTGTGAGGTGGAGAGTACAGCCTTGGATGATGAGGCTGGCAGCGCCTGATGTGCGGAGGCGCTGGCTTGAGCCAATCAGGAGGGCCTCGGTCTTGCTCACGTTCAATTGGAGGAAGTTGTCCCTCGTCCAGGACTCAATGTCGGACAGGCATGCTGTCAGAACATCGATGGTCTGGGGGTTGAGCGATGAGGCGGAGAGGTACAGTTGGATGTCGTCCGCATACATGTGGAAATTTACCCCATGTTTGCGGATGACATTGCCCAGAGGGAGCGTGTAAATGGTGAAAAGGAGGGGGCCAAGGACAGAGCCCTGGGGGACGCCATGAGAAACTGTGCGGGGGTTTGAGGAGAAACCGTTAGAAGATACAAAATGTAGGCGGTGGGTCAGGTAGGAATGGAACCAGTCAAGGACTGTGCCTTGAAGGTTGAGGTGGGAGGAAAGAAGTTGGAGGAGGATGGTGTGATCGACTGTGTCGAACGCAGCAGACAGGTCAAGGAGGACGAGGAGGCAAAGAGAGCCCTGGTCGCAGACGGTTAGGATGTCGTTTGTAACCTTGACCAGGGCAGTTTCCGTGCTGTGAGCAGGGCGGAAACCTGATTGGAGGGGTTCAAGGAGTGAGTGAGTTAAAAAGAAGGAGCAGAGCTGGGAGGCAACCACTCTTTCAAGGACCTTAGAAAGGAACGGGAGGTTGGAGATGGGTCGGTAGCTTGATGGCTGCGACGCATCAAGGGAGGGTTTATTCAGGATAGGGGTGATGGTGGCTGTTTTAAGGGAGGTAGGGACGGTGCCTGAGGAGAGGGAAAGGTTGATGGTGTCAGAAATGAACGGGGCCAAAAGGTGGAGCTGGGTGCGGAGGAGGGGGGTGGGGATGGGGTCCAATGAACACGTGGTGGGTTTCATGGAGGTGATTATTTTTGTGACTGAAGACGGGGAGGTGGGGATGAAAGTATGAAAGGGGGGGTGGGTGGGGGTTGGAATAGCGGATGGAGGGGCGGAGGTGGAGGAGAGGTGGGGGGAGGAAACCGCAGAGCGGCTTCTCTCGATTTTGGACTCGAGGAAGTCCAACATATCCTCGCAGCGTGCGTTTGAGGAGATGATCTGCGAAGCGAGGCGGGGTGGGCGGAGGAGCTGGTTGGAGGTGGCGAAGAGGAGGCGGTGGTTGTCCTTCACTTCCAGAATTATCCTGGAGTAGAAGGCTGACTTAGCGGTGGCTAGGGCGGAGCGGTAAAATTTGATGCGGTCTAGCTAGATTTGTCAGTGGACCGTGAGGCCAGATTTGAGCCAGGTGCGTTCAATTGCTCGCACTTGGCTCTTGAGGGAGCGGAGGTGAGTTGTGTACCACGGTGATGATCGGGAGTGGGAGACAGTTCTGGAGGTGAGGGGGGCCAGGGTATCGAGGGTAGTGGAGAGGGTGTTATGGAGGGTGGTGGAGGCGGAGGATGGGCAAGGATTAATGTTGTATATTACTGCTCATCTTTCAATGTCATTGAGTTCTAGAAAACAAATCATTGTAATAATAATCCTTGCTTTTGATATAGCACCTTATCAGATTGTAGGGAGTATATTTCATTTCCCTTGGTTTTCCGATCCCTGGTGGGTGAGTTGGAGGGATGGATTAAATTACTCAACCTAGTGTGTAGTATGTGTCCAATGCCAAATGATTTATTGAATTCCTGTGCTATTCTTGGGGTCTTTTGCCCAGAGTATGGGAGTTTTATTATATTTGGGTGTATAAGTGTGCCTGTATGGAGGAACATGTCATCTGGTCTGTATGCATCTAATTTGTTAGATGCATACATGGCGGCGAGAGGGACACACGGGTCTGTCTCTGTCTCTGTCTCTGTGCATTAAGAGCATATGGCAGAGATTGCTCGACCTGACCTGACCCACAGCCCTTCGACCCGCAGCCCCGGCACCATCCCCAGCCCCAAGACCCACAGCCACAGACTTGGCTCCAGCCCCGAGACTCACAGCCCCGGCTCCGGCCACAGTCCCAGGACCCCTGGCCCCAGACCCAGACCCAGCCACAGCCACAGCCACATCCCCAGAACCCGCACCCCTGGCTCCAGCTCCGTAACACACAGCCCCGGCTCCAAGACCAGCCCCACGACCAACGGCTTCGTGACACACAGCCCTGGCTCCAAGACCAGCCCCGCGACCAACGGCTTCGTGACACACAGCCCCGGCTTCAAGACCAGCCCCGCGACACACAGCCCCGGCTCCAAGACCCACACCCACGAGACTCACGGCCCTGGTCCCAGCTCCAGCCTCGACTCGGCGACCCATAGCCCGGACACACGCAGCCCCGGCGACCGGCCCTAAAACCCACAACCCCAGCCTCGGCCGCAGCCCCGGTCAGGCTTCAGACCGCAACGCCTCTGCATCCCCCAGCCGCGGCCTCATATCCCTTGGGATGAAGCCACGCCATTGATCCCTCGCTCCTGGTCCCCCGCGTGCGCAATATGGCTGCCGCAATGACCCGAGCTTCCCTCCCCCTATTCAAGCTTTTCCCCCCAACCCCTCCTCTCCGTTATTTTTTCTCTACCCTTCTTTCTCTTCGCCCTCCTCATTTACTGTCCCTGCTCGACCCTCCCACCACTTCCCTCTGTTCCAGTATTGGAATCCTCCGTCGGGCTCACCGTGGCACTCGGCGCTGGCTGTCCAATAGCAGTCACACCAAGTGCCCTGTCCCCCACCATCACCGTCAGCCTCACCGGACACAAACCCGGGGGTCAACCTCTCCTCCCTTATTCAGATCCCCACCCTCCCCGCCGATCATCCCAGCCCCCCCTCACACCCCTCGGCCAACTGCTTTTGCCGCATCGGCCTCCAAAATGTCCGCTCTGTCTGCAACAAGGCACTGACCATCAACGATCTCATCCTTGGTGAGAACATCATGGCCCTGACGGAGACTTGGATCACCCCAGGCGACACTTTCCCCCTTGTTGAAGCCACACCACCCAACCACATATTCCACCATGCTCCTCGACCCAACCGTCGTGGCGGTGGCGTGGCCCTCATCTCAAAGACATCCCTCGCCCTATCCCCCTATTCCTCCGGCTCCTTCCCCTCTTTTGAACAACTCACCCTTTCTCACTCCTCCCACAGTTCTTTCAAAATCCTACTAGTTTATCGCCCCCCCAAACCCTCCCCCACTTTCATTTCAGACTTTTCTTCACTTTTAACTTCCCTTTGTGCCTCCTCTGATCGCCTTATTATTCTTGGCGATTTCAACCTCCATTTCACACCCTCCTGCTCCATTTCATAGAATCATAGAATTTTACGGCACAAAAGGAGGCCATTCGGCCCATCTAGTCTGTGCCGGCTCTTTGAAAAGAGCGATTCAGTCCCACTACCCTGCCCGCTCCCCATAGCCTAATAGACCCGTTCTCCCTAAATAAAGATCTAATTCCCTTTTAAAAGTTGTTATCGAATCAGCCTCCACCACCTTTTCAGGCAATGCATTCCAGATTCGAACAACTCGCTGAGTGAAAAAATTTCTCCTCAGCTCCCCTCTACTTCACCTTGAAACTATTTTAAATCTGTGACCACGAGTCACAGATTCACCCACGAGTGGAAATAGTTTTTCTCTATTTGCCCTGTCGAAACCCCTCATGATCTTATAAACCTCTATTAGGTCTCCCCTCAATCTTCTCTGCTCCAGAGAGAATAACCCTAGCCTATCTAGCCTCTCCTCATAGCTGAAGTCCCTCAATCCTGGCACCATCCTAGTAAATCTTCGTTGTACCCTTTCCAATGCCTTCACATCCTTTCTGTAGTGTGGTGACCAGAATTGAACACAGTATTCCAGCTGAGGCCTCACCAAAGTCCTATAGAGGTTAGTCAGCACTTCCTGACTTTTGTACTCTATACCCCTATTTATAAAGCCTAGTATCCCATATGCCTTCTTAACAGCCTTGTCTACCTGTCCTGCCACCTTCAACGAGTCACTAACACAAATCCCCAGGTCTCTCTGTTCCTTTACACCATTTAAAATTGTACTATCTAGCCTATATTGCCTCCCTTCATTTCTTCTCCCCAAATGCATCACCTCACACTTCTCTGCATTAAACTTCATCTGCCATGTGTCTGCCCACTTTACCAATTTGTCTATATCCTCTTGCATTTCCTCTGATTTTTCCTCTTTACTTTCGTCTTTCGACTTCTCCCTTCATATCAACACTGCCATCCACACCCACGGCCATCCTCTTGATCTAGTGATCACCCGAGGCCTCAACGTCTCTGGCGTCACCATCACAGACAAGGCCATTTCTGACCATTTTTTCATTACCTGCAACACCTCTATCCCTCCCCCCTCCACTTCCAAACCCACCACCATTTTCTACCGGCCCTGGAAGAAGATTCCCCCTCAAACTTTCACCTCTGCCCTAGAAACCTCCGACCTCCTCCCACAATGGCATTCTTTTTGTACAGACCCATCCTCCGCCTCCACCGCCCTCCACAACACCCTCTCCACTACCCTTGACACCCTGGCACCCCTCACCTCCAAAACCGTCTCCCATTCCCAATCATCACCGGCAAATCTGGCTGGACCGCATCAAATTTTACCGCTCCGCCCTAGCCACCGCCAAATCAGCCTTCTACTCCAGGATAATCCTGGAAGCGAAGGACAACCACCGCCTCCTCTTTGCCACCACCAACCTGCTCCTCCGCCCCCCCCGCCTCACCTCGCAGATCCTCTCCTCAAACGTTCGTTGCGAGGAGATGCTGGATTTCCTCGAGTCCAAAATTGAGAAAATCCGCTCTGCGGTTTCCTCCCCCCACCACTCCTCCACCTCCGCGCCCTCATCAGCTACCTCAACCCCTACTCACCCCCCATTTCACACTTTCAACCCCACCACTCCGCTTTCAGTCACAAAAACAATCACCTCCATGAAACCCACCACGTGCTCATTGGACCCCATCCCCACCCCTCTCCTCCGCACCCAGCTCCATTTGTTAGCGCCGCTCATTTCTGACACCATTAACCCTTCCCTCTCCTCAGGCACCGTCCCTACCTCCCTTAAAACAGCCACCATCACCCCTATCCTGAAGAACCCTCCATTGATGCGTCGCAACCATCAAGTTATCGACCCATCTCCAACCTCCCGTTTCTTTCCAAGGTCCTTGAAAGAGTGGTTGCCTCCCAGCTCCGCTCTTTCCTTTCAAATCACTCACTTCTTGAACTCCTCCAATCAGGTTTCCGCCCTATCCACAGTACAGAAACTGCCCTGGTTAAGGTCACAAATGACATCCTAACCGCCTGTGACCAGGGCTCCTTCTGCCTCCTCTTCCTCCTTGACCTGTCTGCTGCGTTCGACACAGTCGATCACACCATCCTCCTTCAACGTCTTTCCTCCCACCTCAACCTTCAAGGCACAGTCCTTGAATGGTTCCATTCTTATTTGACCCACCGTTTACATTTTGTTTCTTCCAATGGCTTTTCTTCAAACCCCCGCAGTTTCCCACGGCGTCCCTCAGGGCTCTGTCCTCGGTCCCCTTCTTTTCACCCTTTACACGCTCCCCCTGGGTGACGTCATCCGCAGACATGGGGTAAATTTCCACATGTATGCGGATGACACCCAGTTGTACCTTTCTGCCTCATCTCTCAACCCCCAGACGATCGATGTTCTGACAGCATGTCTGTCCGACATCGAATCGTGGACGAGGGACAACTTTTTGCAATTGAACGTGAATAAGACCGAGGCCCTCCTGATTGGCTCAAGCCAGCGCCTCCGCACATCGGGCGCTGCCAGCCTCAACATCCAAGGCTGCACTCTCCACCTCACAAAGCCAATCAGGAGCCTCGGCATCATGTTCGATCAAAAACTTTCCTTCCTCCCCCACATCCGCGCCTTGACCGGCACTGCTTATTTCCATCTGCGCAACATTGCCAGGCTCCGCAACTATCTTACCCCCCACGCTGCCGAAACACTTGTGCATGCTTACATCACCTCACGGCTGGATTACGGAAATTCTCTCCTAGTCGGCCTCCCCAGTTCCTCCATTCATAGGCTGCAGGCCATCCAAAACTCTGCAGCCCGTGTACTATCCCGCACCCGCCTCCGTGACCACATAACCCCCACCCTCGCCCGTCTCCATTGGCTCCCCATCCTCCAGAGGATCGAGTTTAAGATCCTCGTCCTCACCTACAAGGCCTTACACGGCCTTGCCCCATCCTACCTAACCAATCTACTCTCCCCCTACACGCCCACCCGCACCCTCCGTTCAACAGGACTTGGCCTGCTCCAAGCCCCCCGCCCGAACTGCCCCAACATCGGAGGCCGGGCCTTCAGTTTCTCCGCTCCCACCTTATGGAATGCCATCCCTCAATCCCTCCGTTTCGCCTCTTCCCTTTCCTCTTTCAAGGCCGATTTGAAGACTTTCCTCTTCGATCGTGCCTTTTGTTCCACCCCGAACTCTTTTACCTCCCCGTCGTGTTTCACCCCTTCTCAAACACTCCCCTCCCAGCTCGGGTCACACGCCTCTTGTTCAGCGCCTTGGGACGTCCTCCCGACGTGAAAGGCGCTATATAAATGTAAATTGTTGTTGTTGTTGTTGTTGTTAATTTAATACTGTACCTTTATATATCTGAGTAGCTAGTAGTCTAGTGGGCATATGTACTTGTTTGTTGTTTAGACTTGCTTGATGTCCAACCCGGCCACTGTGAAGCACTCTGAGATGCAAATTGTTGATGCAAATTTGAAATCAGGGGGATCAGAATTGTGGACCTTCCATATTCCATGTTCAAAGCCAAACATTAAATATCCTAACCAAACATACTGTAACTTCTAGATTTATAATTTGATCTTATACATCTCTGAAAAGCTTTGTGGTAATCCTTTATTGTGTCACCAGTGGTAGTAAAACACACTGCCATTAGTTCATAAAGACACA
Source organism: Hydrolagus colliei (assembly GCA_035084275.1). Lineage (NCBI taxonomy): Eukaryota > Metazoa > Chordata > Chondrichthyes > Chimaeriformes > Chimaeridae > Hydrolagus > Hydrolagus colliei. The sequence continues at coordinate 12,935,768 of CM068745.1, forward strand.
CAACCCTTTTGCACAACCCTTTTTTTTTATCAATAAAATGCAAGGCACATCACAAAATGAAACTAATTGCAACTGGTGCATGCAAATCCAATCAGTGTCTCTGTATCTTTTAAAATGCTCTTTTGTGGCTAGTATGAGATCTTACTAATGTCCCAAACTTAGTTGTTGCTCATCTATTGTATTCTTAAGTATGATGGAATACCTTTAATTTTGTTAATATAAGAGGTTAGATAGCTAAGAATGGCAAGATATGTGGTTTTAGCTGTTCAAGATCCAGCAGTTAAGATTAAGATGAAGAAGGTACCACATAAATTAAATAAATTTAGGACTTTAAGATTATGTTTACTGTTTATGTTTCGCTCACAAATACAATATACAGTCAATTCACTTTACAGTATATTCTGTGAAGTACTTTGAGAGGTCTAGAAGATGTGAAAAGCATTATATGAAAGGCAAGGATTATTATTATTACTATTTCAAATGCAAAGATTATTATAATTAATTAAGAGTTTTAATTAGTAAACTTTTACAATATAACTAAACACGTGTAATCTGTTTAAGCATTCCTTACTCATTAGGGCAAAGCAAGGCTGTATTGTTTTCAATGACTAACTTAGAGGGTACATGTGCCAATTAGCTCTGCAAAGATTAAACACCCTTTTAAACACACAAAATAAAGATGTAACTTTGGAATCGGAGGAGGAACAGTTATGAGGCAGCTGGTGGTCAGCGACTTCCCCAATGGAATCGGGTGATATTGGTTTCATTGAATCTTACGGCTTTAATGTAATTTAACAATACAATAATTACATATGTGTTAAAGCACTAACCTTTGAATTGTGTATGATATTAAAAGACTTGTAATCCACATCACCTTTACTGGGTATAGTCTTTTTCCATATCTTTACAGGACACAGCACCAAGTCCAGATGGACTGCACCCAAAGACCTTTAAATAAACCAAGGAGGATGTAGCTGAGCCATTCCTATCAATTAGGAATCCTGTAGCTCAGTGATTAGAGCACTCAACTTACAAGCGTGAGACCTGTTTTCGATTCCAGGCAGTGCGAAACCATTGGCAAGTTTCCTCACTCCAATAATAATCCTTAAAAAAAAAGATAATAAATTGGTCATTTCAATCCTGTCATGTTAAAAGTAACAGAATGCATTGAGAGGTGGTTCAAATATATAAAATAAAGAGTAGGAATAAAGGGCAACTTCTCAGACGGACAAGAAGCAGCAAGTGATATCCTCCTGGAATTCATATTAGATCGCTACCGTCATTTTGTACATTAATTCTCAGGTATCAGACATATGGTGGCAAAATTCACAGATAACACTAAATTGGGGGTATGTGAATCAATAATTAAAGGGATTATAAAAGATGCAGGAAAACTCAAATAGACATAAAACCCAAATAGGCTTTCAGAATCAGTGGATAACCCCTTTATTGATGGATAAAGAATTTAATGTAGCAAAATGTGAAGTGATTCACTCTGACAGGAATGAATAAAGAAGCTGACAGCACCTTGGATAGTGAAAACTCAGCAAGGGTAGAAGACCAAAGGGATTGGGATTCAGGCTCATAATTCTCTAAAAGTATCAGGACAAGTGGAAAAGGCCAAACAGAATGCAGATACAATCTTTAAGTCTAAAGGAATAATGTATAAGCATAGGGAAGTAATGTTAAATTTATATGAAACCTTGGTCTACAGTTCTACTACAGGACGAATGTTGCAGCATTGGACAGATAATAACATAAATGTACTATTTATTTCCTGACGAAGGACAGTCAACATGGATTTGTTAAAGGCAAATCTTGCCTTACAAATCTGATAGAATTTTTTGATGAGGTATCGGAATGGGTGGATAATGGTAGCGCAGTTGATGTAGTTTACATGGACTTTCAAAAGGCATTTGACAAAGTGCCACATGAGAGACTTATTATGAAATTAAAGGCCCATGGCGTAAAAGGGACAGTGGCAGCGTGGATCCACAACTGGCTGCGAGACAGAAAGCAGAGAGTTGTAGTGAGCGGCTGTTTTTCAGATTGGAGGGAAGTGAGCAGTGGTGTGCCACAGGGATCAGTTTTGGGACCATTGCTGTTTGTAATCTACATCAATGATCTGGACTTGGGTGTACGGAGTACAGTTTCCAAGTTTGCAGATGACACTAAGTTAGGGAGAATAGTAAACAGTGAGGAGGATAGTAGCCATCTGCAAGAGGATATAGACAAATTGGTAAAGTGGGCAGACACATGGCAGATGAAGTTTAATGCAGAGAAGTGTGAGGTGATGCATTTTGGGAGAAGAAATGAAGTGAGGCAATATAGGCTAGATAGTACAATTTTAAATGGTGTAAAGGAACAGAGAGACCTGGGGATTTGTGTTAGTGACTCGTTGAAGGTGGCAGGACAGGTAGACAAGGCTGTTAAGAAGGCATATGGGATACTAGGCTTTATAAATAGGGGTATAGAGTACAAAAGTCAGGAAGTGCTGACTAACCTCTATAGGACTTTGGTGAGGCCTCAGCTGGAATACTGTGTTCAATTCTGGTCACCACACTACAGAAAGGATGTGAAGGCATTGGAAAGGGTACAGCGAAGATTTACTAGGATGGTGCCAGGATTGAGAGACTTCAGCTATGAGGAGAGGCTAGATAGGCTAGGGTTATTCTCTCTGGAGCAGAGAAGATTGAGGGGAGACCTAATAGAGGTTTATAAGATCATGAGGGGTTTCGACAGGGCAAATAGAGAAAAACTATTTCCACTCGTGGGTGAATCTGTGACTCGTGGTCACAGATTTAAAATAGTTTCAAGGCGAAGTAGAGGGCAGCTGAGGAGAAATTTTTTCACTCAGCGAGTTGTTCGAATCTGGAATGCATTGCCTGAAAAGGTGGTGGAGGCTGATTCGATAACAACTTTTAAAAGGGAATTAGATCTTTATTTAGGGAGAACAGGTCTATTAGGCTATGGGGAGCGGGCAGGGCAGTGGGATTGAATCGCTCTTTTCAAAGAGCCGGCACAGACTAGATGGGCCGAATGGCCTCCTTTTGTGCCGTAAAATTCTATGATTCTATGAAGGGTTGTAGACCCGAAACGTTGAGTCTTTTTCCTTTCACCATGGATGCTGTTTGACCTGCTGAGTTTCCCCAGCAACGTTTACATAAATTTACTAGGTTTTTGTGACATAAATTTACTAGGTTGTTAGCAAGAGTAAGCGGATGCAGTTATCAAGAACAATTGGACAAATTAGAATTTTTTTTCTCTCAGACACACAGCTGAAAAAAAGCAAAGAAATATTGTCTTATTGACTGTGCATATATATAATAGAACTGTATTGCCAACTTTGTGAATCTACTCTCCCACCCTTCCAGTCCTCAAGGGGTTTGTGAGTACAGTATACTGTTATCAGGTTTGCAGACCTAGATGGGGTTGTTGTAATTATTGTCTGCTGAGTATATGCAGTGTTTTACACACTGTCCCATTGCATCTGCTCTACTATAATGGCTGCTCATGGAATTGCATCAAAGCTCTCCATATAAATAATTCTCAATGCTAAACACAGAAGAACAATCAAACTGTAAAGATTGATGTAAGGGTAAATGCACATCATTCACTGGGATTTGGCTTCAGACGCGTATCGTGAAACTTTTATTATAGAAAAACTCCATCAACATTGCACAGCATTTCATATCATATTATAAATGAATTTAGAATTCAGTTTGTCCTTCTGCTATTAAATGAGTATTTCTTCCTTCCTATTTCTGCTTGTATGACTATATTTTTCTTCAAGACTGGTCTCAAGACCCTCCTCTTCAACCGTGCCTTCAGCTGCCGTCCTACCTCTCCGCTCTCCCTCATCCCAACCCTGCTCCCCCACCCCCATGCTTGGGTCCTAACCCTTGACTGTTCAATGCCTTGGGATGTCCTCTCAAAATGAAAGATGCTCTACAAATGTAATTTTGTTGTTCTTCTTCCATTTTAGAATCATAGAATGATAGAAATTTACAGCACAGAACGATATTCTTATAAGAGCAATCCTTTCAATCCTATTTACTTGCACTTTCCCCACAATGTTTCCAAATTTGAACATGGATTGTAATACATTATCTCTTCACCAAATGGATGCTGTGTACATCCATGGAATTCAATAAAGAATCCCAGGAGCAAAATCATGTTAAGGGGAGTGCAGAAGGCATAAAATCAAAACAGACAATTCAGAAGATGTGGGCATTATAAACAATTGCATGGGATTTGGCTTCAGACAGGTATCATGACACTTTTATTATAGAAAAACTCCATCAACATTGCAAACATTTCATATTATACTATAAATGAATTGAGAATTCAGTTTGTCCTGAGTAAAAAGAGTAAAATACAGTTTTGAATGTAATAATTATTTTACATTAACTTACATTGATAGTAATACGGTACTTGAACTTGATGCAACGCCGCACCATACCACTGAGATGTCTCACAGTGCCACACAAACATTTAACGTGCACTATGTTTGTAAGTAAACATGGCAGTTGATTTGTGCACATTAATGTCCCGCAACCTCTCACAGACAGTCAAGAAGTGAGTGACAGACTTTATTCAGCAGATTGCTGACCAGGACACTAGGAGAAGCTCTCTTCTTTTTTCAATTTGTGCCATGGGATCCTAATCAGGCAGACGCAACATCTCATCTGTGGGAAGGTACCTCTGACAGTGCAATACACCCCATCACTATCACCCAGGCTCCGCAATTATCTTACCCCCAGCGTTGCCGAAACACTCGTGCACGCATACATCACCTCACGGCTGGACTACGGAAACTCTCTCCTCGTCGGCCTCCCCAGTTCCTCCATTCACAGGCTGCAGGTCATCCAAAACTCTGCAGCCCGTGTACTATCCCGCACCCGCCTCCGCGACCACATAATCCCCACCCTCGCCCGTCTCCACTGGCTCCCCATCCTCCAGAGGATCGAGTTCAAGATCCTCGTCCTCACCTACAAGGCCTTACACTGCCTTGCCCCGCCCTATTTAACCGATCTACTTTCCCCCTACAAGCCCACCCGGACCCTCCGTTCAACAGGACTTTGCCTGCTCCAAGCCCCCCGCCCGAACTGCCCCACCATCGGAGGCCGGGCCTTCAGTTTCTCTGCTCCCACCCTATGGAATGCCATCCCTCAATCCCTCCATCTCGTTTCTTTCCTTTCCTCTTTCAAGGCCGGTTTGAAGACTTTCCTCTTCGATCGTGCCTTTTGTTCCACCCCAAATTTTTTTACCTCCCCTTCGTGTTTTACCCCTTCCCAAACACTCCCCTCTCAGCTCGGGTCACACGCCTCCTGTGCAGTGCCTTGGGACGTCCTCCCGACGTGAAGGGCGCTCTATAAATGTAATTTGTTGTTGTTGTTGTTGTAGCATATAATGGGAGTTCAAAGCCCTGACATGGGACGGGAATGACGGACTGACATATCTGTCTTTGGATGATTTCTTTATTGGTTGATTTCTCTGATACTCGTGTATATCAGTAGTTTTTCTCCCCTTCAAACCATAGAACGTTTGCGTAGTAAGGAGGTAGCATATTTCCAACATAATGGCAAGGCATTTATTCTTAACATCAGCAACAAAGTACACTAGCACTTGCTGCAGTTCACCTACCTGATTGTTGTTAAATGAATCAGTCTCTTTCTGTCTCTTGCTCTCACTCTTTCTACACTTTCTTTGTTCTTGAATTAATTTTTACCCAATACAATTAGAATGAAAGCCAAAATTCAGTTGCTATGATGAAAAGTCAATATTTTTTTCATTTAAACCTCGAATGCCCGGCATAACCAATATAAATATTAATAAAGAGACTTAAAGATTAAATCAGGAATTTAATAATTATTGGAGTCCTGTAGCTCAGTGGTTAGAGCACTCGCCTTACAAGCGTGAGATCTGTGTTCGAATCCAGGCAGGTCAGGGTGAAAGCTTGGGGAGGTTTCCTTACTCCACATGCCTAATAATAATCCCTTCAAAAAACCCACAATAATAAACTTGGTCTTTTCAATCCAATGGGACACTGCTGTGCGCAATTGGCTGACACGTTTCGCCCACATATATACAGTCAATTCACTTTACAGTATATTCTGTGAAGTGCTTTGAGACATTTAGAAGTTGCGAAAAGCACTATGTCAAATGCAAGGATTATTATTATTATGAGTGTTGTACAAACAGTGGATTGAGTGACCAATTTTTTTAAAAGGCATTATTACCCCAGAAAGCATTCTTCCAATGGAATAAAAACCTGGTTCCTACTTACTGCTAGTTAAACAGAGTTGTGGCTGTGGATTAAGGAAACTTGCCCAATATTTTGATCTGCCTGGGAATCGAACCCAGTTTCTCTCGCTTGCGAGGTGAGTGCTCCAACCATTGAGTTACAGGGTCTGATTGAAAGGTTATCTTCGACTACATGTTCAATGTTGAGTCTGGTACGATAGAACATTTGGAGACTGGGAAATAACCAAGTACTCTACTAGTTGAATTTTAATGTGAGTGTCAAGACTTAGGTTTTATGATAATGCTACCTAAATGTAATTACCTGAGATCTTATTTTCAATTTTCAATAATGGATTACCCACACATTGACTGAAACCATCAATAAAATAAAACTGATCATTCGCTCCATTGGCTGATTTTGGAACATTGCTGTGCACAAATTAGCTGCTACATTTGCCCATAAAATGCACAAAGTCACATAACTTTACAATATAACATGTGAAGTTCTTTGGTATATCTTGATGATGTTATGAAGTGCCATACCAAATCCATGGATTATTATATAGTATGAATTATAACAACAACAACAACTTCAATTTATATAGCGCCCTCCACGCCGGACGGCGTCTCAGAGTGCTTCACAATAGCGGATCCCGGGATCGAGCCAGGGGCAGGGGCAGAAAGGTGACCAAAACCGCGGTCGAAGAGAAAGGTCTTCAGCTGTGACCTGAAAATGGGAAGAGAGGGGGCGAGGCGAAGGGAGTGAGGAAGATAAAATTATTACTAGGAGGTACATTTCATTTCAATGAGACGGACTGCCAGTTCTCATGTTTAATGGCCTTAGACTTGGCATTGCATGTCTGATTTGTAATATATTATAATACTTCCCAGTGCATTTGGTAATGTTTCCACCCAGAACCTATACTTAAATATTTAATATGAATGTACTGAAAGAATAGAAATATATCATGGTAATTTATGATAACATGTCTTCTTTTGGAGATTAATAATCTAAAATTTCTTGCTTTTCCAATAACACCTTATAACATTGTTGAAACATCTCAAAATGTTCCTGGGGATTTATAGTAATAATCGTAATAATAATAATTGTATTTGCTATATTATTTTTCAAGTTGGGAGGATATCTCAAAGCACTTCACAGTACAGTATATACTCTAAAATGTCGTGCCTATTTTGTAGCTGAATGTGATAGATTATTTGTGCAAAGTAATCTCCCAGAGACAACCATGAAGTGAATAACCAAATTTGTTTGGGGTAATTGTTAGCCAGGACAGATGGAGAATCTAAGTTTTGGGGGATCTTTAATATCCACTTGAACAGGTAGGCGAGATCTTGGTTTACCAACAACAACAAAATTACACTTGTATAGCGCCTTTCACGTCAGGAGGACGTCCCAAGGCGCTGGACAGTTACTACTTCAAACCTGACCTGAGGACGGGGGACGGGGGACGGGGGGGGGGGGGGGGGGGTGGAGGAAAAGTGGGGATTACGAATTACTGACAGGTCCATTATTTAACATCTCATCTGAAGGACGGCACCTCCAGCAATGCAGGATACACCAGGACATTACATTGTCAGCTGAGACCAAGTCAGTCACTGTAGTAACTTTGTATTTGTAGATGAATGTAAGAGCAAATTTCTTCACAGCAATGTCCTACTAATACCTTTGACCGATTGTATCTAGAGGATTGTTGGCCAGAAAAACTGGAGAAATTCTTTTTTTTGGAATAATGTCATGGGAACATCCATCTGAAGATACAATTGATCATGCCATCATTCACCAATGCCTCTACCCCCTCATCCACCATGGTGGACTGCATTCTCCTGATTTGAGTCCTACTTAACCAACTGCCATCATTTTGTCTCTGAACACATTTTCTGCTCCTCCACCACCCGGTCACCTGTTCCATGGTTCCATCCTTGGGCCATTTCTTTTACTTTATTTCCAAGTTCCCATTGGAGATGCCATCCACAGATATGGGTTCAACTTCTGCATGCACATGAATGACACCCAAATATACTTCACTTCCAGCTGTGACTCCAGGTCTGCTGATGTTGTGGGTCAGACATCAATGCCTGGATGATTTTCTGCAGCTGAATGTTGACAAGATGGAAACCATACGTTTTGGATCCCATCAACTCTTTTCATCTGTGGCTCTGACCTTCTTAATCTTTCTGGCCTATTCCTCATACTTACTGAAACTATGTGTAACCTTGGTTCAATCTTTAGCTTCGCTTCTTATCACACATGTGGCACCTGACCAGGACCGCGTTCGACCACCTCTTTCACACAGCTCACCTCTGACTGTATCTCACAACCAACAACGACAACAAAATTACATTTGTAGAGCGCCTTTCACATCGGGAGGATGTCCCACGGTGCTGAACAGTCAGGGGTCAGACCTCCTTTGATCCAGAATCAAACTCTAACACTGTTAACTCCAACATGCTAAACCACTGAAGGGTGCAAATTGTTGTTATTGATGAAGATGTATTAATACATGTGGAAAATATTGTTATTACTATCTAAGAAGATAGTATTCCCTTATACTTTAAAGGGAATCAAACCTGCACTAATATATTTCATATTTTTGTACAACACCATCTATCTTTACTAACATATTTGTAGGAAATGAGGGCTCAGAGGATACAAAGCACAACAAAAATTCAATACCCAATTTGTTTTTAAATCATGAGATAGATTGCAATCCCAAAGGCTGCTTTAAACAACAACACTTTGTGAATGTCATACCTAGTGACTTTGAGAGGAATAATTACCTAGCATTTTCACACCTAGTACTATAGATGTGGTGCTCTTGCGGTGGTGTTGGTTCATTATTAGATTGGATCTTATCAATTTAATATGTATTGAATCCAATCCATAATAAACAGGACCTTAAATGGTTAAAATTTTGCTCTGTTTGAATGTCATTACTCAACTTTATCACAGTTCACTACATTGATTTGCAAAGCTTCAATGGCTTGTTTAGAGTTAGTAAGAGCTATATATATATGTATGGTGCTTTTAGCAAAGTTTCCAATGGATGATTTTAATGACTGTTGCAGTAAATCCCACAACGACAGTAACACATCTAAGTCATCCACCAGACATCTTTCCCCACCATTATTCTGTCATTTATCCTATCAGCATTGGCCAGCAATATTGTGTTCAGTAGGCAAGACTATCTTTCTTCTCTAAGAGTAGTTTTATAGATCAATAAGAAAAACGTCTTTTGCTTTCAAATAAAAATTGATGCATTGTTACTTTTTTGTCAGTTTCCGTACCTTTTTCATTCAATAGGAGCCGGAATTTAGCTGAATGTCTCTTTCCGACCGTCGCTTTTAAAGTGCTCATAGTCTTGCTCCACCCAACATCTGCGACCAACTAAATCCTTAACAACTTGTCTGCTCCCTCTGCTCAGCAGGCACTGGCTCCACATCCCCTTGCCTGCTCACCCAACCATTGGCAGTTGGCCCTTCAGTCTTTGTTGAAATTCAGGAAATATCATGATTCACACAGTATTTGATTATCCTTATCTGCACATAAGCTTTCAACCCTCTGTCTATAGTAACCTAATCATATCCATTCAGCTGACTCCTTTTCAGATATTAAGCACGTAACATTAAGTAATTTGTCTGATATTCGTTCCACGGATACACAGTCTGGGGAGGGGGTGGGGGGGAGGGGAGAATCTTCTTCATTCTCCAATCTTGCCCGAGGTTTGTCAATTTGATTGCCTGCTGATCCAGACAATTTGCATTACTGATTCTTAGGAGAAGACCAACAATGAATGCCAGGCCATGCAGTGATTCACACAATGGTCTCCCAATGTGTGGTGCAGTGCAACATGGTGCAATGCACCATTACAGAACTTACTCCAATGTAATCTTCACTGGACTCCACAGGGTCCAATCTGTCGTTGCATCCAATTTCAATAAAAAATAGAAGCTAAACATGTATTGTTCAGATAATAAAAAGATTTGCAGGAGATCATTGATAATGGTACCTGGGAACTGTGAGACATCTAGAAGATGTGAAAAGCACTATATCAAATGCAAGGATTATTATTATTATTACTTGGAGAATGTTTTCCCTCAATTCCACCACCTTGCCCCCTCTCACTTTTCAAATCCTGTCTGAAAACCTTTTCGACAATGCTTAAAGTCAACCTTCCAGCTCTGATTTAGGCTTCACTACTGTTAAGCATTTTGAGATGCTACCCTGCTTGGAGCCTGCTATATAAGTGTCAGTTGTTGTTGTAACTTCCAGTGTTGCCTTTCTCTTTATTGCTCTGTCTGTCCGGCTTTCTCTTTCTGATTCTCTTAATACAAATACAATAGTATTTTCATTGGTGTCTCTCAATTACCAATGGCCCCCACACTTGCTTTCGCTCTCCTTTCTAGGTATCTCTCTTAGTTTGGTGTTTTGCATTTCAGCAATAATGGCCAGAGGGTGTTTGTGAAATAATTTAGTTAAATTGCTATACTCTGGCTACAGTCTGTCCACATTGAATTATTACATATAAATTGGATGCTGGATGGGCTCACTCTGAGTCAGAAAGTTGGTAGTTCAAGACCAACATTGAGACTTTGAACTGATGTGGCCTACACAAATCTACACCGCATTGTTGTATGTGTTTATCCTTCAAAGAAGATACTAAACTGAGGTCTCGTCAGCAGGTTCAGGTGGACTATGAAGATCCCTTTGCATTATTCAAACCAAAGAAAGGAATTTCTCCCGGTGAACTGGCTAACAATACTTAGAGATAAAATTTGTCGCTCTTTTCATGACCTGTCTGAGGGACATAACAAAATTATCTGTTGTGTGTCCACAAAATAGTCAACACACATCACTCCACTTTACTCTATATCCAGTGAAGAACAGTAGGAGCCCGTTTATCCGGCACCCGCGGGACTTGGCCAATGTCGGTTAAAGCACTTGCCGGATATTCAAGCGGCCCGCGGCTGAAAACCCACTACAGAAAAATGTAAGTTCTTTTAACACACACCATACACACCAGACTCAGTAATAACAGATAATAACAGAATATTATATTGGTACTTATTGTTAAAACTACTGTCTTACGCTTCTCACCTTTATTGATTGAGGTTTACAGTCCAGCGATTCTTTTTTAAATGGAGGACGCCAGGCGGGTGAAAAAAACGGCAGCATGATTTTAAAGTCACGCAACTTTACTAGCTGCAAGCCGAAGCCCTAGACTCTACTAGCGGCAAACCAAAATACTACACCTGCACGACAATGTGGGTTATCGGCTAGCGTTATCAGCTTGCCGCTAGTATGACTTTAAAGTGATACACGTTCCGTTTTTTTCACCTGCTTGGCGTGCTCCATTTTAAAAAGAATCGCTGGACTATAAACCTCAACCACAGCATCATGGCTTCAAGTGAAGCATCTACCAGCAAAAGGTAAAAAGCGCAAGACAGTAGTTTTAACAATAAGTACCAATACAATATTCTGTTATTATTTATGCATTTACAAATGCTCCACTGCTATTGTTCCAGATAAGTTCCGGTTTATCGAACGGGGGCTTTTTTTTGGCATGCCGGTTATATGGAAGTGCCGATGCATCGAGTCACGGATAAATGGGCTTCTCCTGTACTATGAGATGCCCCCCATGATATCAAATGGAAGGATTATTATTATTGTAAAAATCATGGACTATGAAATCTGCAGATTTCTTGAGTGCACCATTGCTATTTTAAGTATTGATCGTTACATGTTCAAAGAATCTGTCAGTAAAATCTATTTGAATCAAACAGTCTCAACAAAGCTACTACTGTACTTCAAACTTCACTATGAGCTCAAGTTGAAAGTGACTTAAAAGTAATCTTCTTTTGCTAAATGTATTATGACTTCAATATCTCAGACAAAAGAATTCCATTCAATCATAACTGGTAGATTCCTATTGAGGCTTTGCCTAAAATAAAATTTTATTTAAAAAATCGAAATATATTCAACTGAATTATTTATGAGATGTATTTATGTGCCTGAGAGGATTCAAATTGCATAGCTTGGTATCTGCAGCAAGTTGCCAAGCTAATCAAGACTGATAAATATGCATAATAAAGCAAAAATTAATCTGCTTGTTTTCAGCAATTCTGCACGACTGGTAGATTTTGAACTGGTTGTCTGAAATACGACATTTTATAAAATAACCCCACAAAGATCAAAAGGGAGGGGGAAAGGCAATAATTTATATCCTCCTGACGTGAAAGGCGCTATATAAATGTAATTTTGTTGTTGTTGTAGTTAATTTGTTGATTTCAACTGAACGTTATTTCCAATTAGAAAATATTGAGAATGCATAGAAAGAATACCATTTTAGGTTACCGGTATATATTATAAATGATGTTATGCTATGTTTATGTATAAATTTATGTATTGGTCCTTCGTATGAGACAATAAAGTGATGACCCGTCTGCCTGTTCGGGTGGAAGTTATAGATCTCATGGCACTACTCGAAAAGAGAAAGGAGTTTTGTCCAGCATCCTGGTCGACAATTCCCCAGATAAAATTGGTAATTCATTTCAAAGCTGTATGTGAGACATTGCTGTCTGCAAATTGACTGACGCATTCGCACACAAATACACAGTTGGCATACATCACGGTAAAATATTGTGAACGCACTTTTATATGTCTTGTAGATGTGATTGGGCGCTATATCAAATGTAAGGATTATTATTGAAAGCACCACTGAGACAATTTCACTAAATTTACAGAATGGAATGGAGTGGTTAGTCCAGATCAACATAATTGCTGCATGAAAGTGTGTGGACCAGAATAATTCCCCCAGCAGGAGAAGTCTCAAATGATCTATGAGTTATAAATAAATGCCAGTGAAGCTTGGGTCACAAAGCTTGGTCACTGCCAATCTGCAAGAAAGGATAAGTAGTCAAAAGATTATTTTTAACCCAATATAAGCCTGGAAATCGATTATTTTGGTTATAGAACGAATAAGACTAAACAATGCCATGTTTTATTTGATAGCAATCAAAAAGTTGCTATTGGGACTATTTTGTTGTAAATTTAAGCATGTGCAGAATTTCTGGGAAAAATTACCTTAATTTTGAAGCTGGCCTTATAGATTCAAAGATTCATAGATTCATAGAATTTTACGGCACAAAAGGAGGCCATTCGGCCCATCTAGTCTGTGCCGGCTCTTTGAAAAGAGCGATTCAATCCCACTGCCCTGCCCGCTCCCCATAGCCTAATAGACCTGTTCTCCCTAAATAAAGATCTAATTCCCTTTTAAAAGTTGTTATCGAATCAGCCTCCACCACCTTTTCAGGCAATGCATTCCAGATTCGAACAACTCGTTGAGTGAAAAAATTTCTCCTCAGCTCCCCTCTACTTCGCCTTGAAACTATTTTAAATCTGTGACCACGAGTCACAGATTCGCCCACGAGTGGAAATAGTTTTTCTCTATTTGCCCTGTCGAAACCCCTCATGATCTTATAAACCTCTATTAGGTCTCCCCTCAATCTTCTCTGCTCCAGAGAGAATAACCCTAGCCTATCTAGCCTCTCCTCATAGCTGAAGTCCCTCAATCCTGGCACCATCCTAGTAAATCTTCTTTGTACCCTTTCCAATGTCTTCACATCCTTTCTGTAGTGTGGTGACCAGAATTGAACACAGTATTCCAGCTGAGGCCTCACCAAAGTCTTATAGAGGTTAGTCAGCACTTCCTGACTTTTGTACTCTATACCCCTATTTATAAAGCCTAGTATCCCATATGCCTTCTTATCAGCCTTGTCTACCTGTCCTGCCACCTTCAACGAGTCACTAACACAAATCCCCAGGTCTCTTTGTTCCTTCACACCATTTAAAATTGTACTATTTAGCCTATATTGCCTCCCTTCATTTCTTCTCCCAAAATGCATCACCTCACACTTCTCTGCATTAAACTTCATCTGCCATATATGTCTGCCCACTTTACCAATTTGTCTATATCCTCTTGCAGATGGCTACTATCCTCCTCACTATTTACTATTCTCCCTAACTTAGTGTCATCTGCAAACTTGGAAACTGTACTCCGTACACCCAAGTCCAGATCATTGATGTAGATTACAAATAGCAATGGTCCCAAAACTGATCCCTGTGGCACACCACTGCTCACTTCCCTCCAGTCTGAAAAACAGCCGCTCACTACAACTCTCTGCTTTCTGTCTCGCAGCCAGTTGTGGATCCACGCTGCCGCTGTCCCTTTTACGCCATGGGCCTTTAATTTCCTAATAAGTCTCTCATGTGGCACTTTGTCAAATGCCTTTTGAAAGTCCATGTAAACTACATCAACTGCGCTACCATTATCCACCCATTCCGTTACCTCATCAAAAAATTCTATCAGATTTGTAAGGCAAGATTTGCCTTTAACAAATCCATGTTGACTGTCCTTTATTAGCCTATATCTTTCTAAGTGAAGATCTACCTTGTCCCTGATTATGGACTCTAGAAGTTTGCCCACTACCGACGTTAGACTGACTGGTCTGTAGTTACCAGGCTTGTCCTTCTGCCCCCTTTTATACAAGGGAGTAACATTAGCTATCGTCCAGTCCTCTGGCACGACCCCTGTGTCCAAGGAAGATTGAAAGATCGTGGCCAGAGTCCCTGCTATTTGCTCCCGTGCCTCCCTTAGTAACCTAGGGTGCATCCCAACCGGACCAGGTGACTTATCCACCTTGAGCGACGTCAACCTTTTTAGAACTTCCTCTCTGGTTATAATTATTCTATCCATTTCTCCTACCCTCTCCTCCAATACCATGGCATTGGCTGTATCCTTTTCTTTTGTGAAGACAGAGGCGAAGTACTCATTCAGTACATCAGCCATGCCCTCTGCCTCCACAATGAGATTTCCTCCTAGGTCCCTAATTGGCCCCACCCTATCCTTGACCAACCTTTTACTCTTAATATGTTGGTAAAAAACCTTAGGGTTCCCCTTAATCTTACTCGCTAATTGTTTTTCATGCAGTCTCTTTGCCCCTCTAACTTCCTTTTTTAGTTCTATCCTACACTTCTTATATTCTGCTTGGTTCCCTTCTGAATTTTGAGCCTGACACTTATCATAAGCCTCTTTTTTTTGTTTTATTTTGGCCCCGATTTCCTTAGTCATCCAGGGAGGTTTGGATGCCTTACATTTCACCTTTGTGGGGATGCTTTTGACCTGTGCCTGAACTATCTCCTCTTTGAACGCTGCCCACTGCTCGTTAGTTGTCTTACCTGCCAATTTTTCTTTCCAATCCACCTTGGCTAGGTCCCACCTCAACTCATTGAAATTAGCCCTTTTCCAGTTGAGTGTCCTCACCTGTGATCGTTACTTATCCCTTTCCATAATTATTCTGAATCTAACGATATTGTGGTCACTATTCCCTAGATGCTCACCTACAGAAACCTGTTGAACTTGCCCTACCTCATTTCCCAAAACTAGATCCAGCAATGCTTCTTTCCTCGTTGGACTGGAAACATACTGATCAAGAAAGTTGTCCTGCACACAATTCAGGAATTCTTCTCCCTCCTTGCCCTTTACTCTACTAGAATGCCTTCTGTCATTCTTAAAAAGAAAGGCAGCTCCCAAATTTAAACTGAATTTACAAATGTTCTAAACTAATGCACAATTTTAAATGTGAAGGCAGTGGTCGAAAGGAATTTTAAGGCTATTCGGTTTTATGTGAAATAAGTACAGTAGAAGCCCATTTATTCGGCACCTGCGGGACCTGGCCAATGCCGGTTAAAGCGCCTACCATATATTCAGGCAGCCCGCGGCCGAAAACCCACTACAAAAAAAATTAAGTTCTTTTAACACACATCAGACTAGGTAATAGCAGATAGTGGCAGAGTATTGTGTTGGTGCTTGTTGTTGGGGCTGCTCTCTTGCGCTTCTCACCTTTGTTGGTTGGGGTTTGCAGTCCAGCGATTGTTTTTTGAATGGGGGACGCCAGGCGGGTGAAAGAAGCGGTAGCGCGATTTTAAAGTCGCGCGACTTTACTAGCTGCAAGCTGAAGCCCTAGACTCTACTAGTGGCAAACCAAAACACTGCACCTGCGCAACAATGTGGGTTATCGGCTAGCGTTATGCCTGCTTAGCATGCTCCATTTTGGGAGGGTCGCTGGACTGTAAACCTCAACCACAGTATCATGGCTTCAAGCGCAGCATCTACCAGTGGGGATGGGGGGCGCAGGAGAGTTTTGATGGTGAGTGTGAATGCAATATTCTGTTATTATGTTATTATTGATACATTCACAAATGCTCCACTGCCATTATTCCAGATAAGTTCCGGTTTATTGAATGGGGCTTTTTTGGGGGGCGTGCCGGTTATACGGAAGTGCCGGTGCATCGAATCACGGATAAACAGGCTTCTACAGTGTTATAATTCCTTGAGGTTGGTTCCATTCTGTGAGCAGTATGAAAATTCATTGTGGAATTTCATAGTCTCCATGAACTTCTTTCAAATTAGGATTACATTTTTTTTAAATCGACCCTTCGTCAGTTCCGGCACCAAGCTCCGCAACCACATCTCTCCCACCATCGCCCGCCTCCATCAGCTTCCCATCCCCCAGAGGATCGAATTCAAGATCCTTGTCTTCACTTTGAAGACCATTCATGGCCTTACCCCTTCCTATCTCTCCGGCCTGCTATCCCCTATCTCTCCGGCCAGCTATGAACCTGCCCGCCCCCACCAATTAGCAGGCTCGAGTCTGCTTCATGTCCCCCGCCTGACCTGCCCTACCATCGGTGGACAGCCTCTCTGCCCCCACACTCTGGAATTCCAACTCGCAGTCCCTTTGCCTCGCTTCCTCCCTTGCCTCCTTTAAGACCAGTCTCAAGACAAGACCCTCCTCTTCGATTGTGCCTTGTGCTACCTCACCTCCCCTCCTAACTCTCTCCCCCGCCCTTCCCACAAAAGTAGGTTGTACGGCTGATCATATCTGTGCTGGCTCTCTTAAGAGCAAACTTCTCTGTCCTCAATGCTGTTTTAAACGACTAGCTTAGCAGGAGTTAAAAGTATCTTTAGTGGATAGGTTGAGGTCAGTTTCTGATTACATGTTATATTTTCCTGGGAAGCTGTTCACTCCTCTGGAAACAAAAGACAAAAAAAGGCTACAACCTCCCTCAGACACCTGCTTAGCTTGAGGTTAAGAAGCCAGCAGATTGGGGAAGGCTGCCAAAACAAAAGTTGCCCATCTTTCTTTCTCCCTATCAGTTCTTTCCTCATGGGAAACCAGCCTGCTCAAGGTCAATAAAAGCTTGAGGAGGGTGAGGACTTATTCCATTTTCTTTCAGAGGAAAAACTAGAGGCAAAGAAACCATCTTGTACAAGATGAAGTAGGTGAAAGGACCTTTACCAGCTGGATAAAGTGAAATCAATTCAGGGATAGAATCAGGAGACCTAAGGAATTGGAACCAGCTGTACCATATTCCAGCTCCTAACTAAGGAAAATCAAGACGAAGAATTAGATGATTGTCAACAACTTTATCGATACTCTCAAACAGGCACCAGTACCACAGTACCTGTAAACTAGGGTCCAGCGATATATCGATATATCGGTTATATCCGATATAATTTTCATATCGATACGCCGATATAGGCATTTCAAAAATATCGATATATCGAAAAAGACGATATATCGAAAAAATCGGAATGCACGCGCACTGAACTACAAGACCCAGAATTCTCATCTCTATACACAATGCACAGACCGAGGTGCAAAGCCGCCATATTGTATTCATAGTCTTCGAATACAATATACAGGTATGCAAGGGGTGGGGGGAGAGATACGGCGGGGGGGAGTGGGAGGTGAGAGAGAGACGGCGGGGGGAAGTGAGAGAGAGATGGCGGGGGGGGTGGGGGGGTGAGAGAGAGATGGCGGGGGGCTGGGGGGTGAGAGAGATGGCGGGGGGAGGTGGGGGGTGCGAGAGAGACGGCGGGCGGGTAGGGGGTGAGAGAGAGACGGCTGGGGGGGGTATGGGGGGTGAGGGAGAGACGGCTGGGGAGGGTGTGGGGGGTGAGAGAGAGACGGCGGCGGGGGGGGGGGGCGGTGGGGGGTGAGAGAGACAGCATGGGGGGTGAGAGAGAGACGGCGGGGGGGTAGGGGGTGAGAGAGAGAAGGCTGTGGGGGGTGTGGGGGGTGTGGGGGGTGAGAGAGAGACAGCGGGGGGGGGGGGCGGTGGGGGGTGAGGGAGAGATGGCGGGGAGGGTGTGTGGGGGGTGAGAGAGAGACGGCGGCGGGGGGGGGGCGGTGGGGGGTGAGAGAGACAGCATGGGGGGTGAGAGAGAGACGGCAGGGGGGGTGTGGGGGGTGAGAGAGAGACAGCGGGGGGGGGGGTGAGGGGTGAGAGAGACGGCGGCGGGGGGTGAGAGAGACGGTGGGGGGGGTGGGGGGGTGAGAGAGAGGGACGGCGGGCGGGTAGGGAGTGAGAGAGAGAAGGCTGTGGGGGGTGTGGGGGGGTGAGAGAGAGACGGCGGGGGGGGGCGGTGGGGGGTGAGGGAGAGATGGCGGGGAGGGTGTGTGGGGGGTGAGAGAGAGATGGCGGCGTGGGGGGGCGGTGGGGGGTAAGAGAGACAGCATGGGGGGTGAGAGAGAGACGGCAGGGGGGGTGTAGGGGGTGAGAGAGAGACAGCGGGGGGAGGTGGGGGGTGAGAGAGACGGTGGGGGAGTGGGGGGTGAGAGAGACGGCGGAGGGGTGGGGAGAGACAGGGGTGAGAGATGGGGGGATGTGATAATGTACAGACAGACAGACAGACAGACAGAGATGGGGGGGTATGAGAGAGGAGAGAGACACAGAGACACAGACAGAAAAACACAGAGATGGAGAGAGTGAGTGTGAGAGACACAGAGAGAGAGAGATATTTACCTCCTGAGGAGATAGGCCCCAAATGCGCGCGCACCTCCGAATGCTCGCGCACCCCGAATGCGCAAGCACCTCGCGCCGCGCGCACATACGCAGTACGAAACCCCCGAAAATATCGATATCTCGGTATATCTCGATATGAGCCCATCGATATATTTAAATCGGAAATTTTCCATATCGACGGACCCTACTGTATACCTTATCGTTGATGAAATGGGCAGCAGTGCAATAGTAGCTGAATACATTTTAGTGGACATTAAATTGGACATTACTCCTCCATCTCTTCCACAACATTTGGTTTGGCCAACATTAATTATTGTGAACTGTAACAATAACAACTTCGATTTATATAGCGCCCTCCACGCCAGTCAGCGACTCAGAGCGCTTCACAATAGCGGATCCCAGGACCGAATCAGGGGCAGGGGTAGAAAGGTGACCAAAGGCGCGGTCGAAGAGAAAGGTCTTTAGCTGTGATCTGAAACTGGCAAGAGAGGGAACGAGGCATAGGGAGTGAGGAAGGGAATTCCAGAGCCTCAGGGCATAGTGGCTGAAGGCACGGCCGCTGACGGTGAAGCGGAAGATTCGGGGGACATGGAGGAGGCCAGACCGGGTGGAGTGAAGGCAGCGGGTGCTGTTTTGGGGAGAGAGGAGTTCAGAGAGATAGGGGGTTGCAGAGGAGTGGAGGGACTTGAAATCTGTACCTGGATACATAAGCATTACAGTAAAATGCCCAATCACCTCCCGGATTTTGGAGTTTGCCAGTGTTTAGAACCTACCCTAGAATTGGCTGGGGAAGCCCCATCCCAAACACCAAGTAAACACAGCATTCAAGTCAAACAATGTTCGAGCTCCACCCACAGTGCAGGATGACACAGTGGCCACATCAGGAACTGCAAGCAGCTGTTCTGAAGATTTGCCGATATTGGAAAAATCTAATACTGTACGTATTTTGAAATCTTGCCAGTTTTAGGGAGTTGCCTGCTTTCGGAATGTCAGATTATTAAGGTTTTATGTATTCTGTTGTATTCTTTTAACTACCTCAGTACCTTGGGACATCCTTTCGACGTGAAAGATGCTTTAAAAATGTAATTTCTGTTGTTGTTACCTATAACCGTTAAATTAATTAGAGTTAATAAGTCTTGATTAATTGTGCAAGATTTGTGTGAGTTTTACTTCACCACTGGGTTAAAATGGACATCATACCCTATTTAGATTCTGAAAGGCTTGAGGGAGAATCTATTCTCCAGAAGTCTGTTTGGGGGACCATTCACTCACAAACCTATTAATAACATCAAGTTTTAAGTACATGTTCTAATTGCACTTTCTGTCCTTGTGATAATAATCACAACACATATCACATCTTCCCACCATAGCATCTGATCTGTATAATGAGCAGTAGCTCTGCCAGGTCGTCTAACGCTGAAGAAAATACAACCACAAGTAGTATTTATAAAGTGTGCTTCTTAGAGCACTTAATTGTGGTGGAATTTGATGCCTGGGCAGTGGGGGGATGTGGCACAGTCGAAAAGGAAGTGCTTCAGGTGCCATCTGAAGACAGGCAAAGAGGAAGCAAGGCAGAGGGATTAAAGCTCAGTCGTGGTGGTACAGATGGATGGGATAAGGGTAATACGGAACAAATGAGTGTGGCATTATTTCCTGCAATGGTGCAACATGAAATGAATGATATTTCAATATAGAAGGGCAGTGAAATTGCCATAAAGAGTAGACTTATAAACAGTAACTTCTGAGTTGGAAGTTGCTCTGTTATAAACTGTAACACTGTTAAGGGGCACTAAAAATCACAACAATCTGAAGCAGAACATTTTAAATGCTTCATTCAGCAAAGTAATCCTCTCAAGAACTATGATTTTACAATAACATAATCAGATGTGGAAAATTTATTTACTCTTTGTTTAATTTGTTTGCGTGAACTGAATTTTGTAAATCACCGGAGAGTGATCAGGTACGTAATTCCATCACAATCCTGAAAAGCCTTGAAAATGTAAACTCACTAATTTGCAGTACATCTAAACAGGATTTATTAATCAAGGAATCCCATTAGAATTCATTCAACCCAAGAATGTCCATCATCAAATCAACTTAAGACTTTCTTCTTTAACTGTGCCTTCAATCACCTGCCCTATCTGCCTATCTAATTCAGTGCCAAGGTCCACTGCTGTTAAAAGCTCTGAGACACTACCCCATGTGAAGGGTACCATATGAATTGAGATGTTGTTGTTGTAGTTCACATCAGAGTAGAATTTCCACTGCTTGATGTGAGGTACTTTTCATGCTTAGAGACCCAACTTCAAACACGTAGATCCAATATTAAGGTTTCCTGTTAAGGGTCCCACAGCAACCCTATATAATGAGTTAAAAAAGAGTGAAAATTACATTGTGGACAATATGATATCACCACCAGTGATGAATATCACATTGAAGTGTGTCCAAAGCAGCTAAAAGTTATCACCGGTCTCTCCAATTTTCTTTCTCCCTAAGTTCAGTGGTAACTGTGGACTGTATTTTTATTTAAGGTGACCATGAACATCCATGATCAACTCCAACTACATGTTTTGGGGAAAGCGCAGGTAAATAGGACTGAGAATT
Organism: Hydrolagus colliei; assembly: GCA_035084275.1. NCBI lineage: Eukaryota > Metazoa > Chordata > Chondrichthyes > Chimaeriformes > Chimaeridae > Hydrolagus > Hydrolagus colliei. The sequence continues at coordinate 12,957,507 of CM068745.1, forward strand.
TTGCTTTCAAAAGAGCCAGCACAGATGTGATGGGCCATACAGCCTTCTTTTGTGCTATAAATGTCTGTAGTTATATGATCCAACCTGCACTTATTGCACCTTTTACGTAGGAGAACATCAATGTTGTTCTCCTACATAAAAGATGCAATACAATTTACAATCTATATAGTACCTTTCACGTTAGTAGGACATCTCAAAGGGTTTGATATCTGATTATGTTATTGTAAAATCATAGTTCTTGAGAGGATTTCTTTGTTGAATAAAGCTTTTAAATTGTTCTGCTTCAGATTGTTGTGATTTTCAGTGCCTCTCAGCAGTGGCTCCATGATAATAGCACATATTTTGTCTGTTATGTGATACTTATCACACCATGTGTTGTGCTTTTTTTATTTCTACATCTATATGTGTCATAACGTGAGAATAAACTATTATTCTTGACAATTGACTGCAATGCAGTGCCACCAGCTAAATATTCTGAGCGAATTAGATTAAATGTTTATATATGAAATTGGGATTCAAAGTTTCAGTATGAATCTTAAGCAAAAAAGTGACACATTTTTTCTTATCAAACCAATGCCATCAGTTGTGTCAAGTGAAGTTGTGTGTTTAAGTAAAGAAACAACAACAACAACAAAATTACATTTATAGACCGCCTTTCAGGTCAGGAGGACATCCCAAGGCACTGAACAGTCAGGTCGGGATTACGCAAATTAATTCAGGTGGTAACAAATGATATTTGTATGGTACCTTTCACGTCAGGAGGATTTCCTTAGGCTTTAACATCTTAATGAAGATTTTATTTTAAAAAATAGGAATTCTAGCACAAATAGAAAGAAATACATAAAACTCATGAGAGTTGTTGGGATGCTGAATGCTCTGCTAAAGAACATGATAGAGGCAGAAACCATTATTAGATTTCAAGAGAGAAGTATTCAGAACATGAAGAATAGAGGTTTGAAGGGGTATAAGAATAAGGCAGAGCAATGAGACTGAATGAATACCCTACTCCAGTGGTTTCCAAACTGTAGGGTGCAACTCCCTTGGGGGGAGCGTACCGTTGGCTGGGGGGATGGGGGGCGCGGAGCTTTAGAGTCTCGAGCCCCCGAATGCATGTAGAGCCGAGGACCCGATTGTGTGGACCTGAGTGTGTGTGAAGCCGAGGACCCGAGTGTGTGGAGCAGAGGACCCATGTGTGTGTGTGGAGCCAAGTGTGAGGGAGAGGGTGTGCAACAAAAACATTGCTGAGTTAGGGAGGACGCCACTATTTAAAGTTTGGAAGCCACTACCCTACTATGAGAGCCGGTGGAGATTCAATGCCAATCCCTATGCCATACGTTTCTATGATTCTAAAACATACAACGATCCAGCAGTACAGATTGATTCGGAAGGTAAACTTCAAACAACGGAAGCTATTGTTTGATAGGACACTTAACTGCAAATGTCGCCACGGTGAGTTTGCTAAGGAAAGGAACAGCAAGGCCAAGAGCATCACTTTGACAAAGTGAAGGCACGATCACTCATACTGTTCCTACCAGTTTCAGACAGGTCACTGTGTTCCATCTTGTAGGCAGTGCATAGAATTCCATTGCTCTTTCATCTGACATAATTTGTTCACAAAATAAATCTCATCCTTCTCACTTCTCCCCCACTTCCATTGCTGGGGGTGAAAGCAGGCTCAGGGTGTAACTTTCCTTGTACTTAGGTATGAGCAATGGGATTCATTGGAAAACAAATAATCACACTTGTTCTGATGGCATCATTACGTAATGGCTGTATGTCCTTGGAATGATCTACCTACATTCTATAATACCTTGAAAATGTGGAATTGTGTAGATTAGTTAGGATGTTAAAAAAAAAGGATCCTTCAATTCTGGCACTGCCTCATTTTATTAAGAGAAACAGTAGGTAACATGGACAATGTTCACAAATGGCAAGCTATGTAGCCTTAGCTGATAAAATTCCAGCAGTCTCTCAATGCACATTCTGGCATTCCCAAGGCTTCGCTCTTGCCAACGCGCATTTAATCCTTTCCAGATTAGTTACACAGAGGTGCTTCCCTCAGGAGGAGAGTGCCATTTTAAACCTCTATTCCAGACACATGGAAATTTCCATGTACATATGGAATTCTCAGTAGTTTGGATCGGATACAGGGACAATACCAACGCATTTGTATAGCATCTTTCATGCAGGTAGCAACTCGAATGAGTGGTTTGGTTTGACAATGAGATGGAAAGGGAGGCAAGGTGTCCAAAGGTATGATGAAGAGAAAAACCTTCAGGTGTGATTTGCAGATGGACAAAGAATGGGCAAGTTAGACGAATTGAACAGGGAGATTCACGGCCTAGTGATTGAAAGCACAGTCGTCAGTGGTGGAGCGGATGGCAGGAGGGACATGCAGAATGTCAGAGACAGCTGAGCAAAGGTGAGATGGAGTGGAACATAGAGATAGAGTGTGAAGTGGTTTTAAAGAATAATGTTAATCTGCTGATGGGTTTCTGTCTGTGTCAGACACCTTGCTGACCAAAAATAAATCAATGTGTTGATTGTTGCTACTTACATATCTGCCCATTTCAGTCACAACACTTGACAGCAATAACCTTTGAAATGCTTTGAGATGGTTCCATTTGACAGACTCTTTATCAAATCCAAGAATTATTAATTATTTTTATACAAAAATTTTGGGGGCTGGGAGATAAAAGAACGGATGACAGTCTGGATTTCAGAGCACTGTTTGTGACCATTTTCTGACACCGCAGGGAGAACGCAAACAGTTTTAATAGAAACCTACTTGTTGAAGTATGTCTGTTTGTCTAAAATTTGTCTAAGTGAATGCGATGGTGACTCACAAAGTGGAGCAGTGCTGTGTGATGCCAGGTATCTGGTATTTTGCTCAGATAACCATTCCTCATGCTATTTGAGCAAGCAACGGAAGAGAGGCATTACAACATGCTAGATCCTGTTCTCACCAACGCATAAATATGCGCACTATCCCTGGAGGTGTCATTGAATCTAAGTCAAGACAAGTCTCAGACAATTATTTCACCTGTGTACATGACCACACTGTGGACGGCTGCTAATATCTAACTCAGGACAGACCAATAAATCAAATAGGGACGTCAGAAATGTCTGTATCTAGAGAGTGGTGGAATGTGGAACTTGCTACCACAAGTTGAGGTGAATAGCATAGATGCATTTAAGGGGAAGCTAGATAAGTACATGAGGGAGAAAGTAATAGAAGGTTATACATGTAGGCTTAGTTGAGGAAGGACAAGAGGACGCTCATGTGGAGCATAAACACTGGCATAAACCAGTTGGGCCAAATGACCTGTAATTCTATGTAATTAAACATTTCTTATAAAAATGTATTTAGCAGTCAGAGCCATGAAAGATGTTTTGAAATACAGTACTGTACCGTAATGTAGTTTGAAATATCAAAATCTGAAAGCATGGAGAATGAATATAAAGTCCATTGTATTTTAGATTATGACAGCCTTGAATTAATTATTAGTGAACTCTGAGCTTAACATCAGGCTCCTGAGATTAATTTTTGAATGCTGTCAAGGTACCCATTAAATAACATATACATCTGCACCACTGGTGTCCTTTCTGTCATGTGCCATGGGAAATTTCAAAGATCAACGAGCACCTTGGGCAATCCATCAGGCTCCATCCCCATCACTGAGACCGGATCTGTGTCAGAACCAGGCCATGAAGATGAGAAGGAACTGAGATTATGAAATCTGCCATAAGATACACTGTCAGGTGTACAAAGGCCAGAAGCCACTTGGTATTATTACCAATTTGTGAGTAAAATGTGGGCCATGCAATCATTTTAGAAATAACCTTTTTGTTCTATTGTTAACCTATCATTAATATAACGGTTTCTGCATGTTAAACGGGATGTTATTAACTATCAGAATATTTCCACCATATCCCTTTTTTATGCAGGACATCAGTTGCATAAAAATATTTCCTTTTCACTATTCGTTTTTTTTGTAAAGAGGTACAGAATACAGAAAATGCATATTTAGCTGCTTACAATTCTATAGAATTGTGGATAAAAATTGCAACATTCAGAGCAATAATTAGTGATAATGGTAAAACCTCTGGTAATACATAAACTAAATAATACATGTAGTATATGTTGTATATAGGGATCTGCATTTTGTCCATATCTTTATGTATTTAGACTGGGTGTCAGCCAACAAATCTGCAATCCATTAGGTAGACGCATTTGGACTTACTGTACTTATCAGAAGGTTGCTATCTTTAATGCATATGTTAACTAACAATAAATGAACACATCTCATATTGTAATTCTAACTACACATTCCACAAATTAAGCTTACTAGATATATTCATCCTCTCAAGTGTAAATAAGTCTTCACAAAATTGGTCACAGTGTCATAATAGTAGTATCCTGGCCTACAAAGCCCTGGATACAATTGATCATTCACTTCATGTCTGTTTGTGGGGCATTACTCTATGTAAATTGGCTCCCGCTTTCATCTATAAAATATTCAGTTATGACACATGCAGTACATTCTGTAAGTGCTTTGAGGCAGCCTTCTGATGTGGGTAAAATTATGGAGACTCTTATTACGGATAAAATCATAGAGCATCTGGACAGAAATAAAATCATAAATGATAGCCAATATGGGTTCATGAAGGGAAGGTCTTGCCAATCTAATTTACTAGTTTTCATTAATGGTGTGACAAGGGAACTTGATAAGGGTAAGGCTGTGGATGTTGTATAACTGGATTTCAGTAAGGCCTTTGATGCAGTTCCTCTTGGTACTGAAAGTAAAACAAGTGGGAATCAGTGGAGATATATTACAATGGATTTTGTATTTTACAATGGATACGCAATTTGTTGACCAGAAAAACCCAGAGGGTGGTGGTAGAGGGAATGTTATCAGACTGGGAAAATTTTACCAGTGGAGTTCCACAAGGATCTGTTTTGGGACATCTTTTGTTTAATATTTTTATAGATCATCTGGAAGTAGGAGTCGCAAGCACAGTGGCTACATTTGCAGGTGACACCAAGTTGATGAAGGTGGTGGATCATGAAGCTGAACAAGATAAGTTATAGGAAGATTTGAACTTACTTGGGAATCGGGCAGATCGGTGGTAAATGAAATTCAATGTGGAGAAATGTAAAGTACTTCACATGGGGACAACAAAGGAAGGGAAATACTGTAATAAGCATAGAAAATTAAAAGGACCTGAGGATCCTGATTGACAATAAATTGAAGCCCTCCTAACAATGCTCTGTGGCAGTGACTAAAGCAAACCAGATGTTGGGATGTATCAAAGATCCATAACAAGCCAAAATAGAGGGGTAATCCTACTACTGTACAAATCATTGGTGAAGCCTTCCTTAGAGTACTGTGTACAATCCTGTTCGCCACATTACAAAAGGATATTACAGAAATCGAGAAGATATAAAGAAGGGCAACGAAAATGATTGAGGGAATGGAAGGACAGGACTATGAGGAGAGACAAACTAAATTGGGTATGTTCACACTGGAAAAGAAAGATTGAGCAGTGACATGATTGCTGTTTTTAAGATTCTAAAGGGGCAAGCCAATATAGATCATGACAGGCTGTTTCAACTCGTGCAGGATAGTAAAACCAGAAGACATGGCCTACGATTGATGGGGAGTCAATTCAGAACAAATTACGCAAACACTATTTCAGGGAGCGAATAGTGAAACTGGCTCCCTAGGGAGACAGTTGAAGCAGGAAGTGTTGATTCTTTCAAAGACAGATTAAATTGTTTTCTTTTAGGTAACTACGTTATGGGATATAGTACATAGGCAGTTTGGGACATATGAACATCCGCCACCAGGAAAGTGAAAGGTGAACTGGATGGACTCGGTCTTTTTTTGCATAGTATTTCTTCTGTTCTTTTGAAAGGCCTTATATCAAATGCAAAGATAACAGGATTATTGAATAATCATATTTCGTTTTGATCAGCTGGATGTCTAAAACATGCAGTAACCAAACCAAACTGAGAGTTCCATGCATTCCAGCTACACATGGAAATTCCAGAGATAGATCGTTGGAATTGAATGCACACTCTCTCCTTGGAGGGATACATCCTGCTTGCATAATTCCATAATTCCATAATTCCAGAAGTAATAGGCATATGTTGGCAAGAGCCAAAGCTTGAGGACTTAACAAAGTGTGCGTTTGGTTACTGCTGGAATATAACCAGTTAAAACAGCTTAGCTTGTCTTTGATATCACTGTCTGGCAAGCTTTCCTACATATCTTGCCAGACTGGTGGTAGAGCCACCCTAGCCATTAGGGCTTTGACTTGCAGAGTTAACTGGAGCTGAGAGGGATGATTTCCTGCCCCAGTCTGCCCTTCCAAGTCCTGTCGATTAGTCAGTTTGGCTGTGCTGTCATCGACAGTGCCTTGGAATATTGCGTATTTTCCTCGCTCAGGAACTGGACTACTGAGACCGCCATAGAGGTCTGGCTCATTTTTGACACTCCATTGTCAGTTTAGCTCCAAGGAGACCCCATTGTCTCCCCCAAAGGAGGATAGTAATCATCGTATCAAGAGCTAAAGATTACAGAAAATGAGAACATAGCAGAAACATCAGCTTCACTTCATGTCACCGTGGAGCCAGTTTAGCTCCAAAGGACCCTCACTTACCTCCCCAACTCCCCACCCCACAGTGGGTAGTAATCATCGTATCAACAGCCAATGCATACAGAAAATGAAAGCATACCAGCAATAAAATGAACCAGCTCCGTTGAAGAGTCAATCTATTTGTACAATAACTCAACAGGAAGCTCAGTCATATTTGCGATCACTATAAATCTCTCAAATCATGAAGGTAGTGTGATAACGTTGCTGAGTTCTTGAATGGAAGATCTCCCAATAATATCTGGCCAGATACTAGAGGAAAAGATTCAGTGATCTCATCTATCCCAAACAGGAGATTTGGTTTGATCACCAGACTTGATACATTCACCATATAAAAGTCCCAAAATTCCACTTAAACATTGTTGTCTTAAAATTGAATATCAGACAGATATTCAATTTTCCATAAGAGGAAAATTCTTCATTTTGTTTTAATATGAAAGCTGGTTTTCCACAGATCAGCTTTCAAACGAAGATAGTACTTAATAATTTTCCACAATCCTGCGTTATATTACCTCTAAGACAAGTTAAGACAGGGTAGAATTTTGGACTTTCAACAAACTATTGCCTGATGAGAAGTCGATATTAGCCTGGCTCAATTGTACTTTCGCCTCTGAGTCAGAAGGTTGTCAGGACGTTTAGCTCATAATCTAGGCTGACACTTGAATGTGCTGGTGAGGGAGTGATGAATTGCTCCAGATTCTATCCTCCAGATGAGACATTAAACTGAGATCCCATCTACCTGTTAAAGACCCCATGGGACTATTCAACAAGAGACAGGAGTTTCTTCCAATATCCTGGCCAACGATTACCCAGATAAAATTGGTCATTCACTTTAATGGCAATTTGTTGTGTACCAATTCGCTGCCACATTTTCCAACTTTTACACACCCGCTGTACTACACAGTGAAGATTCAATTTGAGTTGTTTGAACAAAGCAATAGGATGTTTTATCAAATGCAAGGATTATTAAGATATAAACTATTTTATTTCAATGAAATATTTGGAGACACTGGTAGGAATGGCACTGATTCAACAAACTATTATATGAACAATCTCTCAATATGGAACTGCCATAACACATGGAATTTGTTACATAACATCACATTTTTCATCCCGTTGATAAAATGAGTGCCATTCATATGAGATAATGTTGAACTCACAAACATCGGGAAAACATTAACCTCTTAGGAATATTTAACCTATTATAATTGTGACATATCATCCAAGAGTCCAACATTTTAGATGTTGAAAATATCAATCAGGTTTATTTTAATCATTACAGCTGGATTGGATTTGTGAGTGAAAAATGTGGACTTGTTATTATAATAAGAGGTACAATACGAGCCACATCACCACTACTGGAATATAGCCCTGTATGCAGTAAGCATACAGTAACACACACAGAAATAATCTGATATAAGACTTTCCTGTGAGAGCTCTGCTCCAGCACAATCTACTTGCAGAATCCTTATTGGTCTTCAAGAAGGAACTAGATGAATACAGTAAACTCCAGATGACTCAACCCTGGCTTAACTTGTCACTGAATCATCAGGCTATGAATATACCGAGGCTTCCCATATAAACTATTATTCATGGATAGAGCTGAGTCCCGTAGCTCAGTGGTACGAGTACTCGCTTCTCAAGCGAGAGACCTGGGTTTGATTCCCAGCAGGACGAAACCTTGGGCAAGTTTCCTTACTCCGCACGCCAGATAATCATCCCTCAAAAAAACCAATAATAATTTGATTACTCAATGCACGACTGTTTGTGAGACACCGCTATGTGCAATTGGCTGCCACGTTTCACCCCACAAATATATACAGTCAATTCACTTTACAGTATATTCTGTGAAGCATTTTGAGATGTTTTGAGTGAAAAGCCCTACATCAAATTCAAAGATTATTATTAGTTTTTGCTCTGACTTGTTTCCTTGTGAAATGGGATTTCTCTCAACCAATTTGAAATATGCAAGTTCTTTTGTTATGTTATCACAAATGATTGGTGATTTCTTACCCAAAACAACAAGTACTTGCATCTGAATATAGCTATTTCTGCAGAGTAATATTTTGGAGTACGGGAGTAGGGAAAGGGTGCAAAGGTGAACATAAGCAATGCCAAAGCGGAGGTTTTTTTGGTTGCTTGTGAAAGTAAATAGCCGGTGGATAGACAACAACAATAAATTACACTTGTATAGCACCTTTCATGTCAGGAGGACGTCCCAAGATGTTGCACAGTCACTGTTTCAGACCCGAGCTGGGGGCAGGAGGAGCAGGAAAGGGGATTAGAAGTTGCCGATGGGACCATCAAAGAGGAGAGTCTTGAGGCGGGACTTGAAGGAGATCAGGGAGGGGACAAGGTGGAGGGACTGCAGGATGGAGTTCCAGAGGTTAGGGGCAGAGTGGCTAAAGGCTCGCCGGCCAATGGTGGGGTGGATGGGTCAGGGGACGTGGAGCAGGCCACAGCCTGCTGAGTGGAGGGGGCGGGCAGGTTGGTAAGGGGATAGAAGGTCATAGATGTAGGGTGGGCAAGGTTGTGGAGGACTTTGAATGTGAGATATGAATGACAAATTGACAAATGGGGTTTGGGAAGATCACAGATGTGGGGAATAGCAAAGGTGTGTTAAAGGATTTTTAGTTGAAGATGAGGGTCTTGATGTCAATCTGTTGGGAGATAGGGAGCTTGTGAATCCAGATGAGGATGGGGTGATGTGTTCTTTAACTAAATCAAACTAAAAAAAAACTGATTGTCAATTTGCAAACAAGATTTGTGAATTACACATTGGAAACTCCTCTCAGAAGCTGATCTGTCCAACACAGCAGCCTCCTTTGGCTACAACCCGAAGTCAAAAGTGAGATTAATATCTGAGAGGCCCAGAGAGACACATGTTGTCATTGATATAACTAGAAATATTTGACGCTGATCCAAGGGATACTCAGTTCGATGTCCAATCACCAAAGGTTTGTGGCTGAGAGATCATTCCTTGATAAGATATCATTCCTTTTCAAAGAATCCCATTTGAAATTATGACATTTTAAACTCTCTTCCAATATATGCATTTCTTTTATTATTTTTATTTTATCGTCCATATTTTGTTTACCCAGGCTGAAGGATGATGATGGCAGCCAATAGATCAATTTTACCATTCTGGACAGTAAATATATAAAAATAATCCTAATATTTGATATAGCTCCTTTACATTGGGAAAACTTCCCAAAGCACTTTATGTGATATTCTATAAAGTAGGTTGACCATGTATTTGTGTAGCTGAACAAGTGCTTTTATGTCAAATACAGCATAGCCAGATGTAGGAGTGAAATTTGCTGTGTTTCATAATATCCCTTTACAATCCTTGCATTTTATATAGTGACTTATCATATCCTTGAGACATCTAAAAGAGCTTCACAAAATGTACTGTAAAGTGAATTGACTGTATTGTTTGTCGGCGAAACGTGTGACATTATCACATGGAACACATCATGAAATACCATATATTGTTGCTCATAGAATGATATTCCTCTACCTTGCCCTAGCCAGAGTCTACCTTAAGACCAAAGCACCTGTTACTGCATCATTGTGACATTTATATTACCAACCATGTTTACAGCTTCTCCAAGTTGCATTGCTAATCTGTGGTTAATTATAAGCACTTTCGTGTTATTGTCAACTGGGAGCTGGTTTGAAGCTACTTTACCAGAAATTATTTCAGCATTTAATGCAAGGATTAGTTTTTCAGCCAGAGAGGTGACATTCGGCCCCTTCGTGTATATGGTGCTTATAATACAACAACAATACAATTACATTTATATAACACCTGTCACGTCGGGAGGACGTCCCAAGGCACTGAACAGTCAGGGGTCAGAACCCAAGCACGGGTGATGGGAGGGGAGGGGAGGGGAGGGGGGGAGAGGAGGGAGAGAGGTGGGAGGGGGGCAGAAGGCATGATCGAAAAGGAGGGTCTTGAGACGGCCTTGAAGGAGGCAAGGGAGGAAGTGAGGCGAAAGAACTATGGGATGGAGTTCCAGAGTGTGGGGGCAGAGAGGCTGAAAGTCTGGCCACCGATGGTAGGGCGGGTCGACCAGAAGACATGGAGCAGACCAGAGCCCACTGAACAAAGTGAGCGGGCAGGTTAGTAGGGAGTCAGCAGGTCAGAGCAATAGGAAGTGGCAAATCAACAACTTGGATTTATATACAGTATAGCGCCCTCCACGCCAGACGGCGTCTCAGAACTCTTCGCAATAATGGATCCCGGAGCCAAGCCAGGGGGAGTGGGGAAAGGTGACTAAAAGCCAAAGGTCCTTAGCTGTGACCTAAAAATAGGAAACGAGGGGGCAAAGCGGAGGGAGTGAGGAAGGGAGTTCCAGAGCCTCAGGGCCTAGTGGCTAAAGGTGCAGCCATCGATGATGGAGGTTTCGGGGGACAAGGAGGAGGCCAGACCCAAGCAAAGGTAATGGGTGCTATTGTGAGGAGAGAGGAGGTCAGAGAGCTAGGGGAGTGCAGAAGAGCAGAGGGATTTGAAAACAAGAGTGAGGATCTTGAAATCGATCCGCTCCAAGATAAGGAGCCAGTAAAGTCTGGCAAGGACTGGGGCAAACAAACAAACAAAACTTACATTTATATAGCGCCTTTCACGTCGAGAGGACATCCCAAGGTGCAGTACAGTCAGGTAGGACAAGAGCAGGGTGGGAAGGATCAGGGCAGGATGAAGAATAGTAGGAAGAGTAACTGTATATTAGTGGGCGAAACGCGGCAGCCAAATTGCGCACAGCAGTGTCCCACAATCAGTCACAGAAGTGGGATTAGGGGCAAAAGGGGGTAAAGAAGCAAAAGGGGAGGGGTCGAGGCAGGGGGAAGAAAAGCAGGAAAGTCGACTGTATATTTGTGGGCGAAACGGCATGGCCGTGAATGACCTTGAAAGTGAGGACAAGGATCTTTAATTAAATCCTCTGGGGGCTGGGGAGCAAATGGAGCCCGGCGAGTGTGGGGGTGATGAGGTGGTGGTGCCTAATGTGGGAGAGTACACGAGCTGTAGAGTTCTGGATGAATTGAATATAATAGAACCCAGATCTCAATATGAGAGGGCAGTTTGGCCCACCAGCCCACCACTGCTAATGTTGTTTATATCCTCTGCTAATCAGTAAGTTGCTTGAGTGACAGATCACTGGTGTGAGCTCACATTTTCTGGCACCGCACATTGTAGCCGTCTGCCAGGCAAAACATCACTGCTGTTAAGTAAGAAAATATGCAGAATCTGGACTGCCTCTTGTCTTGGCTGAAACAACAACAACAACTTTGATTTATATAGCGCCCTTCACGTCTCAGAGTGCTTCACAATAACGGAACCTGGGGGGCGAGCCAGGGACAGGGGGAGAAAGGTGACCAAAGGTGCGGTCAAAGAGAAATTCAGAGGAGGATTCGGGGGACAAGGAGGAGGCCAAACCCAGTGGAGTGAAGGCAACGTGTGCTGGCTTGAGGAGAGAGGAGGTCGGAGATGTAGTGTGGGTGCAGAGGACTGGAGGGATTTGAAAACAAGGGTAAAGATCTTGAAATCGATCCCCTCTGGGACAGGGAGTCAGTGTAGTCTGGCAAGGACTGGGTAATGGGGTAGCAAAGTTTGGTGCAGGTGAGAATGCGGTCGACAGTGTTTTGAATGAGTCGGATTTTATGGATTGTGGTGGAGGGGAGACCGGCAGGGAGGGCTTTGGATTAGTCCAGCCGAGAGGTGACAAAGGCATGGACCAGAGTTTCAGCAGCTTTTGGGGTGAAGTATTGCTGGAGACGGGCGATCCGTCGGAGGTGGAAAAAAGCGATGCTGGTGAGGGACCGGATGTTGGGGAGGAAGGACAGTTGGGGGTTGAACCTGACGCCTCAATTGTGCACGGAATCACAGATATCTCAACATTGAAAAGGGCTAGCGTGTGCTTTGCCATGCTAGTTCACTACTAAAACTGCCTATTCCTTTCTTACTCTTGAATTCCTTACTTTTTTCCCTTATTCAATTTTATAATGAATGAACATGCATTTTTATAGTCTTATCATATTAGAACATCTCGCAACAAATTATGTAATTACATTTTACTCTTCAAGTATCTCTAATTCTGTTTTGGATAAACTAATTGGCTTACGTTCAATCGCCACTTGTGGTAACACATCCCACATCCCAATTTTTTAATATAAAAAAATCTCCCCTTCTAGTATGCTTCAGGTAATAATCTTGCCTTTTGCATCTCTGTTACCAAGTCACCAACAAATACTGGAAATAATCTATAATTATTTACCATGCTCTGACTTTTAAAATGTTTCCACTCATTCCTGATGTCAGTGTTAATGTCTTTTTTTTTACTTCATCATGACTCTGTTACCATTCCTATGGGGACTCAATTCAGTAATCAGAAGTAGCCAGATTGTCCTGATTAACCACTTCCCATTTGCCCCCAGGTCACTGGTCACTCACTTCATGACTGTGGGACATTGCTGTGTGCAGATTGGCTGCCACATTTGGCTGCACATACACAGTCACTACACTTTATGTTGTTGTTATACCCCTTGGGCTGGGAGGGAAGAAAAGGTGACTATAAGCACAGTTGAAAAGGAGGTTTTCAGGCGGGACTTGAAGAAAGGGAGAAGGGGGAAAGGCAGAGGGATTGAGGGAGATTTGGGGGGGACCTAGCGACTGAATGCACGGCTCGATTATTTGACCCATCGTGCTTTGCAATCGTCCAAAGATTGATGGAGTGGAGGGCGTGCGGGGAAAGCAAAATGTTGATGCCAGTCAAGTGGAGGCGCTGGGTGGTGGATTGGGGAGTTAGGAAGGTGTAGAGGTCGGGAGGTGCCAAGGTGTGAAGGGATTTGAACACAAGTGTAAGGATCTTGAAGTCAACCCATTCGGTGATGAGCAGCCAGTGGAACCTGGACAGAATTGATTGGATGGGGGTACAAAGTTTGGTTTGGATTAGTATGCGGCAGCAGAGTTCGGAATGACCTGGATTTTTTAAATAGGGTCGAGAATAATTTGAATAATCCAGGTGGGAAGTGACAATCTTGTGCACAAGATTTTTGGCTGCATTTGAGGTAAGGTACGGTTAGGTCCATGCCCTCACCTTTTTGAACTCCATCCCGCAGTCTCTTTGCCTCACTCCGTCCCTTACTGCCTTCAAAGCACAACTCAAGACCCTGCTCTTTGACCACGCCTTGGACACCCTTCCTACCCAGGGCCGGCACAAGGGTATTTGGCGCTCTAGGCGAGCCTTCAGATATGCGCCCCCTAGTAAGTTTTGATAAGCTAATGTTAATACTAAACATTTATATAATTAATTATCAATGAAAGCAATGGTAATTTATTTATGAAACATACTTGGTTTTATTTAAGTATTAAGCATACACAGCATACTGCATACAAACACAAAAGCACATATAATATGTAAAGGCTTATCATTCACATATAGATAGGTATGTCTATGTTGTGTCTGTATGTCCGGATTGAATGACTTAGAATCCCGGTCTGCCGGGATTGGAAACAGCCGGGATATTGATGAACTCTATCCCCAACCACTTCCAATACAAAGGAAAAAAATCTTGAGTAAAGTCTTACATGTAATGCTTTATTTTACACTGTACATAAACAAAATTATGGTAAACGATACAAACTTTATTAAATGATCCACACTTTCCATTAACCCTAAAACATACATTACACTGCATGAAGTCTACTAGTCTAATACAATTTTACCATTAATCATATAAGACATCCAAATAAAAGTAAATTCTCATAACTCCAGTAAAACTGCAGAATGAATATTAACAATTCAAGCTGACTGCTGTTGAAACGACATACTTAAAACTTAAACCTTTAAGTTTCTGGTTATTGAGGTTAAAGAGTAACACGCTCCGGATGAGCCGCTCAATGAAATTTTTGCTTGTAACAATTTAGTCTGAAATTTGAACTTTACTTTTCGTGCTTTCATTTTTGCAAATTTAGATCTTAAAGAACAAGTTCTTTAAGATCAAGTTTTTCTGCAAATTCCTGTTCTAGTGACACTGTGGCCAGTCCAACAAGTCTCTCTTGCAGCATTGAAGAACGAAGGTATGTTTTGATTAATTTTAGCTTTGAAAAGCTAGGCTCCCCACTGGCAACAGAAACTGGAGGAGTCAAGAGAATGCGGAGAGCAATGAAGATGTTGGGAACACTGCCTGTCAGTTTATTTTCACAAACAAACTTCAATAAATCTTGAGGTGTAAGATGCTTTGGTAGTCGCCGAGCAATAGCCTGCAATTCACTGCACAGATTTCCAGCATCAATGTCTTTAGAAGTTCCATGTTGCAAAGCTGACTCTAGTTTTGCACAATGTTCCATTATCTGTTTGGATGTATTATTTTGTAAACTGTGGATATCGTAGAGGAAACCAAACACAGAATTAAGTTTATGTATCTGTTCAAATCGTTCTACAAATGACTGTATTGCAGCATCAAGAACAGCAAAATAGAATCTTACTTAGAATTTTTGTTTTGGGTCCTGAATTGGCTGGTCTGGTGCTTCACATGTAAACTGCTTCCTCTTTATGCGCCTTTCTCAACAAGCGACGATGCACCAACTGCTTTACTGCACAAACCCCACAAAATGTTCTGTTATGGATACGGCGGCATTATCCATATCTAAAGACTTTGTATCTACAAAGCGAATGATCATTGTCATTTTGTCAACATAACTCACATCTGGTGTACAATCCAAAACTACTGAAAAGTATTTTGCAGAATGTGCAGCTTCTAAGATTTTCTCCCTAATAGCATTTGCTAAGAGTTGAATTAGTTCATTCTGTATTTCCTTTCCAAGGTAATGCACGTGTGCTTTATTGTCAGTTATTTTACACAGGTGGTCATTCATGAATGGATCAAACAAAGCCAGGTATTCCACAAATTTTAAGAAATTTCCATTATTAGTACTGTATAATTTTTCATATGTCGCCCAGAATGCTAGATTTTGTCCACCGAGAACCTTTACTAAAGCAATCAAATGCTCCAATATTTGCTGCCAATATTTTTCTCTTCGCTTGATCATTTGTAAATTTTCTTCATCAATGTTTTTTTTTGTTTTTAGATGCAATTCAAGTTCGTTCCAATTTTGGAAATTTTCCAAATGCTCCCTACATTTTTCATGACAAGATAGAATCGCAGATGTTTCTCCAATCCTTTGCGCCTTTCTCAACAAGCGACGATGCACCAACTGCTTTACTGCAGAATAGCTTGCAACAGAAGCAAAACACAAGAGTCTTTTGACACTGAGTACTAGAGCCACTAACGATGCATTTCCTCCCCGTTGGTAATTTCCTCTTGTAATAAATTGCTGAGAATTTTCGTTTATTTTTATCTTTGGGAAAATAATTTTAAAAAATTTGTTCAGGCCCCCATGTTCCACTAGAATCTGTCGCACACTATCATCACACTTAGGCTATGTTGCTGGGTTGCCATAGTTTAACTTATTTGCACCTTTATCATCTTTCACATTTGCATCTAAGCAGATTTCGTTTTGTATACATTCAGTTTTCTGATCATTGTTATCTACCACATCTTTGCTAGGTCTACCTGTAGGTGAATGTATTTTCTGGACTTCAGTGTCATCTCGATGGTGTGAAGTGCCATCAGCTCGATGTTGTGAGCTATTTTCAGTTTGATGTTGTACACAAAGATATTTCAGGAAGGAACCTTCTTGTTTTGCTTCTTCTTTTTCCGTTTCTGCTTTCTATTTTCGATATTGAGCCCCATATGGTTTTCTTCTATCTGCCATGGTACTCTTTACCAAAAACAATAAAATTCATAGAGGCCAGAGGCAAGTGCAATATTGTACAATGACCTAGATGACTGTCAGTGGTATGTAAGATACTTGCACATGGGGGACAGTGTACAATATTGTACATGGTCCCAAATCAACCTGAGAGGCATGTGCAATACTGTGCAATATTGTCCCAGAGCCAAAGGCATATAAAATCTTTTATATAATATTTTATGACTTTGAAATGCTTCTGGGTTAGTGTACAGTATTTTACATACCTCTGGGACAGTATACAACATTGTACATGCCTATATGCCTCTTGGATGGATCAGAGACAGTACAATATTGTACACTATATAGATGAAACGGCAATAGACCACTAGAGCACATCAGTGGACCACTGAAGCACAACAACAGACCTCTAGAGCACAACAAATGATCACTTGAGTACAACAGTGGGTGCCAAGAGCACACTGATGGACCAGTAGAGCACACCAATGGACTGCTAGAGCACACCAATGGTCTACTACCCAGCTAACACAAAAACGTTTTTAAAACATCATAACAGTGATAAGTGGTGAAAATTAAACTGCACGTGACTTTTGAAATATCAGATTAAATCTGCAGGCTTACCTTTCTCCGGTCAACTTACTGCTAAGTTAGATTGACAGACATATAGGTCCACATACACATATATACTGTATATAAACCCACACATATATATACACATGACACACACATATAAACATATGTACTGTATATACTCACACAACAACAACAACAACAATTTACATTTATATAGCGCCTTTCACGTCGGGACGACGTCCCAAGGCTTATGTGTACTGTACTGTATACAGAACACATAATGTACACAGAAACACAGATCTACATTATAAAGTGTTGAAACAGTTTTCTCCCCATCAAATCATGCCAGTCCGCTACCCCCCTCCCCCACCCCACCCAAAAACAAAGATGGTAAGATTAACTTTTTTTCCCCAAACAAGAAAAACAGAAGAGATGGTAATGAAAGAGAGAGAGTATGTGGTGGTGTAGGGTGGTTAGCTGGTGGGGGCAGGTGAAGCCCTCACAGTCTGCCCTCATATTGCTACATACCTTGCCCTGTGCCCATCCCTGAAGCAGCTCCTCACCTGTGTGGTCTGATCTCCAGTGGAGCCCTGTCACCCCACTCACTGGGAGAGCTGTTGAGCCGGAGATGTCACTTCACTGATATCTGTCTGCTGTCGCCTCCGCTCCTGCTGGGTTTAGAGCTGCTGCGGCGACGCATGATGGAGGCATTGAAGCAGGTGCCCCAAAACTTTTGACGCCCCCCCAAATCCTGGTGCCCTAGGCAACCGCCTAGTTCGCCTAATGGTAGCGCCGGCCCTGCTCCTACCCCTACCCTCCCTGAGATGGGATAACATATTATTAGCTCCTGGAGAGAAATTGTGGAGCTCCTGAGGCTCAGTGGTTAGAGCACTTGTCTTGCGAGCTGGGGAGACCCAGCTGGGGAGACTTGTGTTCGAATCCAGGCAGGTCAGGGCGAAACCTTGGTTTCCTAAAAATAATCGCCTAAAAATAATCCCTCAAAAAAAAACACAATAATAAAATTGGTCATTTCAATCCACGACTGTGTGTGGGACACTGCTGTGTGCAATTGGCTGCCGCGATTCACCCACATATATAGTCAATTCACTTTACAGTATATTCTGTGAAGCGCTTTGCAACGTTGATAAGATGTGGAAAGCGCTATATCAAATGCAAGGATTATTATTAGTAGTAGTATTGTGCAACTCAGATTGATTATAAAAGAATGACGTTAAGAAATAACAGTTAGACTTTGTGACACCTTACCTGGTCCTTGGTGTCCAAACTAAGAGTGTTTCATGCCCTAGCACTGATATTGATGAGTACAAAATGTTATCAAAAATTGAAAGTCAGTGGGTACTCTGAAAGGAAACAATGAGACTCCAATAGAGAATGGTCATCTTATTGACGATTGTCAACACTAGTGGACTCCTGCTCTATTGTTTTCTTGATGAATAGAAGTCAAAACTAAATCATTCGCCGGTAATACCTGCTAGGTAGGGCCTGTCGATATATCGATATATCGGTTATATCCGATATAATTTTCATGTAGATATGCCGATATCGGAATTTAAAATAGATCGATATATTGAAAAATTTTATATAAAAAAAATATCGGTACCTTGTCGCCAGCATTGCAATCTCCTGGGCCTAGAGCATGGAATGCACGCGCACTGAACTACAAGACCCAGAATGCTCATCTCTATACAATGCACAGACCAAGGTGCAAGCCGCCATATTGGATTCGAAGTCCTCGAATACAATATGCAGGTATACAAGGGGTGGGGGGAGAGGGAGGGAGAGACGTGGGGGGAGAGGGAGGGAGAGACAATGGGGGGAGAGAGAGGGAGAGACGGGGGGGGGGGGAGAGAGAGTGAGGGAGAGACGGGGGGGGGGGGGGGGGGGGAGAGGGAGGGAGAGACCAGACAGAGAGACACAGAGAGAGAGAGAGATGGAGAGAGTGAGTGTGAGAGACACAGAGAGAGATATTTACCTCCTGAAGAGATAGGCCCCGAATGCGCGCGCACCTTCGAATGCGCGCGCGCATGCGCAGTATAAAACCCTGAAAATATCGATATATCGGTATATATCGATATGAGCCAACCGATATATCCATATTGGAAATTTCCCATATTGACGGCCTCAACTGCTAGGTATGGACACTGACATAATTATTAATTGCAGAAATGTCACTGTAAAATGACACAGAAGTAGGGAGGAAGCATGTGAGATAGTACACTGTTTCAAGTATGATAATGATCTCTTTGTGCTTTTGCTGTTTACTTTGGTCTGCTGTTAAGGTCAGTCAAACCTTGTAAGGCATTCTACATTACACTATTTGCTGCAGTGCAGCTTTCTGCTTTCAGTGGAAGGAACATGATGAGATACTATACTATTAGATTTCATTAGCCTAGTTTGTTTTTGGACAACATCCACTGCTGGACATTAAAATACAGTCAGTGTAATTGAAGAAAATTTTTGCCATTAATTCATTAGTCTTATTCTTTGAAATCAACCTTTGCCTCTCCAATCTCACCCAACAGAGCCCAATTATTTCTATTTCAGTGATGTACATTGCCAGGAGATACAGACAGAAATACACTGTGAATGGCCAATCTCCTCCCCCCCCCCCCCCCCATTTCTTTGTGCTTTGTCCCTCATTGAGACTTTATTAAAACAGTTGGATGGAAAACACAAGAGGCAGAATTAAATTGCTTGCCTGATCCATTTGAAATGAGGCCTGTCAAATGTTAAGCACAGAATGTCAACACATTCAATTCACACGGACATTATGCTGCTTGATACAGTACTAGGATTTAACATTTTGTTACAAAAACTCTGAAACCACCTACCTAAGTGTTTGATTCAGGCCATGTTTATTCTGTGCAGTTGTAACAAAGTGGCATTTGATGAAGCCCAAATGTGTTCTAAACAACTCAATACAACATCACTTCCAGCAGTCTGTTCTCTCTCAGTGTACTGTACTATAGTTAGATAGAGGCTGCATTCATCTGCAAATTATTCTAGACAAACCCAAAAGTTGCACTGAACTCTAAAAGTGTTCAAACGAGACAACATTTGTATGGCAGAGCTAATGTCTTCAACCTAGTGAAAGTATGCTTGCAATAGTTTGTAACACTCAGAAATTATCACAGGCAGATTTTTCCTCCAACGTTAACATTTTAGTTATGCTGTGTGTAGCCTTGGATGTTGATGCTGCCAGTGTCTGAGGTGCGGGGGCACCTAGGCGAGCCAATCAAGAGGACCTCAATCTTGCTGACATTCAGCTAGAGAAAGTTGACCCTTGACCAGGATTCAATGTCAGGCAATCACGCAGTCAGGATGCCGGTAGTCCTAGAGTTGAGGGTGGAAGCGGAGAGATAGAGTTGGGTGTCATCCGCGTACATATGGAAATTTACCCCATGTCTGTGGATGATGTCATCAAGAGGGAGCATGTAGCATGGGTGAAGAGGAGGGGATCAAAGACAGAGCCCTAAAATCCATAATCTGGCATTGCATTCTCCTACAAACAACAGCCGCTGCACATAGTAAATCCTGTAAAGCGCTTTGGGACGTCCTCCCAACATGAAAGGTGCTGTACCAAATGCAAGGATTATTATTATTATCGCACCATACGGCCAGTCTATTCGATTCCAAGTTCTAGTGGTATTACATCACTTGCTGTAGCATTAGCTTCAATAGATCAAAACTTGATAAAAAGACATATTGGGGTGAAAAACAACATTTTCAATATGATCATAATTAAAATATTCACTCCTATCAATTGAATTCAGCTGCAGTAAAACATTCTTTGCTACAAGTCACATAAGTTCACGTATTAGGTAAGAATGAAGTGACTGGAAATGAACCAGATTGTTCTAACATATACTGTATATGGATGTATTTTCAGGTCTTTGCCATACAAATGTAATTTGTTGTTTGCTACAACAACAACAACAACAACAATTTACATTTATATAGCGCCTTTCACGTCGGGTCACAAGAGGCGTGTGACCCGAGTTGGGAGGGGAGTGTTTGGGAAGGGGTGAAACACGAAGGGGAGGTAAAAGAGTTCGGGGTGGAACAAAAGGCACGATCGAAGAGGAAAGTCTTCAAATCGGCCTTGAAAGAGGAAAGGGAAGAGGCGAAACGGAGGGATTGAGGGATGGCATTCCATAAGGTGGGAGCGGAGAAACTGAAGGCCCGGCCTCCGATGGTGGGGCGGTTCGGGCGGGGGGCTTGGAGCAGGCCAAGTCCTGTTGAACGGAGGGTCTGGGTGGGCGTGTAGGGGGAGAGTAGATCGGTTAGGTAGGATGGGGCAAGGCCGTGTAAGGCCTTGTAGGTGAGGACGAGGATCTTAAATTCGATCCTCTGGAGGATGGGGAGCCAATGGAGACGGGCGAGGGTGGGGGTTATGTGGTCACGGAGGCAGGTGCGGGATAGTACACGGGCTGCAGAGTTTTGGATGGCCTGCAGCCTATGAATGGAGGAACTGGGGAGGCCGACTAGGAGAGAATTTCCGTAATCCAGCCGTGAGGTGATGTACGCGTGCACGAGTGTTTCGGCAGCGCGGGGGGTAAGATAGTTGCGGAGCCTGGCAATGTTGCGCAGATGGAAATAGGCGGTGCCGGTCAAGGCGCGGATGTGGGGGAGGAAGGAAAGTTTTTGATCGAACATGATGCCGAGGTTCCTGATTGGCTTTGTGAGGTGGAGAGTGCAGCCTTGGATGTTGAGGCTGGCAGCGCCCGATGTGCGGAGGCGCTGGCTTGAGCCAATCAGGAGGGCCTCGGTCTTATTCACGTTCAATTGCAAAAAGTTGTCACTCGTCCACGATTCGATGTCGGACAGACATGCTGTCAGAACATCGATCGTCTGGGGGTTGAGGGATGAGGCAGAAAGGTACAACTGGGTGTCATCCGCATACATGTGGAAATTTACCCCATGTCTGCGGATGACGTCGCCCAGGAGGAGCGTGTAAAGGGTGAAAAGAAGGGGACCGAGGACAGAGCCCTGAGGGACGCCGTGAGAAACTGTGCGGGGGTTTGAAGAAAAGCCATTGGAAGAAACAAAATGTAAACGATGGGTCAAATAAGAATGGAACCATTCAAGGACTGTGCCTTGAAGGTTGAGGTGGGAGGAAAGACGTTGAAGGAGGATGGTGTGATCGACTGTGTCGAACGCAGCAGACAGGTCAAGGAGGACGAGGAGGTAGAGGGAGCCCTGGTCACAGGCGGTTAGGATGTCATTTGTGACCTTGACCAGGGCAGTTTCTGTGCTGTGGATAGGGCGGAAACCTGATTGGAGGGGTTCAAGAAGTGAGTGATTTGAAAGGAAAGAGCGGAGCTGGGAGGCAACCACTCTTTCAAGGACCTTGGATAGAAACGGGAGGTTGGAGATGGGTCGATAACTTGATGGTTGCGACGCATCAAGGGAGGGTTTCTTCAGGATAGGGGTGATGGTGGCTGTTTTAAGGGAGGTAGGGACGGTTCCTGAGGAGAGGGAAAGGTTAATGGTGTCAGAAATGAGCGGGGCTAACAAATGGAGCTGGGTACGGAGGAGGGGGGTGGGGATGGGGTCCAATGAGCACATGGTGGGTTTCATGGAGGTGATTGTTTTTGTGACTGCTATTGTTCAACTTAAGGTTAAATTGATATTTACAACATTTTTGTGATATCATCACTGTTGGAGGCAATTTTGGCACATGATTCACACTGAAGTACAAAATGTTATGTGTCATTTGGGAAACAATTATAGAACTACTGTGATGTGACGGATATGATAGGAGTATAGTCCAAATATTAATCTGAGTTTGGTCTGGTTCATTATGCAGTTGGCAGAGTTCTGAATCAGCTGAATCTTTTGGATGGTGGAATTGGGGAGACCAGTGAGGAGTGCATTGGAATAATAAGTAATAATAATCCTTGCATTTGATGTAGCGCTTTTCACATTTTATCAATGTCTCAAAATGCTTCACAGAATATACTGTAAAGTGAATTGACTGTATATTTGTGGGTGAAATGCGGCAGCCAATTGCGCATAGCAGTGTCCCACAAACAGCCATGCATTGAAATGACCAATTTTTTTTATTATTGTGGGTTTTTTGGAGGGATTATTATTAGGCGTGTGGAGTAAGGAAACTTGCCCAAGGTTTTGCCCTGGTCTGCCTGGATTCAAATACAGGTCTCATGCTAGTAAGGAAAGTGCTCTAACCACTGAGCTACAGGAGTAATCCAAACGGGAGGTTACAAATGCATGCACAAGGGTTTTGGCTGCATTTGCGGTACGGTATTGTCTGAGGCGGGCAATGTGGCAGAGGTGGAACAAAACGGTCCTGGTGATGGACTGGATATTGGGGAGGGAGGACAGCTTGGGGTCGAATCGGACACCTAAATTGCACACTTGTTCAGTGAGTCTGTTGGGAGCCAAGGGGTACGACTTCCATCTTGTCTGTATTCAGCTACAGGAAGTTTACACTCACCCAGAGCTTGATGTCTGCCAGACAAACTGATAGAACAACAGTGGATCTGGAGTTGGATAATGACTTTCAGCAGCCCAACATTGCCTGCTTGATAAATTGAGTGGCTGTATCAAAACAAGGAGGATCTCATTTGCATACAATGAAAATCGCTTGTGTTTAAAGTGGCTGCTTTGTTAGGTGGGGTTTGTAAATTCAACAGACTGACTTCTGGCATGATGCCTTTGTAACTCATTAAAATTGTTATCCAATATTCTCTGAGCTCACACTGGAGTTCAGTCTAGGAATGACTAATTTGTCCCTCATGTATAGTAGGAGCAAAAACTTTTCTATCAATGTTCAGATTCATTCATATATTTCAAACAATTGATCCAAGTGCATCACTCCTCCTCTCTGCTATTCCACTGTGGAAGATTGTGACAACAAAAAAAACTGGAGTAGGTCATTCATCCCAATCAATCAGTGTCTCAGTCTGACTCAGTTGGTAGGAAGGTTAAAGGTTCAACAACAGCAAACAAAATTACCTTTCACGTCAGGAGGACATCCCAAGGTTCCAGCCCCAATCGGGACAATCAGGGCTGCCAATAGTGTACATTAACAACCTGCATTAATATAGCGCCTCTCATGCAGGGTAGCATCCCAGAGCGCTTGACAGTGGCAGACCACAACGTCGAGCTGAAGGTAGAGGGAGGTGACCGTAGGCATGGTCGAAGGGCAAGGTATGGGGAAGGAAGGGGTAAGGCACATGGATGGAGGAAAAGTGATCCAGAGTTTTGGGTCTCAGTGGGTGAAAGTGCGGTCACCGATGGTGGAACGGAGTATATAAGGGACATCAGGAGGCCGGAGTCAGTCAAGTGGCGGCTACTAAGTACTGTACATTGTCTATTTATTTCCCATTTAAACACTTCAATTGATTCTATGTATTTGGATTTCTGGGTCAGTGGATTTCATATTCTTTCTGAAACAAATCTTTCTGAAAAGGAATTATAGATTCACTTTAACTGGTCCTCCAGATAATTTGGTCACTTACTTCATGCCTGTTTATGGGTTTTTGGGTACCTCCTAATGAGAAATGCATTGTATAAATTAGGGAACGGCGATATGGGAATTTTCCGGATATGGATATATCGGTTGGCTCATATCGAGATATACCGAAATACCGATATTTTCAGTTTTTTCGTACTGCGCATTCGGGGCCTATCTTCTCAGGAGGTAAATATCTTTCTCTCTCTGTGTCTCTCACTCTCTCCATCTCTCGTCTCTCACATCACCCCCCATCTCTATCTATCTGTATATTATCACATCCACCCCGTCTCTCCCCCCCCCCCCCCACCCGCCGTCCCTCTCTCGCACCCCCCACCCCCGTCGTCTCTTTCTCCCTCCCCCCCCCCGCCGTCTCTCTCTCCCTCCCACCCCCCCGCCGTCTCTCTCTCCCTCCCCCCCAGCCGTCTCTCTCCCCCTCTCCTCCCCCCCCCCAGCCGTCTCTCTCCCGCTCTCCCCCCCCCAGCCGTCTCTCTCCCACTCTCCCCCCCAGCCAAATCTCTCTCCCTCTCCCCCCCAGCCATCTCTCTCCCCCTCTTCCCCCAGCCATCTCTCTCCCCCTCTCCCCCACAGCCGTCTCTCTCCCCCTCTCCCGCCCCCGACAGCCGTCTCTCTCTCCCTCTCCCCCCCCCAGCCGTCTCTCTCCCCTTTCCCCCCCCAGCCGTCTATCTCCCCCTCCCCCCCCCAGCCGTCTATCTCCCCCTCCCCCCAGCCGTCTCTCTCCCCCTCTCCTCCTCCCCCCAGCCGTCTCTCTCCCCCTCTCCTCCCCCCCCCCCAGCCGTCTCTCACCCTCTCCTCTCCCCCCCCAGCCGTCTCTCTCCCCCTCTTCCCCCCCAGCCGTCTATCTCCCCCTCCCCCCAGCCGTCTCTCTCCCCCTCACCTCCCCCCAGCCGTCTCTCTCCCCCTCACCCCCCCCCCCCCCAGCAGTCTCTCTCCCCCACCCACAGCCGTCTCTCTCCCCCCACCCCTTGCATACCTGTATATTGTATTCGAGGACTATGAATACAAGATGGCGGCTTTGCACCTCGGTCTGTGCATTGTGTATAGAGATGAGCATTCTGGGTCTTGTAGTTGATTGTGCTCACATCCCGATTTTTTACCTCGATATATCGTTTTTCGATATATCGGTATTTTTACAATGTCTATATCAGCATACCGATATGAAAATCATATCGGGTTTTAGCGATATACCGATATATCGCCGTTCCCTAGTATAAATGTAAATTTGCATTGTTGTTTTTGTGTTCACAAATCAGCTACCACATTTCCTTATAAATAGAGTCACTCCACTTGACAGTAATTTACTTTGATGCATTTTAAACTGTTACAACATTGATGCTATATCAAATGCTGGGATAATCACCATCATTCTGCAAATCACACTAATTTGCAATACAGTTTGTCCACAAACATAGTCATTCTACTTTACAGCATATCCTGTGAAGAGTTTTGAGTCATCCTCCCAAAGTAAATGTCAAGATATCAAATGTAAGGGTTACCATTTAACAGTGAGTTTCCATCTCATAATATCAAGAAATATCAGGTTAAAAAGTTATCAATCTGACATATGGGAGATGTGGAGTAATAATAATAATACTTGCATTTGACATAGCACTTTTCACGTCTTCTAGACATTTATTTTACAATATATTCATAGAATATACTGTAAAATAAATTGACTGTAAATTTGTGGGAGGAACACAGCAGCTAATTGTGCACAGCAGTGTCCCACAAACTGTCGTGGATTGAGTGACCAAAGTATTATCGTTTTACACACAGACACACATAAACGCACAAACTGACTTCATTTTGTATAGTTGGGAGCCTTGTCTCTCCACGTTTCTGAACAGTCCAGCTCCCTTCAAGGTATTTGCTGCTGGTTCAAACATGCAGGCTACTGGTTGTGGAGTTCAGGATTCGTGACTGCCAGCTAGATTTGGAAGCTTTGGATATGCCATTCAAGGTGTTGTCAAGGGAACAAATGAGAGCATAATTTGTGTGACTAGTGCCTTTTGTTTGTGACAGTTTAACGTAATCTGCCAGAAAGCACTTATTTTATTATTTATACTATTCTCTGCTTCTGCTTTCCTTCTGCGAGGGAGTCAAAAGCACATCATGTTTTGAGTTATAAATCTAGAGCAGACGAAGCTTATGCATTCACTTCCTTTTGATGAATGTTTGAAACCTTACAACATGACAATACTCGCTTTACAGCTGCTACAGACTGATGTCACCAGTAAAGCCCGTTTCACATGATGAACTCGGTTTCTTTCCATCAGTAATTTGATGCAAGGTTATGACCAATTCACTTTTACTTTCCAAGGGGTCCTATCAGAGTTCCCTTTGCAGTGAAATGCGCCTGCAACACATATTTAGATTCCAACAGAATGCTTCTTAAATATTATTAACATCACATGTTCCAATTTACTAGGCATCTGTAGCAATGTTTTAAAATCTCCGCTATCAATAAGTACTTTGTTCCCTACAAAAGCTTCTGTGATCAGGTCTCTGTAGCCAGTGCTTTATTTTCATTTGGAAGCTACTGAATGTCACTGCCTAAAGAAGAAGCCAGAAGTTAGCTACCATGCACTAGAAAGGGGTTTACATGGTTAATTGGTGGTTGATTCTCTGCCAAAGCGAAGATATGACAACTTGTAATTTAATTACAGCGAAAACACTGCCAATGGTCAGTTAAGTTGTTCTATCAAATCGCAACTGAAACTATACTACTGAAGCTGCAGAATGACTTGGAATTGAATACATTGACCTTTCTTCTATGAATAAAAGCTCAAAAACTGAGCAACGAGCTTCAGGGAAGCTGCAGGAGAGTTTCTTGCTGAAGAGGTCATTGAACAACAAAAGCACTGATCATGAAGCCAGCTCAAGAAATACAGCCACAAACCTGCATTGCATCACACGAGCCCGGCAGAAATAGGCTGTGAAAGAAAAACAGTGATCCTAATAATAATAGTAATAATCCTTACATTTCATACAACACCTTTCATATCAGGAGGATGTCCCAAAGTGCTTCACAAAATATATACAGGAAACATGTAGTGACTGTGCGCGTTGTGTGCTAAGGATTCTTACAGCTGTTTATGTTCCTGATTTTCACCATACATTTCTTGATGAAAGTCAATCGGTAGAAACTGATTTTCGCCTGTGATTTAGATAAAAAATTGAATTCTCTGATTTTTCTCTGCATCTGCATTGTGTGAGGTGCAAGTTGCAGAAGCGGTACATTCTGGGGAGCCTGGGGACAGCAGGTTATGACACTGTAGTACATGGAGACTACCTGCCTCGTTTCTTGTGTTGTTTTAATGTTCCAAACTAAATCCCAATTTTCTCAGAATTTGTTCGGATTTGCTTCTGCAAGATATTGTCTCTCCCCACCCTGCAATTACCCCCGTAAGTATTGAAAGTATTATAAATGGAAGAGCATGTGCAAGAACAGCCACAAGAACAATCATTTTTTCAAAATCTTGCATTTGATATACTGCCATTTTTCATATTAGGATGGACCTGTCAAATTGCTTCACAGAATTCACTGTAAGGTTTTAGGACTGAGTATTTTGTAGGCGATCCGAGCAGCTTACAAGAGGTTGCTTTCTCCCACAATTTGAAAGTTGACCAGTAGACCGTGCAGTTAAGCAGGGATCAAACATTGAAAAGCTGTGATGGAGATCTAAGTAGTGTGCTTTCTGAACACTCTAGTGTGCAAGACCAGTTCCATAAATATCCACACAAATAAAAAAATGAAAATAAATGTCTATTTTATCCACTGAAAATCAGAAATCCAAAATTGATTTCTACCAACTCAAATTCAACATCTTCATTTGAATTTTAGTTGAATTAGGATTACCTCCGCAAACTCATAAACCTACCATCTGGAGTCCTGTAGCAGTGGTTAGAGCACACACCTTGCAATCGAGATAGCCGAGCTTGATCCCGGCAGGGTGAAATGTGGGATAAGTTTGTTTAGTCCACATGCCTCTGTTTACCTAACACCAAATAGAAATCCAGTTGTTAGTTGAATTGCGGGCTACTTTTCTCAGGGTAATAATCCCTTAAAAAAACAATTTGGTCTGTCAATCGACGACTGTTTGTGGGGACGCTGCTGTGCGCAATTGGCTGCCGCATTACAGCCACAACCTATAGTTAATTCACTTTATAGTATATTCTGTGAAGCGGTTTGAGATGTCTTGAAGACATGATGAGGCGTTATATTAAATGCAAGGACTATTATTTTATTTTTACCTGCTTGGTCGATCCTTTTGCTTAGCTAGTATCACTGAGCCTGTTTAATATCTCATGCTCTGTCTGACCCACCATCGGTGGGCGGCCTTTTATCTTTTCTTCTGCGCTTAAGCGCATGTTCAGTTAAGGCTCAACATGCAATTGAGTCTCATGCAGTTGATGTTGTACTTGACTCTAACATTGGCCCTGAAACGTGTAAAAACTAATACAGTACAATGCAATTTCCACTCACTGTATGTAGAACGTTTTACATCAGGAAGATGTCTCAAAGCTTGACACTGCTGGCTGGCCAGTTGGAAGTGGGAGCTGAAGTGTGTGGTGGTGGGGAAAGATAACCAAAAGTGCAGTCAATGAGGTGAATCTTGATAAGGATCTTGTCTGAGGGATTGAGATGGTGTTCCAGATTGCGGGGTCAGAATGGCTGAATTAAATTTATATCACATCTTTCAAGTCTGGATGATAGGTGGTGGGGACTGATGACTAAAGGTACAGTCAAAGAGGTTTGAGATGGACCTTGAAGCAGACAAGAGAGGGAGTGAGGGAAAGGAACTCTGGAATTGGAATTCTGTAAATGGGGGAGGGGGTAGGTGACATGATGTAAGCCAGAGCCTTCCAGCAGGAGGGAGTGGGAGGTTGATAGGCTAAATAAGGTTGGGAGGGTGGGGCAAGACCATGGAAGAGTTTACAATGTGAGGTTCTGGATGTCAATCTAAATCTTCTGGGGGATAAAGAGCCAGTGGAGCTGGGCAAGGATGGGGTTATAGACCCACAGAATCTAGTGCAAGGTACAGCACACAAATAGACCATCCAGGCCAACAAGTCCATGATTATTAAAATCAGAGCACTGATCCCCATAAACTTTAATTATGGGGATAAGTGCCAGGCAGCAAGGAGCTGCATAGAGCATGGAACTTTCACTTCAATTTGTGATTATCTATTCTATGGCATCCAATTTATTCACTTGTCATATCACAGTACAGTACATGCCAGATTGGCTGCTGCATTATTAATGGAGATTTTAACCAAGCCAGTTAAGTTAAAATTGTTAGGCTAATGTCACTAATGAACATCTGGAAACAGGATATTATAATCAACCGATCCTTCACAAAATGAAATTTGTCATATATTTGATTGAAAGTTAATAACTGAGATGATAACTATAAATTGGACTCAAGTACTTCAAAGGGCAGAGAAGCTTTGTTTACACCAGCTATTCTCACTGGTTGTTGTACCTGATGGGAACCTTGCGGTGTTCTGGTAGTGTTTGGTCACTTTACGTCTGACCCAAGAGAAGAACCACTATTTATTTCCAGTACTTGTGCTTGATAGTTGCTTGAAAACTGCAATTGGATATATTTCTTGTTATTGTGGCTTTTAATTACTTGGTTAATTTACTCTTAATGGTGGTAGAGGTAATGACCACTTGTCATTAATGTCAAATTGAAAATATGGACAGCATATAAATCCCCATCCAACAGCTTTACAACTGCTCATTTTTTGCTGACAATGCCATTAATTTCAGCCCATCACTAGAAGGAGTAGGAACATCCATCTGCATGTAGCCAAATGACGAACGATGTAAATAATTCTTAATACTTGCTGGCAGCTGCAAGGAAATTGCATCTTTTTTAGGCAAATGCTTTTGGACATTTTCAAACCTCATACTCTTATGCTGGAAAATAATCGCCAACATTATAAATCATAAAACTACTCAAACATCACAATTGTTTCAATACTTTAATTATTTCATGTCTATAAGTCCTATAGAGTATTGGTTAGAGCACTTGCCTTGCAAGCGAGAGGACCTGCATTCAATTCCTGGGTAGAGCGAAACATTACATAAGTTTTCTTACGCCACACTGCTCTGGTTACCCAGCAGTAAGTAGAAACTAGCTTGTTAGTCGATTGGCAGATCACTTTATAGGTAATAATCCCTTTTAAACAATTGTTTCCCAAAATAATCTATAGTACTACTATATCTTTAATTATCTTCCTCTCTTCTTATGGCAATATATTAATTTATTCAGGATCTTTCACCAACAATAAATAATGAAAGTTGTATAGTGCCTTTCACACAAAGATCAATGCTTCACTTAGAATCATAGAATCGTAGAATCATACAACACAGAAGGAGTCCATTTGGTTCATCATGTCTGTGCCGGTTCTTTGAACAGAGCTGCCTAAATCAAGTCCACTCCCCCACTCTCTCCCTACAGCAATGCAAATGTGTCCTACCCAAATAATGATCTACTTCTCCCTTAAAAGTTGTTATCGAATCAGCTTCCACAACCCTTTCAGACGATTTTTTCTAGGTGCGAACAACTCGCTGCGTGAAAATATTTCTCCTCACTCACCTCCACTTCTGTTTCTTTTAACAACTATTTTAAATTGATGTCCTCAGGTTACCGACCCACTCGCCAGTGGAAATAGTTTCTCCTTGTTCACCCTATCAAATCTCTGATAAATTTGAAAACCTCTAATAAGTTTTTCTTCACCTTCTCTGCTCCAAGCAGAATAATCCAAGTTTTTTAGCTTCTCCTGATGAACATCTGGTAACAGGAATCCTGGTACCATTGTGTTAAATCTCCTTTGCACTCTCTCCAATGCCTTGACATCCTTCCTAAAGTGTGGTGCCCAGAATAGTACACAGCCTCAATAGTTTTATAAAGGTCTTCATAACTTGCTGACTTTTGTATTTTATGCCCCTATTTATAAAGCCAAGTACAGTATTCCCAATGTTTTTTTTTAACAGCTTTGTCTACCTGTACTGATACCGTCAAATATTTACTTATATGAACCCCGAAGTTTCTCTGTTCCTTTAAGATTCTACCATAATAATAAAAATAATAATAATAATCCTTGCATTTGATATAGCGCCTTATCATGTCTTCTAGATGTCTCAAAGTGCTTCACAGAATATATTGTAAATTGAATTCACTGTGTGCAATTGGCTATGGCATTTTATCCACAATATGTACTATTGTGGATAAAATGCCATAGCCAATTGCACACATCAGTGTCCTAAAACAGTGTGCTAGAAAAACAGAGGCATGTGGAGTAAGGAAACTTGCCCAAAATGTTGCCCTCCCGGGAATACTTTGTCATTACATGAAATCACAAAGGCAAAGTCTCATACAAATGCCACAGTGATTTGTTTCAATATGATTCATTAACAAAACACAAAATACTACAGATGTTGGGAATCTGAAACAAAAACAAAAGTTACTGGGGAAACTCAGCAGGTCAAACAGCATCCATGGAGAAAGGAAAAAGAGTCAACGTTTCAGATCTACAACCCTTCGTCAGGACTGGGGCTTGTTTGGAGGGAGAGGTTCCTTAAAAACTTTAAATGGGGAGAGGCAGGACATGGAAGGCGAAGGAGACAAAGAAGACAAAGGAAAAGGAAAAAAAAGTGTGTTAACTGATGCGTTGAATATGTGTTAAAGGCTTCAGGGGGAGAAACAGAGGGGGGTGGGTTTCAAAGAAACTGGGGAGAAGAGGTGTTTAGTGGTGATAGAATAAACAAAACACCAGAGAGGCAGGGGGTGTCTGGAGTTATGATTGTGATGGGAGGAGGGGGGGGGAACTCCTATGGCCTGAAATGGCTGAAATCAATGTTGAGGCCAGACGGCTGTAGTGTCCCACTGTCCCCAGTAGACAGATGAGGTGCTGTTCCTCAAGCTTTTGCTGTGAGTCACTGGAACAGCGCAGGAGACCATGGATCGAAAGATCAGCATCTGAATGTGAGCACAAGTTGAAATGGAGGAAGACTAGAAGATCAGGGTTGACCTTCCGTACAGAGCCCAGATGCTCTGCAAATCGGTCTCCCAATCTGCACTTAGTCTCCCCAACGTAGAGGAGACCACACCGTGAGCAGCAGATGCAGTAACTACATTGGTGGTAGTACATGTGGACCGCTGTCTCACATGGAAGCTGTGTTTTGGTCCCTGGAGAGTGGTTTGGGTGGAAGTGAAAGGGCAGGTATTACATCTCCCGCGCTGGCACGGGAAGGTGCCAGAGGAAGGAGAGCAGCTGGTGGTGCTGACAGCGGAGTGGAACAAAGGATCCCGGAGGGAACGGTCCCTTCAGAATGCGCAGAGGAGAAGGGAAGGAAATATATCCTTGGTGGATGGGTCTGGGACACGTTGCAGGTGACGGAAGTTTCTGTGGATGATTTGTTGAATAGTGAGGCTGGTAGGGTGGTAAGTGAGGACCAAGGGGACCCTTTCATGATTCCGCGATGGGGGGGAAGGGATGAGGGCGGAGATGCGGGAAATAGGACGGACACGGCCAAGGGCCTTTGCTACCATGGTAGGTGGGAATCCTCGGTCGAGGAAAAATGCAGACATCTCAGTCGCTCTGGTATGAAATGTTGCATCGTCAGAGCAGATGCAGCACAACCTCTTCTCCCCAGTTTCTTTGAAACCCACCCCCCTCTGTTTCTCCCCCTGAAGCCTTTAACACATACTGTAGTCAACCCATCAGTTAACACCAGGGCTGTAGTCGAGTCCTCCGAATCCCTGGTGTCCGAGTCCGAGTCCCTGCGACTTTTTAATGTCCGAGTCGTCCATGTAAAAATTCACGCCCATCACCAATTTATAGATACTAGAATTTCAGTCTTATACCTTTTTTTTAATGTATATTGTTTGCTACGCTTTATTTACAAGGGTTGGGTTCTTACTTCATGGCTTTATGCAATAAATTGACTCATTATCGCGAAGTTCAAGTGTTTAATGGTTTGGTTCAAGAACGAATTAAAATTCTATTTTTAGTCCCTGAAGTACAAGGAATATTTACTTCTCAAGTCATCAGTCACTTGTCTGATAAAACCATTGCACTGATATTCACTGAAATGAAGATTCACAAAATACTAAGACAGTGATATGCGTTCATTAATTTGAGGAAGGTAACGCGGTCGGGCATGAAAAACAAGTGTCTAGAAAGTTGATGTTAATCCTCTCCAAACATGCAGTTAAGCAGTAGTTCCGCAGTAACCTGTGCCTTATTAAATTTGTCTTTCGAAGTGCTTCAAATTGACAAGTTTGCCTAACTAAAAAATTCTAGCTCAAATGTCTAACTGCAATTTAGAGACTTTGCAGTTTAAAGCTGACTTGGAACTAGTAACTTGGCTGGCTTTTGGTATACACTTTTATTCAAACTGGTGGACGAGAATTCAGTGAATTCCTCTTACGAGTCCCCTACATTTGTTTGTTTTCTAATTCCGTTCTCCTTTCCTTTTTGTCTGTCCGTCACTCTGCTCCCTGTCTTATCTCTCCCATTGACTCCCACTGACTCTCATCTGTCTCCCTTCCTCTGTCTGAAGCAGATTTATAAAGTCAACCCAGAAGGTATCCGACTTTGGGCAAACTTTAAGAAGCAATAATCGAATCTAACCTTTAATTTGGAGAGGCAAGGATTCACATGGCACAGGCATGATAATAATAATAATAAGAAGAATCCTTGCATTTGATATAGCGCTTTTCATGTCTTCTAGATGTCTCGCGATGGTGTGAATGGCCTCCTTCTGTGTTGTACAATTCTATGATCTCCAAATCCATCTAGATTTATAAATCTAAATCTTGTTTGGCAAATGTATCTGAAAAGGCCTGCCTGGCACGATTTTCCTGGAAATGCACATGAACCCCAATTGAAGACAGAAGGATTGGGTTGGCTTTTGTGCGTTTGTATGCGTGTATGTATATGTCTCTCCCTGTCTCTCTCTTCCCCAACCCCCATTTGTGCCGAGGAGAGAGATTTTAATTTTTTTCCCACATAAAAAGTCTGGCTGCAGATTGCTTGCCTAGGCTTGTACTTGTATATATTGTTGTGTGACCGAGCGCTTGTGAATGCTGCTGATCCGAGTATGAGTCAGTGCATTGCGCACAAAGAAGAAAATTGCAGGGCTGTAGGACTCAAGTCCTGGACTCGGACTCGAGACCGGTCTCGAATCCCCATTTCAAAGATAGTAGAACGCTTTGCGGCATTCGCGCTCTACTTTTTATGCGTATCTCTATGGGGCTAGATTTTTGTCTCCTTATATATTTCTACTACATAGACCTAAGATCTACCCCTAGTAAGGCCAACTTCAGCAGGTAGCGGTATATTATATGTGAGACTTCCACCTGTGTTGGAGGAGAGCGACAACTCCTCCAACCAGATAGATTTTTCTGCAGACTGAGGCCTACCCAACATAGTTCAGAAAATAGTCTTTATTAGATTAAATCTTCAAGGCTATTAACATGACAAAATTTATCATGATTCATGAGTAACGCGTTCCGACAAAAGTCCACACACACACTTAATTTATTGTATAGTCTAATCGTAAATGAGTACGAAACTTACTTTTCTTTATGACATCGCTGCAGATGGTGTGTGAAATCCGATGTGGTGCCACACGTTTCAGTTATAACACATTTGCAAAACTTACATTTTACGTGATGTTTGTTCCTCCCTGTTGTTGTGAATTCCTTATGATCTGTGTACCCGTACCCAATCAGTTGGGACACGACAGACATGGTGATGCTCGTATGCAGGTAAGAATCAGGGAGGTTTCAGTGCGTAGCACGCGATATAAGCCTAGTACGGGAGCCCTTGAACAGTAAAAAAATACTCACAGAGTCTCAGAAATCAGTGTTACTACTCACACAATGGAACTGAAACACGTGGCAATCCAGGGCATTGGATTTAAACGGGTCACTTTCTAAAGGCTTTTTCAGTGGTAGAAAATTGACACGTGATAGACAGGAAGTAGTATCCCACGTGGGATACCGCGTCACAGTTCATTCACAAGCAACTTTCGCTGCGAGATTTCCAGTAAGTCGGCTGGTGTAGTATTTGCGCGAACTGTAGAAAACCCTGCAGCTCGGCTCATAACTGCCAGACTCGTGGCAGTCTCGAGCCCGAGTCCTCGAGTCCTGCATAGCCGAGTCCGAGTCCTTCAAATGAGGACTCAAGACCGGTCTCGAGTCCGAGTCCAGGACTCAAGTCCTCCAGCCCTGGTTAACACGCTTTTTTTTTCCTTTTTGTCTTCTTTGTCTCCTTTGCCTTCCATGTCCTGCCTCTCCCCCTTTAACGTTTTTAAGAAACTTCTCCCTCCAAACAAGCCCCAGTCCTGACGAAGGGTTGTAGATCCAAAACATTGACTCTTTTTCCTTTCTCCATGGATGCTGTTTGACCTGTTGAGTTTCCCCAGCAACTTTTGTTTTTGTTTTAACTATGATTCATTGTCTGGTACCAACTGAATCAACATAAATATCTGTTATTTGTCAGCCTGGCTCAGTTGATAGCACTCTCAACTCTGGGTCAAAAGATTGTTGGTTCAAGAACTTTGTTGGGAACCAGAACTCATAGTTTTCATTAGGCTGACACTCCAGTGCAAGGCTGGGGGAGTACTACATTATCAGAGATGCAATCCTTCGATGGGAAATTAAACTAATGTCCCGTTTGCCAGTTTAGGTGGATGTTACAGATGTTACAGGCACCATGGCACTATTTAAAAAGAAAAGGGAGTTCTGCTTGCACCCTCCAGATAAATTGGTCATTTACTTCACAACTTTACTGTGTGCAAATTAGCTAAGGTGTTTGCCTATAAATAAAATAAATCCACTTTATAGAAATTTAGAAGTGCATTGAGCCCTTACATGTGCTACATCAAATACAATGATTATTATTAATCACTTTCCATCTTCACCATACAAACCATCGGGTAATACTTTTGAAAGCTGATCTGGGATGAATTAAATGATTTAATTCAGAGCAGCAGTTAAGCTTCATCTCTCATTGGGTAAGAAAGGAGAAACAACAGACAGGATTCCTACATATTGTCACAATGCATGATCTCATCGTGTATGGGCATCCAACGATATTGTCAGACTCAGTTGTGAAACCCTCCCTCTCCATTCACCCACATTTAAATAATACCTAATATCCTGCTTCACGCTTGAAGAACTTGAGTATAATACCTGAAGTGGCCAGGATCAATGCTGCTATATCTGCTGCAAAAATTAGTCTTGTTAGGAAAAGACTAAATTAAAAAATTAGCCTTCGAAATGAAAAATGGGATAAAATGTGCTCTATTTGTTCGTTGAGGCCTAGCAGAGGTAATGTTTAGATAAACAATGATGTTTCACCACCTCAGGCTACACAGGTGGAAAACTGTAGCTTCCACTAATGCATGGTGCGTATCCGTGCAGCCATAAGAATTTTGATGCAAACAGAGTTCAGCTGAATCCTTTCCTGCCTCCTCACTAAAAGAAATGCAAATAAAAATGCAGGCATAAATTCACAACAGGAAATGCTGACCCATGCTTGGTCTGAAACTGATATATTCTGAAAGCTTGCTTATTGCTTGCTCTCTAAAGTCTCTCTAATTCTTCAATGACAATTTTGAAGGAAGATTGCCCTAAATTGAACTCTCATTGTAAATGCAACTTCCTACAATAATCTATACAAGGTTAGAATAATTTCCTTCAACACCTAGTCAAATGCCCTTGAAATGTAATTTATTATTTGATTAGCTTTGCTGATAGCAACTTCATGTTGAATGGGAATTTTTCAGTACATAATCATTAATCATGCTCTTTTCATTCATCACCTCCAGAAATGGACAATGCTTCACTGCACATTTGCACATTGCTGTTTCGTGTTTCAATAGGCAGGGTCTGGGTGTTGCATTATGCACATATAAAGAATGGGACTTAATCTCCACCTTAAAGTGATCCACCATAGCAATCTTATTCTGTCTCAAAATTCTCTGGCTGTGTTATAACCAATGGTTCATTCTCTGCCTCTTTTTATCAACACACCATGACTCTGTTCTCTTTTCTAGTTTGTTTCTTCAAATCAATGATCCCCCTCATTCATCTTCATTAACATCAGCTGGTTTGCCCCACTTTGTCCCTGATGATACTGTTCTAAAATTATGTGACGTTCTTCAGAGTGCAAGTTCTCAGGGTACATCGTTCAATTATCTTTCACTAATTTATCTTTTTCTTCTCCATGACTTTCAATGGAAGAAAGATCTGTTTGTTCTGTTAACTCTTCGGCAGCATAGTTTCTTCATGTTTCTCACCAATCCAATCATCAACCAAAGTCTAGTACTTTGTAAAGCTCCATTTTTAATCATTATCTATCCCCACAATTCACAATTCGAAAGCCAAGACTTCCTCCGTTGCTCAAACTTCTTTTAAAAGACTTTCAGTATGAGAAAAATGTCCCACTCCCACTACTCAAAACTCTATAGAGCTCAAGTCTAGCTGAGATTTTAATGTTGCTATTACATCTGAGTAGGCAATCATTGCATCAAATTCTCATTCTTAGATATGGTAAAAGAACATGCTGGTAGATGATCTTTGTCCCACTCTGGCCTCCAAATTCTCTCTTTCCATAGCAGATGTTCCTTTATTTTTTATCAACATTACTGTGAACATTGGCACTCAGAATATTATTGGGTTGTTTAAAAGCTCTGTAAACTCACCTCCGTTCCCTCAAAAGCCAAGTGAGAGCAGCTGAACGCACCTGGCTCAAATCTGGCCTCACGGTCCACCGGCGAATCTGGCTGGACCGCATCAAATTTTACCGCTCCGCCCTAGCCACCGCCAAATCAGCCTTCTACTCCAGGATAATCCTGGAAGTGAAGGACAACCACCGCCTCCTCTTCGCCACCACCAACCAGCTCCTCCGCCCACCCCGTCTCGCTTTGCAGATCCTCTCCTCAAACGCATGTTGCGAGGAGATGTTGGACTTCCTCGAGTCCAAAATAGAGAGAATCTGCTCTGCGGTTTCCTCCCCCCCACCTCTAATCCACCTCCGCCCCTCCATCTGCTATTCCAAACCCCACCCACCCCCCCTTTCATAACTTCATCCCCACCTCCCCGTTTTCAGTCACAAAAATAATCACCTCCATGAAACCCACCACATGTTCACTGGACGCCATCCCCACCACCCTACTCCGCACCCAGCTCCACCTTTTGGCCCCGCTCATTTCTGACACCATTAACCTTTCCCTCTCCTAAGGCACCGTCCCTACCTCCCTTAAAACAGCCACCATCACCCCTATCCTGAAAAAACCCTCCCTTGATGCGTCGCAGCCATCAAGCAACCGACCCATCTCCAACCTCCCGTTATTATCTAAGGTCCTTGAAAGAGTGGTTGCCTCCCAGCTCCGCTCTTTCCTCTCAACTCACTCACTCCTTGAACCCCCCCAATCAGGTTTCCGCCCTGTTCGCAGCACGGAAACTGCCCTGGTTAAGGTTACAAACGACATCCTAACCGCCTGCGACCAGGGCTCCCTCTGCCTCCTCGTCCTCCTTGACCTGTCTGCTGCATTCGACACAGTCGATCACACCATCCTCCTCCAATGTCTTTCTTCCCACCTCAACCTTCAAGGCACAGTCCATGACTGGTTACATTCCTACCTGACCCACTGCCTACATTTTGTATCTTCCAACGGTTTCTCCTCAAACCCCCGCACAGTTTCTCACAGCGTCCCCCAGGGCTCTGTCCTCGGCCCCCACCTTTTCACCATTTACACGCTCCCCCTGGGCGATGTCATCCGCAAACATGGGGTAAATTTCCACATGTATGCGGACGACACCCAACTGTACCTTTCCGCCTCATCCCTCAACCTCCAGACCATCGATGTTCTGACAGCATGTCTGTCCGACATTGAGTCCTGGACGAGGGACAACTTCCTCCAATTGAACGTG
Organism: Hydrolagus colliei; assembly: GCA_035084275.1. Classification (NCBI taxonomy): domain Eukaryota; kingdom Metazoa; phylum Chordata; class Chondrichthyes; order Chimaeriformes; family Chimaeridae; genus Hydrolagus; species Hydrolagus colliei. Next base: position 12,996,994 of record CM068745.1, read on the forward strand.
AGCAAGACCGAGGCCCTCCTGATTGGCTCAAGCCAGCGCCTCCACACATCGGGCGCTGCCAACCTCAACATCCAAGGCTGTACTCTTCACCTCACAAAGCCAGTCAGGAACCTCGGCATCACGTTCGACCATAAACTCTCCTTCCTCCCCCACATCCGTGCCTTGACCGGCACCGCTTATTTCCACCTTTACAACATTGCCAGGCTCCGCAACTATCTCACCCCCCACGCTTCTGAAACATTCGTGTACGCGTACATCACCTCACGGCTGGACTACGGAAACTCTCTCCTCGTCGGCCTCCCCAGTTCCTCCATTCACAGGCTGCAGGTCATCCAAAACTCTGCAGCCCGTGTACTATCCCGCACCCGCCTCCGCGACCACATAACCCCCACCCTCGCCTGTCTCCACTGGCTCCCCATCCTCCAGAGGATCGAGTTCAAGATCCTTGTCCTCGTTTTCAAGGCCTTACACGGCCTTGCCCCGCCCTATTTAACCGACTTACTCTCCCCCTATAAGCCCACCCGGACCCTCCATTCAGCAGGACTTGGCCTGCTCCAAGCCCCCCGCCCGAACCGAACCGCCCGCCATCGGAGGCCGAGCCTTCAGTTTCTCCGCTCCCACCCAATAGAATTCCATCCCCCAATCCCTCCGCCTTGTTTCCTCCCTTTCCTCTTTCAAGGCCGGTTTGAAGACTTCCTCTTTGACCGTGCCTTTTGTTCCCCCCCGAACTTTTCGACCTCCCCAACGTGTTTCACCCCTTCCTGAACACTCCCCTCCCAGCTCGGGTCACACGCCTCCTGTGCAGCGCCTTGGGACGTCCTCCCGATGCGAAAGGCGCTTTATAAGTTTAAATTGTTATTGTTCTCTGACTGTAATCAGGCCTATGCATATGCCACTCTGATCCCTTGTTATCTTTAGTGGATGTTACAGATCCCAGTACACTATTTAAAAAGAGAAAGGAGTTTCCCCCAGTGTCCTGGCCAACAATCCTCCAAATAAAATGGATCATTCATTTCATGGTTATTTTTTAGCAAGTTGGCTGATGTCTTCATCTACAAAAACAAAGTGATCAGATGCAATATCAAATGCAACGATTATCATTATATTATTATCCCTTTCCTTGATGCACCAGTCTACCCATTATCAGTTATCTTTAAAAATCTCTTGTCAAAGTTGGATTAAAAACAGCAAATGGAATAGGAACAGCAAGATGTTGATGTATGATGTAGATTTTTAATAATACAGCTGTGGAGGGGGAACCAGGAGAAGCCAAATGCTGCCTCACAGTGAGGAAGAAAAAAATCAGAGGATTTATCATTCTGATAAACTGTTCTCACAGTCACACAGACTGTTTGTGGCATGGAGTTGTTCAGGCTTTTTGTTAAGTGCGAGTATTAAGGGATATTGGGGGTAATTGGAGTTGAGGTACAGATCAGCCATAATCTAATCGATGCAATAATCCTAGCATTTGGTATAGCTCTTTTCACGTTTTCTAGACGTCTTAAAATGTTTCACAGAATATACTGTAAAGTAAATTGATTGTATATTTGAGGACAAAAGATGGCAGCCAATTGCGCACAGTAATGTTCCACAAACAGTCGTGGATTGGAGTGACCAATTTATTAGGTTTTTTTTCTTGAGAGATTATTATCAGCCTTGTGGTTTTTGCCCCGCCAGGAATCAAACCCAGGTCTCTTGCTTGAGCTACTGGACTTCATAGAGTGGTGAAACAGGCTTGAGGGGCTCCTGTTACTATCTTCCCTGGTCATTAAAGGCTCTGATATGAGGAGATTAAGTGAAATATTTTTTGTTTAAAGAGTGTTTGCAAAGAAAGCAACAAAACTAAGTACTCGAGGAAATCAATATTTAAAAAGGAGTCAGTAAAGCATGAAACACAGCAAACCTCCTCAGCCATCTACCATAGCTGCCAAAGTTTAATGGGCAAAGATTGCACATAGAAGTGAAAGCTCAAATTGCAACAATGGAAACACTGACAAGCTATCACTGGTTCTACTACATTCTTGTACATGTGTGTCATTTAACAGTTTCATTGAGTCAACATTTTAAATTATCTTACCCTGGAATTACCAACAAGCTTTGTATCCTCCAACAAAACATATTTTTATCCTCCAACAACAAATTCTAATAAAATACTGCAGATGCTGGAAATCTGAGACAAAAACAGAAGTTACTGGGAAAACTCCACAAATCTGCGCTTAGTCTCCCTAATATAGAGGAGACCACATCATGAGCAGCGGAGACACTATACTACATTGCTGGTAGTACATGTGAACCGCTATCTTACATGGAAACTGTGTTTGGTTTCTTAGAGAGTGGTTTGGGTGAAGGTGAAAGGGCAGGTATTACATCTCCTGTGCTGGCACGGGAAGTTGCCAGGGAAGAAGAGCAGCTGGTGGTGCTGACGGTGGAATGAACCAAAGAATCCCGGAGGGAACGATCCCTTCGGAATGCGGAGAGGGGAGGAAAGTATATGTTTGGTGGATCGCTCTCGTTGAAGGTGTCGGAAATATCTGAGAATGATGCGCTGAATACAGAGGATGATAGGTTGGTAGGTGAGGACTAAGGGGACCCGATCATGGTTCCGGGATGGTGGGGCAGGGGTGAGGGCAGAGGTGTGGGAAATCGGGCGGACACCATCAAGGGCCTTCACTATCACTGTTGGTGGGAATCCTTGGTCGAGGAAAAATTAGGACATCTCGATTGCTCTGGCATGAAATGTTGCACTGTCAGAGCAGATGCGGTGGAGGCGGAGGAACTGGGAAAATAGGATGACATCTTTGCAAGAGGCTGGGTGGGATGAGGTGTAGTCAAGGTAGCTGTGGGAGTTGGTGGGTTTATAAAAATGTCTGTGGACAGGAATTGCCTGATGTGGAGATGGTGAAATCAAATTCTTGCTTTGTGTCCTCTGTTTGACATCCCACACATTTGTTAATCCAGATTCTAGATGATAGTGGTCTCAGTTTTTCATCTTGGCGGTTACTCACCAGACATGGGGTAACCACCAGACATCAGAATTATTGTCAGGTGTCAGATTGTTCCTGCAATTGTAACTGATGTGACAGTGTGACTGTATGGCCTTTTTCCTACAGTGCCATTAAGAGAGATGGACAAGGACACCCAGCTGGGGAGAGATAAAACATACCCATTAAGATAACAAATACGAGACCAACAACAGATATTTTACACATTACAAGCTAGATTCTACTTATGGCTTATCCAGTTTCTGATTGCTTTGTATCACCAGTGACAATGATTTGTCACCACATCTCAGGTCCCCAACCCCCAGCTTGGGTACCCAAACCCACCTCAGGTATTCTACTCCCCTGCATTATTAAATACTTTGAAAGTTTTCCCAGCGTGAAACGAGACGAAACGTCTGAAAGTATTCACAGGATATACTGTTAAGCGGTTTTGATTACATTTTGTGGGCGAAAAGCGACAGCCAGTTTGCCCACAGCAATGTCCCACAAATCAGTTTGGAAGGTACTAGGATCCGTCGATATGGAAATTTTCCGATATCGATATATCGGTGGGCTCATATCGATATATACCGATATATCGATATCACTGGGGGGGGGTTATTCTGTGTATGCGCACGCATTCAGATATGCGTGCTCTAGGCCCAGGAGGTTTGCAATGCCAGCGACAAGGTATGTTGAAAAAGTTTTATATTATACCGATATAACTGATATATCGATATATTGCCAGACACGATATACCGATATTTGCGATATACCAATTTTTTTAATATACCAAATTTTTCGATATACTGATATATTCAAATTTCCAATATCAGCATATCGATATGAAAAATTATACCGATATAACCTACATATTGATATATCGCCGGACACTAGAAGGTACCATATTGTGTAATTTTATGTATCAGCTGTCTCAGTTGGTAGCACTCATATTTCTGAGTCAGACGGTTGTGAGTTTGAGCTCCATATACAGACTTTGAATTCACACAAACTAAGCTGTCACTTCAAGGCAATGCAGTAGGTTCCTGCAATGTTAGAGGTGCTGTCTTTCGGATGAGACCTTGAACTCAGGTCCCAACTGCCCATTCAGGTGAATGTTGGGATGTCCTCTCGACGTGAAAAGCACGATATAAATGTAAGTTTTGACTGACTGACTGATTGATTGATTGATTGATTGAATGTTAAAGATCCTATGGCACTATTCAAAAAGAGAAGGGAGCTTCTCCCAGTGTCCTAGTCAATGATCCCCAATTAAAAATTCTTGCAAAATCATTTCATGGCCAAGGGACAAATATTGCACAAATTGCACAAGTGTTTGCCTACAAATACAGTCAATAATTACACTATACAGTAAATCTACTATTCGCCAAATACAGAACTATTTTGAGCTGTTCTTTTGCAGCGAGAAACAATATATTCAATGGAAGAATTGATACAAATAATACACCACTGTTTATGAAATAAAATACTATGTTTAGAGTAAACAATAAAATCAACTTCGATATATAGCACTCTTCATGTTGGCCAGTGATGGAAAGGATTTTCAAATGTGATCTGAAGATGGGTAAGGGGGAAGCAACGTAAAGGGATTGAGGCAAGGAGTTCCAAAGGCTCGGTGTGTAGTGGCTGAAACTACATCCACTAATGCTGGAGTGGAGATAAGAGACGTACAGAAGGCCAGAGGCCGGCTAATGAAGAGTGTGGGTAGGGGAGTGGGGTGTACGTAGGTCAGAGAGGTAGGGAGATGCCAGGGCATGAAGTGATTTGTAAGCGTGTGTGAGGATTTTGAAATTGATCTGTTCTGCATTAGTGAGGCAGTGGAGCCTGACCAGGACTGGGTGATGGAGGTGCATCATTTGGTATGGACAAGAATATTGGTAGCATAGTTCTCAATCAATTGTATTTTGGAATGGTAGAGCTGGAGGGGTTGCCGACAAGAGCATTGGAAAAATCAAGGAGGGAGATGATGAAAACATGGATAAGGGTTTCAGCTGCGTTGGGTATGAGGTGTGGTTGAAAGTGAGCAATGTGGTGGAGGAGGAAGAAGAAAATTTAAAATAGTTGCTGAACATTTGAAGCACTGATTGAAGTAATAATCATCCTATTATCTGCTTGTTATAGTATCTTATCATGTCGGTGAGACATCTCAAAGGAATTTTAATACAAAGGGTAATGACTACGTGTCAACCCGTTTACCAATGTGAGTTTCAACAATTCCGAAGCAAACCACTAAACGCTGTGGCCTGGAAAGAAACCCAACCATGAGGGATTATTTTGATCTCTTAATGAAACAACAATAACTTCGATTTATATAGCGCCCTGCTTGTCGGACGGCCTCTCAGAGGGCTTCACAATAACGGATCCCGGGCCCGAGCCAGGGGGAGGGAGAAAAAGGTGACCAAAGGCTCAGTTGAAAAGAAAGGTCTTCAGCAGAGTCCTGAAACTAGGAAAGAGAAGGGGCGAGCGAAGGGAGTGAGAAAGGGAGTTCCAGAGCTTCGGGGCGTAGTGGCTGAAGGTCACAGCCGCCGATAGTGGAGCGGAGGATTCGGGGGATAAGGAGACCAGAACCAGAGGAGTGAAGGCAATGGGTGCTGTGTTGGGGAGAGGGGAGGTGAGAGAGGTAGTGTGGTGCAGAGGAGTGGAGAGACTTGAAAACAAGAGTGAGGATCTTGAAATCGATCCTCTCCAGGACAGGTAGCCAGTGAAGTCTGGCAAGGACTGGGGTAATCGGGGAGCGAAGTTTGGTGCCTGGAGTTAATAGAGGAAATATGCAATTGTTAGAGGCAAAAGCTGTGCAGAATATATATTTCTGACGATGTGTGAAGAAGCTTTGCTACATGCAAACTTGAGCTCATATGCTAGACCGACACTGTAGTGCCTGGGGTGTGCTACAATGTGGGAGGTGTGCTTTGGATGAGACATTAAACCAAGGTGCTCCCTGCCTGGTCAGGTGGATGTTAAAGATACCATTACATTTGAAAAGATAAGTGAATTTCTCAGTGTTTTCTTCAACAATCCCCCAGACGAAGTTATTATTGATTTGATGGTCACTTGTGGGACCTTGCTACTGTTTTTGCAAACTGGTTGCTGTGAAGCCTTGAAATACACTTGACAGACTTGATAGCAACCAATTCTAGGTGAAATGATTTGCAACATTGTAGGTGCTATATAAATTGTAATGATTATGTAACACAACTAAATTAACGAAACAAACGCTTTCATTGTGAAAGAGAGATCTTATGTCTGTTAACGGGGTTGCACACATTAAATAGGTTAAAAAAGATCCGTAGCAGAGGCATGTGGAAACAATGGAAGACTAGGAATAAACACCAGATTTTTGGTTTCAAATTACAACATCAACAACAAAATACATTTGTATAGCACGTATAACGATGGCACCGTTGAAGTGGACAATCTTGAGGCGGGACTTGAAGGAGGCTACGGAGGGGGCAGGGTGGATGGATTGTGGGCTGGAATTCCAGACGTCGGGGCAGAGTGGCTGAAGGCTTGCCCACCGATGCTGGAGTGAGTGGGTCGGGTGACATGCAGCAGGCCGCAGCACACTGAGCGGAGGGAGCGGGCAGGTTGGTGGAGCATTAGGCTCCCACCCTACAGAGGTAGGGTGGGACAATACTACTACTACTAATAATAATAATAATTCTTGCATTTGATATAGCGCTTTTCACATCTTATCGACGTCCCAAAGCGCTTCACAGAATATACTGTAAAGTGAATTGAGTGTATATTTGTGGGCGAAACGCGGCAGCCAATTGCGACAGAAACAGAATTGGTTGGATTCCCTTAAGTTGAGAAGCCTACATGTGCTCAGTTTTATATGAAGATTAGCCACATGCACTTTGTGAGTGGTTTGAGATGTCTCCCCCCCATACTCCAACCCCTAGCCATCTGTCTTGCAACACTTTTGAACCTGTCTCCCCCTCCTCCTTGGGATGTGAAAGGCTGTTATGCAAACGTAAATTTGTATTTTATTCAATTGTACAGGCAAGTGTGATCAGTGCCAGTGAATAGTTAAAAATGGGTTAAAATATTTTAGTGAGTGGAGAAATTAGCAGGCGAGAAAGTTAAAAAACATTAACTTCTCGTAATTTTGATTTGCAAACCTTTTTTTTGCGGAAAAGTTACAACATAGGAGTGACAGCCCTCTTACGCAAGCAATGCATCGGTCGGATCCCACATGACTGATGTAATCTCAGTGCATGAATGTAAACAAGTATGGGCTGTTTTGATGGTGAGAATTTGCAGTAAACAGCTGTGAGTAATATGCACTCCCAGTCGAGGAATCAAGAGATCTCAGGGAATGGAATCCAAAGAATGTGAGCTCCACTGGCAATTGGTTTAGAGCAACAACTCAATTTCCAGCACGGTGCTTCCCTGAGGAAAATACAGATACATATTTTCTTACCAAAAAGCACAGGGTGCAGATGTCTTGACATGAAAGTAATACATGTATTCTTGGCAGCACCTCAACATATTTAGATTTGACATGGGGCAAGAGAGTAAATCTCCTCCTAAGGAAGCTAAGCAGTCCTGCCTGTCAGTTAAATAGGTGAAATTCACTTTATAATAACTGCTAACTTACGTTTCTGTCAGTTGTGGTCAACCTTCTCACTCAAATAGAACACATTTGTGTTGCTAATCACATCACAGTAACATCATTGTGGCTTTGCACAAAACCAGATTGTATCTGTCTTTGGAATGATGGGATTGTGGGTGTAGTACCTAAGAGGAGAATGTAATTTCAAGTCAACTTCCCTATTTGTGCTAATGTTTTCTTTCCTTCTGGAAAAGGTACTTCTATAAAAACATTTCAGGTGAGAGAGACAAACCCTGTATTTTTCCTCAATGAGCTGATTTTTTGTGCATTTCACATTTCATAAAACATCATCCTTGATGAAAATATCAACATCATGGCCCTCACTGAAAACCTGGATTACCCCAAGTGATACATACCCTCTGACTGAAGCCACATCACCCAGCTATACCTCCCAACACATCCCATATCACAACCCCTGTGGGGATGGTGTGGCCCTCATCTCCAGGACGCCACTTACTCTATCCCCGTACTCCTCTGCCTCATTCCCCTCATTCGAGCACCTTGCCCGTTGTCATCCGTCCAATCTTTCCCTCAAAATCCTCCTCATTGACCGCCCCCCAAAAACCTCCCCCACTTTCATCTCCAACATCTCCAATCTCCTAGCTTCCCTCTGTCTCTGTTCTGATCACCTCCTTATCCTCAGCAACTCAAACCTTCACATCCCTCCCTCCTGCTCCATTTCCTTGGACTTCTCCTCTCTCCTTTCCTCTCTCAACCTCTGCCTCCTAATCCACTCCATCACCCAGGTTCACAGCCACCCACTCGACCAAGTGATCATCCTGGGCCTCAGTGGTTTTGATATCACCATCACAACAAGGCCATCTCCGATCACCACTTCATCTCCTTTAACTCCTCAATCCCTCTCCCCACTGCCACCAAACCCACCTCCATCCTCTACCACCTCTGGAAGAAAATCTCCCCACAATCCCTCTCTGTAGTTCTGGAGTTATTTGAACTCCTCCCCCTCTGGCCTACCTCCTGCATTGATCTATTTTCCTTATTTGCTCTCCTCTATGACACCCTTTCCACTACCCTTGATGTCCTTGCCCCCCTCACCTCCCGAACTACCTGGTATTCACTAACTCACCCTGGTATACCAGCCACCTCCGTTCCCTCAAAGGTCAGTGTAGGCCATCGAACGTACCTGGATCAAATCTGGCCTAATGGTCCACCGGCATATCTGGTTGGACCACATCATAACTTACTGCTCTGCACTTGCCTCTGCCAAATCGTTCTCCTACTCCATGACAATCACGGAGGTGATTGGTAACCCCAGGCTGCTATTCTCCACAACCAACTGGCTCCTCTGCCTCACCTATGCCTCACCTATGCTCTCCTCAAACTCTCACTGTAAAGAGACACTGGATTTCCTCAAATCCAAAATTGATGGAATCGTTCAGCTGCCTCTGCTCTCCCAACTGCTACTCCTTCCCCATCTCCCCCCCAACACTCCAATCCCTAGCCATCCCGCAACACGTTGGAACCTGTCTCCCCCTCTTCCTTTGGAAGTCCTCCCAGCGTGAAAGGCACTCTACAAATGTAATTTTGTTGTTGTTTGTTGTTCATAAGCCAAGAGGTATTACTTCCTTCAGCAACTAGGTACCTGATTTACTCTCCCTTTGCCTTATGCACATTTGTTCTCCAATGAGTCTACTGACTGTTAGCATTTAAACACATGAAAAACAAACTGAAGTCTCAGTCTTCCTTGGTGTGCAGAGCCCTGTTGTGCTTTGTTGTTGATCCAAACAGGGCAGGAGGATCTCAGGTCAGACATACATTTTGTGGTGATCACAGTCATTTCCAAATCTAAAGATTCTCAAATCAGCTGAAAGGAGTACAAGTCTACGTGGCAAAGAACAGATCACTCATTGAATCTAGAACCTTTCTAATCTGCATGGAGCAGTGCACCTATCTACCGAGCTATTTGTGAATTTCATTAAAGAGATGAATAATAATAATAATACTTGAATTTGATATAGCACGTTTCACATTGGGAGGATATCTCAAAGTGCTTCACATAATATACTGTGCAGTATACGTTTTATAGGTGAACAGATATATTCCATTGGATACCAATGTATTGACATTTGCTGTGTGCTATAGTCTTCAGGAAATGGTAAGGTACATGGCAGATGTTAATAATTTACACATTTTGAAGTATCATCAACTCTCAACTTGCTTGAGGGAGGGATTGAATGGTGATGTATCCAGGAGTGCCTACGTAAATATTTTCCTGATGACTAAAGATGCCCAAGCCAATCTGCACACCAACTGTTGTTGCCAACAACTAAAGACTTGTTCAAACAAGCTTCACAATCAAGGCTCCCTCAGGGTCGTACACCAGCAGATTTGCTGCTCAAATATTTCTAATGTGTCTTTACAATATCACCCAATACTGGATTTACCACTCACCAAAGAACAAGAGAAGATTGAAGCGAGGGCAGATACAAAACATGCTCACATTATAAGCAGCTCAATAATGAAAAACATACTAGTATTAATCTGGCAAGATTCTTGCTTGATCTATCATATAAGAGAACATTATCATTCCAAAAATAAGTCAGTACTTCTCAAGTAAATTCTCATTGTTTTCTGTGTAGGGAGAATCAAGAATTCAATGTTGATGTAAGCTACTTGGCTATTGCAAAATCTGGCTGTAGCTTGATGTGAATGGGAAACACAGCACTGTATATCAAGCTGACAATGACCTTATAACTCACATGCAAGCTGGCATTTTACCAACTCTCCCCAGTCATTAACTGGAGAATTTATTTGCAGGTGTTTTCTAGCATGTGCGAGAGGGGCAACATTAATCCTTACTGATCCATTTTTCTTAGTGCCAACAATCCCAGTCTCAATACAGATTGGTATTGTATTACAGCTAGTTCTCCTGCTCTAGTTAATGATGTGCTGAAATATCTATGTGTTTTACTACTTCATTAAATGTTAACTGTCTGGATTATTTATAATATTTACAATAGAATTATTTTATTCAAACATTCAGCTTTGACGCAGCTTCTATGATAAATAATAATCCTTACATTTATTTGGTGAGCAACGTTCACATCAGAAGGACAAGGACTTATTTATTGTAAAAGGTAGTGTCTGTAGTTTGTGAGTGAACAACAGGCAGCTAATTTGTGAACAGCACTGTCTGAAGTGATTTTATCTGTGAATTGTTCCTGCACATTTAATTTAGATACAATAGAGCCACCTTCATAAACTGTGCAGCACAAAGATGCTTATTTACAGTTATTGTATTATTTGCAGTTGCTGAGATGAGCTCAATTGAATTGCATTAGAAACACTCGCCTTTGTGTCAGAAGATTGTTGGTTTGAGCATTATGTTCAAACTGAGCTCACACTGGTACTGGTTGCATTGGGAGATGTTGTCTTTTGGATGAGATGTTAAACCATCTGTCTGTCCTCGAGTAGATGCTAAAGATTCCATGGCATGGTATGACAATGAGATTCTTCTAAGATTCTGTCCAAGAATTCTCCACACTGTGCTGTAGTACACGCCAAAGTATTGAGGGGGTAACAATAACTGAAAATGGCCATTGAGTTAGCTAAAACACAAATCAATCCAGTGTGTGGAGAGCATATGTACTCTACCTACTTCTCATTCAGACTCCTCTTTTGGTCAAACAGCAGTTTTTTAAGGGAGTCATTGGCTCCACTCTTGGATCACCTTTCTCCTGCAGGGAATCCTAGAATGTACCAGAGTTAGTAGGAGGGTTGCTTCACTGAGAACTAGCTGGCACCGTAATTGGAAGCTACTGATGTCCCTCTTGATTTTAGGGCACATGAGATTTGGGAACTCCGCCCGAGACTCTCAATGGTGGTGGGTTGACACTCTCATATCAGTCACGGCACCCTCAAGGATCTCCATGGATTTGCCCCCTCCAACCTCTGTGACCTGCTAACCTCTAATAAACCTGTTCACTCCCTTCGGCAAACAGGCTCCGTCATGCTCCACAAACCCTGCCCACCCCACCATTGGCAGTTAGGCCATGAGCCTCTCTGCCCCCACCCTCTGGAACTCCATCTCATTTTTCCTTTGCCTCATTCCCTCCCTTGACTTCTTCAAGGCATGAGTTAAGACCCACCTCTTTGACTGTGCCTTTTGCCACCCACCTACCCTCTCTGCCCTCTACTCTTCCTTGCCCAAACACCAACCTCATTCCCGCTCGGGTTCAAATATCTGACTGTCCAGCACCTTGGGACGTCCTCCCAATGTGTAAGGCACTACCTACGTGTAATATGGTATTGTATTGTATAAGCTCAACTGTTCCCAGAGCATTCAAACCACTTGACATCGGATGGATCAGCCAACTTTTTGACTTGTCTGCTCCCATACCTTAGTCTTATAGTACTTATTTGAGAAGTACTTTGAAATCTTTCAATGTGTTGACTGGATGATAAACCACAGTTTATTTATATCTAATAACTGAATGTTGGTGTGGTCCTTTTCACTCTATATGCTGCCTCTTGGAGACATCAAACGCAGACGTGGGGTCAATTTCTATATGTATGCGGATTACTCCCAACTCTATCTCTCAGCTTCCACCCTTGACTCCAAGATCACTGCTGTCCTGGCAAAATGTTTATTAGAGATCAAGTCCTGGATGAGAGTTGACTTTCTTCAGTTGAACATCAACAAGACCAAGGTCCTCCTGATTGACTCCCATCAGTGCCTCCACATCTCAGGTGTTGATAGCATCATCATCTATGGATACACATTCCACCTTACTGAGCCAGTTTGACCCTCAACTATCCTTTCTACCCCACAGCCATGCTATGGACCCACTGCCTTCCCTCCAGCTCTGCAACATTGCCATTCTCCTCCAATCTCCTACGCCGCAGGCCACATACTATTCATAACATCCAAGCTAGACTACACAAACTCCCTGCTTGTTAGCCCCATCCAACTCCTCCTTCTAAAGACTGCAGATCATCCAGAACTCTACAGACTGTGCTCTCTCCCGCACCAGGCTCTGGGACCCTATCAACCTCATCCTCTCTCAATTCTACTGGCTTCCCATCCTACAGAGAAGTGGAGGGACTGCTGGGTGGAGTTTCAGAGTTTGTGAGCAGAGTGGCTGAAGACCTGCCTAGTGTTCTGGATAATTTGCAGCCTTCCCACTTCCTGCAGGGAGGAAGTGGGAAGGCTGACAAGCAAGGAGTTTGCATAGTCAAGCCTGGATGTTATGAATGTGTTCATGAGGATTTCGGCAGCAAGCCACACTTGTTATGTGTGCTGAGACATTACCTGCGTGAAGGGCACTATATAAATGCAAGTTGTTGTTATTACACTCATTATGAAGGATCACAACATTATTTACCATTATGTGATCCATCTGTTTCAATCCTATTCAGGAACAATTGTTCCTCAATTGAACCATTTCAATTCTTTGTTTCTGCTGGTCATGAAGGGATGGGAGAATAGCTCCCATAACAGAACAACAACAACAACAACAACAAATTAGACTTATAGAGCGTCTTTCAGGTCGGGAAGACGTCCCAAGGCGCTGCACAGGAGGCATGTGACCCGAGCTGGGAGGGGAATGTTCGGGAGGGGGTAATAAACATGGGGTTGGTCGGAAAATTAGGGGGGAAACAAAAGGCACGGTTGAAAAGAAAAGTCTTCAAACCGGCCTTGAAAGAGGAAAGGGAGGAAACAAGGCGGAGGGATTGGGAGATGGAATTCCATAGGGTGGGAGCGGAGAAACTGAAGGCCCGGCCTCCGATGGTGGGGCGCTTCGGGTGGGGGGCTTGGAGCAGGCCAAGTCCTGCTGAACGGAGGGTCCGGGTGGGCTTATAGGGGGAGAGTAGATCGGATAGATAGGGTGGGGGCAAGGCCGTGTAAGGCCTTGAAAATGAGGACAAGGATCTTGAACTCGATCCTCTGGGGGAACAGCTAAGGCATAGCTTCCGAGAGCTAACTCTTCAATCACAGCACAAAAGAATCACATTGAAGGAGTTTGTGGTGCCTTGAGGAAACTCAGTCACTACATTTTGGGTTGTCACTTGTCAGTTCACATAAAGCATGAGCTGCTAAATTGGCTCACACCTCAACAGACTGAAGTGGTGGATTGCACTTCATAGAGTGAAATATGCGGACTGTGTGTGAGCGTGCTAACCCAGGAGTCCCATATAAAGCGATCGTATATCAAGCAAGATAACCAGGGTTGGATTCCCAGGTGGGGTGAATTCTTTGGCAAGTTTCCTTACTCATTCCACACCCCTCTATTTACCTAGCAGTAAGTAGGAACCCATAGAACCACTTTCTGAAAAAAAAACAGAAACAGACAAAAACAATGTGGAAAATTACTATCCACAATTGGCTTCCGCGTTTCGCCCACAAATTATATAATATATTTTGTGAAGTGTTTTGAGATGACTCAATGGTAGGATGAGGCACTATAACAAAAAACACAAATTTGAAATATCAAATGCAAGGAGTAGTATTATTATTTTAGATCTGCTACTGGCTGTCTCACCAATGAAAATCATCACACCATTGACATGTCTGATCACTAAAGTAAGCCAACAACTAACAGTTGATAACTAAAGTCTGGTGATTGGTATGACCCATAACCAACCTAACTTCATCACAGTATGACTTGATGAAGATGACAACATAACACGTGTTTTAAATATTATTCTTAAAGTTTAACATGTTACGTGCCATGACCACTGTGAAGATTTGTCACAGCAATAAAGAGCCACTAGTCCACTGGCAACCCAGCAACATTAAAATGGTCTCTGCTCATCCGTGAGCACATATGCTTCATCTTTACTAAGAAAGATGGTGGTGCAAAACCAACAGAACAATTCCATACGATCTACCACAGGCGGCAATGTGACACAGAGCTTGTTATATAATTGAACCAATCAATATTATGTGCACAGTTAATGAAAAGACCATTATGGGATCAATTTAGCAATATTTTGCCCATTGGTTTGCATCCCAGAATGTGTGCTAGGATACTGTTGGGACTTAACCAGCTAAAACGGATTTGCTTAACATTGTGTGCACACTCTGGCAAGCTTGTCCAGCTAGGACTATCCTACCCTTTAGTGCTTTTGCTTGTATGGTTAACAGAAACTGAGGGAATAAGAACCATTGCCCCGTGAACAGTCTGCTCCTCCTCCTGTTGATGATCCAGTCTGTCTATCAGCAGTGCACCGTGGACTGTCAGTCTCAGAATCTATGGCTAAAAACACCACAGAGGATTACCAAAATTCTGGCATTCCATTGTGGAGTCCTGTAGCTCAGTGGTTAGAACACTCGCCTTGCAAGTAAGAGACTTGGGTTCAATTCGCGGCAGGATGAAACCTTGGGCAAGTTTCCTTATTCCACATGCCCCTGATAATATTCCCTTTAAAAAAATAATAAATTGGTCATTTCAATCCACGACTGTATGTGGGACACTGCTGCGTCCCACACAATTGACTGCCTGTGCTTTTCCCACAAATATGGTCAATTCACTTTACAGTATATATTCTGTGAAGTGCTTTGAGACATCTGGAAGATGCGAAAAACACTATAATCAAATGCAAGGATTATTATTATTAAAACAGCAAAGTTCAGCTTCAAGGAGACCCTACTTACTTTGACCCTCAAGGAAGATATTTATCTGATGGATCTGTCAGCTTGCTGTGGTGGGCAGTGTTGTCTTTGAGGTTCTTATCATTTTAACATAATATGTTTCAATGACCACCTCAATTTTGAATTGCAGCTTCTTTTATCCTTAAACAATGCATAAGATATCAAAAAGATAGCAGCATTCATGAGAATATGAGATATTTATTATCCTGGTGCACTTGATATTTTGGCAATAGCTGAAAACAATACAGTACTTCTCACATTTACCTCCTTTCAAATTGCGAGTTAAGAATAAATATAGAAGCTAGAGATACCACTGAAATTCACCCATACTGTGCTTAGTTTATACACTGCTTGCTATGTAAAAATGATATTTAATTTTACCCATTACCAAAATTGTTTTTTGAATGCTGCTGAAATGGCTTTCTCTGGAATAGTCCCTCTGACTTACTTCTTCCCTCCCTTTGTTCAAGGCACATCTCAAACACGCTTCTCTGACTGGGCTTTCAGTCACTTTACCTTTCCCTACCCAAGGGTTTTCACTCCCACCTCTACTGCCCATCCAATTTTGATATGTGCTTTGAGATGTCCTCCTATCATGAAAGCATCTGTATTGTAAATTGCAATGTACTGTATTGTAAATTTTTTGTAAACCCATAGAAATATATTGGTGAAAATGTTGCATGTGGCATTATTACTGGTAATGGCTACCATATCGTAAAATAATTCAGTTGATAAGTTAAATAAGTTGATAAGTAAAGGCTTTAATAAAACAATACAATTAAAAATTCAGAGAGAATTCAATGGAATCAGGAGCAGGAACAGTAGATAAGCATGAATCAGGCTTCCTTGCTCTTATTTTAATTACTTCTAGAAGCAATATATTAATAATAACCCTTGCATGCGATATACCACTTGTAACGCCAAACATCCTGAAGTGTTTCACAGGGAATTGCAAAGAAGTGTAATTGTGGCAAACACAGCTTCCAATTTGCACACAGCAAAATTTTACAAATAGCCCTGAATTGAATGACCACATTTTTTTGGAGGATTATTGACCATGATACTGAGAGAAAATGCCATCTATTTTCAAATAGGGTGCTAATAATAATAATAATAACAATAATAATACTTGCATTTGATATAGAGCCTTATCACGTCTTCGAGATGTCTCAAAGCACTTCACAGAATACACTGTGAAGTAAATTGACAAATAAAATAATGACTGATAATAGAGGAATATTTTGGCAGGAAGACTGACTCCATAACCATTCTGGAAAGCATATTTATGGACCGTGTAGAATGGAATTGTTACTTTGGGATCTAATTTGCGTGTTCGGATAACAGGCCGCATATAAAGATTTGTGAGTTTGGTTAACCATGTGCTAAAGGATGTGTCGAGAGAGAATTAGCTGCCCTTAGTTATGTAATTGACAACCAATGAAAATAAATGATGTATTTCTGCCAAGTTTTGATTGCAAAACAATATATTACTGTACATTGCAGAAATAAGGCATCTATTCTTTATGTCAAAGGAAACTCCTTACAATTTCTAGACTGAACCATTACAACAACAACAATTTGCACTTATATATCACCCACCATGCAGGCTAGAGTCTTAGAGCACATTACAACATTAATAAATAGAATCACTGTTTTAATAAAAACCTGCCTTTACTAAATTGTTTTAATGAGATTAACAACAACAAAACCAAATTACATTTGCAGAATGCCTTTCACATCCGGAGGACGACCCAAGACGTTGAACAGCCAGGTGTCAGAACTCTAGAATGGGGGCGAGGCTGTCGCAGGGTTGGGATGAGACAGGACAGAGAGGTGGGACAGCAACTGAAGGCATGGTCGAAGAGGAAAATCTTGAGACCGGTCTTGAAGGAGGCAAGGGAGGGAGCAAGGCGAAGGGATTGTGGGATGGAGTTCCAAAGTGTGGGGGCAGAGAGGCTGAATGCCCGGCTGCTGAATGGAGGGAGCGGACAGGTTGTTACGGGGGGTCAGCAGATCAGAGAAATAGGAGGGGGCAAGGCCGTGAAGGGCTTTAATGGTGAGGACAACGATCTTGAATTCGTTCCTCTGAGGAATGGGGAGCCAGTGAAGCCGGGGTGAGGGAGGGGGTGATGGGGTCGCAGAGCCTGTAGAATCTTGCATGATCTGCAGCTTGTGGAGGGACGAGTTGGGGAGACCAATAAGGAGGGAGTTGTCGTAGTCGAGCTAAATTAACTGTTCTAATGATTTATGAAAGAAAATTGCTACTTTTAGTCGGCGGTATCTTAATCCCATTGTTTCTCTTTTAAACCAATAAGGATGTGTGAATATTCCATTTATTTTCTATTTAACAGAGGTTTATCTCTCGTTATCTTAATTCCTGTGCAAGATTGGCAAAATATTAAGAAGATAGGACTCGGAAAATATCATTTGATCCAAGCCCTCAGAAAAATGCAGCTTCTACTTGATCATTGATCTTACATGCCTATTTATCTCTTGAGGAAAATTTGGACACAATTACATGGAGCTCCTGTAGCTCAGTGGATAGAGCAATTGCCTTACATGCGTGAGACCCTATTCAAACCCAGGCAGATCAGAGCAAAACCTTGGGCAAGTTTCCTTACTGCATTCGCCTAATAATAATCCCTCCAAAAAACCCACAATGATAAAAATTGGTCATTTTCAATCCACGACTATTTGTGGGACACTACTGTGCGCAATTGGCTGCTGCGTTTTGCCCACAAATATACAGTAGTCAATTCACTTTACAGTATATTTTATGAAGCGTTTTGAGACGTCAATAAGATGTGAAAAGTTCTATATCAAATGCAAGGATTATTAGTATTATTATTATTTCCCTCATTATTTATTTTACTCCATCCACAGAACTCAACTATTCCAACAATGCCTGCCAATTATAAATGCCTTAGGAAGCCAAACCTCCTATACTCTGTTTCTACTGCCTATCACAATGGAATCCCAAGTCCAGGCTAATCTCGAAAAGGGTTAGGATGTTGCGCAGGATTTGATTAGCTAGTTTCTCCACTTACTGAAGACATAATCCAGTACTGTATTCAATACATGCACAGTGCCCACCACAGACACCCCAAGCCCTAACAACCCATCTTGAAAATGTGGTTTCTTTGATCTTCTCAACCAACCAATCTTCCTGTTTTTATTTTTTCATAATGAATTTATAGATTCATATATTCAATTCCCGGAAAAAAAAAGAGTCCTCTTTCTCTCAGTAACAGGCTGTATTTTCAACTGCTTTGGTTGCAAATTCTGCATCCAGTATAATCGCCGCTTAATTATAAAACTAGCGTTCCCCACAAATTAGGGAGAAGTTAACCCTGATTATCCTAGCAAAATAAAGAGCTGAAGGATTAAAAGATAAACCATTCTTATTCATGGCTTCAGGTAGTCCGTGTTTTACTGACATGCTTGTTTTAATAAGATAAAGCAACAGCCATAGTTACTTACTTAATGAATCTTACTTCTCACAGCTTGAAGTGTAACATTTTGACGTACAATTTATCAACGCAGTTGTAAATCCTGCTTGGATTGATTTAGTTGCTTCTCTACTTAGTTCTGAACTGGATTGCTGTCTGAGCATAATTGAGCGCTTTGTTAGTGCATTTTAGTGTAAATGAAGAGATGAATGCAGATGTTCTCCCCACCAAGCAGCAGCTGGTCATTTGGTCATGGGTGTGGGGCATAAAGGGCAGTTGACGGTCAAACAAAACACCAAGATTGCATGAGATGTAGAGTGTATCCATGAATAGTGATGCTGTCAGTGGTTGAGGTGAGGAGGCGCTGACGGAAGCCAATCAGGAGAGTCTAGGTCTTGTTGACATTTAGCTGGATAAAGTTAGCTCTCATCTAGGATTTGATGTCTGACAAGCAATCCGTCAGGACAGTATTGGTCCTGGAATCGAGAGTGGAGGCAGAGAATTGAGTGTCATCCGCACACATGTGGAAGTTAATCCCAAACGTGTGTATGATATTACAGATCAAGAGCATATAAACATTAATGAGGAAGGGACCAAGGTCAGAGCCCTGGGGAATGTCACACATGACAGTGCGAGAGCTGTAGGAGAAGTCATGAGTGGATCCGAAGTGGAGACGTTGGGAAAGATAGGAGTAAAACTTTACTTATTACCGCTGAGTGTGGATGCACAATTTCAAAATAAGTCAATCATCTGTTTACTAGCTGGTGTTCAACGTTCAGAATCAATGACAGTGGGATGACAACTTTGTCTACGCTTTGTCTCTAAAATAAAAATAATAAAGCTGTGTATTTGATATAATCCTTGTCATGTTGTTAAAAATATTAAATACCTCAAAACATTTCACATGATTACTTACTGTCAGTGTGAATGTGAATGTGCAATTTGATTTGGGGGATTGTTAATCAGGAGACTCAGAGAAACTCCCTTCTCTTTTCAAATAGTTCCATGAGATCTTTAATGTCTGCTAATAGACAAAGGGGATTTTATTTTAACATCTCATCTGAAGGGAAAGGTCTACAGTGAAATGTCGGCAAGAACAATGACTTGAAGGTTCCCAAGTGGAGCATTAACTCATAACTTTCTGACTCAGAAACTGGAGTACTTCTGACTGATGTAAAGGTTAGCAAATGAGAAGCAGTCAGGAACAGAATCTGCAGTAATAGACCGAATCTCTAGCTGAGTGCATTAAAGTTCATCCACAAAATACAGTCACTTTGTTTTACAGTATATCCTGTGAAGCGCTTTGAGATTTTTGCGATGATGTCATTAGATGCTATATTAAATGCAAGGATTATTATAAGTTTGATGAACCTTAGACAGTTGTGAAGACTTCCACAGGATGTAGGACATGATATGATGTGCAGGAGTCTACTGTAAATATCTCAATGATAAATACGTAATGTGTTAGCACTACTGCTCACTGACACAGGGTAAGATTTATTTCCATCTAGCCCAGAATTGATTCACAGGCTAAGAAGCGTCATTACTCTCTACAGTACCAGAGGAAACCAGCTCCTATCAGTCCTTTCAATTTGTGCAGATGGGCATTGAACTGTGAAGTTCACTGCATACAGAGAAAGATAATGTTACACTCCATGCCCATTCAAATATACATCCCAAATGCAATTGGACATCTACAGTAGATTTCCATTATCTCCAAGATGGCATAATAAACCCCTTTTCGATTGAAAATGTGTTGAAAATAATCAATGCAAAACCTGTTCAACTGTACTAGTTATTTGTATGTCACAAGGGCAGTTGTCTTATTTCAAAATATTTTGAAAGTTAACCATTTAATGAATTGGTTAAGCATTGTAAAATATCGCTTGAATGTTTGCTGCTTGAGTAGAGATTAAGTGAAGATTGATCTCACACGGGCACCAGAGTAAACTGGCATTTAAAGTAGCAATATTTGAATGGTTTACAATGTTTCTGGCAGGCTGCACACTAACAGCAATTTTGCTTTGTTCTTCTGTTAATGCCTTACCACTAACAGGAATGAAAGAAAAAATAAGAAAATACAGAACCACGAAAAGGCCATTCAGTTCTTCAAATCTTTTCTTTTTATAGATCACGGCATTTTCAAAGTGAAGCCATTTTTTTTAAGGTACAATCACCTGTGTCAAATGTAACATTCATGTATTTTGGTACAAGGCTTAAAATGGTTTAATAGTAAGGTCTTCACAAATGATTTAGCATCATAAGGTATTGCATTTTGTAATCCAGTATAAATCATTTATATTTTCAAAATGTGCATTAGTATCGCTTCAAATATTCGATTACATTCAATATGGATCAATCTGAACTGTAATTAATAATTTCTTGCAGTATACTCAATAGGTAGCTTGATCTAACTCCACATATGTAATTGATGCGTTCTGAGTGACCTCAATTTTTGCTGTTGGGATTTTTGCAATTACAGTACTAGTTTCCAAACCAAAAACGAATTGTGTTCTTTGATAATAGTAATAGTGATCCTTGCATTTGATATAGAGCCTTATCATGTTTATGGAATGTCTCAAAGCACTTCACAGAATATATGGTAGACAACAACAAAATTAAATTTATGGAGCGCTTTTCACATCGGGAGGATGTCTCAAGGCTCTGAACAGTCAGGTCAGAACCCGAGCAAGTGGGAGGGGTAAATTAATTGCCTGTATTTTTGTGGGGAAAACATGGCAGTCAATTACACACAGCAGTGTCCGATAAACAGACATAGATTGAGTGACCAATTTTTTTTAATTGTATTTTTGAAGGGATTATTACCCGGGAAAACTAATCTGCCAATTGACTACCAACCGAGTTCCGACTTCTCTAGGCAAACAGAGGTGTGTGGAGTAGGGAACTTGCCTAATTTTTCGCCCTGCCCAGGAATCGAATCCAGGCTATCTTGATGGCAAGGTGCTTAACTATCAACTGCACTCCTACTTACTGCTAGGTAAACAGAGAAGTGTGGAGAAAGGAAACTTGCCTAATATTTCACCCAATCAAACCTGGGTCCTCCCACTTGCCGGTGGGATTATGCTAACCACTGCATTCCAGTGTACAATGTGATACTGCTGAAGTCTAATCAGCTGAAATAACAACAGCAACTGGCATTTAAACCCATAAAGCATGTCAATGAAAGCACTGACTGGAAAACTTTCCCACTGCTGTCCAGCTCAGACCACCTGACTGAAGTTTACAGAATCTGAGCAGGAGGAAGCCTTGCACCCAGTAACTGGTCTGCCCTTCCAAATGCTACCAATGACCCAGGCTGCCATGATGTTAACAAGAGTGCTGTGGCATACTGTGGTTCAGACAGATAGCCATATGTATGTGGTACTCTGAGTCTGCCTTGGATACTCTGAAGCATGGTGATGGGTTTATGCACTTGTCAGACATACAGGTGGCCCAAACCAATTAATTTCAATTTAAAGTGTCCTTTCAGTTTCCTGAAGAACAATTCTTTTTAATCGGGTTAAAGGAATGTGGAGCTATATACAGTATTGTGATAGCCGAGGGATGCTCAAGTGACTGTGGCCCTGTTTTTGAACATAGCTCTGAATTTTTATTCTCTGTTCTCCTTCCAGGTCCCTGATGGCAACATGTGATGGGTGAATAATTCCACAGTCAGCCGATCAATTTAACAAATAACAAATGCCTTGCCTATTGAAGCAGCAGATACATCATTTTTCACATGGATCTTCTCAAAAATCTCTTAGTGCCAGAATACAATTTATATTTATGTAGTGCCATTTATGTCGGGAGGACGTCTCAAAGTCCTTTGCACAACTGGCTGAGAACCTGAACTGGGGGAGTGGTGAAAGACAGAAAATACAGTCAAACAGATCATTCTTGAAGCGTTTTTTTTAAAAGTGGGAAGGGAGAAGTTCAATCATTGGGACTCTGGAGTTCCAGAGAGCGATCTGATGGGTCAATGGGGACATGATACAGTGTTCACTGAGCTGAGGGAGCGCTAGGTTGGTAGGGCTGCAGGAGATCGCAGAAATAGATGTGATCATAAAGGGATTTAAGGTGAGAACAAGGATCATGACTATGATCTGCTGGGTAAAGAGGGCCATTCAAAGGTTTATGATGGAATTGACTTTCTTTATATTGAGGAGAATCCCTCAGTGATGATTGATTGCATAGTAAGTTCAGGTTCAGTTCAGTCACACAGATACCTCTAGCCATTCATTCTTTGAATTTGCATCCAGGGTATAAGCACTTCACAAATCTATGTCCAGGAAGAGAACTCATGCAGGTTTCTACATGGAAGTTTCTGTTGTTGTTGTTGATGATGACAGCGGATGCATTTTTGATATAATTGCTTGTTTGACACACATGCTTTTCATAGAATCATAGAATTATACAGCACAGAAGATGCCATTAGGCCCATTGTGTCTGTGCCGGCTCTTTGAAAAGAGGTTTCCAAATTAATCAGACTCTCCTCACTAACCACCCCCCACCCCTCCACCCCATAGCCCTGCAAACCTGTCCTCCCAAAATTATCTACTCTCTTACAAGTAGTTATCGAATCAACTTCCACCACCCGTTCAGGCAATGCGAGCATAATCCTAGCTCCTCTAGTTTGTTTTGATTTTCATTCCCTGCTTCTCCTATCTCAGATTCACGATGTCTCCATAACTATAATGTCTACCTTTGCTTTGGCTGTGAGGTGTCTATCGTAGTGTACTGACCCGTGTATGAGCATCTCAGCTTAAGTTTGTGTTCAATCGAGTGCTTATTGTCCCTCAGCACTGCTGACCTACTAAGCTTCTATGCCTATATTAGCAGAAACTTAACCGTATTATGGAACTGGAATGCACATACAATATGAATCTCACATACCGATTGTGCCTTCGCAAACAATTTATTTTCTCCACAAACAAAGGATGATTGAGAACATCCTTAATCTTGATACAGCAATGTTGAAATTGGAGTTCTGTCGCCAATTCATATTCTCAGTAATCTAGTTAAAACACAGAAACAGTTAGAATATACCTGCAAATACACAGTCGCAACACTTCACCGTAAAATCTAGTGAAGCGCTTTGAGACGTCTGAATGACATGATAAGATGCCATTATCAAATGTAAGGATTATTATAAAACACTTTATGAGTAACACTTATTTCCGAGAACAGCTTCTTATTATGAAGTCAAAACTGCAATTCAATGACAGAACTTCCAGCTCAAGATTGAAGCATCAATTGTGCAGTATTGCTAAATGTGCACTCTAAATTTGTATGCCCTTGCAATAATTGTGACATATGATTAGGGTACAGCATGCTCTGGCATTAGCTACATGATTCTTAACAATATTTATTGATATTTGTTCCAGTTCATTCCTAAGAAGAAATATTTCCTGTAGCATAAATGAATACTTGCTGAGCACAGCTTCCATTCTCTTTTTGTTTACAATTCCTTTCCTGAGGAGAGCACCAGGCATATCCTCCTGCACGGATCACTTCTCAAAACTTCAGGGTCACAACCTTCCTTCTGGATGCATTCGAGGGAAACGTGTTTGGCAGAAAATACATAATCTCCTCATGAATGACTGTCAGAAGCTGGACATGGAGAGAAGCCATGACATCTTGCAGCCTTCTTGCCTTCTGTCACCATTGCTCTCCGTGCTCTCAGTAAAGCACAGTTGGAATAATACAACAAGCAAACTGAAAGTGATTGGCCAACAATTATTGTGTGATAATCATGGCTTCTTTCTGCCAGTCTCTGAATGGACAACTGAAAGTTGCTCCAGTAAATACCAAATATGGACACCTGCCAATGAGCTCATCCATTTTATTATTTACATAATGTCAAATAATTCAGCATTTTATGTCCAGTTGCATCTGACATTGGCTTCAAAATGGCTCTACGCATCTATTTGAACAACCACTTCACTCAATTTATCAAACATTCTGAACCTCCGCGACATTATCTGAACCGGACTGTACCTGACCATTGATTGTATCAAGGATTATTATAAATATTGTTATGAAAAAAAAGTTATCTCTTACCAAGCGTTACATGCAGGTGTTATTGCTGAGTTGCCAACAGCACAAGGTCACATGTGTGCCATAAAATATTTCATCATCTGTCTATATTTATCCCCATTGGCCTTAATCCGAAACCTGAAAGTAAATGACCAATACTTATCTGATAGATTGTTGGCTAGGACACCGCCTGGTTAGAGAATTTACTCACAAGTGGATAATTCCCTCCCTCTTTATATTACAGCTTTGAGATTCTCGTGCAATGCTCTGCTGCCCTCTCCATATTGCTAATCAGTTATAGTGGATTGATAGGATTAAATGTAGTGGTCCATTTCTACTGCTGGAAGCAATGCAACATTGCTTTGCTAATAGGCGCTGAATGCCAGTTATTTTAATGTTATCCAAGAGATGGACTAGCAATTGTTTCTTTAATAATACTCTGTAGAATGCCACAGGAAAATATACCTTGGTATTGCTGATACAGATAATGTCATGCACTTTATGTCAAACAATAAACTGAATTACTTCAATGTCTGTGTTGTCTTATTCTCAAGGACTTCACACATCCAAACAGACACAACACACATACACACACATTTAACAAAAGATCATATCTCAGTCAGAAATAACAGATGATTTTGTTTAAGTTAATTATGAGGTTAGAAAGAAGGCATTTCTTCACTGAGTTGCCGAGAGGGTTATCAAGATTTGGAATTCATTACCAAAGGTGACTATTGAGGTTGGATCAAAAGAAAACTGGATAAGTCCACGAGCAGTGAAAAAAAATGTTAAGGGACATATGGAGAGAGTTGGAAAGTTTTGGATGAATAAAATATTAGCAATTTAGGAAAATACGTACTTGTACTCTACATATGATGGGCCAAGTGACACTCCTCTGTTAACAAAACTAAAATCCACACATGTGATGTAGTGGCTTTCACTTTGGGAGGATATCTCAAAACACTTCACTGGCTACCCTTTAAAGAGTACACCTCTGTATCCTAGGCAAAAGCGACAGTTAATTTGTGCACAGCAATGTTCCATGAAGTGAGTGATCACTTTTTAAAAAAATCTGGGGAAATGTTTATATGAATTGGAATGGTTTACTCGTATGAGGCATTACTCGTACTGAATTCTCTGCACATTATGCTGAGCTGTCAACTGTGCCAATTGATGTAAAGTTTACACCCATTCAGACCTTGATTCAATACTGGAAAAGTAGAGGTCTCTGGGAACACTCAGCGGGTCAGGCAGCATCTGTGGAGAGAGGAAAGTGAGTCAATGTTTCGGGTCCACGATGGTTCCTCATGGGTCGAAGGGTTGTGGACATGAAACGTTGACAAGTTTACAATATGTTTTGTCCAATTGGAAATTGATTTTAAACAATGCATGTGTGCTTATTACTGCCACACTGTGTCCTGTATATGAGATTAATGTCCAAACGTTGGGATTCAAATACAATTTCAAGACCAAGTTAACCTTAGTGCTCATTCTTTCAGTTGCATGCTTTCCTAGCAACTTTAAGTTCAAATGCAAATAGGTTTATATGAAATAAACTCACTTGAGTGTTAATACACCGAATGATTGTCAATTTCTGGGCTTTTTTTTTAATCTCCCTTGGGGAATCTCATAACTGAGCACTTTGCTGATTTAGCAAGAATGGTGAATTAGAGAGAAACATCAAAGTCTGATCCTTCCCATGCGACTATTAGAAATTATTGTCTTACAAATAAATGTCTGAAAATAAATCTATAATGACTGAAACATACTGGGAGTGTCAACTTCCTTTCAGTAAGAGGGCAGAAATCTAGGGAATGGGTTGTTTGGGTAGATTAAGAACTGATATATGTTATTTTCTTCTCTGTACGGCCTGTATTTAAACATTGCAGAGATAAAAGAATGATGTTGAAATCCACAACATGACTCAGCCTTCATATTATTTTGCCTTACAGCGACTCGATAGTTATATTATCATCATCCAATTACCTCAAGTTCCAGCTGTCCTTTCAAGATCCTAATCTGCATTTTCTCAACATTTCATATTCTGTACCAACCTTTAAGTTGATACTCACTTATGTGCCTATTGTGACCAAAATGAATTCCATAGTCTGTAATTCTTGATTCACATTGTCCCTGATCCCCAAAATGAAGGGGGTTTCTCCCAATGTCATGGCCAATAAGCCCACCAAATAAAATTGGTCATTCAAGCCTGTTTCTGAGACATTGCCTGCATATAAATTGGCTGTTGTGTTTTCCTACAAAATCAGGTGATATTCATTACAACATAATCTGCAAAATGTTTCCAGGTATCCTCCCGATGTAAACGGCCATATACCAAACGAGAAGGATGACAATGATGAAATTGATTTGTGATCCCTAAAATTTGGAAGCCACAGCAATTAGGAAAAAGTTTTGTAGTTTAGCACATATTGAAAGATTGCATAATAACTTGGACAAATGTTTCCAGTGCTCCAATCTCAGGCATTTGATAAGCAAACACAATTTCACAAGCATGACCTTGAAACTGTAAATGATGTAAGAGCTTGCCACAAAATCAGGATGGTTAGAGCTGAGGTAGGAAGCATTTCTTCACACAGAGTATTGTAAATATGTGGAACGTTCCATCAGAACATTAGAAAGCTGGGGTGGAAGAGGGTGACAAAGGATGTTTTAAATAGAGACAGGCAGATACTCAGGAGGTAGAGTTATTCCAAGGTATAACAAAAGGGCAGGGCATTGGGATTTAAAGGTTTTGTCAAGATCAAATAAACCGGTGGAACAGGCTCAGTGTGGCCTTCTCCTAGATCTTTTTTTACTATGTCCCCACTAAAACATTGCGTAACAAGATCACTTTTCCAAGGCTTTTATTGTTTTCCTTGTTTTATGTTTTTTATCCTTTTCAGATGTGAGGAATATGTATTGACGAGCCTGATTTTAAATCAAAATCTGCTTTGAGCACATTCATATATTTGTTGTTAAAGATATATGTTTTCTCTTACTTGGGGATCTACAAGAACCAGGCAACTGGACGACAGCAGTCAACAAAATAATCCTACATTATTAAATACTTTATTAAATGTTTAACGTTTAAAGCTGTCAAAGTCCTCAGTGACAGTCAGCAGTTCTAGCTATATTCCAAAATACAAAAGGTTTAGTGTTTCTATTGTATCCTGCATGTGCATTCTGAGAATTCGAGAGGACGCACTACTGGGATATTGTACCTTGCCTATTTCTACCAGGCAGTCCTGACACCTAGTTTAATCAATACTGTCAATTTATTCAGAAGACTTTGAAAAGGTTTGACAAATCCCAGCAGTATTATGCTTGTAGTCATGAGAGATAAAAGGGCAATAAAGATGAGAATTGCTCTGTTTGGGGGGGAAGGAGGTAGTAATCAGGAATGTGGGCGTCTTGTTCGACCCCGAACTATCCTTCCTCCCCCACATCCGCTCCATGACTGGCACAGCCTTCCATCGCCTCTGCAATATTGCCAGACTCCGCCACTATCTCACCCTCCACGCCGCTGAAACTCTCAGCCATGCCTTTATCACTTCCAGGCTCGACTACGGGAACTCTCTCCTCGTCGACCGCCCCAGCTCCTCCCTTCACAGGCTGCAGATCATTCAGAATTCTGCAGCTCGAGTGCTCTCCTGTACCAGTCTTTGCAACCACATCACTCCCACCCTCGCCCGTCTCCACCGGCTCCCCATCCCCCAGAGGATCGAATTCAAGATCCTTGTTCTCACTTTCAAGGCCATTCATGGCCTTGCCCCCACCTATCTCTCTGACCTACTGTCTCCCTATCAGCCGCCCGCACCCGCCGTTCAGCAGACTCAGGCCTGCTCTGCATTCACCGCCCTAACCGCCCAACCATCGGCGGCCGGGCTTTCAGCCTCTCTGCTCCCACACTGTGGAACTCCATCCCACAGCCCCTCTGCCTTCCTTCCTCCCTTTCCTCCTTCAAGGCCAGTCTCAAGACCTTCCTCTTCGACCGCGCCTTTGGCTGCCCCACTAACTCTTCCCCCTGTCCCACTCTTCTTCCCCTTCCCCCTAGCCCAACCCTCCCACCCCATCGCTCAGGTCCCGACCTGACTGTTCAGCGCTTTGGGACATCATCTCGACGTGAAAGGCACTTTATAAGTACAATTTTCTGTTGTTGGAATAATTGTGGGAGTTAGAATCATCGTTATTCCAGCACCAAAAAATGCCTTTCAGCCCATTGAGCCTTTGCTGGTGCTAACTCTTCCAGTTTAGCTACTGACTCTAATTTTCTGTTCTCTCCCTGTTTCTGGTTACAATGTTTCTTTTCAAATTCCTATCCAAAATTCCCTTTAAGTCGTAGCATTCGTTAGTTCATGCCTCCTTGTAACTAATTTATCAGGAATATAGTACTGAGCCAGGTGATAGTTAAAGATCCTTTGGCACCAGTTGAAAAGAAAATGGAGTTTCTTCTGGAGTCCAGGGCAATAACCCCCAAACACAAGTGGCCATTCTTTTTATGGCTCTAAGAGAATAGTAGCTGAAAGCTTGCATACTGATGTTCAGGCAGAAGTGGAAGGAGGGATAAAGCAGGTCAGATTTGTTAGGTTGGAGACAGTGGATAGAGGAAATAAGGTCTCAGGAGTTCATAGAAATAAGGTAATATAATAATAATCTTTGCATTTGATACACCACTTTTTTACGTCCTCTGGATATCTCAAAGTGCTTCAGAGAACATACTGTAAAGTGAATTGACTGTATACATTATATGTGGGCAAAATGTGGCAGCCAATTGCACACAGCAGTGTCCCACAAATAGTCATGGATTGAAATGACCAATGTATTATAGATTTTTTGAGGGATTATTATCAGTCGTGTGGAGTAAGGAAACTTGCCCAAGGTTTCACCCTACCTGGAATTGAACCCAGGTCTCTCGCTTGTAAAACGAGTGCTCTAACCACTGAGCTACAAGACTCCACCTAAGGACCAGCAAGGCCTTGAAGGCAAAAAATGGATCAAGAGATTAAAGTTTATCCACTGGGGAATAGAAAACCTATGAAACTGGGTAGCAATGAACTGACAGTGCCATGGATGCAGGATTGTCCAGAATTTGTGAAAGTAGAACTTGTGATATGGCATTATTAGAATGTAGGTAAGATTAGATAAATAGCATTCAACAACACGTTGACTAATTAAACTGATGGATCAAGGAGTGGAAGGTGGCACGTTTTGAACATTGTGCGAAGTTTTTGGTACAATTCCTTCAAAAGAACATTGACGTATTCGAGATAAGCAACACTGATACTGCCAGAATTTAATTAAACTCAAAGAGCTGAGCTTATTCTCATTAGAATAAAAAGATTGAGGCGAGAACATGATCCAGGTCTTTAAAATGATGAGGGGACAGATGATGTAGGCGTATGCAGACTATTTGATGTGAACAATGAGACACTAACTAGAGAGGACAGGTTTAAATCTAAGAAGCCTCAAGCGGGACTGGAGATTAGAAGTCATATTTTAAGATTTCCGTCTCCGTTAGTCACTGCCCCACAGATGAAGCACTGCTCATCTTTCTTGCACTTTCATCTCTCTTGCTGGAAAGCAAAGCACTTTAGGGATTTGTAGAACCTTTTCAAGGCCTTCTGAATATATTGACAGCATTGATGAAGCCAGGTGTCAGGACTGCAAGGTAAAAATAGGCAATAAATCTTCACTGTGTCTTGCTCTGGAATCCAGACTGCACTGTGCTGAATCTTACGCAGCAATGAATCTGTGAGACACACCTTTCTCCAACAACAATAATCAAGCCAGAGTTGATTAACCCCTTCCAAATAGAACTAGACAAGTGTCTACTTTGTACTGCTAATGGAAGGTAATATTAAAAATAATCCTTACAACTGATACAGATGCCTTATCATGGGTTGAGACATCTCAAAGTGCTTCTCAGAAATTACTGTATTCTTGGGCAGGTTGAAGGAGGCAGGACTTGAATAGTGGAGACATGGGAATGAATGATCATTACTTTTTTAGCCTTGGGGGATCAGTGAATACCTGGGGAGAAATTTTACTTCGGAGATAAGAGTAGCTGTGATGCAATGGTCTTCCAAAGAAATGGATCTGATATGAGAATCAACATTTTCCTGTTGTTTAACTGTATATTATCACATGGATTAAAAGTGTTGTCAAAGGCAGTCAGTAATTATCATTTCCCTCATGCTTAGGTTGAGGAGGGGGATGGAAGAGGACCACTTTAAATGTTAATAGTCATTGGCTACTTTTGTCTACATTGTTCATTGATGTGATAATACCACATCACGCATTTTGCCCCCCCCCCCACTGGTTCTGGTGCTCACCTGGTGGAGCTCGGAAGAGCATTTGTCAAGAAATGTAAGTTATTTTCTGCTCTGGTCAGTAAGTTTGCCAAACTTGACAGTCTGAGTTTAGAATGAGCTGCAGGCTCATTGTTATGTGGCGTCTTCTTAAAATGCTTACAAATTTGTTATGTAACCATGTATTGATTATTTTGTTTGCACCACTAATACATAAATCAAATTTCACTGCAATATCAATCATGCTGTACATTGAAGAATTATAAATGTGCAGGAGGCTTTATTGCCTCGCATATCAGGTAGTACCAATCATAAAAACACAGCTAATTTATTCAAGCCTGAGTATTATTGAATGACACGTTTACAAAGCAGACAATTGCTGAAACAGTCTCACTGTTGCCAGTGTGCTTGCTTTCTAACAAGATGTTTGCTAACAGATGATTGTCTAGGTATATTTGGCATTCTATCATTTAGCACTGTTAATGGTATCTTTGAAAGCATGACAAGTTATCCTCATTGTTAACAATGAGTATAGTTTCTTTTTGGCAAGTATATGTTTCAGAAATTTCTTCAGATGAACGTTACAATTGTAAGGGTGTTGTTTGTTCTACTCTAAAGCGTTGTCATGCAAATAAAGGGTCATGGGCAGTAAGTCTGTCAGCTCATATCTTAAAATGTCACTCGATATCACATATTTGTGGGTAATGAATGGCTGAGGGATAAAGCAGCTTCAGCAGTGAAAACTGGTTCTGATTTGGTATATTTCTAGAGAAAATTAGAAACTAATGATAGGAATGTCTGGTTTTAAAGGTTTTCGTTCACTAACCTTTCAAGTCAAGCCCTTTAGTCTATTACTCAGAACGCTGTATGAGAGCCTCGAAGGCAGAATGTTGAACAAAATTTGGATGGCAAGGATAAAGTGCAATCTTCTCACCCATGTTTCAATAATGTAATGAATGAAAGGAAGACTGTCACAGAAACATCTCTCATACTTTAGCAGCTTGAGGAAGGTTCACATGGATAAAGTTATCCGTCTCTGATAAAATCTTGAGGAGAAATAGTATACTAGGCTGCTGCACGCTTAACCCAGTATTTAGTAAAGATTAGACAATGCTTAAACTTTGAAACTTTGATCTTAGAAACTGTTTTCCTTTTGTATATACAGTATTATGTTAGGATGTACAGCACCTAGAAACAACCAGACCAGGACATACAGCTCACAGATTTGGTTTTAATGGTTGCTGAAGACATATGTAAGTTAGAGACTTAATAGTTAGTTGACTGTGGCTTAGAATGGAAAGAGAGAAGAAATATACCCAATAGAGTTTGTTGCATAACAGATTTATAACAACTGTAATAGTAACAATCCCTGCATTTGATATCACATTGAAAATGTTGAAATATCTCTAAGTTCACAGAAGTTTCTGTAGAGTTGTGATGGCAGACAGGACCTGAGCTTAATGTCTTATCCAGTGGATAACACCTCAGCCAATGCCACGCTCCTCCAACATGTGGAATGTCAGCCTAGATTGTGAGCTCAAAGTTTATCAAATACATCCTACAGATTCCCTAATTCAACACATAATGACAGACTCTGCATTTCAATTTTGCACAAATAGCCATGAAGTGGATGACTATTTTTGTCTAGGAGAGTTATTGGCCTGGGCACTTGGAGAAACTCCCTTCTCTTCTTGAATAGTGACAGGGGATCTCCAATGTCTAACTGAACAGGAAAATGTAGGGACCTTGGTTCAATGTTTCATCTGAAGGACAATACTTCCAGCAATGCAGCACACCAGTAATACTGCATTGTAGTCTCAACCTAGACTATCAGTTCAATATCCTGATGTGGGACTTGAATCCACAACCCTCTGGCTTAGAGGCGAGTTTGCTACCAACTGAGCCAGGTAGAGACGAGACCCAATAAATGTTTTCAGAAATATGAGGGATTTGGTGAAGTAAGAGAGATTGTTTCTGCTGGTTGATGAGTCAGTAACTGGAGGGCAGCAATTGAAGATAATTGCCAAAAGAGGAAAGGGAGATTTTTCTTTATGTACAGCATTGTTAGGCCTTGGAATGTAAAGCCTGTAATCATGGTGGAGGCAGAATTCATATTATCTTCAAGGGGGAATTAAGTTAAATATATGAAAAGTAAAACGATATACTGTAAGGAGAAAGGCAGGGTAATGGGACAAAACAAATGGGTCTTTCAGAGAGCCAGCACAGACATGATAAGCTGAATGGCCTCCTTCTGTAGTGTAAATGTCCAGGAGTTGTATTTATGTAACATGCATTCCTTTTACGCATAATTCCCAAGGCAATGTGATACTCTTATTATTAGTTTATGAAATAAACATGCTTTTCATTTAAATTGTTTCATTGCAGAAACAAAATTCATCAATTGCAGCCTACAATATAATAAACAAGCTGTTTACTTCTTGCAGCTTTGACTGTGAGATCCAGTTTAAGTGAATTTAGTTATTTAAAAAATATCACCAGGAATTGATGTTGGCTGCAGGTAATTTGGACTGTAAAATAATAGGTTCTAAGGAATCAGGTTTGTAAATGATTGTAACAAAACATGCATTGTCCTAGTTCACTATTTCAAAGATATTTTCATTGCAAAAACAACCACACGTACATAATGATTAATATCACACGCTACTATCCCAAGATCTCAACATTAGTTCAGATGAAGAAGAACATTGAAACTATTTGATCTAATCTTTCCAGAATACCCACCCAACCATCATCCCATCACAGCCTCAAGATGCTGTTTAAATGAATCCAGTGTTTGATCCCAACTACGCATTCTGGCAACTTTCTCCAACTACTTTTACATCAGAAGTTTATCTCAAAGTGCTTCACACTACTGGATGGGAGCCTGAGCTGGGAGCAGGAGCCTGAGCTGGGAGCGGGAGTTGAGGGGAGTGGCAAGAGTGAATGAATATGAGGGGGGTGAGTAAGATTCGTTGAGGTGAGTAAGAGTGTGGTCAGTGGTGAGTGGGAGTTAATTCTACTTCTCTTCCCCCAGCTCTCGGGTGGATTACTCATAAACCCTCTTCATTGGTCTCCCTTGCTCCACTATTCACAAAATTCAACTCATCCAAAACTCCACTAACATTCTCATCCGCACTAACCACAATTACCCCAGTCCTTTTCAAACTCCACTGGCTTCCTGTCACAGAGCACATCGACTTCAAGATCCTAACTTTTGTGTTTAAGTCCCTCCACGCCCGGACACGCCCTATTTCTCCAACCTTCTCCCTCCTGACAGCACCATTCGCTGCCTCCACCTCCGGCCTTCGCCTTGTCCCTCAAATCCTTAGCTCCACCACTGGCGGACAAAGTATTTTAACAGATATCAAAGATTTGAAAGACTGAAACTGCAAATTTATCCAAAAGAAGAGCTTGTGAAAGCCTCCCTAGACTAGCAGGGAATAGATACATATACAGGAGCAATTCAAACCTAGTATTATTGGGGCTTATCCATCATTTAGAAGACATGTGAATCTCCAATTCTCCTTTCTCTCCCCATTGGTGGCACTTGGACGTCACATGTTAGCACTCAAACGTGACTTGCTTGAGATCTACAAATGAGATAACAACAACCACAACACAATTATACTTGTGTAGAGCCTTTCACGTCAGGAGGACGTCCCAAGGCGCTAGATAGTGGAGAATGATGACCACAAACCCAAATCTCACCATTGACTGACACACTGTAGTGCTGTAATCTACTGGACTGCCCTTCATCTGTCTTCTGAAATGCGTTAAGCAATTACACAGGGATAAGATAATAAACCTTTTTGCAGTGTTCCTCTAGTACTGGGCTGGAAAATCATACCTTACTTGCAACCCAGTGGGAGTTTGGATCAAGTTATGAAAGAAATACAATCTTTTGAAAATCCATTTTGTAAAGTTGAACTTATTGCTGCTGTATGTGTAAGTTATCCCAAATGCAATTATTATCATCTCAAAATTTAGAGCAGCATTTCTCCATTGTTGTGTTTATTTAATTAAAAAATACTCTAGCAAATAACCCTAACCAAAGAGAGAAAAATTAGGTTAGGTTCCCATTTATTTTCTTTACTGCAATAATGTTAGATTTCTTGTAATGTCAAAATTGTTATTATTGGGGCGTATCTGGCTCATACGAGATTATGGCTACAGTCAGACAGTGTGCTGAGTCAATGGTCACTGGCCAATGGAGTTACAGATGGAATGAGGTATAGAGTCAATGAGGGAGGGAGGGAGGGAAGGAGAACGTGCAATTTTGCACTACTTTATCAAGCTGAAACATCTGAATGCATTGACAGGTAATTACTGGCAAGTGAAGTGATATTTGTTTGGAGGCAAATGAGACAGAAATTTACACCAGCAAAATTTCTCACATGACCGTCACTGATCAGTTAACCTGGAGGTTTGCGGTTGACTGGCAATCCATGTCTCTGTGTCTGAGATCACACTGTGGCATAGACACAATAGAAACTCTATGTTTGTATCACTGGAGCCCAGAGTCAGGGGAATAATAATTATTATTATCTTTATATTTGACATAACGCCTTATCATGTTGTTGAGACTTCTCAAAAGTTTCACAGGATATACTCTAAGGTGGATTGATTGTATATTTTGTGGACCAAACGCGGCAGCAAGTTGCACAAAGCAGTATCCAACAAACAGACGTGGAGCAGTGACCAATTTTATTTTAGGGATTGTTGACCACGATGCTGGGGCAAACTCCCTTTTCTTTTCGAATAGTACCATGCGATCTTTAACATTCACCTAAACAGGCAGACAGGACCTCAGTTTAACATGTCATGCTTATGACGCTCCAATAATGCAACACACCCTCAGCACTGCATTAGAGCGTCACCTTAAACGTCATGTTCGTGCCAAAGTGGGGTGACTCAGAGGCGAGAGTGTTACCACTGAGCCAGGCTGACACTCGCCCCTTGAGCCCCTTTGTACACATGCAGCCATTATTTAGCAGCCCTTACTTCTAGTTGGTGAAGAGTTAATGAGGCAATTAGCCATACAAAATACATTCGTGATAATACTTTTTGAGCCATGGAAACCAATCACCATCAAATGAATATAACCGTACTCCAGAATGGCAGCACTGAAATCACAATGGCATCAATAACTCATCTGGAGAAGAAGTAAAGAAGAAATAACCAGGTTAACAGTCTCAAGGTTTCATGGGTTCAATTAATAATCATAATGTTTAGCTTCATACATTCTGTACATTAACACATTGACAAATGCTTACCATAGGGGAGTGTGGTATGGAGAGTTACATCATTGCTCTCTGCAAAATACCCTGTACACATTTAACTTCAGGCAATGTTAGCCCGAGCCAGCCAGCCTGCCAAGAGGTAGATAGGCATCCCTTTATAAAAAATGGCAAATTTCATCAGTGAGCAGAAGTGTTCTTTACAGACATATAAAAAAATGCCTCAGGTAGGATATTATAATTATCGGAAAACTACTTATCCATTACCTAACAGAAAAGTTAGTATTGAGGAACTACTTTCATCAATTATAATTCAAATTTTCTGAGCCACTATTTACAATAGCAATAACTTGAGTATTCTAGTAACTGAGTCAATCAATCAATCAATCAACCAAAACTTACATTTATATAGCCCCTTTCACGTCGAGAGGACGTCCCAAGGCGCTGTAGTCAGGTACGGACAAGAGCAGGGGGGGAGGGGTCGGAGCAGGATGAAGGAGAGTAGGAAAATTGACTGTATATTTGTGGGTGAGTCTTCACCAAAGCACCTGTAAACTGTTGTTCCTTTAAGATCTTTTGATTCCAAGTTGTACTATTTATGACTTGCTTTTTCATTAGTTTATTTTTTGCCCTTCTCTCCTACCTAACTTTTTCATCGTAAGATGAAATTTTGCAGAGAGCAATGATGTAACTCTCCATACCACACTCCCCTATGGTAAGCATTTCATGTTTCTCTCTCTCTATGGTGTTTACAAATCTACAAAAACCTTCAATTTACAAATCCCTTCACCTCCATGCCTCTCTGACCTGCTGGCACCCCAGTTCACCACCCACTGCCGCCACTCAGCTGGCTCTAATATCCTGCTCATCCCTCATCCCCTCTACTTCACCATCAGCAACTGTGCTTTCAGTCACTATGCCCCCAAACTTTAGAATCAGAACTTAAGGACTTCCTCCTGACGTGAAAAGCGCTATAATTTTGTATTGTAACTCTCATTCAATCGCTCCAACTTGCCTCCTCCTTCCTTTTTTCCCATATCACGCCTGAAGACCTTCCTCTTCGTCTGTGCTTATGGTCACCTTCTCCCTAGCCCTGCTCGCATCAGGCTCTGCCACTGGGATGTCCTCCTGACATGAAAGGCGCTATACAAGTATTGTTGTTGTTGTTGTTGTTACGTCCCCCGAGACACTACCACATGTGAAGGATGCTATATATTGTTATTTACTTTCACCCTCTCTGTAGCTTTTATTTCTTTTGGCTCTCTTACAGCCAAAAGAGAGATCCTAAATCTGTCTTTTCAAGAGGGATCAGATGAAAGAACAACAACTGCCCCGATCAGTAATCTTCTTGACTGTCTGATTCTGAATGTAAATGCTATGAGGTATTAGAACCTCAATAATTATACAATCATTTTTAGGATCCTTTGTTTCATACAAAAATTCTATAGGCTGTCTTTGATGCATGATGAACTTCAGAGTAGTATAAAGGGGTGTGGGGGAATGAGAGGGGATAATCAGCAGTGACTTTCAGTTCTCTTCCTCCTAGTTGGACATGGCTGTCTCTGAACATACAGAATGCAAAATGCTGCAGATGCTGGAAAACTTTTAACCCACCATCTCCTGTCCTCTACCCCATGTTCTCCTTTCTCTTCCTTGCCCCGCCTCCCACCTCTTTATTAGTCCTAAAAAGCCTCTCCCTTCCAACATGCCCCAGTTCAGACGAAGGCTCATGGACCCAAAACATTGACTCACTTTCTTTTCTCCACAGATGCTGCCCAACCTGCTGAGTGTTCCCAGCAACTTCTGTTTTTGTTTCTTTATTTACAGTACTTTGTGCTTTCTCAACCTTTTGGCTCAGATCAAGCATAGTTTTAGTTACGCTTGGTTGGAGAAGTCAATCCTGTGTAATAGATCATATTGATATTATCACATGGTGTTATTGACTTGGAACTAGTGCCTGAGCACTAACTTGGCTTATGGAAGTGAAATTGGTTTGAGGGCTTGGAGCAGGTTTCAGGGACTAACTCCCTGGGGGTACAGCTGAGTTTAGCCACCAGATTCAGCAACCAAGTCATTTATGCAATTGGACTAATTAAGTCTGTGGAAGGGGATCCAAAAAACAGGATACTGCAGCCGTGGGTAAAATAATACCTCACTGCCTCTACTCCAAGCTCCTATAATTCACTTAATACCACTCATTGCATGACCTGGTTGCCCACACTTCACCTGAAATCAGCGAATGGTGCATTTAATGACTAGTTGAATGAACTAGTCATAGTTCATTCAAGCCAAGAATTCATGAGAGAGATGTGGGTAAAGTGGACTTTGTGGGTGAATATTGACTTGTGTCATTACAGCATAACATTTTCTCTTTAGGTTATTGCAGCTGGGATTGTCTGTTAGAATTCTAACAATAATAACAACAATCTTTGCATTCGATATAGCTTTATAACAACTTCTAGACGTCAAATCACTACACAGAATCTATTATAAAGTGACTGTGTATTTTGGGTGAAATGTGGCAACCAGCATTGCTGTCCACCACCTCTAGTTGCTGAAGCCCTCGTTCATGCATTTGTCACATCCAGGCTCGACTTTGGAAACTCCCTCCTCATCGGCCTTTCTGGCTCTTCCCTTCACAAGCTGCAGATCATCCAGAACTCTGCAGCTTATGTCCTCTCCCACGAGCACATCACTCTCATGCTTGCCTGGCTCAATTGATTCCTCATCCCCAGAGGATCGAATTCAAGATCCTTGTCCTCACTTTTAAGGCCATCTCTCCGAACTGCTGTCTCCCTATGAACCTCCCCACCCCCCTCTGTTCAGCAGGCTCCAGTCTGCTCCATATCCCCCGCCCGACCCGCCCTACCATCGGTGAACGGGCTTTTAGCCTTTCGACCCCCACACTCTGGAACTCCATCCCACAGTCCCTTCACCGTGCTTCCTCCCTTACTTCCTTCAAGGCCTGTCTCAAGACCTTCCGCTTTGATCATGTCTTCTACCACCCTCCAAGGCTCTATCCCTCCCCTCTGAACTCTCTCCCTCCCCTCTCCTCCCCCCTCCCCTCTCCTCCCCCCTCCCCTGCCCCCTCCCCTGCCCCCTCCCCCACCCCACCAGCCCCCCACCTCAGGTCCCGACCAGACTGTTCAACGCTTTGGGATATCCTCCCGATGTGAAGGGCGCTTTATAAATGTAATGTTTTTGTTGTAGACAACAAACCATGGTGCATATCCCGAGAATTAG
Organism: Hydrolagus colliei; assembly: GCA_035084275.1. Lineage (NCBI taxonomy): Eukaryota > Metazoa > Chordata > Chondrichthyes > Chimaeriformes > Chimaeridae > Hydrolagus > Hydrolagus colliei. Next base: position 13,036,499 of record CM068745.1, read on the forward strand.
TTATAAAAAACAAGCAAGCAAAGACAATGGCAGTGTAAGAATCTGCACTTCACTGCTGTTAAGACTGTGCGGAATCTGACTCTTTCGCGTGTGAGAAATGTGTATACAATTGGCTCACTGCATCAGATAAGTGTAAGTGTTTGAAAATAGAGCACTTAGTAAGTGGAATTATCAGCTCAGTGTTCCCCTGGTGCGGAAGCATAAACATTGGTGATTCCAGAATACTCTTTGTCAGTTAACCTTTCTACTACAAATTGCATTTGCACATCGCTGAAGATGCTGTGCTAAAGAATACCATCTAACATTTGTAGAGCAGAAAATTGATGAATTGTGTGGTTTGTCTGAAGCCTCCCGCACACCATAACACTTTCACCTCAAATGTTTCAACTTTAAGCGTTGCTATTATTTAAAACTAATTTTACCTGGTTTAATTTGTCAGGCTGTCATAATAAAGTAAGTAATCACACCCAGCAGATTTTTTGAAAATCTCTGAGGGATACTGGGGTTACAATTGAAACATCTATTGAAGTGGAAAGAATATAAGGTTCCGTGCAATGGGATTTCCCATTATAATGACAGAACAAAATGATCTACTAAGATTAATGATCAGCCCATAATAGTCCACAGTGATATATAATCTTACATCAAAACAATATTCATTTTGATTCTTTCATTCGCTGGGTGATATTGGATTTCAATAATTCTCAGAAGTATTTCTCTTCCATAAATACATAGACAGGAAGAAACAAATAAAAGGCACAGAGGCCATCAAGTTCACTCACAGGAGGAACTGCCTACTCCATCTACATCATTACATGCATTTACCCACCTCTCCTTGTCTGCTCTGAATTCATGTGACCGTAGAAACATGTTGTTGTATTTCACCCTCTGGCCCCGTCGGAACATTAAATCAACATGCATTAACTGATTCAAATATACTCTTCCTTGTCCTTACCCTATCGCTACCTCTGTGACCTTCTCAAACCTTACTGACCTGGATAATCGAGCACCGACCTGCTTCATGCCCCTCACCCTGTCGCACAATTGGTGGGTTGGCTTTCTCCAGAACTCCATCCCAGAGTCCATTTGAATCAAACTCTTCGGCTCCTGTCAATGTCTTCTGTCCCATCGTTCTAACCTCCTCAACCTGACTTGTCCTTAAAACTCTCCGACCCCATGCGGAACTTAGGCATCAGGTTTGAACCCCAGTTATCGTTCCTACCCCACATCCGGTCCATTACCAGCACTGCTTCCGTGCCTTTGTCACCTCTCAGCTGGAGGTGACGCCCTCCTCACTGGCCTCCCCTCCTCCACCATTCACAAAATTCAGCTCTGCTCTCCTGGGTCTGGCCTCCTCCTTGTCCACCAAATCCTCCACTCCACCATCAGCGTCATACTTTCAGAACCGAAACTTTGGAATTCTCTTCCTCAACCCCTTCACCTCACCCCCTCCTTTCCCATGTTCAGGTCGCCTGATGACTTTTCTCTTCACCCGCTCTGATGGTCACCTTCCCCCTTCCCCTGGCTCAGCCCTGGTAATGTGAACTGCTCTGAGATGCTGCCTGCAGTGGAGGGTGCTATATAAATGCTGCTGTTGTTGTTGAATCACTGCCTCTTTCACCTCATTCAAGATCTATCTCAAGACCTACCTCTTTGACTATGCTTAGAATCATTTTTCCCTCCCCTCCACCGCAGCTCCGATGCCCAACTAGTACTGTTAAACTCCTTGGTACGTCATCTTGGAGTGAAAGGCGCTATGCAAATGCAAATTTATATTATGCTGTAGAGCTCTCACTACAATATAACTATTGTGTGAAGAAAAAGGGACAGGTAAATAATTCAGTCCTTGGAACGTATGCCCATGCCTCACAACATGACCAGAGATTCGGATGAAGATGACTTTCATTCCCATTTATTTCAATTTCCCAGAATACTTACTCTACTTTCTCTGCGTTATAATCTCAAATCAGTTCTATTACAACCTCTCTGTTACAAAACCACTCATCCAACTTTATAAAATAGTAATACATTACAAAAGGAAAAAATGGTTTTGAAATTGTAAAGCACCTTAGCAAGTCAAAATGTCTTAAAGCACTTCAGAGGTAATTACTGTCAAAGTGTCATTATTATGAATAAATAACAGATTTTCGGTGATGTGTACATACTGGTTACTCACACAGCGATAATAATTAACTGACTGTTATTCTGACTAAGTACCATGACAATCATATGTTTTTTTTAGTACAAAAGGCTAATCTCTTAGGTAAGAAGTACATAAGATCCTAACATGAGATGGAAAAGCTTTCTACGGATTAGATGCAACACACCACAAACATACACATTAGATGCTTATGGCCCAAAGTAATGATGTTGGAAAAAGGCACATGGTCTACTTCATGTCCCCTTGCCTACTTGCCCCACCACCAGTTAGACTTTCAGTCTATCTGCCCCACTCTTGGAACTCCATCTCAGAGTCCCTCCAGCATTACTCCCTTGCTCACTTCATCTCAAGCCTACCCGTTTCATTCTACTTTCAGTCACCTTTCCTCTCTCCACCCATTCAGCTCCACGCCCAGCTCAAGTGACAAACCAGGACTACTAAGCACCTTGGAACATTCTCCCGACATGAAATGCACAATATAAATGCAAAATTGCATTGTAGTATTGTACTGTAGGAAAACTATGTTTACATTCAATTCAAAATTTTCTTTTTGATAAGTCAGGTGTCTTTGATACATGTAGAAACATTAATTTTTATCGTAACCTGCCATGGTATCATGTCTCAGACTACTGCACGATAATTAGTGCTAAATGTTGTCCTTTTTGTAGGCAAATGCAACAGCTATTTCTATCAGTAAGGTCCCACAACAACTGTGAACCAAGAGGAATTATTTCTAATTGGGTCACAGAATATTAACCATTCATTTGAGTAGGCATCTGGGTAGAAGAACAAGAGGGCTTGTTCAGTTCTGTGAAGGGCAATTTCAGGGCAGACACCAGGAGGTATTTCTTTCCACACAAAGTGATCAACAATTGGAAGAAATTGTCACAAAGGGTAGTTAAGGCAAGGTTTCAAAGCTCATTCGTGACACAGTTTGATGGAAAGACAAAATGGGTAATCTTGAGAGATGAATTAAATTTGACCAAAGGACTTTCCTCACCTGAAACTTTGTTTGACATCTCATCCAAAATTCAATAACTTCAATAATTAAACTTTTCAAGTATCACTTTGCACTAAGGCGCCAGCTGTTAGACTATGAGATAAAGTCCCAAGTCCCAGCATGAGGCATCAACCTTTCTGTACAGATTCCTGTAACATATTGGTTAGAGCACATGCCTCACAAGCAAGAAGCCCCAAGTTTGATTCCCAGGCAGGGTGAAATCTTAGGCAAGTTTCCTTGCTCCACACACCTATGTTTACGTAGCAGTAAGTAAACCTGATTATGTGTTGATTGACACATCACAGATAATAATCTCTTAAAAAATAAGTAAAATAATAGTAATAAATAAATAATAGTATATTTTTCAAGAGATTATTATCCCCAGAAAGTGATCTGCCAATCCACAACTGTTTGTGGGACACTGCTGTAAGCAATTGGCTGCTGGGTTTCGCCACATCATATACGGTGAGTTCATTTGAGATGTCTCAACAATATGATAAGGTGTTATATCACATGCAAGGATTCTTAATATTATTATGAAATTCTGACACAAATGCATGACTGAGCCAAGCCAACACACTGATAGAAATGACTGCTTAATTTGAGCATTCTTTGTCATGTATTTTGTATAATTATTCAAATATCCTTTCCAGCTGTAATATTTATAGGCAAACACAGCAGACAATTTGGCCAAGGCAATGTCCTACACAAAACGATGGTGAAAGATCAATTTGATTCAGGGGATTGTTGGCTATGACACAAAGAGAAACTTGCTTTCCTTAAGGTCCAATGAACAGTTAGACAGGATCTTGGTTTCATGACGATGAAAGAGAAAAGCAGGTGAAAGAAAACAATAGTTAACAATAATCAAAAACAGGGAATAATCAGTAGGTCATGTATGGAGGAAGAAAAGTGGGTCAATGTTTCGGGTCCTTGAACTTTCATTTGCATTATTGTAGGTGGAGTTGTGTAGCTCCTTGAAATGTTTGCCTTAGAAGTGAGAGACCTGGGTTCGATTCCCGGCAAGGCGAAACCTTGGGCAAGTTTCCGTACTCCACATGCCTGATATAATCCCTCAAGAAGAAAACAAGAAGCAAAATTTGATCAGTTCATTCCACGACTGTTTGAGGGACACTGCTATAAGCAATTGGCTGTCGCGTTTCACCCATATATTTTCCAGTATATTCCGTGAAGTGCTTTGAGACATCAAGAAGTTTATTAGATCTATTACTGTATTATTTAGAGTTTTATAGTTACCAATAATTTTGTTAAGACAAAACAATGTTTCAATTCGGTAAAAAAGATAATGTTAAAGTTAAAACAACAGAAATTGTAAAGATGCAAGAGGAGAGAATGCAGGAGAGAGGATTGCTGCAGTCGTAGGGTACATATCTTGCATTTATATAGCACCTTTCATGTTGGGAGTAAATCTTCAAGTGCTTAATATTGATGATTGTCTATAGATATTAGTAAGATTCAAATCTCAAATATAAGGTGTCTTGGCAGAATTTCTTACCAACAGCAATCTAAAGATAAAGGGTTGTTATTGGCAGAATGACAGCCATTTAAATTGAAATTTTCTCTATTAGAATGTTAGTATTTTTTCTAGTAGTGTTATCATTTGATGAAAAATAAACCATTTACAGTATTTAGGTTATTGTTTAAATGCAAATGCTGGGCTCAAAATGTGCTTATCATAGATGAGCAACCGTGAACAATTTAAAAACAAGAATGATATGGATCCTTTTGTTGTCAATCTTCCTCCCTTGGAAATTTGGTAAATTCTGAATGTTTTAGTATGATTGATTCCCAAAGTATTGTGCATGAAAGCTTCCAACATATGGCTTATGGCTCAAAGAGCATTTGGTTTAACTTCCACAGTGGAAGCCGCAGTCACACAAGTCATACTAAATAGTTCTGCAGGAAGTGAAGCAGAGAAGAGCAAAAAGATGAAACCAAAAGGGTATAACCAAAAAAACCAATCCTGAAGCAATGAGCAAATACAGCATTGCGTGTAAATGCGGTTTAAAATAGGTAATGTCTACTGCTTTGTTTATTTAAATAGCAAATTCATTTTAAACTCATTTCAGTTTATGTATTCAACCAAGGATTTTAAACTGCAGCCTTGGGGATTTCTGCAATTTGTATTTGCTGAATATTGGAGCATGGAGAATCAACCATTCCCTACTCTAAACTGTGTGTATAATAAACAAAATTTACAGTTCAATCATTCAAATACATTTTCATTTGCCAAACACGCATGAGTGAGCATGCACTCCAGAGACTTGAGTATATTCAAACTTGGTAGATTCAGTCGGATATGGTCAAAGTTGAATCGTCCTGCAAAACAGCACCTCAGTGATAATGATTTGATCCCCACTTTTTTTTTAGCTAAATTAACTTATTTAGACTAGAAGATTGTAAATATGTCTGTTCTGTCTACAATGATAATACCTTGTAGAAATTGCACAAGTCCCTCGCAGGCAAATATTTCATGATTTTACACTGAAATGGTTTGACTCAGTCTGAATTAATTCATATCTCCTGTATTTTCACAAGAGTTACTTAAACTTCAGTAATAAATACGAATATAATCCAAGATTACATTTATATAACACCTTTCATGTCGGGAGGACATCCTCATGTGCAAATGCTGCAGGCACACGAGGACCAGATTTTGCATTAGTTTGATTTGGATGCATAGCTGGATGCATAGCTTGTCATTCCTCATTGTCATTCCTGCTTGTGTCAGCTTAGGCTAAACAACTTGGAGTCAGAAGGTTGTGAATTACAACAACAAAATTACATTTGTAGAGTGCCTTTCACATCGGAAGGACGTCCCAAGGCGCTGAACAATCAGGGGTCAGGACCCAAGCAAGGGGGTTAAATAAGCAGGGTTGGACGGAGAGGTGAGAGGGTGGCTGAAGGCGACTGTTGAAGAGCAGGGTCTTGAGACCGGTTTTGAAGGAGGCAAGGGTGGGAGCAAAGCGAAGGGATTGTGGGATGGAGTTCCAAAGTGGTTCCAAAGAGTTTAGTTCATAATCTATCCCTATATTCCAGTGGAACCCTCAGGGAATGTAACATAGTTAGATGTGTCATCTTTGGAGTGAGATGTTAAATTGAGTTTCTGTTTGTTTGTCAGGGGGCATTAAACTCTGTTCAAACTGTTTCAGTGGGGTTTATAACACTCTTCAGACAGTGGTAAAAGTTTCTTACAAAGTTTCATCCAAAAATATTGGCCATACATTTAAAGGTGTCAGCCTGGTTCAGTTTCCTTAGTACTCCCACCTCTGAGTTAAAACTTGTGGATTCAAGCCCTATGTGGCAACTTTGAACTCATAGTCTAGGCTGACACTCCAGTGCATTGCTGGAGAGGAACTGCTTTCAGCCACCACATCCCAAATCTCTGGAACTCTCTCCTTCAATCCCTTCACATTGCACCCTCTCTCTTCCCTATTTCAAATCCTGCCAGAAAACCTTCCTTTTCAACCATGCTTACAGTCACCTCCTCCATTCCCCAGCTCGGAGTCAGGCTTCACCACTTCTAAACGCTCTGAGACACTATCCTACGTGGAGGGCACTATATGCAAGTTGTTGTTGTTCTTGTATAGCTCATGGTTCCATCCTTCAGTTGAGAGGTTAAACCTGTTCAGGTGGATGCTAAGCATCCCATGGCATGTTTTGAAAAGAGAATTGTCCTGCTCACAATCCCCCAAATAAAACTGTCATTCACTTCATGGCTGACTGTGGGATATTACTCTGTGCGAGTTGACTGCCACGTTTGCCTACAATTACAGTCACTAGACTTCACAGGAAACAAAATATGTGAAACACTTAGAGACATACGATGGATATGATTAGGTCCTACTTCCTAAAGAAAGGCTTTGAATTTCATAATTGGATTATTTGCAGGACGTGACCGTGAGTCATTATGCTTGGAAGAGCTCCGAGACCCTACCCTGAGTGAAGGATGCTATATAAATTCAGGTGGTTATTGTTGTGTTATTGCTGTGAAGCATATATCAATGGATAAATCATTATAAAAATACAACCACTGTATTTGTCTCTACTTGGAGGAGCAGGGACAGTTAAAATATTGGGATTGATGAATATTCAGGAATTTTTGCTTGATAACATTGGTTCCCATCACCGAACGGATCGACTTCACAATCCTCACACTCATGTTCAAATCACTTCACTCTCTGGCATCTCCCTACCTTTCTGCCCTCCTCACTCTTCAATCCACCACCCATTGCCTCTGCTTGACTGGAACCAGCCTCCTGCTCGTGCCTCACACCCTCTGCCCCACTATTAGTACACCACAAAACTCTGAATACTCTCCCTCAAACCCTCCACCTTGCCCCTTCTCTTCCTCTTTTCAAATCCTGCCTGAAAACCTTCCTCTTTAGCTGTGCTTACAGCCACCTCCCCACAGTCTCCGTCGCCCCCCCCCCCACCCCACCCCCGCCACTGATAAGCGCTCTAAGATGCTACCCTACTTGCAGGGCGCTAAAAAAATGCAAGTTGTTGTTATTGTTGTTAACACACTGGGAAATGTAATAACCTATTTCACTAAAGCCATCAGGAATGCCTATTGCATTGTGCAGTCTGGTTAATCCTCAGATTAATGATAAAACTAATAATAATAATAATCTATGCATATGTTAAAAGAGTCTTCAAAATTGTGAGGATGCCTCCAAGTGCTTTCCAGAATGTTTTTGTATAGATGAGTGACTTTGTATTTTGAAGGTGAACAAAGATGAACACTGATATAGGCTCCTGGGATATCATTATGCAACTGGATAGGGAATAGTTAGTGCATCAGATCAGCTCTTCAGTCAATTTGCTCACCATGTTGGTGAGCATAAAACTAGCAAGTCTAGGTGCTGCTCCAGGAAATCATCTTGCAGAGCTATCTTGAGGCCCTTTGATGGTTTTCTGGGGATCGCATCCAAATAACTGGATGACTGAAACATTTGATGGTTCTTTCAAGTAGAGGGTTTTGGCAAATAGTACATTGTAAGTACTGCATGGGAAAAGAACAAAATGCTGTAAATTTAGCCTGCCCTCTTATGCAAAAACAAAAGTGCGTTCTTATTTCTGATTCACTCTTTCACAGTTGGACATATTATTACAAGAGTGAACACAATTACTGCAACACTACAGACATTGCATAGAAACAAACAAATAATTTTGCTACAGCACTGTCTATTGATTTATAGCTACTACCTCAACTACAGTGAAGAAAAATGTACAGAATGTTCATATCGGTTTCATAGTACCAACAGATATTTACTTCATCCACTGCATACTTCTGGCAAAGGGGCAAAGTATATCATGTACAGTATGCAACATCACGTTGACAGTGGGAACTATGCCTCAAAGAAGATTGTTTTAGAGCAAAGTTATTTTGGGTCACTGTGATGTGCTTCCAGTTATTGGAAAGTGTCACCATGTGCAATATGGATTCAAAAATCTCATTGGAAATCATTGTAATTTAAACCCCATTTCCAAGTAAACTGCTTGCCTTCTAGCCACATGCTCAGTAGGTGATTTTATTTCTATTGATAGTCAATGTCACTTATGGTATCATTCCAAAATGTTTTATCTTGAGATTGCAAATAAACCTATTTAGTCCTTCTGCCTACACATCAAGCGTCAGAAGCAATCTCCACATGGTCAAGTTGCAGCAGATGCCAGCATGTTGTTTCTGTGTGCAGATTTGAACAGACATTCCCTCGCACAGTGAAGACCACCATATGGTAAAGGCAAGCACGAAATGTGATTCCACTTTAGTAGCCTGTCTAGTAGCTTTGGCATCCCATTACTTTAAAACCCTATCTCTCTGTGCAAATTGTAAAATTAATAGCAGGGGAGCTGAACAGGGGACCGATTCCTGGGAAGAGAATCCTAACTTTGCTTTGAAGAGTTGTTTACAACACTATTACAAGAACAGGGCGTTTCGCAAAATAGTTATAATCTGTGTGTTCGAAAGAAGGTCATCTTACCAGCATTTTACACAAACCCACATATAAATAAGCAATGATCTTAAGTAAATGTTGAAATATTAATGTAAATCTATCTGACCCAGGGTTATGAACTCAGCATATATTTTTTCATTGCTAAATACTGTACTGTGATCTCCGCAGAGAAAGAAAAACACCGACCAATAATAACATTCCAAAAATAAACATTGACCCTTCAAATATACCAAATACCTAAAGAAAATGTGTTAAAAAAATATTTCTACCTTATGGGTTTAAAAAGAAACTTCCTTGAAATCTTTCCTCAAAGATTGCAAAATAAAGCTTTATAGAGAATTCTTTTGAAAATCTTCAAAGAGCTCCCTTGGTAGCCTAGTGGGTAAAAGCCTTGTCTAATGTGGCAGAAAGCCATATAAACAGGAACATTATAGGTTGTATTCCTTGCCTGTGGTGAGTTAGCAAATCTCAGGCCTGGGCAAGAGTGGAATATCAAACATCTAATCTCAGTGTCCCTGCGTTTAGTGTTCTTGTTTTGCCCACAAAATTTCAGTCAATTCACTTTAGAGTATATTCTGTGAAGCACTTTGAGACGTCTGGAACAGTGGTTCTCAACCCTTTTCAGTAATGTACCCCTTGTTAATTTTCAACATTATCGTGTACCCCACCCAACCACACACATACACATACCACTCCCCTCATTCCATTTGTATTTTAGGAACAAGCTTTTCTTATATAACAAAATAACTAGCACATACAAAACGAGAGGAATAACAATTAAGTATACAATTTGAAAGGCTATAAAATACTAAATAAAAAAGCTAAATAAATCAATGTACCGCCACCTGTACCCCCTGGAGTACATCTACCCCTAGTTGAGAACCACTGGTCTAGAAGATGTGATAAGACGCTGTATCAAATGCAAGGACTATTATTTAATATTATTATTATCTCCCTCAGGCTGATTAGAAAGCAGATATCAGATTCAATAAAAGCAAGAAATTAACCGTCTGAAATTCCAAGAATAAGATGAAGCTAAGGACAAAGGACTTTCTGACAAAGATTGTTAATTTGCAAACAAGGTTGTGGAATGAACTGATACACACAAGAAACTCGGTTGAAATTATTCCAACATAATAATAATATGAATAATAATAATCTTTGCATTTGATTTAGCGCTTTTCACATCTTATCAAACTCTCAAAGCACTTCACAGAATATACTGTAAAGTGAATTGACTGTATATTTGTGGGCAAAACACAGCAGCCAATTGCACACAGCAGTATTCCACAAACAATCGTGGATTGAAAATGACCAATTTTTATCACTGTGATTTTTTGGGACGTATTATTATTAGGCATATGGAGTAAGGAAACTTGCCCAAGGTTTCGCCCTGATCTTCATGGATTCGAACACAGGTCTCACGCTTGTAAGGCGAGTACTCTAACCATTTAACCCATTACAGCAAGCAGACAGAAGAGACTTTGGTCTAATTTATAACTTGATAACGTTCTATATCAAATCCAAGAATTATTATTATAGAGGAGAAATAACAGTCAGGATTCCTATAGAGGGTATACAGACTGGACTCTTCGCAAAATAGACTTGAAAGGTCATAATGAGAGGAATACTATAATATTGCAAATATTGCAACATTGTTTCAAAGTACATGTGTGGTTTCATTGCCTGGCTTGGAGGTGTTTGAAGAAATTTATCAGAATAATCCCTCTCGACTCTGCTTTTTGCTCTTTATTTAACTGCTTAAAGTGATTGTTTATCCACATGTGGAATCGGTGGTTATTCTACATCATTAATGTACACAAAATTTTGCTGTTTGGATTGATAGGGTAAAATTGGTCAGATTCTTATTAACTATTCCTAAACTTATTTTAGGATCGCGTTTAGAGTGCCAGCAGGTGGCACCCCGGATGCTGCAATGATTTGTAAATTTTATTCCATTGGGTAAGTTTTAAAACCTACATCAGACTTTATATTTTTATTTTGCTTGTTAACCACACAATTCCAGTTGTATAACACCTTTCATATCGGGACATTGAATGTCCAAGGTGCTGGACATTCAATGTTTTGGACCTGAGCTGGGGGTCGTGATTGAAGGGTGAAGGACGGGTGGGGGGGATGATCGAAAGCACATTTCCAGTGGAGGGGCTTTCTTGAGATGGATCTTGAAAGGAGGCAAGGAAGGGGTTGAGGTGGAGAGGTGTGAGAGGGAGTTCCAGGGGGTGGGAGCAGAGTAGTAGAAGGCTGGCCAACCAATGGTGGGGACGTGAAGCAGGCCAGAGACCACTGAGCGGAGGAAGTGGGCAGAATGGTAGGGGTTAGTACACCTCAGAGGTAGTGGGGAATGAGGTCATGGAGGGCTTTGAAGGTGAGGACCAGGATATAGAAATGTACCTTGTGTGATGGGAAGCCAGTTGGAGTCGAGTGAGGATGAGATGGATCCTGGTGTGAGAGAGGAGACGGGCTGCAGAGTTCTGGATGATCTGCAGCCTATGGAGGGAGGACTTGGGGGGCTGATGATTAAGGAGTTTGCATAGTTAAAATGGAATTTTAAAAATGCATGTATGAGGGTTTCAGCGGCCTACGGTATGAGATAATGGCGTAGCCGGGCGATGTTCCAGAGGTGGGGGAAGGCAGAGCAGGTCACTGCAAGAAAGTGGGGTAGAAAGAATAGTGGAAGAAAAAAATTCTATGCCAAATATCTAACTTTAAACTATTAGTGTAGAGTCTTTGTGCACTTGAATACTGATTAGTTAGTTCAGTGCCTTTTTACTGAACAAAAATTTCAGACTTAAATCTCTACCAGTAATTGGCAATCAAAAGCCAAGATCCATGAGTCAGACATAACCCAGATTCACAAGTAATAATTACCCTTGCATTTGATATAGCACTTTATCACATCTCAAGACATCTCAAAGCACTTCACAGAATATATGTCCACAAATTGTCAACAGATTTGGTCTTTGAATTGTCTGTGTAATTTGTGAGGAAAAACATGGCAGCCAATTGCACACAGCAGTGTCCCAAATACAGTCATGGTTTGAGTCACTAGATTTTTTTAAAAGGTATTATTACCTCTAATAAGCATTCCTCCAATCAACTACAGCTGGGTTCTTAGTTACTACTGTACTAGGTAAACAGAGACGTATGGAGTAAGGAAACCTGCCTCAGGTTTTGCCCTGGCCTGGAATTGAACTTGAGTCCTCGCTTGCAAGGAGATTGCTCCAACTAATACGATGTAGAACTCCATTGAAAACATATGGGGGAGAAGAAGATAAACAGGATTCGCCTCTAGAACATCTTGGTAATTCCCAATCAAGCACATTTCAAGTGTTAATCTTAAATGTTATGGCTGGGCTCCTTTATTAGGATGTGGAAGAATCTGCCTAATTTGCCTTCAACAAATAGTTGCTCTTTTTCCAAAACTCTCTGCTTGAGCTCGTCAAGATGAAACATTTTCAGTATTAGAGTATTCCCATTTCACTATCAGCATTAAATTCCCCCTGGGGAAGGTATTCTTCAGATTGTATGCAGAGTAAAGCCCCCGTTCCTTGTCATAAAAATGGTCCTCAAACCATAGCTCAGAAGATCCCCTACTTTTGATACTTCAGGTGTTTGCCTGGCTAACCGGGTGGTAGTACTCTCACCTCTGAGTTAGAAGCTCGTGAGCTCAAGCCCTAAAGTTTTATACAGTATAAGGATTATTATTATAAATATACCCATAGGAGTAAAACAAGCTTTGCATTTGACAACCAGGATCATTTCTAGAATGCAGTATTGCGGTTCTTTTGAGGTTCAGGTTGAGGATGATATGCGTGCCAAGCAGTAGGAGTTTTACTCTTTACTGGATCAGTATGCATCTAAATCTCAAACTGAGAATCACAGCATGGCCATTCTGAATGAAATTATACGCTCAAAACAAATTGTGGGCAGATTTATTCTATGGGCTGATGCCCATTGCAAACTGAGTTGAACTTCACAAATTAATTTTATGTACAACACGGTGTAAAATTACAATTATATTGTGCCTTTCGCCATGTAAAGGAGGGAGGATATACCAAAGCACTTAGCAATAACAAAAACAGAAGTTGCTGGGGAAACTGAGCAGGTCAGGCAGCATCCTTGGAGAAAGGAAAGCGAGTCAACGTTTCGGGTCCATGAGCCTTCGTCAGAACTAAGTTTTACACAGTCATAGAATCATAAAATTATACAGCACGGAATGAGGCCATTCAGCCCATCGTGTCTGTGCCAGCTCTTTGAAAAGAGCCGTACAAATCAATCCCACTCCCTGCGCTTTCCCCGCAAACCTGTCCTCCCCAAATAATTATCTACTTATCTCTTAAAAGAGAAATAAGCCAATTATAGAAGATGATTCTCTTGAATTGGTTTCTACCATCCTTTTCAGGCAATGCATTCCAGATTCAAACAGCTTGCTGCGTGAAAACATTTCTCATCTCCCTTCTGTTTCTTTTAACAATTGTTTTAAATCAATGTCCCCGAGTTACCAACCCACTCAGCAGGGGAAATTGTTTTTCGTTGCTCATCCTATCGAATCCCCTCATAATTTTGAAAACTTCTATGAAGTCTCTGCTTAACCTTCTCCGCTCCAAGGAGAATAATCCTAGCTTCTCTAGCCTCTCCTCATAACTGAAGTCTCTCATTCCTGGTACCATTCTGGCAAATCTCCTTTGCACCCTCTCCAATGCCTTGACATCCTTCCTAAAGTGTGTTGCCAGAACTGAATACAGCCTAGGCCAAACCAGTAATTTTATAAAGGTTTATCATAATGAATATACAATACTATACTGGAAAATACAGCGACTGCATCATATGTGCTGTATATCCTATGAAAGGCTCAAAGATCTCCTCCCTACATGAAAGTGGCTAAAACAAATGCCAGCATTATAACAGTATTATTATGGCCAGTCCATAGTAAAGATCTCTTTAGATTGGGTGAATTGGCAGGGCGAAGCCTTAGGGACGTTTTGTTATTCTAAATGTTTCTGTTTACCTAGCAATAAGTAGGAATCCCCTTGTTAGTCGACTGGTGGATTGCTTTCCGGGAGTAATAATCCCTTAGAACTTGATTCACTGAATCCACGACTGTTTGTGGGGCACTGCTGTGTGCAATTGGTTGTGTGTTTTGCCCACAAAATACACAATCACTATACTTTACAGTGTACCCCGTGAAATGCCTTGAGACATGATAAGGCACTATATCAATGCAAGGATTATTATAAAGATTTACTCAACAGTAAATAATAAATATATTTGCTCTCCTGCAAATGTGGTGCAAGAATATTTTAAGATGAAATTGAGCCAATCCCTGGTATCGATGTTGAGAAACACCAGTTGTAAATCATTGGTTACTGTTTTAAAAATATATGGGGGGCAAATAATACTTTGATGTTCGCTTGTTATGTGTAAGGTTCAGTGTGAGGTTGAAAGTATTGGCAACTATCAGTAAAATTACTGACAGTCAGTAAAAATGAGCTAAAACACAAAATACTGCAGATGCCTGGAAATCTGAAACAAAAACAGAAATCGCTGGGAACACTCAGCAGGTCAGGCAGCATCTATGGAGAAAGTCAAGTGAGTCAATGATTCGGGTCCATGAACCTTTGTCAGAACTAGGGCACGTTGAGAGGGAGAGGCTTTTGTGGACCCAAAACGTTGACTCACTTTCCTTTCTCCATAAATGCTGCCTAACCTGCTGAGCGTTCCCAGCGATTTCTGTTTTTGTTTCAGAAAAATGGGCGGTTTGTTGACTAGCCATTTTCTATGACAATGAAAAGAATTCCTGTCCTCTTATTGAATCCCACAATTCTGTTAAGCTAGGGCTGACCTTGTACATGCTGTCTTGAACCACCATCCAGGTTTCTACTGGAAGCTGCAGGTAATATTGTTTGTTGACATCCTATCCAGCTCCTGTAATCCCTATTATATTCACAGTGCCCTGGCTCCCGGTCGTGCTAAACTTCATGTCCATCCTCATCCATCACAATGACATTTGTAAATTGCACTGCAAATTTGCGATTCTGAGTTTAAGTGAAAGATCTGGTCGGTAAGCAGGAAGTATGTTGCTATAGCTTTGCTCTTTCCTTCTCTTCTATCCACCCTCATACCAACCCACTCCAACTCACCTCCACAACAAAATCTCCATGTTTCTATAGCAGCAAAACTGTGAGGATAAGCAAGCAGGGGCTGAGAATGGGCAGAGGTGTGGAGCTGCAGCTTTAAATAAAGGAAATATCAAACTTTCATGTGTTAGTGAGATTGAACCGTCTGGACAGATAAGTGTAAGAGAGACAGAAAATAGCAGAGAGAGTGTAGATGAGCAATGATGATGAGAAATCAGACAGAGACAAAGCAAAAGAGAGAGAATACCTCACAGTGCCCATAATATTGAACAAACTGAAACAAAACAAGAAGAAAAACAAATGTGCCAGAATAACTTTGAAATACTGTACAGTGAAATCTCGATAATTTGACATTCCAAAAGCCGGTAACTCCCTAAAACTGGCAAGATTTCAAAATACAACAGTATTAGATTGTTTTTCCGATGTCGGCAAACCTCCTGAAGTTCGGAACAGCTGCATGTAGTTTCCGGCTTGGCCACTCTGTCACCCGGCGCTGTGAGTGGAGCTCAGACATTTTTTGGCTTCAGTGCTGTGTTTATATGGGGCAGGGCTTCCCCAGCCATTTCTAGGCTAGGTTCTAAATACCGGCAACAACAACAACTTCGATTTATATAGCGCCCTCCACACCGGACGGCATCTCAGAGCGCTTCACAATAATGGACCCGGGGGCGAGCCAGGGGCAGGGGGAGAAATGTGATCAAAGGCGCGGTCAAAGAGAAAAGTCTTTGGCTGAGACCTGAAACTCCAAAATCACGTGAGTGGGCCCATCCGTGCTGGATTATCAAGGTTTTACTGGATTACATTCACGTTCTTTAATGTTTTATAAAAATGCGATCAGTAATTGAAAATTAATTCATTCAGTGAATTTATTTTGAGGATGCTGGCAATCTTAGTTGAAAAGAACGTGGGTTTTATTTTTCTTATCCATGAGGTGACTAAGTCTTATACATAAGACGGCACTGATGTGAAGCAGTTTTCACTCAGCATTGACTTCAAGATGTAGCTTGAAATCATTGATTCGGATGCATTTCTACATACCAGAGGGTATATTAGACTACAATTGCCACTCATAGTTTGGGGCTTTCACATCACCTTTATCTTCCTAATGCTACGAAGAACTAACTAGAGAGTCAACCTCTACCAAACATTTAAGATTTCACTGTGATTGACAGGACCCAAGTCCTGCACATAGACAAGACATAAACACGCATATCACTCTGCTTCTCTCCCCACTCCCCATCCCCACTTCCCCCACACTCGACCCCAAAAAATCTGTATTTCTACTTCAATAGATTTCGGTTCACTTGAATTGAAACTGTCCATTATTTATTAGGTTCTTTTAATGTAATATTTAGGTAATCTTCCATCTTGCTTCTGATGATTGATTCCATTAGTTTAGCAATTATTAAGGTCAGGCTAATGGGTTTGTGGCTGACAGGTGTGGCTCTGCCTTGCAATATAGGAGCCACACTCCTTAGTTTCAGACTCCAAGGTTCATTGATTCCCTCAAAATGTGTGTCAGTACTTCACAAATCTCCTCCCTTCTTTGTGTAAATACCCTAGGATACAATTCATCTATGCCATGGGAATTATTGCTTTTCAGTCCCTTCATTATATCTCGAACTACAGATAACCAGTGTTGACGTTTTGACAGCATGTGTATTTGTATTATATATGCTTGCATTTGATATAACTGCTTATCACATTGATAATAATATTATTGGAACAATAATAATACAAGTGTCAGTATAGAAGAAAGCAGTGAGGCTAATCCAATGTCAATGGAATCAATTATAAGAAATAAAGTTTCTTCAGCCTCATAAAGAGATATCCTAGGTGGTTGAGGCCAGGAGATCAGATTGATTTAAAAGCGGCTTGATATTTATTTGATATTTATTAAAAGCGGTGTTCTGGAAAGATTGGATCAGATGGGCTAAATGGCCCTCTTTACTAAACCAATCTTGTGATCCTGTGAGATCCAGTATCACTTTTAGATTGCAACACAGCTGGCTGGAAAAAAATATTTTACTCATTCTATTCTAGTGAAGAAATTTTATTTTCTGTTGGTGAATTAATCAGATTGAACACTGTGGGAGTCTTGAGACAACTCACTCATTCACTGTCAAAGATTTAACTGGAAGAGGTTGAGATTCTTGAGCTTCTTGACAGTCAAGAACATAAACAGGCAAGGAATGTATAGAATGATAGACGGTGCCTCAGTATCTAAAGAACAAATGCAAATCAAAAATGAGATAGGGCAAGTGCATCCTATTAAGAGGCAAAATAAAACCTAATGCATAATTTTACATTTAAAAGCTCTGAGATGTGTGAAGGATATATAAATGCAAGCTGCTGTTACATAAAATAACATTAATCCATACATTTAACATACACTAATCCATACATCCAGCGCTTTGCGATGTCCTACTGATGTGAAACGTGATATACAAATGTAATTTTGTTGTTGTTGTTGACATAGTCAATTGTGCACAACAGTGTCCCACAAACAGTCGTGGATAGAAATGAATGATTATTTTTTTTGAGGGATTATTATTAGGTGTGTGGAGGAAGGAAGCTTGCCCAAGGTTTCATCCTGCCTGGAATTGAACCCAGGTATCTCACTTGAAAGCCGAGTGCTCTAACCATTGAGCTACAGGACTCTCCATGTCACAGTTAACAGAAAAATTAAGAATATGTTAGAGGTAACATCGTCATAAAGCCACGCCCCCAAAGGCAGCAACAAACTCTGCCTTTTTCCCAGTCATTTTTTCTGCAAATACGTATAATAATATTATAATAATCTTTACATTTATATAGCGCTTTCCACATCTTATCGATGTCTCAAAGCGCTTCACAGAATACAACAACATACCAAGATTGGGACCAGAGCAGGGGAGGAGGGGGAAGACAAGAGGGAAGAAAGGAGGGGGAAAAGAGGTAGGGACCAGAACAGGGGGGGAGGGGTCGTGGTTGGGGGAAGGAAAATAGGAAAATTGACTGTATATTTGTGGGAGAAACGCAAATGCATGCGCGGAGATGACATTTCAATGTGATCTGATTGCAATCGATAGAAAGAAGAAAGACAGCGGTAGCTTGTGCCTATTTCACCTGTTAATGAGACACTGAGAACGGAACGCGCACGCGCAACTCAATGGATAAAAAAGGCACGGTGTCTCGCCGCCTTTCTGTTGCTTTTAAGGTAGGCATATCAAATCGCAATTAAATAATTTTGGTAGTTTCTACTAAAAATCGTTTGCATTATGTAAAATTATGTATTGTAAAGATGTAAACCATGAAATAATCATCTACAATTTAAAGTTTTTATTTTCATAAGGTAGGCACTGCCTACCCAGCCTACTCTGACTGCACGTCCATGAGACACATAGTTCTGTGCTGAAGTGTATGCAACATTTATGGAACTAATATACATAGAGCTATATGATGTAAGTATGAACAGGCTGTGTGATTATAAGGGAGTGCTGTGTTCTATTCCCCTCAACCTCAGGCCCAGCAGCCTCTGCTCACACAGGGGAAGCCACAAAGCACTTTCCAAACAAACACAACCATTTGGGTTCTGTCTCCCGCATTCCAGATCTAAAATCTCCTTCCTGACACTCAGCCCAGCCACCACATTAAGAAGAAGAAGGGAAGCCTGAGGGAACAGCATCCTGACTGCATTGGCGCAGTGCTAATCTCTTTGGTGGAGACTGAAGCAGCACAGGAGAGACCTTAAAGCAGATGGGACAGGTAAGTTGAATTCTATTTATAGTGGATCAGTCCCTGCTCTCTATTGACCCGAAGTGCCTCTTCAGCTACTCAATCTCATTTGATTTTCCCTTAAGGTCCCTCTTGGACTCAGATTGGATTCTCCCAGGCTTCTCCTTTAGTATCAGCCCAGCACAACCATAAGCAGCTTCAATAACATACTGGTGTTTTTCTCCATGAGGCAATCTAACAGCACTCTCCCATTGCTTGCTCCCCATAACCTTTAATATTTCTCCTTTTCCACAATATATTCACTTCCATTTTAAGAGAATCTGCGGACTCTGCCTCAGAAGAAGCCATTTAGGACTCCTGTAGCTCAGTGGTACGAGCACTCACCTCTCAAGTGAGAGACTTGGGTTAGATTTCCGGGAGGACAAATCTTGGGCAAATTTCCTTACTCCACATGCCTGATAATAATCCTTGAAGAAAAAAAAACAATAATAGTTTGGTCACTTCAATCCACAACTTGATTGAAGTCCCTCAAGCCAGGAGAGGCTAGATAGGCTAGGGTTATTCTCTCTGGAGCAGAGAAGATTGAGGGGAGACCTAATAGAGGTTTATAAGATCATGAGGGGTTTCGACAGGGCAAATAGAGAAAAACTATTTCCACTCGTGGGTGAATCTGTGACTCGTGGTCACAGATTTAAAATAGTTTCAAGGCGAAGTAGAGGGGAGCTGAGGAGAAATTTTTTCACTCAGCGAGTTGTTCGAATCTGGAATGCATTGCCTGAAAAGGTGGTGGAGGCTGATTCGATAACAATTTTTAAAAGGGAATTAGATCTTTATTTAGGGAGAACAGGTCTATTAGGCTATGGGGAGCGGGCAGGGCAGTGGGATTGAATCGCTCTTTTCAAAGAGCCGGCACAGACTAGATGGGCCGAATGGCCTCCTTTTGTGCCGTAAAATTCTATGAATCTATGAATCTATGAACTGTTTGTGAGAAATTGCTGTGCACAATTGGCTACAGTGTTTTGCCCACAAAACAATACATGGTCAATTCACTTAACACTATATTCTGTTAAATACTTTGGGATGTCTGGAAGATGTGAAAAATGCTATATCAAATACAATTATTATTATTGTTATTATTTCTTTCACAAACCATATCTAATCCATTCCATCTAGGACTCCACCTAATCCCCTCAATCTGCTGAGAAAATACTTTTAAAAGTGTTTACTTGTCCACATAAGCCAAATGAATCAAACTTCCAGAATCAATCTTGTGTCGCAGATTAGACCAGTTGCTTACCTTGGCTCAGCACCAATCTAGTAGCCCAGCAACTATCACATTGTATCTATCACCTTGAAATCCTCAACCGTATTCCTAAGTAGACATTTATCTGACTCCTCTTGAAACAGCATCAACCATTCATTCAAAAGGATATGAATTCATAAAATATTAACTACTATACTAGTCACTCATACTTATCCAAAGCTCTACGATTGATTTTAAAAAACTTGTTAAATGATTGTTTCTGCTCAGCAGATGATCCATCTTAATAATAATCCTTGCATTTGATATGGCACCTTGAAATGTCTTCTAGATGTCTCAAAGTGCTTCACAGATATACTGTACTTACTGTAAAGTGAATTAACTATATATTTTATGGGTGAAACTCAGCAGCCAATTGCACTCAGCAGTGTCCCAAAGACAGTCATGGATTGAGTGACCAAATTATTATTTACTGTGTTATTTAGTTATGAGATCACTGACACTGCTCTCCCCACCAATCCTACCGCACTATATCAACAACAACAGAATTACACTTGTTTAGCACCTTCCACGTCAGGAGGCATTCCTAGGTGCTGGACAGTCATTGTTTCAGATCTGAGCTGGTGTTGGGGATAGGGAGGGTGGAAGGAAAGGGGGTGATTTGGGGTGACCGTTGGGACCGTTGAAGAGGAGAATCTTGAGGTGGGACTTGAAGGAGGCTAGGGAGGGGTTGATGTGGAGGGACTGTGGGATGGAGTTTCAAAGGTTGGGGACAGAATGGCTGAAGGCTCGCCCCCCCACCACTACCATAAATACAGCGCTGGTACACATGATAGGTATTCTGCTGTTAAAATCCTGATAACTAAGTCTTGGAATAATAAATAGTCAAGCAGGTCAAGCTCCCGAACACCCTATTGAAAATACTGGACACCTCTGTGAATGGCACCTCTGCACTTGCAACAGTAAAGGCTAAATGATTACATTCTTTCCATCAGCGCTGGTTGAAGTTTTAGCAAATAGGGATAGACTATAGAAGATCTATACAGTACTGTATAGTGCTCTCACTGCTACTTCAACCTAAGTACAACAAGACTTCTTGTACTTATTACATTTAACTATACAGTCCTTAAGAGAAGATCTCCAACACCCACTGAATTACATTCCAGATAGCAGCAGACCTCAGGCTAGTACAATTGTTAACAGTTTTTGTAGCACTGATTGCTTTCAACACCAATTTCAACAAATCAACCCATAGAGCAGCCACACTGCTGTTGAACAAAAACAATAACTTATTTATAGAACACATCATGGAAGGTGGCATCATGGTGCGCTTTACAAAGGTATAGTTTGATGCTGAGCTGGGGAGAAGATTACATGGATATGCTCTAGAGGAAAGTCTTCAGATCTGAAGATGGGGAAAGAGGGGCCAGACAGAGGAATATGTATGGAATAATTGATCTTTAACTTAAATCGTTAATAAGAGTTGAGTTATTCTCAAGAGGACAGTTAGGGGAAGTTGCACTGTGTCTCACCATTGAGTGACGTGAAGAGACCTGATAATTTTGCAGAGTCCAAACCTATTTATTACACTCTTCCATCTGATTTTTTTGAATTATGAACCCACTGTTCCCTGAAATTACACTTTGCTGTATAGGGCTTAGGATCAACTATCACAGCTTACAACCAATCAGCTCTTTCAGTTCTTAATGATTACTTTGTGAGTTATTGACAGCTTGGGTTAGGTCAAGAGGAGAATCCATTCAGGGCAGAGTTGGATAATGACCTTTGCATATATCTCTAACCTAACAAAGAACTCAATAAGAGTTTAACCAAAGTACCAGTGTCTAGGTCACATCTCTGGAACTGAAAATTCCTGTGAGAATTGAGACATACCTTTACCCTGAAAACAGAATTATGCCGTTTCCCAGAACGTCCATGGTTTATTTTGCACTTGATTATTTGTGAAACTGACACTTCCTTCTAGTCCTGAAACTGTACAAACAGTTTATAGCCTCGTGCTAACATTTTATACCAGTTTTAGCTTTTCTTCACTGCAAATGTGTAATGTTTTGCTTTCAATGATAATTTCCTCAGCTTCACAATGTGCCAAAGCTATCTTTGAATTACGCTCACCATCTTCACTGAGTTGACTGCGGATCAGGGTCTCAGTGAGTTCGACTCAAGTTTCTCTCTTCCCATCCCAATATGCTCTAAGTATTGAACAAAAAAAATGTCAGTTCATAAAATTATTTATTGGTGATCACTCCACAGAAATAAACAAAAAATCTTTCAGTAATTGGAGGTGTATTATGGAGATCAAGTCAGAACCCTGCTTTGAAGCACCATATGTACAATAATAATCCTTGTAATTGATATAGCACATTTTACGCCTTTTAGACATCTCAAAGCACTTCACAGAATATGCTGTCAAGTGAATTTACTGTATATTTGTGGGTGAAACACAGTAGCCAATTTTGCACAGCAGTGTCCCGCAAACAGTCGTGGATTGAAATGACCA
Source organism: Hydrolagus colliei (assembly GCA_035084275.1). Taxonomy (NCBI): domain Eukaryota; kingdom Metazoa; phylum Chordata; class Chondrichthyes; order Chimaeriformes; family Chimaeridae; genus Hydrolagus; species Hydrolagus colliei. The sequence goes on from CM068745.1 coordinate 13,059,295, forward strand.
ATTTTCTATTGTTTTTTTTGGAGGGATTATTATTAGGCATGTGAAGTAAGGAAACTTGCCCCAGGTTTCGCCCTGCCTGGAATTGAACCCACGTCTCTTGCTTGTAAGGCGAGTGCTTTAACCACTGAGCTACAGGACTCCAAATAGATTGTCAGATTCTCTTAAGTCAAACACGACTGCCACTACAAATACATGGTGACTGCACTTGATAGCAATATCCCATTAAGTATTCTAAGACATTTCATTGTTATAGATGGTATACTGAATGCATGATATTATGCACTGCCATGCCATTCCATCTCCAGAAGCAAGGACATATCCGTAGAGTGGGTATGGTTTGTCTAGTTTGGATACTCTAAGTCAAACTTTCGTCTTATACAAGTGCAAGTAATTCTATAATTGATTTATGTGTTAAATAATATTTTGATTCAGGTTTAATTGATCCTCGATGGTATTCAGTTTTAATGATTTATAACTCCAAGTTCCAGTAAAGTGGAACAAATTCTTGCTCTAAAATATATGGCAAGAACATCACAATCTGAATTTGTTTTACAATGGAATGACAAGAGCTGAAACCTGAGCTTCAGGGGCTAGACTCTTAAAATTGAATAAAAAGAAAACACAAAGCAGAAGATAATTTTGTTCTCAAAGTCCTGCAGCTTGTATCTCAAAATATTACATGCAATTTCTCGGCAAACATAAAAAATGTGCTTTGGCTAAAAAATTATACTGGGTATCTTTGAGAGAATTCTGTCCATGGATAGAACTGAGGTTTTTAACCTTTTAGCTAACAGCAGTAACACACATATATAACCACTGATATGGGAGATAATAATTTTTAAAATGTTATTTTTTGTGATATAATGTCTTATATTCAAATATCTCAAAGCACTTCACAGATTATTACAGTCAAGTGTAGTGACTGTTTTGCAGGCAAACACAGCAGCCAATTTGCTGGCAAAATGACGACTACTAATAACAATCCTTGCATTTGATATAACGCCTTATCAGGTCTTCGAGACGTCTCAAAGCGCTTCACAGAATAATTCAAAATAAAAAATTATAATAAATTAATTACATGATCTTAACCAATGTGACAGATGGACATTGCGATTGGACTCAAAGTTCCTGGGATTGAGGGGGAAGGGAGTGAAACTCTGCTCTGGTACCTGCTTCTGGATAGTATCTAGAATACTCATTAATGTAAATATTAATGAGTTTAGGAGATGACCCTATTATGTTGCTGTTATTGAAAAACCCCTATCCTTCATGTGGACACACATGAAGAATGAGCAATTAACAATAATATAACATTAAAGCTTCTGTTTGATATAGCACAGAACTACATCTTTGAGACATCTCAAAGATATACCATACCGTACAGTGACTGTATTTGTAAGTAAACACAACAGCCAATATGTGAGACAACGCCTCACAAATAGTCAGGAAGGGAATAACTACTTTTATGAGTTTGTTGGGGTTTGATGGACAGTATACTGGAAAAACTCTTTTTGATTATGTGATCATTAATATTCACCCGAGCAGGCATATGGAACCTTGGTTTAGAATCGTATCCAAAGTACGGCATCACTGTTCCTGCAGCACTGACTGGATATTGAGCCTAAACTATGAGCTCAAAGACCAATTGGGTAAAATAGTATAGAGTAACAAACTTGTGTGAAACTGCATTATTGAACTAAACTATTATTGAACTATTAACTAAATTGAAAACCTTCATGCTGTATTCATTGAATGCTTTGTCTAGAGTGGTACTGAATGTGGCCTACGCAATGAACATCGCAATGACCATTAGCGCCTTGGGATGTTCCCCGACGTGGAAGGCGCTCTATAAATGTTATTTTGTTGTTCTTGTTGATGAGATAAATGTAAAACAGAAGCCATCTCAACCAGATGCCATTTTATCCTTGTTCTCTAACAATGGTTCTAGGGATTTACATCCATTTTCTAATACTGTACTTTGACAGCCCCCCATCACTGTAAAGGTCTCTGAGATTTCCTCCATGAAGATCAGTACAGGTAGACCCTGCTTACCGAACGCCTAGTTACCGAAACTTCACCAAAACGAGGGTTTCTATGTGTACCACTTCTCCGCTTAACAAAGGCTGCTTTCGCTATCACGAATGTTTACACACACTTTAAATCTCGCGGGCTTCTCCTACGTAGCTTCTCATACGTAGCTTCTCTCTAGTTGCCCCAGCAATGCACTTTCAGTCTTTAGCGTGCCTCAGTTAAGCAGGCCAGTGCAGCCGCTCCCATATGGGAGGAGCTTAAGTGGCACGATGCTTCGTGGCTTCAATAATAGTAAGTCGAGATGGGGGTGGGGGGGGAATAGAGAGATAGAGAGGAGTGGGGGGTGGAGTGGGGGATAGAGGGATAGAGAGGAAGGGGGATAGAGAGATGGGAGGGGGGGATAGAGAGATAGAGAGGAAGGGGGGATAGAGAAATAGAGCAGAGGGGGATAGAGAGATAGGGGGGTAGAGAGGGAGGGGAGGGGAGGATAGAGGGGAAATGGGATAGAGATGGGATAGAGAGGAGAGAGGGGATAGAGAGGGAGCAGAGGGGGGGATAGAGAGATAGAGAGGAGGGGGGGATAGAGAGAAAGAGAGGAGGGCAGGATAGGGCGGGATAGAGAAGGAGTGGAGGGGGGAATAGAGAGATGGTGGGGGGGAATAGAGATATAGAAAGGAGGGGAGGGATAGAGAGAAGGAAGGGGGGACAGAGAGAAAGAGAGGAGGTGGGGGGCGGGGGGGGGGGGTGGGGGGGGGGGGGAGGGGGTAAGAGAGAAAGAGAGGAAGGGGAGGAAGAAAGAAGCGTGTCATGAGTCTGGAAATGCCTGGGCTCATGTGATATTTCGGTGCGATGACTGTGCGGACCTGGCCTGGAGCAGGTAGGATTGGCGTTTTTATTCCTGCAATTTTGATCACATTCCGGATTCTGGAACTCCAGATTTTGGTCGCTCAACCTATCCACCGAAAATGTTAGCGCTAGGAACCGCTAGGAACTAAACTGATTTTAGCGGGGAGGCTCGGGTCAGGGCGGCGTTTTGGCTGCAGTTAAACTCTTGCTTTCGAAATTTTCGCTTAACGAAGAGCTTTAGAGTCCCTAACCCCTTCGCTGAGCGGGATCTACCTGTATGTAAATAATAATACTTGCATTTGATATAATTAGAAGCTTTTCACATCTTCTAGATGTCTCAAGGCACTTCACAGAGTATACTGTAAAGTGAATTGACTGCACATATGTGGGCGAAATGCGGCAGCCAATTGCCTTCAGCAATGTCCCACAAACAGCCGTGGATGGAAATGACCTTTTTTTTGAGGGATTATTATTGGTATACAACAACAACTTGCATTTATATTAGTGCCCTACATGCAGGGTAGCATCTCAGAATGCTTATGTTCATGAATGTCACCAGGATTTGAAATTTTGTAGCTTAACATCTTAAGGTTAAAGGCTATAAACATTATCTATAACGGTGAGGATCATTTTTTCTAAGACCAACTAAGTCAAAACCAGTAGAAAAGAGAATGTTCATCACTATCTATCAGACACAACATGTCACCATTCAGGTAACGTGAATAATAATCATTGGACTTTGTTGAAACAACTTCTGACAACATGACATATTTTACACAGTTCCAAAAACCACGTTGAACTTCAAGGCAGCTTAAACCCACAATTCTTACTTCAGTACTGGACTGCAGTAATAAGGTGCTGAATTAATAAGGTGCTGTTTACTGGGGATAATCGCCTTTGACATTCCTATCCTTTCTGCACTGGTATTTAAGTAATTGCTTTCTCTGCGAGAACATTCAGTACCTCCTGATCTCAGCTCTATCTCAACTCTGCGCAGCCACAGTTTTGCAAAGCAGCGGGAATGCTAATTAATGTTCTTTTTTTCTGCAGGCTGCTGAGGATTATATAGATAATATTTCTGGATAGGTTCTGAAATTTAGTAAACAGTTTACTCAGCTTCAAACCATACTTCCCCTCCTTCCCCCAAAACCCCTGTCCTCCACCTCCCAAATAAAATCTCGAGTGAATAGAAATACACAAAGGATTAAGCCTGTGACTGAAATGCCTAAGAAAGAGTGATCATGTGAAATACCACAACTGTGCTGTGAACTGCATCTGGAAGGCCTTGACTGGATGACCCCATATGCTCTCAAGAACTGTTGAGCTCCTGAGAGTGCATGTACCCATGGACTACGTTATTCACTTTGGTTTCACATTCCTCCAATTATCCCTCCAAAGCAATGTCACAGCTGACACGTGGAAGGAAATACCTGATGTCAAATAAAGAAAATATGGCGCAAAAGGTAAAATCTAAAAGAGACAAGAAAACAGGAGGGCAGGAATTGACACAGGAAGAGTTAAAGTGTAGATGAGTACAATTTGCTGAGCCTTTTCCAGTTGTAATCACTCTCACGTACAAGTCAGAAGCTTGTGGGTTCAGACCCCTTCGTCAGTACTTGGAGTTCATAGTCGACGCTGACACTTCAGTGGGTGCTGAGGGAGCACTGCATTGTCAGAGGTCTTCTATGTAATTTGATGAAGCAGAAAAATATACAAGAGGAACAAAAATAAATAATCCGTGCTTTTAAAGTGTGTCCCTCACCATGTCGTCAATAAATCTCAAAGCACTTCATAGGATTTTACAGTAAAGTGCAGTGAGTTTGTAGATGAACACAGCAGACAATTGGCGCACAGGAAACTCTTTTTTTTCAATAGAGATCTTTAACATGCATGTAAGCATGTTACGTGCATGTTAAAGATCTTGTGGACCTCCTGTGGCTCAGTGGTTAGAGCACTTGTTTTGTAAGCTGGAGAGACCAAGCTGGGGAGACCTGTGTTCGAATCAAGGCAGGTCAGGGTGAAACCTTGGGCAAGTTTCCTTACTCCACACGTCTAATAATAATCCCTCCCAAAAAAAAACACAATAATAAAATTGGTCATTTCAATCCACGACTGTGTGTGAGACACTGCTGTGCACAATTGGCTGCCGCGATTCGCCCACAAACATATACAGTCAATTCACTTACAGTATATTCTGTGAAGCGCTTTGGGACATTGATAAGATGTGGAAAGCGCTATATCAAATGCAAGGATTATTATTATTATAAGCAGACAGATAGGACCTTGGTTTAATCTTACAAATGGTAACACCTCTGACAATGCAGTACTCCCCCAGCACTGCACTAGAATGATAGATGAGACAACCGCCTGAACAAAACAAACATCTGAAGCAGCACTGAATGCTCTGTAATGGTGTAACATGATCACCAAACACATAGATGATAATGGTCAAATCATGAACCAACTTCAGATTTAAACACTGTGCCAAAGTCAAGAGCTATCGCCAATGATATTTTTTATTATATATTATATATTTTGTCTGGGTAATAATTATTCATTCAGCCCAACTAGTCTTTATGGAAGTTTAGGCCTCTACCTCTTCTATTCCCTTCTCCCCTACCCCTCTCTTCCCCAAATCATATCATGAGCCACATTTTTCTCAGTAATAACATGTTTTAAAAAGAATTGGGTAGCTACTAAAAGATACGGGGAAAGAGCAGGGTCATTCAGATTAGGCATCATGTATACACAATAGAGGGATCAGCACAGGCATTGTCTCAATGAGCTAAACAGCTTTCTTCAGTGTTATCCATCTTTAGGATGACCCAAGTGAACAGGACATTGATTTATGGTTGCAAGAGGCAATTTCAGGACAGACACTAAGAATATTTCCTTTATCCATAGAGTAATTAACAACAACAACAACATTTATATAGCGCCCTCCACGCTGGGTAGTGATCAAAGCGTTCAAAATGGTGGAGCCTGAAGCTGAGCCAGTGGGAGGGGCAAGGTGACCATAAGTGTGGTCGAAGAGAAAGGTCTTCCAGTGCGACCTGATGATGGGAAAGGAAGGGTTGAGATGAAGGGGTTGAGCGAGGGAATTCCAAATTTTCAGAACATAATGGCTGAAAGCACAGCCACCGATTGTGGAGCGAAGGATTCAAGCGACAAGGAGCAGGCCAGGCCCAGTAGAGCGGAGGCAGCGGATACTGCTGTGAGGAGAGAGGTTAGAGAGGTAGGGATGTACAGAGGAGTGGAGGGATTCAAACACAAGAGTGAGGATCTTGAAGTCGATCTGCTCTGTCGCAGGGAGCCAGCGCAGTTTGGCAAGGACCGGGGTAATCAGGGTATGAAGTTTGGTGTGGATGAGAATGCAGGTGGCAGAGTTTTCTATGAGCTGAATTTTGTGGATGGTGGAGGAGGGGAGACCGGTGAGAAGGGCATTAGAGTAGTCCAGCTGTGGATTGACAAAGGCATGGACCAGGGTTTCGGCAGCTGTTGGGGTGGAATATTGACTGAAATGCGCAATGTGGCAGAGATAGAAGAAAGCAGAGTTGGTGAGGGACTGGATGTGGTGGAGGAAGGATAACTGGGGATCGAACCTGATGCCTAAGTTTGGAGAGTTCTAAGGACAAGCAGATTTGGGATCCGTAGAGGTGGGAGGGCAGGCAGGGTAGGATTTGGAAGGTGACCAAAGGCGTAATCCCACACTTTTGAAGTTCATGCTATTTTCTGATATTTTCCACTAACATCCATCTGTTTGTTCCATTTATTCGAGACAGATATTTCAGTATTGTCAGATTCTCTGCAACATAAGGTAATTACATTATGAAGGCAAACCTGTCAGTGTTACTTTACATGCTGCTGGTGAAATCTGCCAAAGTGCAGTAAAGCGAGGGTGCTTTTCCCAGCATGAATTCTCATCCTTGCCCCAAATATACAGTCAATCCGCTTTATAGTATATCCTGTGAAGTGCTTTGAGTCGGCTCAACAATGGGATAAGGTACTGTATCAAATGCAATGATTATTAATATTATTATCTTCACCAGAAAGCTGATGGATGTCATGAAAAGTTCTCTTTGCTGATGATCTGCATCCTTAACAGAACACTGCATCTGAACTTCAAGCAACAACCAAATCACTGAAGACTTTCTCCAAAGAGAAAGCGCGGTTGACAGACGAATCTCTGAATACAATAAATCGTTTGACTCCTGTATTTTCTGCAGTGTGATTCCTTGGTTGTTTTTTCCATGGCCATTAGCCATGTGTCAGGTGAGGACTGGATAAGGATCAGCTATGATGACCCTTTGCTTGAGCACTGTTGACAGCAGGCCTTAAAAGCTGACAACCTGAATGATGGCCATTTGGGCAAGGTATCAAACAATAACCTGCATCAAAATTATCCCAGGACAAGAACACTTTCAGAAGAAGAGGAAAAAGAAAAATTACAAACATAAACCTTCAGCAGGATGTGAATAGAATTTATTTTGAATTATAAAATGGCAGGTCTAAAATATATATATGAGATGCATTATCCACACCTGCATTCAATGTTTCTATAGCATACTTTATATAATAATAATTTGATATAGAGCCTTACCATGTCGTCAAGTAGAGTGACTGTGTAGTTTCAGACAAATGTGACGGCCAATGTATGCACAGTAACATTTCACAAATAACCACAAAGTAAATGAACAATTTTATGTTTGTACATAATATTGCACACTGCACAGATGAGCAATGATAACTTCCAAAGTCTCGGTATAAATTTGTGTCTGTAAAGCACTTTAAGATGTTTCAACATTCTTGGTGTTGTAGCAAATACAAAAATTAGGATATTTAGAATGATTCGTTTTGAACTCAACTTGACATTATATTCAATTACTTTTTGCCAATACATCAAAAACATTTAATTTTGTTTCTTTTAGCTTTCCTTTATATTTGACACGCAGGCTATCAGATATTGTTCTTCCCCCCAAACAGGCTATTCTTATATTTCTTCCTTGCTATCTGATAACACACATCATAATCCTCCACAATCAATGTCATTGTGTCTGTGATGTTGTAATGGCCCAGACACAGTGTAAACATTAAACATTTGTCTGTGTGAAATACAGCATAATTCAAAAGGATAGAGCTTTGATTATATTTAAATTAGACTTCTGGTTGAGTGACCCCTAATTCCTACTCTTAGAGTAATGACTGGGTTACATTCTCAATGGCAATTATATGTGGGTAATTAAGGACAAAAAGGAGACACCTCAAGAGATGGTGAATGAGACTCTGGTTTACTCTCAAGAGCAGGCTCCAATTGCTACCAGGTACTTTTCTATTCCTGGAACTATTCTAATTATCCTTGTATATGATATAATGCCTTATTGTTATTATTAAGCCACCTCAAAGCGTTTCCCAGGATTTTACTGGAAAGTCCATTGACTTTCTATATGTCTGCAAATAGAGCAGCCAATTTGCACACAGCACACCCGTTTTTTCAAGGCCATGCCATGGGATCCAGAATCTCCAAATGAAAAGGCAGGAGGCTCGGTTTAACAACTCACTTGAAGGCTGGCAATGCACTTCCAGTAAAATCCTGGGAAATGCTTTACTCTTAATGTTGGCAAATACAACAGCTACAACACTGGATAAATAATTAGATGAGGGATGAATATTGGCAAGGAGACTGGTAGAAGTTTGTATTCTTTAATATGGTGACGTATGATCTTTAATGTCTCCTGTGAACCACAAGGTGAGGAATTGGGCCCTCAGTTTAACATCACAAACAAAAAATGGTAATTCCAATAACACCCCATCAGTTCAACACTGCAATCTAGATTTTCAGATAAGTAAGGGATCCTGGGAATGTTGTTCTCTTACTTTCAAATTCTGAACATATTGCGCTTCGAAAGCTCCCAAAGTAATACATGATTTATCCAGACAGCAAAAAGAGAACTTCATCCACAGACTCCTGGATTCCTCTGTACATTCCACAGATGAAAGTACAAGCAACAATAATTAATCCTATAATAATTAATAATCCTTGCATTTGACACAGTATCTGCAATGCTGAAACATATCAAAGCACTACACAGGTTATGTGCTGTAAAGTGTTCTTTTGGTCAACCATGTGTCTGGCACATAATAGAAACCAATACTGTACCATGCTAAAGAGAATGCAAACCAAATTAATAAGAGTTCTATACATGCACAGAAAAAAAGTGTTAGTCTGCAAATAAGTGCACAATCACACCTGGGAGGACATACCCTGTTCACACAATCCAGGTAAATTGGTTAAGAGTCCAGGTTTAGGGAACCCAAGCGTGTGTGTTAAGCGCATTACTGCTGCAGTTTGACAGCTAAAGCCAATCACATTACTATTATTAACAATGACTGTCAATCTTCTTGCTACTTGTCTCGCTAGGACCACGCTACTCGTCAGAGCATTGGCTTGCAGCATCAAACACAATGACTGCATTTGCATTACACCACAATCCATTTGTATTACTCAGTATTCTTGAATCTAAAAAAAATAAAAGTACACCATGAAGGAAGTAGCTACGAAGGAATCAATCAACTGCCATAATGAGAAAACATGAAAAAGGATATTGTGCATGTAATTTGTTCAGGTGCATAGCACTCAAGACCATGTTGTTTTCACTATCACATGTGACTGAGCTATTGTTCTTTCCACGAACAGATCTATTTTTAATCTGCAAAGGCATCAAGCAATTAAATATGAGTTTGAGCAAATAGCTTGTCCTGAGGCTATCCAAGTGGTCAATTACGTTTGAAACTCCCTGAGAGCACTGAGCGAATCCCATCAAGTGCACTAAACTAGGGACTAAAATCATTTCATGGCCGCTTACATTCAAAGCCCTCCACGGCCTCGCTCCACGGTGACTTCCTAACCCTACCAACCTTCCCGCCCCCTCTACTCAGCTGCCTCTGCCTGCTCCATGTCCCCCGATCCATCTGCCTCACCATTGGCGGGCGAGCCATTAACCACTCTGCCTCCCACCTCTGGAACTCTATCCCGCAGTCCTTCCAGTACGCCCCCTCCCTGGCTTCCTTCACATCCTGCCTCAAGACCCTCCTCTTTGACGGTCCCATCAGTCACCCCAAATGCCCCCCTTTCCCTCCACACTCCCTGTCCCCAGTTCGTGTGTGAAACCATGTCCCAGCCCCTTGGGACATCCTCCTGACATGAAAGGCGCTATACAAGTTTAATTTTGTTGTTGTTGTTGTTATGGGTCATTGCTGTGTGCAATTGGTCTGCTATGTTTGTCCCCAAATACCAACTGGGGTGTTAAAACCTCTTGTTGACATAAGTAGAGTGACAGTAGACTGCAGTGGTGGTTGAACGGGGATAGCAAAGTTATAGCAAAGTTCTATATTCACTTGCCAGCTTTCAATACAAAAGAAAAAGAATTATCAATTGCAACAAGTTAAAAGACAGGTGTACAATCATACCATGTTATTTTTACATGTGTGAATATTGTTTTTCTCCCAGATTCTGCAGATCTGTAAAAATTGCAAAAAATCATCAAAAATAATCTTATGGCCATCCTGCAGTACTTTAACAAGAGGGACCTTAAAGCATGCATTGGTTATTCACTTCATGGCTGTTTGTGGGAGATTACTGTTTGCATCTCCCTACAAATTACACGCTCGCTACATTTCATAGTAAAACCTATGAAGTACAGTATTGTGAAATGTCCTCTTAACGACATCAGGACTGTGGAGTCCTGTAGCTTAGTGGTTAGCGCACTCGCCTTACAAGCGAGAGTCCTGGGTTCAATTCCGGGCAGGGCGAAGCCATGGGCAAGTTTTCTTACACCATATAATAATCCCTCAAAAAAACCCAATAATAAATTGGTCATTTCAATCCATGACTGATGTGTGCAATTGGCTGCTGCATTTCGCCCACATATTTACAGACAACTCACTTCACAGTATATTCTGTGAAGCGCTTTGAGACATCTGGAAGACGTAAAAAGTATTATATCAAAAGCAAGGATTATTATTATCAAATGTAAGGTTTATGTTATTATTGAGCTATTACTGAAATTGATCCATTTAAAACCTCGCAACTTATCAGTTCAATTCATCGGTAAGTTTTCTGTTGCTTTTCTGGTCCTTATTTTATTAGGCATCGGCTTAGAAGTCTATCAGGAGCTACGTGGAAGAAGTCCCATCCACTAGTGATGTCCTATTCATGAACCAGACTAGTTAATCATCAACAATGCCATGGAGACACGTGGATCTGCCTGGGTAAAGATGTGGATTGCTGAATCTGAACAAATAAATTATGTTTGCTTAGCTCCACTCTCCCTTCTTCATCATTTAACCAGCTCAACTCTGACCCCAATTATTTTCTATTATCCACTAGAAAGAACACAATGACAACTTAGAAAGGCTGCATGGAAAGGTGGTTCGATGGATGGCATTGAATACAACAGGACACTGCAGGAAGCCAAATCAATGGTCTTCAGATGCCTATTCCAGGGGAGAGGTGGGTTGAAACACTGACATTTTCAACTGGGTACATGGCCCTTATGAAGTAGATACAAGTGGCTTCCAGCAATTACATGACAGAATGTAATTACAACCTACACTACAGGTATTTAAAAATAAATGTGACTTCATGGATAAGATTCACTTACCTTATCCCTTTTATATGTTTAGTTATTGGAATTCAGGTTGGAGAAATGGCATTCACACTGCAGATCTGTATTAACAGAATCTCAAAGATGTTACACTTAGTAAATCTTTGCAAGTCAGAGCTATTTAAGTAGTCAGTTGTGAAACCTAATGTAACTAACAACAACAACAACAACAAATTACATTTATAGAACGCCTTTCACGTCGGGAGGACGTCCCAAGGCGCTGCACAGGAGGCGTGTGACAGTGGTTTTGAATCCTTGATACCTTTGCTTGGAAAGGTACCAAAGGTTTTGGTACCTTTCCAAGCAAATGTACCTATTTATTTTCCTGTTTAAAATGCGCCAGTCAAGGGGTCTTGCCAATTGATTATGTAAAGTTAATCAAACCAATCATATCTCAGTTTGCTGTAAATATTTCAATATTGCAAATCAGTGGGAACAATACTAGCAATAATACTAGAATAAGAGTTCATGAGTTTATTTAACATGAATTGGTTCCCATGGTAATAAGTGCAACACCAACCTTTTCCAGAAGCTGAAATAATAGAGCAATACATTTCCACTACTTCTAAAGATTTCAATATTATAAAATCATTATATGCAATATCAATCGGAATAACAATATTATTTGGAGTTCAGAAGATTAGCAGGTATAAAAGGCTTCCATGGTAGTAAATATCACAAGAAAAATATTATCATCCATTCCAATAGAAATGTATACGAGGGGCCAAGAGTTACTCAGCTTTACATACTTCAGAAATTTATGTTACGTATCTTCCAATCTACTATGCTGCCGTAAAATATGAAATATTTTAAATATAAAACTATTTAAACCCTTTGGAAACTAACATTCTTCATTATAAAATTGAGTTGAGGGAGAAATTCTCAATTGGCACCAAACTGAGTGGGTATGAGAAATAATGAGGAGGATTGCCAAAAGATGTAGAAAGCATCAAATGGGTTTGCAGAATGGGTAGATAAGTGGCAGGTGAAATTGAATATAGGGAAATATGAAGTGGTTCAATCTTGTAGGAATAATAAAGAAGCTGACTATATCCTGGATGGTTGGAAACTAAAAAGGGTATGGAACAAAGGGATCTACAACTTCAGATTCACTGAACTCTAAAAGTAGCAGCACTGTGAAACCCATGATGTCATCCTGAGGTGAAAGGCACAATATCAAATGCAACGATTATTACTTTGTAGGCAATTGCCTACACCATCTATGTAATGCAACACAGTGCTTGACCAATTATTTTACATTCAAAGTTACAGTCAGCCTGATCGGGTAGCTGCAGAAACATAGCTTATTTATTATTCTTCAATGTGAAATTGCTTTGCCTCAAATCTTCTTTCCCTACAGTCTTGACCGCGTGCTCTCTTTGCCTGTCATCAAATCTTCTTAAATATGTATCTCCCTCATTGTGGGTTTGACCAATGCCATTGAATTCCCCTTCCCTTGCTACTCAGCGTTTCCCATCATTTCTGCAGAATGATGTGAGTGCACAATAAATAAGTGTACATTGCTGACATAATATAACAATAATAAATACAAGCGGTAGAAATAGAATACATTTCTAGTGCTGGAATGTTTTTAGGTCATCATTTCATAAAACTACATTCACACTTTGTGAAACCTGACCTTTGAATCATCTATAGGAAAATGGTGGGTTTAGGGAAATGGGGCTGAAAGGATTCCGCTTGAGGAAGCTGACACAGGTGTGATGGGCGAAGTGGCCTTCTTCTGTTCTATAAATGCCTATGGTTCCTCAGCTTCTGGTTATCCAGAAACATCAGTCCACATTTTCATGATGATCATCATACAGTCTGAACACCATTTGCAACCCACGACCTTTCATTTGAGACTCTCAATAGATCTGCTGATGAGCGTGTTTGTCTTATTGATTGACTCCCCGACATTGGGATGCCAGCTGCCAGAGCCAAACATCTGTGCAGTTTCCTCTTTGCTGTCTGTTACAAATTATACAAAAAAGTAGGTTTATTGCAGCATTCATATTGCACCTTATCACTTGTTGAGACGTCCCAAAGTGCTTGATGGGATAAACTGTAAAATGATCTGGCTCTGTGGGTGAACATGGCAGCCAATTTGCACACAGCAATATCCCACAAACAGCCATGAAGTGCCATAGTAAACTGAGGTCCTATCTGCCTATTCAGTTGGAAGGTAAAGATCCCACAACACTATTTGAAAAATGAAGGGAGGTTCACTTGATCTCATGGCCAACAATCCCCTGAATAAACTTGTCATTCACTTCATGGCTGTTTGGACATTTCTGTCTGCCAACATTAGCTGTCCTGCTTCACTACAATATGTAAAATAATAATAATTCTTGTAATTGATATAGTGCCTATCACATCTTTGAGATGTCTCAAAGAATCAAAGAAATGGAGGATGCCCTTTACGCAACCCAATCCTCTCCACCCAATTGACATGCATTTTGCCCACAAAATATACGTCTCAAAGATGTGATGCGACACTATATCAAGTGCAAGGATGGTTATTATTATTATTATTATGTAATAGTCACTGCATGGTCATAAGCAGGAAGAATCTTATTTGATGAACTCCCCTCCCATCCCATCACACACACACACATAGAACAGGGAACCCCTCGGAAATACTATGGTATTTCATCCGCTCCTCCAATTTCCTTCCCATATACACCTTGGAGTAGGTAAGCAGATCTCCTTCTAGCTGAACCTGCCCCAAGGTGTCATGTCTGGCAACAGAATATCAGAATCGAGCCAACCATCTGTGGTGGTCTCTGCAGTCCAGTTCCTGAGCCAGGTGGGTTTGCAGTACTCCAAGGCACTGTTGATATCACTGCCTGGTAAGCTTTCCTGCTGCTTGCCCAGCTAGGGTCACCCTACCTGTTAGGGTTTTGACTTGCAGGATTAACAAGAGCTCAATAGGCGGAATCGATGGCCCCAGTGATTGTTCTGCCCTTTCAGATCCTGCCAATGGGTTGGGCTATGCTGCAATCAGCAGTGCTCTGGAATAATGCAGTCCCGCTTAGCTCAGGAAACAGACTAGAGACTGTCATAGAGGGTTGGTCCAATTCCCACATTACCCTCTCTAATAGTAAGATGTAATATGCTTCCTATTTATTGTCCGCGACCATATAACCCCCACCCTCGCCCGTCTCCATTGGCTCCCCATTCTCCAGAGGATCGAGTTCAAGATCCTCGTCCTCACCTTCAAGGCCTTACACGGCCTTGCCCCGCCCTATTTAACCAATCTACTACAAGCCCACCCAGACCCTCCGTTCAACAGGACTTGGCCTGCTCCAAGTCCCCCGCCCGAACCCCACCACCATCGGAGGCCGGGCCTTCAGTTTCTCCGCTCCCACCCTATGGAATACCATCCCCCAATCCCTCCATCTCGTTTCTTCCCTTTCCTCTTTCAAGGCCGGTTTGAAGACTTTCCTCTTCGACCGTGCCTTTTGTTCCACCCCGAATTTTTCAACCTCCCCTTCGTGTTTCACCCCTTCCCCAGGCCCGTACGCAGGGGGGATGTGACGGGTGCGTACGCACCCCCCCAAATTATAAAAGGTCCACATTTTCCGGGGTAGAGAATTGTATTTTTTATCAAATTTAAATACCAAGTAAAGTAAATTTATTGAGCATTTGTGTAACAATCAGTTCTTCAAAACTATGTATAAATTATAAACACACATCTTTGAATGTTTTAATATTAATATAAAATTATCGAGTCGCACACCAGAATCGGCGTCTCCCCAAAACATACCGCGTCGATAGACGAGTCAATGACGCGGCGAGTCTGTGACTCATGACTGGATAAACATAGGCGCGCGCCAAGACTCAAATCCTCATTTGGAAATCATCCCTATACAGCCACAAAGGACAGCACCACTTCTGGAAGTTAAAATCATCTTTTCATCTGATCACCGTAAGTAAAAATTACTCAAGTTTTGAGAGGTGTGACTGTAATGCTAGCAAACAATGACAACATATTTACAAGCTTCTGAGAAATTAAAGCTTTTGAGAACCCAACAAAAAAGTTATATGTGTCTGGACGGGAATGCCTATCTTTAAAAAAGATACTCATGGACGTAGGCCTATGCTTTAGCGCCTATGTCTACGTGGTGTGTCAATTGGAAATCATCCCGTATACAGTCACTACATAAAAAGGTAGCACCACTTTGTGGAAGCTGAAATCGTATTTTAATCTGATAAATGTAAGTAAAAATGACTTAAGTTTTGATAGGCGTGTTTCTGAAATATCATGTTTCTTGTTTTGTCTTGATTATCACATTCGATTTATATTATTAAAAATGTATTCCTGTAATTAAAAATTGCTTTTAGAGACGTCCACTGGCATGCAAAAAAAAATGACCGCAAAGATAAACACCTACAGCTACTTTATTTCACATTCAGTTTTGTACCCAGAGTGAAAAAAACATCAATGTCGCACGAATTTGGCATAAAAATAGTTTCACCATCATCTGATCGAGCGAACTCGGGCATTGACAACCACACTTCTCCACTGATCCCTTCTCTCCATGCAGCCTGAAAACTCCCGCCTGCCAATACCCGAATCGCGCTCCAGAGTATCGATGTAGGTTAGGGTCGGTCTACCTCGTGTTCTGTGACCGTGCAATGGTTCCCATAGGATAGTAGCACTATGGACAGTTTCCTCCCGGCTTCTCCAGCTATGTCCGCTAAACCTAAGACGCCTCTGCAGTAATGTCTGTGATACCAGTGTGGTAGTGTACCATATAGCTCACTATTTGTCAGATGCTGTCGCCAGTAAACGTTCAGGGCGGCTCTTAGAAGCCTGGTATATACCTCATGAGTCACCTAATCTCCTGATCTTCTGAACCGATTAAATAAGACCTCAAACTGTGTAAAACGTCGGAGCCTCGAGGGGGTTTCGGGGGCAGCCCGCAAGCCCCCGGCCATTGTTGGTCCCATCACTAGCAATTCACACCCCCCCATTAAAAATCCTGCATACGGCCCTGTTCCCAAACACTCCCCTCCCAGCTCGGGTCACACGCCTCCTGTGCAGCGCCTTGGGACGTCCTCCCGACATGAAAGGCGCTCTATAAATATAATTTGTTGTTGTTGTTGTTGTGTTTCACCCACAAAATTCATAGATACTACAATCTACAGTATATTCTGTAAAGCGCTTTAAGATGCCTCAACGATGTGCTAAGGCATTATATCTAATGCAAGGATTATTATTATTATCACAGCACAAACCTATTGGCAATCTAGAGTTATATTCTAGTTCTGCCACAATATTTGTGACCACTATCAACAGTGTAGTATAATGTGATAATAAGCACATCGCACCTTCCACCTACAAAATTGCCATTGAAAGTAGTAAGTATTCTGGACACAAAGAAACTGAGCCAATAGAGTCACCCAGAAAGTAATTCAATAGGTGCCTAAACATCTATTAGAGAATAAATACATAAAGCTAAGTGGTAAAAGGCAAAGGTCCCACAAGTATTCCAATCATTAATTGGAGACCATCAAATGGTGCACCTGTGGGAATTGCACTCGTTATCAGACAGATGCAGCACAAACTTGTTAGGTTGGAGTTATTTAAATAAGCTATTTCACTGTACAGGCACACTGCTCAGCAATATCCACAATTTGATGTGAAACACTGTACCGTCCACAATTGCCTGTTGTAAGGTTATTAATCATGTAATACAGTACAGTCCTCTCTGCAATAAAATGTGCTTTGGGACATCCTCATGACTTAAGGCACTATATCAATGTAAATTGCATTGTATTGTAAAATGGACGACGACAACAACAACAACTTGCATTTTATACAGTTCCCTTCACACAGGGTAGTGTATCAGGGCTTGTACAATGGAGTGGTTGGTTGCCAAACAAGGTGAACTGGAGTTTCAGCACCTTGGGACGTCCTCCCGATGGGAAAAGCTCTCTATAAATGTAATTTTGTTGTTGTTGAAATTGTTATTCACATCATGACTGGTTGTGATACAGCATATCACTGTATTGAAATTGACTGCATCTTTTACCAACCAAAATAGTTACCTTAGTTTACAGTACAGAAAATCCTCTTAAGCATTTTGACATATTTCAATGAATGACAGTACTGTATTAATTGCAAAGAAGATTATTCTTAAAGTTGCGCGCCAGCTAATTACACAGTGACCAGATATGGAATTCTGTATGTCAGAAAGTTGTTTACCAGAAACTTCAGTTCATTCAAAGCTCAGTCATTGAGCACCACATTGTGGATTTGAGTCTCAGGAGGTCAAGTTGTCTAAACCACACTTTCACAGAAGGAGAGTTCGCAATAAGGTGAGCAGTTTTTAAACTGAAGATGGCTACTAATTGTATTCACAAACAACAAAATTATATTTGTATAGTGCCGTTCACGTCAGGAGGACATCCCAAGGCGCTGAACAATCAATGTTTCAGACCCAAGCTGGATTCGGGATCGGGGAGGGTAGAAGGAAAGGAGGGGATTTGGGGTGACAGATGGGATGGTTGAAGAGGAGTAAGAAGATGGTCTTGAGGTGGTCTTGAGGTGTAAGAAGACTGGAGAAGGGCGAGGCGGAGGGACTGTGGGATAAAATTCTAGAGGTTAGGTGCAGATGCAGGCTGGTTGGTAGGGGTTAGGAAGTCACAGCGGTAAGGTGGGGCAGATCCATGAAGGGCTTTGAAGGTGAGGACCAGGATCTTGAATTGAATCTTCTGGGTGATGGGGAGCCAATGGAGTCGGTCGAGATCAGGGGAGATGAGGTCACAAAGCTTGGAGCGGTAAAGAATTCGGGCCGCAAAGTTCTGGATTATCTGCAGTCTCTGAAGGGAGGAATTGGGAAGGCCAACAAGCAGATCATTGGCGTAGTCAAGACTGGATGTGATAAAGGCATGAATGAGAGTTTCAGCAGCCTGAGGGGTCAGGTAGTGGCAATGTTGAGTGGCAATGTTGCGGAGGTGAGGGTAGGCAGAGCGGGTCATGGCTTGGATGTGGGACAGGAAAGACAGTTGAGAGTCGAACAAGATACAGTAAAAGCCCGTTTATCTGGCACCCTGCGGGGGGTCGACTAATTGACTGTGCTGGATAATCGGGCGGCAAGTTGCCGAAAACCCAACACAAAAAATTTACTTATTTAGAAACATACCATATTAATAATACACTAAATAGTAAGAGAATATTGTATGGATACTTACCAATAAAGATTCCAGCATATTTGGTAAAATGATTGGTAAAACAAATTTTTTTACCGATCGGTAAAAACCCCCAAGTTCATAAGTTTAATAAGTGCGCATGCGCACACATTGCATGCATGCGCAAAGTGAGCATACTCGCGATTGCTGGAATGGGGAATTGTCCCAGGAGGGGGTCGAGCAATCCGGTTGATCGGGTCACAGATAAACAGGCTTATACTGTACCTAGGTTCCTGACTGGCTGGATGAGGTAGAGTGTGCAACCATAAGAATTAGGAGCAGGAGTAGGCCATTCGGCCCTTCGAGCCTGCCCCGCCATTCAATAAGATCATGGCTGATCTTCTGACCAAACTCTAATTACCTGCCCCAACCCCATATCCCCTAATCCCTCTACTTTTTAAAAATCTATCAGTCTCAGCCTTGAAAATGTTCAGGGACTGAGCATCCACAGCCTTCATAAATTCACTACCCTCTGAGTGAAGAAATGTTTCCTCAACTCTGTTCTAAAAGGCTGAACCTTCATTTTAAGAGTGTGTTCCCTGGTTATAGATAGGAGGTTGATAGTGCCAGTGCCTGATGTGTGAAGGCACTGGTGCGAGACAATCAGGAGGCCCTCGGTCATGCTGACATTCAACTGTAGAAAGTTAGCTCTCATCCAGGACGTAATGCCTGACAGGCAGTCTGTCAGGACAGCAGTGGTCCTGGAATCAAGGGTAGAGGCAGAGAGGTAGAGTTGGGTGTCATCCACATACATGTGGCAGTTGACCCCATGTCTGCGGATGATATACATTTTGCATTTTGTGCTGTGGTTACAATTGGTGACCATGCCAACTCCCAGTGGCATTGTGGCATCGCGCATCACAGAGCACGTACGTATATACTCAGACAAAGCCAAGCGGCTGGAACAAGATAAAGATGCCTAGACAAACATCAAGCCTTTCTAGTACAAATAAAAATACCAGACAATAGAAAGAAAGCTCATTAAAAGAAACTGAAGAACAAAGAATAGCACGGCTACATTGTGATAACTCGAGGATGTGCCGGATCGCACAGTGAACCCCTTCGTCTAGCCTAGCTTTGATAAGATCAAAGCTAGGCTAGACGAAGCCTAGCCTAGCTAATAAACTCATCGCGCATGTATGGCAGATTTGTTTAAGGTGTACACACAGTGTTTATGGCATCAGTGATACGACTGAAATCTTCATTCCATATTGTATCCTTTAAAATAAAATAAATAATAATCCTTGCATTTTGATATAGAGCTTTTCACGTCTTCTAACTGTCTCAAAGCTCTTCACAGAATGTACTATAAAGTGAATTGACTGTACATTTGTGGGCGAATCGCAGCAGCCAATTGCGCACAGCAGTGTCCCACAAGCAGTCATGGATTGAAATGACCAATTTTATTATAGTGTTTTTATCTTTGGTTCCAAGTGTAGCTGCAACGAGTACCGCTGGTCCTTTATAATCCCTATTCCCTTCTCTTTTCCCATACCTTCAAAAACTCTTCCTCTCCATGTACTTGTCATGTCCAAAATACACACTTTCTACACTTTATAGTTAACACTGTAAAAAGACATTTGAGATGGTCTCCCAATGTGGAAGACATTATATCAAATAGTACAAATATTATTAGGATATATTATGATTATAATCCAATTATTTTTCAATGTCCCAATTGACTGTTATATTATAGCCAGTCCTGACAAATCATCCCATACTCTGACAACTCTCGGAATGAAGGTCTTTACAAACCTCCCCTGGCTACAATCTTGAAATCATACCCTCAAATCCTCTTATCAGCAGAAAGCATTTGTCACAATTTTTTCTCACTTCCTTTCATTATCTTAAACATCTCTCAACTGCGTGAGATACAAATCTGTTTGATTTTCTTCCAGAAATCCATGTGGCATTTCGCTGACATAGAACAATTTGTCCAGAAGTACCATTGGGGAGGATACTAATAACTGGTGTTTCTACTGAGCAAGATGATGGTGTGATCAATTGTAATACAAGGCTCTGTTAGTAGTAGAATCAATCATGCTCTCCCTCTGTGAGGCCCAGCACACACTGCAACCGGCCATCAGAATAATATAACAGAATAATTACCTTCAAATGTCTCTTTGAATGCAACGATGTTCGGATGCTTCATTTTAGCGAGGAGAAAGGCTCCCAGCCTTGATTTCTGTAATCTGGGAGGATTCTAAAGATAGAAGTTATCTTCAGGTTAAAAAGAAAATTCCAGCACTATCCACTTTTAACACAGTTCTTGATCAGGTGGACGTTAAAGATCCCATGAAACTATACGATAAGAGAACAGAGTTTCTCCCGTTGTTGATAATTCACTTCATGGCTGTTTGTGCGAAACTGCTGTTCCCAAATTGACTGCTTGGTTCACCTACAAGACAAACAGTTTGAGACACGCTCCTGATGTGAAAGCTCTTACATCAAACACATCACTACGCTTCGGAGTATACCAAACAGGAATGCATGGAAATTCCAGAAATGTTTATTAGAGTGGAAAGTGGAGGGAGCTTTCGGCTTACGTAATTCTAGAAAATAGGCAAGAGTTTAAAAATGGCTGGGACCCTAGAGTGTGCACTGGTGTAATGCTGAGTCCAACCAGCTAAAACTATGGCTTGCCATTGAAAGCATTGTCTCACAAGCTTTCCCACTGCTTGCCCGCCTAGCACTACACTATCCATTAGGACTGGATTGCAGGGTTAACAGTAGTTGAGTGGGAAGAATCTCTGTCACCAAGTACTGTACTGCCAATGAGCTGTGCAGTCATCAATAACAACAGCAGCAGCAGAGTTACATTTGTAGACCGCCTTTCATGTCATCCCAAGGTACTAGCAGGGCACTGGAGCACCGCAGACCAGTCTGGCTCAGGAACCAGACTACTGAGACCACCACAGAAGGCTGTCTCGATTCTCACATTCTGTTGCTAAGCATGTCACCTTAGGGCCGGTTGAGCTGGGCCTAACCCCGGTACCTCCAACTCCCTCCGGAGGAAAGTCTTCATGTCGAGTATAAATATCTTTCAACTGCTGTGCGCAATTGGCTGCCGCATTTCGCCCACAGATATACAGTCAATTCATTTTACAGTATATTCTGTGATGTGCTTTGAGATGTCTTGAGAGGTGAAAAGCGCTATATTGAATTCAAGGTTTATTACTATGACTGGAACTCCTCATTATATGTCGTCCCGATATACATTGTTTCGATTATATATTGTTGATTAATAAATAGCAAGAATTGTTTTTAGAAAATTGGATTAATTGAAGAGATATTAGCTGATTACATTTTATATTCATTGTTTAGTAAATATATAAATAAGATAATAAATACAATTAAGAGAACACTTACGGGAGATGGTTGATGTGGTCAGTGGGCGGAAGGGGATGGAGTCATTCAGATGAAGGGGCAGGATTATCTCCTGCGTCACCAAACAGCTGATCGCTGGCACATGTTTGCTCCCTCGTACATTTCGACAACTTTAGACAAAATACAAAATACTTTAGACAAAATATTTGATTTGATCCTGTAGTTTCCTCCTTTTTAGGTGTTTATCTCACTCCCCGGATAATTTATAGCAATAAAGCTATCCTATTGTTTGAGTAGCTTCAGTACTATAAAGTTAGACACTGTTCAGATAAATGATTTGAAAATGTATTTTGGGTGGATAACTAGGCTGAATTTGCTTTAAAACCCTTTCCTATAAATTCTCTTCCTCCCACAATGTTAACAGCATCTCTGCATCTACGAGGTGCACAATCAGCAGGACTGCACTCGCTGGGATTGTGTTAATAGCGTCAAATGAATGTAACTGTTGTACATTTGTTCATTCATTTCATAGAGTTGAGATAAAAATTAGCCAATGTGTTATGGAAGAGGTGGGTCTCATGTCTCGTGATAAAACATCACTGTA
The DNA here is from genome assembly GCA_035084275.1 of Hydrolagus colliei. Lineage (NCBI taxonomy): Eukaryota > Metazoa > Chordata > Chondrichthyes > Chimaeriformes > Chimaeridae > Hydrolagus > Hydrolagus colliei. The sequence continues at coordinate 13,081,963 of CM068745.1, forward strand.
CTGTTCTGAACCACATAAATTTGCAGCAAGTATAATGTGTCCAGAATAAAAGTACCAAGTATTTCTTGAATTCTCCCCCCTCCTCTCCAGTTTGATTTGATCTCTGGTGAGATGGGAGCCTTTGAATGAATGACTCTGTCAAATGCCTGAACTCTCCTTCAACCTCTCCTCCTCCCTCAGCAAGAGTTATAGCTCCTCTGAACTGGTGGAACATCAGTATTACAAGACAGAAGAGTCCATAGTTCAATTTCAGATAAGAAAAACACAAAGGTAATGCCCTCCAATAATTTGACCACAAGATTTTAGACTTAAAAACGCAATCTGGTTGTTTCGTGTTCAAGAAAACAAATATTTTTAAGTACAGATATATTTTCTTTTAAATTTTTATTGAGTTTATTAACTAGCCTATTTAGAGTAATAATAATAATTCTTGCACTTGATACAGCTCTTCATCACATCTTTGAGATGTCTCAACGAGCTTCACAGAATATACTTTAAAATGAATTGGCTGTACATTTTGTGAAGTCCTGTAACTCAGTGGTTGGAGCACTTGCCTTACAAGCATGAGACCTGTGTTCGAATCCAGGCAGGTCACGGCGAAACCTTGGGCAAGTTTCCTTACTCCACAATCCTAGTAATAATCTCTCCAAAAAAAACACAATAATAAAATTAATCATTTCAATCTACGACTGATTGTGGGACACTGCTGTGTGTAATTGGCTGCCGCATTTCGCCCACAAATACACAGTCAATTCACTTTACAGTACACTCTGTGAAGTGCTTTGAGACATTGATAAGATGTGAAAAGCGCTATATCAAATGCAAGGATTATTTTTTTTATTTTGTGGGCCAAAGGTGGCAGGCATTTGTGCACAGCAGTGTTCCTCAAACAGTCATGGATCGAGTGACCAAACTATCACTATTATTATTTTTTGAAAGGATTATTACCCCCAGAAAAGAGACCTGCCAATCAACTAACAACCCGGTTCTTACTTACTGCCAGATAAACAGAGGCACGTGGAGTAAGGAAACCTGCCTATCGTTTTGCAATGCTTGGGAATTGTAATAATATAACTAATTGTATTAACAGAACTCAGAAATTTTCAATGTAAAGGTGGCAGCCTGGTTAGACTAACCTTAAGCATGTGTTTCGATTGTGTCTGATACCTGACTGGAAAAGCTCAGTAATAAATTATCTACTTTCAGTATTGTGAAAAACATAAGTATGGTTCTATTGCTGTCAACTGTCAATTCATTATACAAGCTCAAAGCCAGGCCTCTGTTGCATGATCACAGTGATCCATTTCATGTATAATTGGTAGCAATTGGTACACCACACGGTCATTCTTTAGACCTTGGAAATAATGACTTGGCAATTGCAGGAATTAATGTTGATAATCCAATTATTAATGATACAAATTTGGAGCAGTGAATTTAGAAGTGAGGACAGCATGTGTAGAACACTAAAAATAACTATAATAAACATTATCTTTACTTTTGATCCATTTTTATATACTTTTTCAGCATCTACAAAATCCCACAGCACTATTTGAACAGAGGAGAAAGATTTTCCTGGTGTCCTGTCCTGCAGTCAAAAGTGACCATTCCCTTCTGGCATTAATCAGATATTGCTGCATCCCACATTCCCTTCACCTTGCTCCTGTCCTTGCCTCCTTCAAGGCATGTCTAAAGGCCCTCTTCTTTGATCCCGGTTACCACTCGATAGTCCGAAGGTTCGTTAGTCTGAAAGTTCATTAGTCCGAAGGTTCGTTAGTCCGAAGCTTCCCCTAACCCTAACCCTAACCTTTGGATTAATGAACCTTCGGACTATCGCACCAAATGTTCGGATTAACAAACCTTATTTCATTTTCGTTTCGGACTATTGAGTGGTAACGCCCCCCGGGTATAGGAAATTTGTGTGTTCAGATTATCGAACCTTCGGACTAATGAACCTTCGGACTATCAAACCTTCGGACTATTGAGCGGCAAACTTTGATCCCAACCCCCTCCTGCTCCTTGACAGTCCAGCGCCTTGGGCTGTTCTCCAGTCATAAAAACCAGACACAAAACAAATGTATTTTTTTGGCATTTCAGATGGTTAACTTCTTACATACTGTATATTGAATTTGGTATCTGCTTTGTAGTGGGCCTGAGGAAGATCACCTGTACTGGTCTGAATCTTGATAGGTTAATTTTCCTATACATACTGCTTGTTCCTTTCGTGAAACGCATTGTCAAATCTAAGTCTCTTGTATAGGAATCTTGCATGTGAACCGTGCATGGTACACACAGGAGTTTTACTTTAATCCCACTTTTTTTTAAAAGTGGTCTTGCAGTTTGCTTTCAGTTTCTATACCTATTATAATGCACATGAAGAGGCATGTTATTCAATTAATAAATGAGGCTGATCTTTAATTTGCTGTATCAAATAAACCTCAATTATGTATTGCTGTTCTCCAGTTTGCTTTTTTATTTTGCGGATTATGTTGCCACTTAACTAAAAAATTGCTAATTTCCCACTTTGCTTGGTATCAGAGCTAAACACTCAAAGACACCAGAGAGAGACAAGTCTGGTGTGAGAAGTACACATCATGTTTCAGGACACCCATTTCTCTATATTTCAAGTGCTGCACCGATTCGGCAACTTGACAGGTCGGGAACATTTATTTTGAGTTGACCCGTACCCAAACTGATGTCCTCCTCTGTGGCTTCGTCAGCTGAGCCAGTTTGGCTGCTAAATACCATCTCTGCCAGCCCTGACTGGCTGTCAATCCCTGTGGGTTAATACCAATATCAATCGGTTCATTTTCATAAATGCTGAGAACAAGTGACACCGTCACAATGTTCATTTTGGCTGAAAATCAATCGAATTTGAATCATGCAAATCAGTATTCAGTGGAAAAAAAATCCCAGCAAATCAGGAGTAGCTTTTGTTTGAGCTGCATATCCTCCCAAACCTTTCTCCGATTATTTGTATTGCTACTCTTTCTCTTAAGATCCCCACATTCTGGACCAAAAGCAATTTCCATTCATTTGTGGAATTCTCAGTCTGGTGTAGAAACTCTTAAGCAAAGTAAAGAGTTTCAGTGTGCATCAGAAACCAGGCTGGCCAGACCAATAACATAGATTATAATCAAGTGACACTTAGCGCAAGCAGTCATCCAGAGTCAAGTGCGATCTTGGCACTTATTCCACTTAAATGTTGTTTAAGGGAATTCATCAAGTTCTCAAGAGTTGCATTGCATGGAGGCATGGCTCTGATCAATAAGGCTTAATATCCAATGGATCATTCCATAGCCTCATTACAGCTCATACACCTAAGGATCTCTTTATTCCGATTCTGATCTGATCACAGGGATTTGCTGTGTTTGCTCACGGATAAAACAGGATACTGTCTGAATCATGTGAAGCAGCATTCAGATGCTGCCTCAGTGCTTCCTCCAAGACCTAAATTGAAATGGCATTCAAAATCCAGATTATGAAGACAATGTTTTGAAACTGAATAATAATAATCATAATAATCCTTGCATTTCATGTAGTGTTTTCCACATCTTTTGGACGTCTCAAAGCAATGATCCAAACGTGCAAATGCTGCAGATAGGGGGACGTTACTGAGGCCAGTGATCGATAAGCAGCAGGCCTAAAATTGTGGTGTTTGATAATGTGTCGAACAATAATCACATCAAGTGCATTATAAAATGCCACAAAATTTCACTCCTCTATCCTGTAAATGAATTTATGATAGGGTGGAAGCACTTGATGTATTACAACAGATTCAATTATCACATATCTAATGTCAGATTTTTCCAAAAGACTGTCTATGGAAGTTACCTCCGCACATCCCCCCTCCACCACCACCACCACCACCACCCCTCCCTTCTTTGCTGTCTGAACTCCTGTAATAAGAATGGCTCATTACATGAATCTTGGAGGTTTGACATTGTCTGAAGAAACATACGCAATTAAAAGCAAGACCCACTGCAATTATTAGACCCACTTCACAGTGTGCAATTTCTGGTGCTACATGGCACAACTTTTGTTGCTGATCACTGTAAAATAAACTTTACATTTAGCGGAATGTAAATTCAAATGTTGCGATGAAGAGTAAAAAAAAAACCGTGCCTGTGATTAAAATAGGCGTCATGCCCATTCTACACTCTTAGCAGAATGTAAAGTTCAGCATTTCAGAGACAGAAAAAGAGAAATGAAAGAAAAGAAACAGTAAATTAATTCTTCTTCTTCACATTTTGCAGGATATAAATTTATAATAATAATAATAATCCTTGCATTTGATATAGCGCGTTTAGCTGAAATTTAAAGCATTGTGACAGAATTGTGTTCCTTATGGCCCATGCATCAGCTATATGTTCTTTCTATATGTCACTGTAAATTAAGGAAGGAACCAAACAATAACTTTTTTGCGTATATGGTAACATTACATAACTAAATAACCTGAATTCATGGCTCTGGTAACTAAGCACCAATGCATATTTAATCGTAGTGCTGATTCTGAAATCTTCAAAGCTCCACCACATCACGGATGGCACTTAATGTTTATTTAATATGCTGCTTTGCATTGATGTTTCAGTCCAAGCCATTCATGTGTTGTAACTGTCATCGAATTTCAAGAATCTGTTCGGATTTTAACTTTTGTTCCATTCAAAGGCAGAACACTTTTCTGCTTTTACACAGACATTTGGAAAAGTATTTTAAAAATACAACAGCTGCATCCTGATCCTTTGTAAATGATATTGCTACAAAAGAGGCATGACAGTTGTTAGGATACGGAATGCTGTGGCTGTTCAGCTGATCCCATAACAGGTTTAAAAGGGAATTGGATAAATACTTGAGGCTAAGTAATGTTAAGTTACATGCCAGAGAGCAGTAGAATTAAATCAGGAATAAATAGTATAGCTCCAGTTGGGGGAAGATAATGCCAGCACATTCACAATCAGCCTAATGTCCTCCTTCTGTGCTATTAACAATGCAACAAATCTACACTCAAAGAAGATGATGAACTGTGATGTTGGATGAAAATAGCCGATTCTTGGCAGGGCGAAACCCTAGGCAAGTTTCCTTACTCCAGAAACCCGTGTTTACCTAGTAGTATGTAAGAACCTGTTTTTTAGTCGATTGGCGGATTGCCTTTCCAGAGGTAATAATTCCGTAAAAAAATAATGATTTGGTCATTCAATCTACAACTGTTTGTGGGTTACAACTGTGCGCAATTGGCTGCTGCATTTCAACCACAAAATATGCAATCAATTCACTTTACCTCCTATCAACCTATCCATTCCCTCTGCTCAGCAGGCTCTGGCTTCATGTCTCCCGCCAAATCCACCCTGGCATCAGTGGCTGGGTTTTCAGCCTCTCCGCCCCCACCCTTTGGAACTCCATCCCACAATCTCTTTGTCTTGCTAATCTCTTGCCTCTTTCAAGGCACAACTCAAGAGCCTCCTTTTCGATCGTGCCCTCAGCCACGCCGCTACCTCTCCCATCTCCCTCATCCCAACTCTATCGCCACCCCCCCACCCACCTCCCCACCCCGCCATGCTCGAATCCTGATCCCTGACTGTTCAGCCTCCTGACGTGAAAGGTGCTCTACAAATGTAATTTTATTGTTGTTGTTTATAGTATATTCTGTGAAGCGCTTTGAGAATGTCTCGAAGACATGATAAGGCACTATATTAAATGTAAGGATTATTACCAGTTTATCATTATCCTGTTTGCACAAAGGACAATCACAGCCAGGTCCCATCTGTCTTCTACCAATGTCCACAGAATATCTACGCAGCTTTTCTGGCCTTTGGAAATCATCACTCATACTCCCTTTACCATATATCAGCATCCCCATCCCCCTAGTGAAGAGCAATGTAAAAATATATGCTGGTATATTATCACAGGTATCTTTCCTACCACCATGCCAACCTCTCCTAACTGTTTAACATAATGTAATTTTTGGTACAATTACTTCATGACACTTGGGATCATGCTTGATTCCATTACAAGCAGTCTTAATACAAAATGTCCATCTTTTTCTAAAAAAAATACTCTCTGCAGTTGACCTCATTCAAGCTTTAAAATATAAATGTTCTTCTGGAGCTATGCTCACTCATAGCACTGGGAGCGCTCCTTACGCTTAGTATCTCTTTAAATATGCATGTTTTATGGTACATCTCCAGAAAAGATTTCTAGTTAAATTTATAATAGTAACTGTGTTAAGAATACATAATAATTCTGCAGCTATAGGAGGCTACAGAACACCCCAAAACTGTATTTGGATGACCATAATACACAGAGATTCTCCAAACAGATGTAATTATGTGAGAGCATGATCTTTACTGTAGGAGACAGCATAGACAGCAATGCTATTTCCAGAAGCTCAAACCTGCATCCTGTTAAATGCAGGTGCTGGGCTGGGAGAGTACTGCTTTGTCAGAGGAACAGTCCTTCAAAGGAGACATTAAACTGAAGAGCCCTCTCTGCCTATTCAGCTGCATGCTAAAATATGCCATAGCACTATCCAAAAGAGTAGGGAGTTTCTTTCTGCACCCTGGTCAACAATTCCCCAGATAAAACTGATCACTCACTTCATGGTTGTTTGTGGAACATTACAGTGCAGATTAGCTGCCACATTTCCCCCCCAAAGTAGCCACTATACTTTACAATTAATCCTGTGAAGCATTTTGAGGTGTTCTTCCAATGTGATACATACTATATCAAATTGCAAGGAATATTATTATATAAATTAAGTGCCTCAGCATACATCAAACATTCCTGCTCTCCTTAATGAACCCTCCCTGTTTTTGGATCAGTATCTGAATTTGATCTTCTTAATTCTTAATTCACACAGTTTTAGATATTGCCACATTTCATACTGTACTCGCTGCAGAGGCCTGTTGTCTATGCAAAACACTCCAGAGCAAAGGCAAGGCAATCTTTAACTGAAAAGAAGATTCTGTGTAAGGAGGCCACAAAAGACCAATCTTTACAAACGTGAACTGTTTAAGATGAATATTTGAAAACACAAAAGACATGATGTAAATATCAAGGCAAAAGATCACAAGAGAGGTATGGATGAAGAAGGCAAATTCACTTGATCTCATCCTTCCAGACTATACAAAGCTCTGGAAAAGAGAACATACACATGTTAATGCCAGTTGATTCTTATTTTAAAAAAATGATTTTACAACCTAGATTCTAATTTACATTAGTCAGACGGACAGCCTAATTTTTCTAAAATCACCATTGAAATAGCAGTGAAATGTAAATAGTAAAATAAGAGCTATCCCAGGATCTGAAAGGATAAACCATGCAGATGTTAATGGACTTGAATCAGTAACAGTAATTAACGCTTTGATCTCAGGATACAATTGGCCCCAGTTTTCCTGGGTTAGGGAGGGGGAAATGCTCCCAATTATTATCTAGAGATTCCCTATTGGAAGGTGTGGCAATCAGTTAGGAAATATCTACTCCTCCATAGTTACGTCATCTGCTGGCACTTTCACACGTGAATATTGTTTGCTTGGGTGAAATACCAGATGTATCCCCCACCCATGGAACTGTAGTACAGTGGAAGAAAGAAGAAATAAGCCACCTTCACAAAAGGAGGAAGGGAAAGAAGAATACCTGTAAACAAATGTAATTTTGTTGTTGTTTAGGAGAAAAGGTGACAAAAAAACTCCCCAAATTGGTATCATGGGAAAGATTTGCTCACTCTTTGATACAAAAGTTAATTTAAATAAAACTAAAGTTATCCTTGCATTTGATAGAGCTTGATCCATGCCAGGAGGACATCTCAAAGTACTCCACAGGATTCACTGGAAATTCTACTGGAAATTTACTGTAGATTTGTAGGCAAAACTAGAACCCAATTCTGGATACCGCAATGTCCCACAAACAATCATGAAGTGAATGACTGAATCTCATCTCGCAGAATTATTGCCCAGTACATCAAGAGAAACTAATTTCTATTTCAAATAGTGCCATGGGATCTTTGACATCTACCTGAAAAGATAGATGGAGCCTTGATTTAATATCTTTTCTTTAAAGCCTTGCATGGCCTTGACCCACACTGCCTCTGTGACCTCCTAACCCCCTACCAAACTGTCCGCTACCTCAGCTCGGTGGGCTCTGGCCTGCTTTATGGGATGTAAATTGCTGTGCGCAATTTGGCTGCCACATTTCGCCCACATATATGCAGTCAATTCACTTTACAGTATACTCTAGGTTGGACCTGTGAAGAGCTAGGGAGTTGGCTGGGATCCAATGTAGAATATTCGAGAGGGGAGATAATGATAGCAATTCTGAAATCAAAGTGGAGGTGCATAGGGTGCACGTGATGCTGGAGGAAAGGGAGGGAGGTTGAATGACATCAACTACAAGGGAATGAGTTGCGACAGCTAGGAGGACAGAAAAAGCCGTGTGGGAATGGGGTCAAGTGAATAGTTGGTTGGTTTCATGTGAGAGATAAGGTTGGTAAGGGGCGAGCAGACGCCAGGGTTAAATGCATGGAGGGTAGAGACTGTGTGTTAGAGCAGAAAAGGAAAGCTGGAGGGTAGAGATGGGGAGAGGGCAAAGCAGAGAAAGTGGAGGCAGCTGAATGGGTTTTATCATTAGTGCAATAAGAGCAGTGGATTTTAACCAGGATTGATTATTTGTGGCAACATCTGAAAATAGTTCAGATAATTTATTTTTCAGTGAGTTTATAAACAGAAATGATCTGAAGAAATAATTTTTATTGTTAGAAGCCATGAAGCTGCCTTGGAGCACTCTGTTCGGCCTACAGCAAGTGCTATTTCAGCAGGGAATGGAACCAACATCTGCTATTTAATTAATAGTCCTAACTAGTAAGATTATATTAACAACATGTTCTATGTCCTATAAATCAAGCAATTCAAACTATCATGAAAAATAATTTGGTAATCTTTATTTTACATTGGTCTCAGAATTGCCATTATTAAGAAGATCTGCAGTACAAATAAAATCTTTTCATCACAGTCTTTAGAACGTCTCTATAACCCGAGCTCTCCGGGGAAGAAAAGCAATGAGGCTGATCCCCGGTGTTGGAAGGATGAGGAACAAGCTCTTATGCATTCAAAAGAGATATCTCAAAACAGACCTTGTAGATTTATGCAAAATGCTTAATGGGATTGAGGAAGTAATCTGAGGTATAATTCTTTCAGGTTAACTAAAACAGCAGGACAAGACACAGGTTCAGGATTGTAAAATAACAAACACCAGGAAACATGATTTTTCCAATGGATAATCAATAGCTGGAATATGTTATCAGGAAGGTTAGCTGAGGTCAGGACACTGGACTATGTTAAGAAACAACTTGATGCTTTTCTGCTTGGAAATAATATCTCACGGTATAGTTTGGGACACAACATGTCATACGACTGGTGGAAGGTAAACAGGATGGACCTTGGTCTTTTTTTGTTTCTTATGTAAGTCTAGCAAACAAAAATACACCAGATGTCGTAGATACCAAAATACCAGAGCTGAGTTCAGTCAAAGTGGCAGAAAGATTGCTGAATATTGACCTCAGCATTCCTGGGCTTGGAAGAGAAAACAATAAGCCAAATTTCTCATTCCAAATCATAAGACAGTACTTTCTGATGGAAAAAGTACGAATGTGGACATCAGGTAAGGATTGGTTTTACCATACAATGTTCCCGTGTCGCAAAACATGACAACATTTAACATTGAGCCTCACAATCTGCTTGGTGATGTACAGGGGAGCAATCATTTGTCTCCCCCTATGCTTTACCCAGCCTTCAAGAGAGAAGTCTGGTAGAGAAATTTAAACAAAATTTATAGACTTTTACACTTAGTATTATACAGTCAAGTTATAATTCTTGCCATTGATGTAGTACCTATTATGCCAAAATCCTTTATCATTTTAAATAATGAGATCTTTAATATTCAGGTATGATATTGGTTCACCATCTCATCTAAAGGACCTCTGACAATCCAGCACAACTCAGTTTACTGAATTGGAATGTGAATCTAGACTAATAGTTCAGTTCCTGACATGGGAGCTTGAACCCACAACTTTTATGACCTAAAGGCAAAAGTGCTATCAACTGTGGCAAGTTTGTAACACATAAATTTGCAATTTAAAGTAAATGTGTTTAAATTGTAAATTAAGTTCAGAAAAAAGTTATGCTGATCAAAGACATTTCCAAAGCTATAAATATAATCTGGTAAAATGAGCTGCACAAGTTCATGAGAAGTTAGGATATCTAACTGTCAGAAATTGTTTGTTAGATACAGGAATAGAGAGAGCCAATGTGCCTTGTTAGCTTGGGCGGTGAGCTGACTGACTAACTGCTCAACGCTGTACATGGTTAGGAATGATGAAGGGAAAAAGACGTGTAGTTGAACAGTCAACAATCTTGAGAACTGCAGAGGATGCTAATTTGATTTGTATCTCTGAGACAGACTTGGCACTTCAAAGGGAATTGGATAATGCAACCAGCCCTCGACTTCAGTTTTCTTGTCAGCACCAATAAATGGTAAACAATGAGTATAGGAAGTAGAGACAGAGGAACATCAAGTGCCAGAGACTGTCCCCCTTGATAGCTTTGCAGTTAAAGCCAGAAACTGTAACAACAACATTAAGCAATTAGTTGAATTGGAGCTAGGAATTATGGAAATATGAATAAGAGATGGACAAATCAAAAACCAAAGAGATTGCTGAAAACCAAATGAAAATGAAAATTATTCAAAATACTAGTGGCTTTATGTGATATAAATAAAAGGAATAATGCTAATGAGGAGAGACAGAGGTTGATTGTGATGGAAATTACCAGTCAGTGAAAGATTATTGGGTTGCGATACAGTAGGGCACTGAGTGGGGAAATCAGTAGGCTGGAAATGGAAAACTATTATTGATTTGAAGTGCTGGGGTGAGTTTAAGCATGGATGGAGGGAAAGGTGAGCAGTGACAGATTGCATTTTTGTGCTTTGACATTCACAGTTAAGGGGCAGCAAAGATGATGTTTTCAGAATCTGAAATTGCGGCGACTGGGATGAAAGCAAGAGCACATTTGCTAGAATGCTTCATTTAACAGAAACGTTATAGTGTTCACTGTACAAGCATGTCATTTTCCTGTTAACGATAAACCCAGACCAATATGTAGCAAAACTGTGTGCTTGCAACCAGATTAGTAAAGTTTCTTTATAGTGTTGGCAAGAAAAAATGATGGTTATTACTGCTGCATATCATAAAATATGCTTGTTCCAGAGACTGGGTTATGTAGTGGCTCAGTACATTGGCCATTCACTTCAGATCTGGAGCATAAATGCAGTCCCGACTAATGGAATGAACAACAACTTACATTTATACAGCAGCCTTTACACAGGTTAATGTACCAGAGCGCTTAACAGTGACAGAGTCTGACCCCGAGCCAGGGGGTGAGGAACGTGACCGTAAGAACAATTGAAAAGGAAGGTTTTTAGGCGGGATTTGAAAGTGGAAAGGCAGAGGGCAAGGCAGAGGGAATACGGGAGACAATTCCAGAACTTCGGGGCATAATAGATGAAGGTACGGCCACTGATAGTGGAGAAGGAGCGGAGAAGGGACAAACAGAAGGCCATAGCCAGCTGAGCAGAGGCAGCAGGTGGTGTAGTGAGGGGTAAGCAAATTGGATAGGTAGGGATGTGTGAGAGCATGAAGGGATTTGAAAACAAGTAAGGGGATCTTGAAAATCAATCCGTTCAATACTTGGGAATTAGTGGAGTATGGTAAGGACTGGTGCGATGGGGGTACAGTTTAGTGCAGGTGTAAATCCTGGCAGCGGAGTTCTGAATTACATAGAATATATTATGTACAACAACAACAACAACAAAATTACATTTGTATAGCGCCTTTCACATCAGGAGGATGTCCCAAGGCACTGGACAGTCACTGCTTCAGACCTGAGCTGAGGACAGAGGTGGGGAGGGAAGGGGGGGATTAGGAGTTGCCAATGGGTCCATCGAAGAGGAGAGTCTTGAGGTGAGACTTGAAGGAGGCCAGTGAGGGGGTGAGGCGGAGGGACTCCGGGATGGAGTTCCAGAGGTTGGGGGCAGAGTGGCTGAAGGCTCGCCCGCCAATAGTGGGGCGGGTGGGTCGGGGGACGTGGAGCAGGCCAGAGCCTTCTGAGCGGAGGGGGCGGGTAGTTTGGTAAGGGGATAGGAGATCACAGATGTAGGGTGGGGGCGAGGCTGTGGAGAGCTTTAAATGTGAGAACCAGGATCTTGAATTGGATCCTCTGGATGATGGGGAGACAATGGACTCAGGAGAGGATGGGGGAGATAGGGTCATGGAGTTTGCATATTAAATGTAAAAAACCCCAATAATATACAGCACAGAAACGGGATATTTGACCCAACTGGTCTATGCTGGTGTTTATGCTCCACAGGACCCTCCTTCTGCCCTTCCTCAACTAAGCCTATCAACATAGCCTTCTATATTTTACTCCCTCATGTAATGTACTTATCTAGCTTCCTCTTAGGTGCATCTATGCTATTCACTAACTGAGGAGACTAGCGAGGACGGCATTGAAATAGTCCAGCCAGGAAGTGGTGAGGCGTGGACAAGTGTTTTGGCTGCTTTTGTTGTAAGGTACGGATGGAGACGTGCAGTGTGATAGAGGTGGTGAAATGTGGTTCTGGTCAGGGAACAGGTGTGGGGTAGAAAGGAAATCTGGGGATCAAATCTTCTTCATGGAATTAATAGTTTCTTGACCTGTTAGAGCTCTATGTGTAAATGGATTAAGAGATCTCAACTCAGCTCAGGCATTAAAATGCTCGTAATGCTCAGACTACTGACACATAGGTAGAAACTCCCATCTCCATGGCTAGGTTATTTTGACGTGAAAAGTGCTATACAAATGTAATTTTGTTGTTATTGTAATACTATTTCTTGCATTTGATTTGGCACCTTATTACTGTATGTTGAAACATTTCAAAACGTTCAGAGTTTTCTAACAAGTCAAGCCGATTATGAATTTGTAAAGGAATTGTAACTTTTTTGTTCTCACTTTGAGGCTGAAAATTGTAAAGTTATGGTGAGAACCTATTGAGTTGGATGAGTGGACCAGCCTTCTTCCATGGTCTCCCCAGCTCCATCATACACAAAATTCAAGCATTCCAAAAATTCCCACCCGAATACTCACCCCACTAGTGACTCCCATCACATTAGTCCTTCCTTGTCAGACTCCCCTGGCTCTCAATTTCCGAACAGATTGATTTCAAGAATCTCTCATTTGTTTCCAAATCCGTTCATACCCTGGCACCTCCCGACCTTATCAAATCTGCTTGCCCCCTCATCTACCACCCACTGCCTCTGATCGGCTGTCACCAGCCTCCTGTATGTCCCTTGTCCCTTCCGCTCCACCATTGGTGGCCATGACTTCAGCCACTACGTCCCAAAACTCTGAAACGCTCTCCCTCAATCCCTGCACCCTGCCCCCTCTCTCCCCACCTTCAAATGCTGTCTAAAGCGTTTAATTGTTTACTGTGTTTATGGTCACCTCACTCACTCTCTCCACATCAGACTCAGCATCAGACTCCACCACTGTCAGCTCCAGGGCGCTATATAAATGCAAGTTGTTGCTGTAAGCAAGCTGATTCCGAGGTTAATAGGTAGACTGGTAACTGGATGCCAGCTAATTATGGACAGAAAGAGGGAAAAAAAATTGGAGGGGCAATTTCAAAGGGGGTATTAACAAAAACTTGGAGACAGATCGCCTGCTATGCCTTCTAGCACTGAAGTAATGTACTGTATTATGGAAAGGAAATACTATAGTAACAGTTTGTCAGATATTAGCTTTTGCAATAAAATTCATCCAACACAATCATGTTCATCCAGATCTGAATGTCAACTTAGATATGTGATAGTTGATCATACTGTATGTTTTTTTTTGGTAGAATTGAGCAACATAGCATCAAGCATTTGGGACATTTGGTGAATTGTTTTGAGGCGATCATCCTACGTGAAAATAATGATAATCCTTGCATTTGATACAGCTCTTTTCACGTCTTCTAGATGTCTCAAAGCACTTCACAGAATATACTGTAAAGTGAATTGACTATAAATGTGGACGATACGTGGCAAGCAATTGTGCACCGCATTCCGACAAACAGTCATGGATTAAAATAACCCATTTTTTTTTTGAGGGATTATAATAATAATAATCCTTGCATTTGATATAGGGCCTTATCGCTTCTTCTAGATGTCTCAAAGCACTTCACAGCATGTAACATAAGGTGTACTGACTGTATTTGTGGGTGAAACACGGCAGCCAACGGCACACAGCAGTGTCTCACAAACATTTGTGGATTGAAATGACCAATTTTATTATTGTGCTTTTTTTTGGAAGGATTATTATTCGGCAAGTGGAGCAAGGAAACTTGCCCAAGGTTTTGCCCTGTCTGGAATTGAACCTAGGTCTCTTGCCTGTAAGGTGAGTGCTTTAACCACTGAACTACAGGACTCCACAAGCACATCATATGGGTTCAGATTATTGTTGCATCAAGCCGTAAAGGGGGAAAGTTCTTGCCTTAACAGGACACAGAAGCAGTCCACTTGGCCCCAAATTAGGCAAAATTTTAGATATTCTTCCTACGGGACAGGTGTTACGTACATTTTTGAATTGTTAATCATTGCATGTGAGGAGGTAAATATTTCATCAATGTACATCAACCTCAGTTATGACTGAAGAACCTAAGAAATGTCACAGTAATTCAAGGTAACGTGAGAAAAGAACCGCCCATACTGTTGAGAAAGTTTCTCCTGTATGACTGCTACCATGAACTCTCTATAACTTATATAATCTCCTGAGAAAGATGAATAACCAGAGGTAAAATCTCAGGGGGAAAAAATAAATACCCTGAAATTCTTACATGACCTTCAAAGGCAATCAAGCAAAAACTCCAAGATATTAATCTAGCATTAGAACATACATTATTCAAGACTGACCGCTTTCATTACTTGCATTCTTATTACCCCAGCAGGGCTAGATCCATTGTGTTCTATAGACCATGTTATCACTACGTTTCTCTGGAATTTTTGATCATAAATGCACATCTTTTGTCTGTCTAGATATATATTATAGTGTATATACATATACATAGATATAGATATATATATATGTCATGTTAGTCTCCACCACAATTGCATCTGTTACTTGGCGGCTGATCCTGATTTGCTGGTAAATGTCAGCAAGAAAATTCAATTTTCTGCAAGTATTTTTTAAAAGATTTTCAAACCCTAACATCTGACAAAGAGTGTTCTTGCTTGTATTATTTAATTAATGGGTCACCCAACACCCAGCCCCAGAGCTGCAAAGTATCATAGGATTCATTCTGAAAGCTTTTGCGCTGGAATATTTTGAACAGTGATGACGATAGATGTCATTAAACCTCAATATAGCAAATTCAAAGCCTGTGTTTTTTAAATGAAGTTTGTAGTTTTTCAATTGCTTTGTTGATCTCTCCGGTATTGCAATAATGAATGTTGTTTTATTTTCAAGTTGGCATTTCACAGGTCAATAGAGGTACTGATGTATGGTCACTCTCATACTACAATTCGTTCTCTAGTGTGGGATTTGATTCAACCAACACCCCAGGTCTTAAATCCTAAAACAGCATATTTGCACCTCAGACAAGAGTAATGAGTTCCTATGGGGCATTCTGTAATGGTAAGATCAAATCCTGGCTGCAAAGTTTCCATCTCATGTCTCTCCATAGTTTAATTAATGCTTTCATTAAGCCCTCAACTGCTACATTAAGTTCTGCTCATCATAAGGGGACTGGTGTGGCCATTGAAGTGCTGAAGATAAAGCAATAAGGCTCATCCCCAATGATAGAGGGTTGAGCTGTGAAGAACTTTGAAGATCAATTAATCTTCTTCCTCCTTAAAAGGAGACATCTAAAAATGAATCAATTATAGAACTATATAAAACATTAGATGGGACAGAGAAAGTAAACTCAGGACAGCATTTTTTCACACAACAACAACAAACAAATTACATTTCTAGAGGACCAGTAAGTTTGGTATTTTAGAAGGAGAACAATTGGGCCAAAAGCCCTTCACCATCTTATGATGTCATTCTTCATCTTTGAAAGCACCTCATAAACACAACTCCCTTTGATGGCAGATTCCTGTTGCTGGCCTATATAACAGTTTGATACTAAAATGAGTTGTTCTGTGATAATTCTGTTTCACAATCCTAATTTTAAGACGGCGTCTATCGAAGCAGGGCGGAATCATTGCATCCATGAACAAAAAATAATTTCAAGCTTGGTTTCTCCATCAGAGGGACAAGGGCTGAAATTTATTCCCGGCAACAATTCAATCTTGATTCATCAGGTACAATTTTAATAATATTGCAG
Organism: Hydrolagus colliei; assembly: GCA_035084275.1. Classification (NCBI taxonomy): domain Eukaryota; kingdom Metazoa; phylum Chordata; class Chondrichthyes; order Chimaeriformes; family Chimaeridae; genus Hydrolagus; species Hydrolagus colliei. Next base: position 13,098,349 of record CM068745.1, read on the forward strand.
CCTAACAATTAAAAAGTAAAGTATCACACTTGACTCAGAATAATGTTCTCAGTTCCTCGCTAACTAATGACAAAAACGCCCTCTCACCCCAGATCCAACCCCTATCTTAGGTTCCTGAGGTTAAGCATTTTGGGACATCCTCCCAATGTGAAAGGCACTATATGAATTTAAATTATATTGTATTATTTACAGTATATACATCCACTAACCTTTGGTGCATGAGTTGGCAATCAGATCAATTTCACAATCTTCACTCTCACAAATTACTTCACGAACATCCCTACCTCTCTAATCTGCTTACACGCAATTCCACGACCACCTTTGCTCAGCTGGCTCAGGTCCTTTTCACATTCCTCTTTCCCTGTCCCCTCAACTCCATCATTGGTGGCCATGCTTTCGATCACTATGCTCTGAATCCCTGGAACTTCCTGCATCAATCCCTTTGAATTACCCCCTCTTTGCACTTCTTCAAAATACACTTGACATCTCTTTGATCATACCTTTGCTCACCTTCCTTTTCCAGCTTAGCATTAAACCACACCACTGTTAAACACTCTGAGATGTTACTCGCATGAAGGGTGCAAGTTGTTGTTGAGTATTTTCTTTTCTTATTCCCCACCTATTGACTTCTCTGTTGCAATTGCTTACGAGCTTGACTAAGTGCATTCAATTCTTGTGTGGGTGGGACAGAAAAGATCATCTTTGATGTATACGATCCCAGAGATAATAATAATAATCTTTGCATTTGATATCGCGCTTTTCACATCTTCTAGATGTCACAAAGCGCTTCACAGAATATACTGTAAAGTGAATTGATTGTATTTTTTGTGGCCAAAATGCAGCAGCCAATTCCACACAGCAGTGTCCCACCAACAACAACAATTTACATTTATAGAGCGCCTTTCACGTCGGGAGGACATCCCAAGGCGCTGAACAGGAGGCGTGTGACCCGAGCTGGGAGGGGAGTGTTTGGGAAGGGGTGAAACACAAAGGGGAGGTAAAAGAGTTTGGGGTGGAACAAAAGGCACGATCGAAGAGGAAAGTCTTCAAACCGGCCTTGAAAGAGGAAAGGGAAGAGACGAAACGGAGGGATTGAGGGATGGCATTCCATAAAATGGGAGCGGAGAAACTGAATGCCCGGCCTCCGATGGTGGGGCAGTTCGGGCGGGGGGCTTGGAGCAGGCCAAGTCCTGTTGAACGGAGGGTCCGGGTGGGCGTGTAGGGGGAGAGTAGGATGGGGCAAGGCCGTGTAAGGCCTTGTAGGTGAGGACGAGGAACTTGGACTCGATCCTCTGGAGGATGGGGAGCCAATGGAGATGGGTGAGGGTGGGGGTTATGTGGTCGCGGAGGCGGGTGCGGGATAGTACACGGGCTGCAGAGTTTTGGATGGCCTGCAGCCTATGAATGGAGGAACTGGGGAGGCCGACTAGGAGAGAATTTCCGTAGTCCAGCCGTGAGGTGATGTAAGCATGCACAAGTGTTTCGGCAGCGCGGGGGGTAAGATAATTACGGAGCCTGGCAATGTTGCGCAGATGGAAATAGGCGGTGCCGGTCAAGGCGCGGATGTGGGGGAGGAAGGAAAGTTTTTGATCGAACTTGATGCCGAGGTTCCTGATTGGCTTTGTGAGGTGGAGAGTGCAACCTTGGATATTGAGGCTGGCAGCGCCCGATGTGCGGAGGCGCTGGCTTAAGCCAATCAGGAGGGCCTCGGTCTTATTCACGTTCAATTGCAAAAAGTTGTCCCTCGTCCACGACTCGATGTCGGACAGACATGCTGTCAGAACATCGATCGTTTGGGGGTTGAGGGATGAGGCAGAAAGGTACAACTGGGTGTCATCCGCATACATGTGAAAATTTACCCCATGTCTGCGGATGACGTCGCCCAGGGGGAGCGTGTAAAGGGTGAAAAGGAGGGGACCGAGGACAGAGCCCTGAGGGACGCCGTGGGAAACTGTGCGGGGGTTTGAAGAAAAACCATTGGAAGAAACAAAATGTAAACGGTGGGTCAAATAAGAATGGAACCATTCAAGGACTGTGCCTTGAAGGTTGAGGTGGGAGGAAAGACGTTGAAAGAGGATGGTGTGATCGACTGTGTCGAACGCAGCAGACAGGTCAAGGAGGACGAGGAGACAGAGGGAGCCCTGGTCACAGGCGGTTAGGATGTCATTTGTGACCTTAACCAGGGCAGTTTCTGTGCTGTGGATAGGGCGGAAACCTGATTGGAGGGGTTCAAGAAGTGAGTGATTTGAAAGGAAAGAGCGGAGCTGGGAGGCAACCACTCTTTCAAGGACCTTGGATAGAAACGGGAGGTTGGAGATGGGTCGATAACTTGATGGTTGCGACGCATCAAGGGAGGGTGTCTTCAGGATAGGGGTGATGGTGGCTGTTTTAAGGGAGGTAGGGACGGTTCCTGAGGAGAGGGAAAGGTTAATGGTGTCAGAAATGAGCGGGGCTAACAAATGGAGCTGAGTGCGGAGGAGGGGGGTGGGGATGGGGTCCAATGAGCACGTGGTGGGTTTCATGGAGGTGATTGTTTTTGTGACTGAAAGCGGGTGGTGGGGTTGAAAGTGTGAAATGGGGGGTGAGTAGGGGTTGAGGTAGCTGATGAGGGCGCGGAGGTGGAGGAGTGGTGGGGGGAGGAAACCGCAGAGCGGATTTTCTCAATTTTGGACTCGAGGAAATCCAGCATCTCCTCACAACGAACGTTTGAGGAGAGGATCTGCGAGGTGAGGCGGGGGGGGCGGAGGAGCTTGTTGGTGGTGGCGAAGAGGAGGCGGTGGTTGTCCTTCGCTTCCAGGATTATCCTGGAGTAGAAGGCTGATTTGGCGGTGGCTAGGGCGGAGCGGTAAAATTTGATGCGGTCCAGCCAGATTTGCCGATGGACCATGAGGCCAGATTTGAGCCAGGTGCGTTCAACTGCTCTCACTTGGCTTTTGAGGGAACGGAGGTGAGTTGTGTACCACGGTGATGATCGGGAATGGGAGACGGTTTTGGAGGTGAGGGGGGCCAGGGTGTCGAGGGTAGTGGAGAGGGTGTTGAGGAGGGCGGTGGAGGCGGAGGATGGGTCGGTACAAAAAGAATGCCATTGTGGGAGGAGGTCGGAGGTTTCTAGGGCAGAGGTGAAAGTTTGAGGGGGAATCTTCTTCCAGGGCCGGTAGAAGATGGTGGTGGGTTTGGAGGTGGAGGGGGGAGGGATAGAGGTGTTGCAGGAAATGAAAAAATGGTCGGAAATGGCCTTGTCTGTGATGGTGACGCCAGAGACGTTGAGGCCTCGGGTGATCACCAGATCGAGAGGATGGCCGTGAGTGTGGGTGGCAGTGTTAATATGAAGGGAGAAGTTGAAAGACGAAAGTAAAGAGGAAAATTCAGAGGAAATGGGGCAGGAGGGGGTGAAATGGAGGTTGAAATCGCCAAGAATAATAAGGCAATCAGAGGAGGCACAAAGGGAAGTTAAAAGTGAAGAAAAGTCTGAAATGAAAGTGGGGGAGGGTTTGGGGGTCGATAAACTAATAGGATTTTGAAAGAATTGTGGGAGGAGTGAGAGAGGGTGAGTTGTTCGAAAGAGGGGAAGGAGCTGGAGGAATAGGGGGATAGGGCGAGGGATGACTTTGAGATGAGGGCCACGCCACTGCCACGACTGTTGGGTCGAGGAGCATGGTGGAATGTGTAGTTGGGTGGTGTGGCTTCAACAAGGGGGAAAGTGTCGCCTGGGGTGATCCAAGTCTCCATCAGGGCCATGACATCAACGTTCTCACCAAGGATGAGATCGTTGATGGCCAGGGTCTTGTTGCAGACAGAGCGGACATTTTGGAGGCCGATGCGGAAAAAGCAGTTGGCCGACCAACAGTCGTGGATGGAAGTAACCAGTTTAGTACAGTTTTTTTTGAGGGATTATTATTGGGTGTGTGGAGTAAGGAAACTTGCCCAAGGTATCGCTCCTACCTGGATTCAAATACAGGTCTCACGCATGTTAGGCAAGTGCTCTAACCATTGAGCTAAAGGACTCCACATTGGAAGACATGGAGGGAGAGAGGAGCATCCTCACCCACTGGGACTTCGAGAACTAGGTTAGACAATCGCTGTCTTGAAAACGGCTTCTGATTAACTATGGTATACTTGTTAGTTGACCCTGCCAGAGACAAGCACGGAGAACCCACAATTTTCGAGCTTTAATATTTTGTGTTAAAACAATTATCTACTCCGTCATTCAGATCCCTTTAATCAACCATCATATGGCTAATGGAATTTCAGGCCCAAGGAATATCACCAAGCAGCTGTTACTTTCTTTTGAGATGCTCCAGGCCAGGTACATTTTATATTTAATTGCCTTACAGCTTATTTAAGTGGCCTTGGGCACGTAAAATAGAAGACTTTCATTCCCTTGTAGATGCATGCACAGTGCATTCAATCGATCCCAAGAAATATCACAAGGGCATAGAGTTTCCGTTTAGTTTTTGGTTGCTAAATGTGTTCCAATGGATATCAGTGGATGCCCACCTCTGAAACTTCCCTTTAATTGTGCAAGTAAGGGTGCTGAGAACTTTCAGTTTCTTTAGTAACTTCCATAACACTTGGCTACTCTCCTCTGTACAAAAAATGTCATACATCATAATAATAATCCTTGCATTTGATGTAGCGCTTTTCACGTCTTCTAGACGTCTCAAAGCACTTCACAAAATATACTGTAAAGTGAGTTGACTGTTTATATGGGGGTGAAATGCACAGCAGTGTCCCAAAAACAGTCGTGAATTGAAATAACGATTTTTATTATTGGGGGTTTTTGAGGCGCCTGGAGTAAGGAAACTTCCCAAGGTTTCACAATTTGTGTTCTATTTCAGTTCTCATCTCTCACCTTGAGTTTTATCCACTCCTGCAGATTGGCTCTTGCAGAGAATGCCAGCAACCAAATGGCCTTTTCTCATAAGCAAAGCAACAATGAATATCAGTGACTTCTCTGATAAGGCCATCCTAACTCATCCCACACAGTATTCACATACATGTGGCGGTCACTGGATAACAATCAAGAGGGAGACTCCTGTGCTCCTATTCACTCTCCTTCAGATCCTTCTTGTCCATCTCTGTACCATATGAGATCACTTAATGTCACAAAGACAACAGTTCAAATCAGAGACCATTCTGTTCTGTGTGGCTTCACATCATCCAACTGCTTGGGGAAATCCATCTGTTTTATATCTTTTCCCAAATCCTTTCATTTATAATTGTTTTTATAATTTTAAACCCATTTGTATTAAGAACCGCACATAAAATATTAAAATCAAGAAGTAGAAATTATTCCATGTTCACCTTTAATGGTGATCTAACCTCTGCAATTTCACTGAGGACACACTCTCAAAGTGCTTTAGTGTGAGTCTTTCAGAAATATCCTGTGTTTCCCATCAGAATGCAGCCAGGAATTGTGATGTTCTATCATTGCAGAAACAAGTTCCCACGTGTGAGCTTTTATCTGGTTCAGAAACTTCTTCTATTGGTAAAATTAACACTAACGGAAGCATCACGGTAGGACAAGTGAGGCCATTGTTATTTAAATGACACTAAAATAGCTTGCACTTTATCTCAGTCAGAAAAAAACATTTAGAACGTTTTAAATGAAGCGAAACCTGTGGTATGCTATTAGTCACAGTGACAGTCAATCATGCAAAGGACATTTTCAAATTGAAATAGACTGAATGTACTCAGTCAAAGAAAGTTATCAGACACAATACTTTAAAATTCAAGTAGTCTGCATGCAGAGTACTTGTTTCAGCTATTCAGATGAGGGCACACTATTATTAAAATCATATCTGCTAACCTGCATTATTTTAGAAAGTTGAGTAAGTGTTAGCTTAGTACAAATAAGCAGCAACACTTTAATATTACCCACTTCTCTTTTACATCATAGCAAAAAAAAGTTCAGGAAATTATTAGACTAATACCGTATCTTCCATGACTTATCATATTGTAGCATTGCAGAGATTTAGAGATGAATGGCTATAGCTATCAACAACAACAAAATTACATTTGTAGAGCGCCTATCACATTGGAAGGACGTCCCAAGGAGCTGAACAGTCAGGGGTCGAGACCCGAACATGGGGAGGGAGAGTGGCAGAAGTTACGATTGAAAAGCAGAGTCTTGAGACTGACATTGAAGGAGGTAAGAGGAAGCGAGGCAAAGAGACTGTGGGATGGAATTCCAGAGTGTGGGGGCAGAGATGATAGGGCGGGGGACATGGAGCAGACCGGAGTCCGCTGAACGGAGGGGGCAGGCAGGTTGATAGGGAGTCAGCAGGTCGGAGAGATAGGAAGGGCAAGGCCATGAATGGCTTTGAAAGTGAGGACGAGGAACTTGAATTCGATCCTCTGGGGGAAGGGGAGCCAATGGAGCCAAGGATGGGAGTGAAAGAAAGATTGGAGAAGTTGCAGCTATTCTCTCTAGAGTTGAGATGTTGGAGAAGGGACCTCATAGAGGTGCTCAAGATTTTGAAATAACTAAATAATATGATAGGGGTCACCACAAGCTGGTGAGTCTAAAAGCAAACAGCATAACATAAGATAGCTGGTAGAGAATCAAATAAACAGTTTACGAGGAACTTCTTTTGGAGGATCTCATTGAAATCGTGGATCTCATTGCCAGACATTATGGTTGAAGCAAAAAGCAAATACTCTAAGAGATCACTTGATGCATTTAAGAGAGAGAGGGAATAGAGAAGCTAGGAGAGGGGAATGGGAGGGATGGTGGCCCATGTGGAGTATGAATACTAGAATGGACTAGTTGGGCTAAATGGCCTGTTTCAATGTAACTCTATGTAATGGTTTCCTTCTCCAGAATAGACTTGGCTGTGAAGTACTGTTTCCAAGACCTGTATCTTCAGACCTTCAAGTGTGTCTGACTATGTGCAAACTTGTCAAAGGTCGCTCATACTGAAGATGCAAAATGAATGTCAGCATGTGTTCTTAGATCCTGTCCCAGATGCCAAGAATTTAATAATAATCATAATAATCCTTGCATTTAATATAGCGCTTTTCACATCCTCTCAAAGCACTTCACAGAATATACTTCAAAGTGAATTGACTGTCATTTGTAGGTGAAATGCGGCAGCCAATCACGCACAGCAGTGTCCCACAAATAGTCGTAGATTGAGTGACCAAATCATCATTGATTTTTGGGGGGGGATTATTATCCCAGAAACGCAATCTGCAATTGACTAACAATTGGGTTTCTATTTACTGCTTGGTAAATGGAGGCATGTGCAGTAAGAAAACTTGCCCAAACATTTGGCCCTGCTGAGAATCAAATCCAGGTCTCTTGCTTGAGAGGCAAGTGCTCTAACCACTGAGCTACAGGACTCCTGATACAGGACTCCTACATTTTGGCATTTCTATAGCTGCTGTGCGCAGCCTCGTTTCACCCACAAAATGTACTGTCACTACACTTTACAGTGCACCCTGTGAAGCGCTTTGAGACATCGTAATGACATGATCAGGCGCTTTATTGAGTGCAAGCATTGTTATTATTATAGGGCTAAAGTTCTGGGATTACCCAGGGTGTCTGTGCCTGTGTGGATTGGAAATGCTGGAGGTGTTGTTACTCAATTTAAAAGGGGAGGCAGAAATCAATTTATCTGTTAAGATATTCAAAGCCCATGCAGCTTCCCCACCTCTCTCCTCCCACAACCCCTCCACTGTCCTCTCCCCACTCTCCTCCCCCTCCACTGTCCTCTCCCCACTCCCCTCCTGCATCCCCTCCACTGTCCTCTCCCCACTCCCCTCCCCCTCCACTGTCCTCTCCCCACTCCCCTCCCACATCCCCTCCACTGTCCTCTCCCCACTCCCCTCCCCCTCCACTGTCCTCTCCCCACTCCCCTCCCACATCCCCTCCACTGTCCTCTCCCCACTCCCCTCCCCCTCCACTGTCCTCTCCCCACTCCCCTCCCACATCCCCTCCTACCTGAATCTGAATAGTTCATAAATGCCATTTATGTGGAAACTGGTTTTGACTATGTCTACTATCCAACAGTTTAACTTTTCTGTGTGTCTGGGTCTGTGTGTATGTGCCTGGATCTATATGTCTGTGTATGTGTGTGTGGGTCTGTGCGTCTGACCCTGTGCGTGTGTGTCTGGATATCTGTGTGGGTTTGCCTGTCTGGATCTGTATGTGCTTCAGGGTGTATATGTGCATGCGTGTGTGTGTATGTGAACAAACAAAGAAATAGTGCCAAGCCCACAGAGCCAGCTCAGAAACGCTGTCCGAACATTACCCAGAAGGCAGGTTATTCAGAGCAGCGGGAAAGCTTTCCTTGCTCCAAGTTTCCTTACTCCACACGCCTGATAATAATCCATCAAGAAAAGAAAATAATAAATTGGTCACTTCAATCCACAACTGTCTATGGGACACTGCTGTGCACAATTGGCTGCAGTGTTTCACCCACAAATACGGTCAATTCACTTTACACTATATTCTGTGAAGTCCTTTGAGGCAGCTAGAAGACATGACAAAGCATCTTCTGGCTGCCTATATCAAATACAAGGATTATTATTTTGTTATTATCTAAATGTTAGATCCCCAGTGATCTAAATGTTAATTATCCTTGAAAGTCTGTCAAATTATGGCACCTAGGGCAGTGAATTGGATTCAGTTAATGCTTCACATTTTTATTTAGGCAGAGAGGATTGTACTAAAGCACAAATGAAAAAAGCTCCACAGAAGCAGTGACAGTGACTTTTGTCTTCACAAAAGAAAAGGATACAGCCAATGCCATGGTATTAGAGGAGAGGGTAGGAGAAATGGATAGAATAATTATAACCAGAGAGGAAATTCTAAAAAGGTGGACGTCGCTCAAGGTGGATAAGTCACCTGGTCCGGATGGGATGCACCCTAGGTTACTAAGGGAGGCACGGGAGCAAATAGCAGGGACTCTGGCCACGATCTTTCAATCTTCCTTGGACACAGGGGTCGTGCCAGAGGACTGGAGGATAGCTAATGTTACTCCCTTGTATAAAAAGGGGCAGAAGGACAAGCTTGGTAACTACAGACCAGTCAGTCTAACGTCGGTAGTGGGCAAACTTCTAGAGTCCATAATCAGGGACAAGGTAGATCTTCACTTAGAAAGATATAGGCTAATAAAGGACAGTCAACATGGATTTGTTAAAGGCAAATCTTGCCTTACAAATCTATAGAATTTTTTGATGAGGTAACGGAATGGGTGGATAATGGTAGCACAGTTGATGTAGTTTACATGGACTTTCAAAAGGCATTTGACAAAGTGCCACATGAGAGACTTATTAGGAAATTAAAGGCCCATGGCGTAAAAGGGACAGTGGCAGCGTGGATCCACAACTGGCTGCGAGACAGAAAGCAGAGAGTTGTAGTGAGCGGCTGTTTTTCAGACTGGAGGGAAGTGAGCAGTGGTGTGCCACAGGGATCGATTTTGGGACCATTGCTGTTTGTAATCTACATCAATGATCTGGACTTGGGTGTACGGAGTACAGTTTCCAAGTTTGCAGATGACACTAAGTTAGGGAGAATAGTAAATAGTGAGGAGGATAGTAGCCATCTGCAAGAGGATATAGACAAATTGGTAAAGTGGGCAGACACATGGCAGATGAAGTTTAATGCAGAGAAGTGTGAGGTGATGCATTTTGGGAGAAGAAATGAAGGGAGGCAATATAGGCTAGATAGTACAATTTTGAATGGTGTGAAGGAACAGAGAGACCTGGGGATTTGTGTTAGTGACTCGTTGAAGGTGGCAGGACAGGTAGACAAGGCTGTTAAGAAGGCATATGGGATACTAGGCTTTATAAATAGGGGTATAGAGTACAAAAGTCAGGAAGTGCTGACTAACCTCTATAAGACTTTGGTGAGGCCTCAGCTGGAATACTGTGTTCAATTCTGGTCACCACACTACAGAAAGGATGTGAAGACATTGGAAAGGGTACAAAGAAGATTTACTAGGATGGTGCCAGGATTGAGGGACTTCAGCTATGAGGAGAGGCTAGATAGGCTAGGGTTATTCTCTCTGGAGCAGAGAAGATTGAGGGGAGACCTAATAGAGGTTTATAAGATCATGAGGGGTTTCGACAGGGCAAATAGAGAAAAACTATTTCCACTCGTGGGCGAATCTGTGACTCGTGGTCACAGATTTAAAATAGTTTCAAGGCGAAGTAGATGGGAGCTGAGGAGAAATTTTTTCACTCAGCGAGTTGTTCGAATCTGGAATGCATTGCCTGAAAAGGTGGTGGAGGCTGATTCGATAACAACTTTTAAAAGGGAATTAGATCTTTATTTAGGGAGAACAGGTCTATTAGGCTATGGGGAGCGGGCAGGGCAGTGGGATTGAATCGCTCTTTTCAAAGAGCCGGCACAGACTAGATGGGCCGAATGGCCTCCTTTTGTGCCGTAAAATTCTATGAATCTAGGAATCTATATAATCTCCTGAGAGCAATGAGCAGCTCCGTCTGATATTAGAAACATCAACTTATTAGAGAACACTGCATGAACACATCAAAGTTAAGGTGATACTGATTCCCATACATCCCACTTCCCACTCTATACTATACTAAGTAATAGTTAAACTGTTATCCCACTCTCTGAAACTCCATCCAAGATCTTCTCCAAATTGTTCAAGACTTATTCAAGACTACTTATTTGACCATGGCTTTGTTCATCTTTCCTCTCCCCAGCCCCTCTGGATCCCACCTGCAGCTCGGGTACCAATTATCAGTATTGCATTGTATTACAGTAACATATATCTAGGAGGAATATGGATCAGTTAGTGATTAACTTGCTATCTGTATCCTAAATAGTAATGCATTTTCTCCTATTGTTTGTTTACTCTTTCTCGGGACCTTATCACTATGGAATACCTTACCTCCCTCAGTCTTCCTTTCTTTTGACGAGAGTCTGGCTCAGGTGTCAGGACTCTCGCTTCTAAATCATGTGGGTTCAAGCCCCACGTTGTGACTTTGAACTCATAGTCCAGGCTGACACTACAATACAATGTCGTGGATTGTGATATTGTTGCAAGTTGACATTCCGTGGATGAGATATTAAACCCCAGGTCTCTTCTGCCTGTTCAGGTGGATGAGAAAATCTCATGGCACTATAAGAAAATAGGAGGGAGTTCTACCAGTATCCTGGCCATCAATCTCTAAATAAAATTACCATTGTTATTTGTAGGCAGCAGTGTTCAACTACATAAATACAATCATTAAAGTTTAGAGTGAACCCTGACATGAAAGGCACAATATCAAATCTACCATTCAATACTATTATTACTTTGATCTACAGGCTGTTATAAAGACCAACTTGGCAATAACTAACCATTTCTTTTTGACTTGTTTCATTTTGTCTCTTACTCTTTTCAATCTTGACTGTATACTGCATTGAGGAACTTGGCACTTCACCTTAGTTTCTCAATAAATAAAACATATCTATTCTTTTGCACATCCAATTATTTTCTATTCCAGAGGACATTTCAGTTTTGTGACCATTTAATGCTGCTGCAACCCTGTTGAGATTTCTCCCCCACATAATTTCATTTTCTCAAGCTGCTGCACTTATAATTGCATAGAATGATGGAGCATTCGAAATAGGCCATTGGCCGAACAAGTCCTTGCCAAGGTTCAGGCTCCACACAAACTTGCGTTTCTAGATACAGTATATGATTAATAAACTGATCAACATCAATTATTTTTGAAATACTGGGATGTTAATTAAATGAGATTGTTTTTTTTCTTAGAAGAGCGCTGACACTTTATGATCTATTCAAGGAATAAAGATGCTCTTCAAGGAATAAAGAAACAGATAAAATAGGAAGGCAATGGAGGCAGATTATCCGAGCAAAATTAAGAAGGGAATATTTCACAGTATGCAGAGCAAAGTATGCAGGTGACAGTTAATAAAGATAGAATAGTGTAGGATGTACTTTACACTAGCCAGATTGCCAGCAACAAAAATAACAACTCGTATTGTATAGCGGCCTTCATGCAGGATAGAAACTTCAATGGTCAGTGGCAGGGCATGGTGTCAAGTGGGAGAGGGGGAGTTCAGCATAAACATGGTCTTCAACCTAATGGAGGGGATAAGGTAAAGGGTGAATGGAGTGGGGGGCGTAATCAGAGGTAACCTCCATTACACCTGCCTAACATTCCATATGATAAATATTAGCATCACTAAGTTCGCGTTTCACAGTTTTGTCCTGCACTATTCATGCAATCTTCTACAGCTTCTTCCTGCTCACACTCATCAGTCAACACTTTCCACTGTGGAACTCTCTTCTGAAAATGCCATGTCTCGCCTGCTCTCCCCCTTCCAAATCTTGTTAACAACACATTTTTTCAACAATGCTTTTCAATCAACATCCTTAATTCTCCCTCGTTTCTCTTTGCTCAATGCTCAATGTGGTATTTTGCAAGATCTTTAAAATATTCCTTCAACATGAAAGCTGCTAGACTACTATTCAGTCAATACATTTCACAGTAAAATTTAGTGAAGTACTGTACTTTAAATCAATCTAGTGACAAAGTAACATGGCATTCTATCAAAAGCAAGGATTATTATATGTTTTATATAGCAGCAAATTGTTGTTGTAAATTTACTCCTTTGTCAACCCAGGTCAACAAAACCCAGGAAACAACATTATATATATATTAATTTGTAAGAAATCCATTAGTAAGATCATATACTGTTCAGATATTACAGTATGCAAATAATGGAATGGGAAGCTTTGACATAGATAAAGATGACTGGTTTACTACAGCAGATGTAAAGTTCCTTTTAATTCATCACAGGTTATGAGTTTAGTTTGTGTGGGGATATTGCATTTAACTGTGTAAGATTTACACTTACTCAAGAAGGGGATTAATCAGAAGAGGCATTTACATTGAAATGATCGTTTGATTATATCTGAGTCGTGCATTATCTTTAATTGAGGAGTACTGTAGTTTATTGGTCAAAGCACTCACCTCGTAAGCGAGAGGACCTCTAAGGACATATTCACATAGGTGCGGTGTAGATTCACTAGGTTGGTTCCTGGAATGACCTATGAGGATGGGTTGAGTAAACTAGGTCTATATTCTCTAGAATATAGAAGAATTAGAGAGGATATTATAGAAACCTAGAAGATTCTTAAGGGGCTTGACAGAGTTAACAGTGTGAAAAGCAAAAATCAAAAACAAGAATTATAATTATTATTGATTGTTCTGTGGGCTTTCTCTCTGACTACACCGTTTACCATAGTATCCCTGTCCCCTCCTGCGAGTAAATAAACTCTGATGGGAGTCACGTGTGGTTAATTGGATTGCCAAACACTTCACAGTTCAAGTTGAATGACTATAGAACTCCAGACGACAGCAAACATGAAGCTTATTCAACAAAGGCTATGCCCCAAATAGCAACATCCGCAAACCAAACATAGAATAACCCAACCTGTGCAATTATGGTTGCCCCGGTCCATCATTTTATCAGCTTTGTTGTACAGATATTCGAGCTGGGAAAGCCCAATGCCCATTAAGTCAAAGCAATTGGAATGGAGAAAAATTGGCTATGATTCAGCCTGGCCAAGCCAGTCAAATTCAGATTCTCTTCATTTTTGTTCTCAACTTGCACTTATTCCTACACATTCTAACTCAAGGTGTTTTGAGTGTGATCCTACGGTGATTTCCTTTGTAGGATGGAACCCCAAAAACTTCTAGTGATTATGAGCATAACTGTGCATTTATCAATCTGCATGTAACATCAACAATAACAACAACAACTTTGATTTATATAGCGCCCTCCACGCCGGACGGCGTCTCAGAGCGCTTGGTAGGTAGTGTAGTTATTTGGAAATTGCATTATTGGGACCTGGTCTGAGTTCTTCAAAAATAAAGTGGGAAGTGCCAAACAGGATGGAGAGCAAAATGCCATCTCTGCAAGACTTTGTTCTATTTGGCTTTTTTCCCCCACTTTGGCAGCTTTTGTAGGATATTGATCCCCAATTAAACCTCTTGACCGTTGTGCTTATGATGAACAGAAGTTTTTAGGATTCTATCCTTTTAGTGTATATCACACAGCAGGATCCTATAAAAGAATTGTGGGTTACAAGCAAATCACAAACTATGGGAATGGGGGCAAATTCAGATCAAATTTGTTTTTGGTCAGCACTGTGTCTGACAAATGCGGAACCCCATTACCATGCTTAAGAGTGTCCAAACCAAACTCACGAGTTCCACATTCATGTCACCTACACATGGAAATTTCCCTATGCCTGGAATAGAATATTCGCGCTCTCCTAATTATGGAAAGTATGTGGTTTAGGTTAGAGAGGGCCAAGCAGGGCCAGATTAACCAATAATAATCCCTACCAATCTGTCCACCCCCTCTGTTCAGCGGGCTCTGGTCTGCTCCATGTCTCCCACCCGACCTACCATACCATCAGTGGCCGGGCGTTTGTCTCACTTCCTCCCTTGCCTCCCTCAAGCCGGTCTCAAGACCCTCCTTTTCGATCATACCTTCTGTCACTCTCTCACCTCTCTCTCTCCTCCCATTCCTGCCCCTCCCCCATGCTTGGGTCCCAACCCGACTGTTCTGCACCTTGGGACGTCCTCCCGACATGAAAGGCGCTCTATAAATGTAATATTGTTTGTTGTGTTGTAATCCTTGCATTTGATATAGCGGTTTCATGTCTTCAAGGAATTTCAAAGCGTTTCAACCGATCAAACACGTAAACCATAGTTTAGGGCCCCAAAGTCTGAGACGACACTGGATATTATTTATCCAGGAGATGCTGGAGATGCATTTATCTCCCAGCTGCGCCTCTCTTTCAGCACTCACCTCCAACGCAACTGCTCCACACCTCATATTCTTCCCTTCTCTGTCCCACTAGCTTGTAATCTCCGGTCTATTTACTGTTTTGCGAAAACATTGACACTCAAACACAGTTAATCAACCACAACAAAAACATGCTTCTTTCAAAGTGTTTATTAATTTAAATTTAATTGGCAGCATTATTAACTTTTTTATATCTACACAGCCATGCACTGTGGTTAGTCTGCAGCTGTGAGAGAACAGTGCCCAGAGTGTTTTTACTGCACACTGTATAATTCACTGCACACAACTCGTCTGTTCTGCTGCCGTAGGATTGGATGGGCAGCCAGCGGAGCTGTGGGTTGGATTGGCAGCCACAACCAGTGCATTTATCTGTGTTAGGCTCACATTTGGCAAATGTGGCAATTGCTCTTCCTATGTTCTTACCACTACCACTAACAGTCTGTGAAGGTGAACCCTTGTTCTCCAAAGATGTCTCATCAAAAACTCACTCAGACCTACAATGAATGCAGTCCTGCCTATGGAGCACTACTTAACACGTGCACTAAATTTTTATCATGTAAATTGACATATTTTGTCAGAATACTAACAAAATTTCTGACAAAACTTTATCGACCTAAAACGTTAACTCATTTTCCTCTCTCCATGGATGCTGCCTAACTTCCTGCGTATTCCAGCGACTTTTGTTTTTATTTCAGATTTCCAACATCTGTAGTACATAGGGTCCGGCGATATATCACTAAAACCCGATCTAATTTTCATATCGATACGCCGATATAGGCATTTCAAAAATATCAATGTATCGAAAAATCTATATATCGAGGTAAAAAATCGGAACGCGCGCACACTGAAATACAAGACCCAGAATGCTCATCTCTATGCACAATGCACAGACCGAGGTGCAAAGCCACCATATTGTATTCATAGTCCTCCAATACAATATACAGGTATGCAAGGGGTGAGGGGAGAGAGACGGCTGTGGGCGGGGAGGGGGAGAGAGACGGTTGGGGGGTGGGGGAGAGAAGGCTGGGGGGGGGTGTGGGCGAGAAAGATGGCTGGGGGTGGGTGGGGGGGAGAGAGACGGCTGAGGGGGTGGGTGGGGGGGAGAGAGACGGATGAGGGGGTGGGTGGGGGGGGAGAGAGAGAGATGGCGGGGGGGAAAGGGAAAGGTATGGCTGGGGGGATGGGGAGGGAGAGAGACGGCTGGGGGGGGTGGGGGAGAGAGACGGCTGGGGGTAGGGGGAGAGACGGGGTGGATGTGATAATATACAGATAGATAGAGATGGGGGGATGTGAGAGAGACACAGACAGAAAAATACAGAGATAGAGAGAGTGAGAGACACAGAGAGAGAAAGATAGGCCCCGAAAGATATTCGGGGCCTATCTGAGGAGATAGGCCCCGAATGCGTGCGCACTCCGAATGCGCGTGCCGCGCGCACATGCGCAGTACGAAAACCCCGAAAATATCAATATTTCGGTATATCTCGACATGAGCCCATCGATATATCTAAATCGGAAAATTTCCATATCGACGGACCCTAGTAGTACAGTAGTTTACCTATCTTTTCAAGCATTACTCCAGTTAATTTGCTTTGAATTAAATAATGAATTATACTTTTCCAGTTCAAATGAACAATTTCCTTCATTTTTGCAAATATTTAGTAGGTGGTATGTGTTTCTGGATGCATATTCTCCAGCGAATCAATCCACGTTCACTTGTTCGTCTCAAAACAATGTACTTTAGTGTTTGGAGTCCAGGGAAGATAAATTACTGTACCACCAAACCTTGTTTGTTGACTAGTCAATAATACAGAGCAATACTAATCTCAGTGTATCAAGCAAAGGCAAAGATGTCCACCAGCTTCCGTGCTACACCAGGAAGCCTTATGATTATGAAATGTGCATGGTCCACGCTGGATGTGCTCAGCGTCTCATTTTGTTGTTTAAATTAAAATATGTAAAAATGTTTGAATATCATCGATCCTTCGTATCCAACAGAGCAACCAGCACACAGCCTGAAGGGCATTTAGCAAGCTGACTAATCCATTCATAAAACAAGAACATTTGCAAAAGAACTGGATATATTCAGCATTCTTAGCAAAGCACATTGTACAGCTCCCGGTCTACTCTTTGCATGGCTGGTCTGTGGTTTGTCCAATACTTTAATGTTTACCATTAGCTGGATTTGTCTCACTCTGGCACAAGAAGGTCAGCAGAATAACAGCAGAAAAGCACAGCTACCCTGATGCTGGCCACTGTTGACAGCACATCAGTTTCCTGCATATCTGTCTGGCACAATACAACTGCAGCTGAGACATGAGTAATCGACTAAATCTAAAAAATCTACAGTAGCAATGGATAGTATTAATAAATGATAAACCGCTTTAGGATTTCAATAAGGAGTTGCATTTAAAATTTACATTTCACACAAAAGAATGCTTCAAGGTCCTTTAACAATGCTGTGATGGACATTGAGCAGGGAAATACGAAACCGAGGAGCATTGGTTGACTCATCGTTCACCTTGTTAAAGCGGCAATGAACAAGGCAAACAAGATGTAAAATCAGTTCAATTCGGAACCCCTGAAGCTTCCCAAAGCTTTATAGTGCTTTGATCAGGCCCAACCGAGACCATAATAATAATAGCATTAATAATAATCCTTCCATTTGATATAGCACTTTTTACATCTTCTAGACGTTCGAAAGCACTCCACAGAATATATTGTAAAGTGAACCGACAGTCTCTTTGTGGGCAAAACGCAGCAGCACAATTGCGCACTGCAGGGTCCCACAAATAAAAAACGGATTGAGTAACCAAATTATTATAGTTTTTTTTCTTGAGGGATTATTATCATGTGTGTGGTGTAAGGAAACTTGCCCAAGGTATCACCCCACCGGGAATCAAACCCAGGTGTTTTCCTTGCAAGGAGAGCGCTCTAACCATTGAACTACAGGACTCCCAGTTGACTGAAGTAGTGCTGCGTACAATTCTGAAAGCGCTCGGAGTTGTAATTCTATATAATTGCAATGCTATATAAATGCAACTTTTTGCCGTGTGGTCACCACAAGGAAGTTGTGACGGTGCTGGAGGAAGTGCAGAGGTGAAAATGAGGCTGATCCCCAGTGTTGGAAGAATGAGCTGTGAACAGTGATTAGACAAGCTACCACTCTTCAGTCTTGATCGGAGGCTTCTCACAGGGATGGATGGTTGAAGTCAGGACTCTGAACTCATAATAAAAAAACTCAATGCTGTTATGGGAGGTGTTCTGGAAGCCTGAGGAAGTCAGATGGCCAAAGGGCCTTCCTCAACTGAAACTCTCTTTGCATCTCTTGCTATTTAAAATTGTCGTCCAAAGACAAGGTCAAATAGAATATTTGAAGACAGGGATTTTGAAGGCAGGGAAGTTGGTACAACGCTACTGGTTAGAGCAGGAATCTGAATATTTTTTTAAATACTTGTAATAATTTTCTTCAAATAGTGGGCCTGTACTATCAGAATGTATGGGATTAAAGCTGTGTATCAGAACTGTTTCTGTCTGCCATCTCTCTTACAGAGGCCTCGACAAAGACGTCTCAAATTGCTTTGCAGAATATACTGTAAAGTAAATTGACTATATATTTTTGTGCACAAAACTTTGTGATCATGTATTGCGCATATTAATAATAATAATAATCCTTGCATTTGATATAGACTTTTCACATCTTATCAACATCTCAAAGCACTTCACAGAATATACTGTATAGTGTATTGAATGTATATTTGTGGGTGAAATGCAGCAGCCAATTGCACACAGCAGCATCCCCACAAACCATTGTGGATTGAAATAACCAATTTTATTACTGTGTGTTTTTGGGACGGATTATTATTGGGCGTGTGTGTGGAGTAAGGAAACTTGCCCAAGGTTTCGCCCTGATCTGGCTGGATTTGAACACAGGTCACATGCTTGTAAGGCGAGTGCTCTAACCACTGAGCTACAGGAGCTCCACAATTTACATATCATAGAATCATAGAATTTTACAGCACAAAAGGAGGCCATTCAGCCCATCTAGTCTGTGCTGGCTCTTTGAAAAGAGCAACTCAATCCCACTGCCCCGCTCTCTCTCCATATATTATTTATATTTAAGCAATTAATAGACTATGATTGTGTGTCTCGAAAAGGTTATTCCACTTTTTGGCAAATACGCTGACCTGTATGCATATGCTTTTATGAAAGATTCAACGAGGTATTAACAGTGGAACAATATCTCTCTTCACCATTCTCTGCCAGCCTTTAAAAAAAAGTTCTCAAATTCTGGACACTAGAGACTAGTCTTTGCCTGTAAGAAAAAAAAATTACCTTAAGAATTAAGAGAAATTTCTTAAATTCAGCCTCAATTTGAAATCAGTTGTTTGACCTGTGAAAAACAGCTTCTGAATTTAAAGCATTTAAAGCATATTCATAAATCCGTACAAACTCAAAATTAAGCCAAAACGGTTTTGCTGACTGGGTAGAATTCTGGGCCTTGAGAGAGTAAAGAATATAGCTGATATAACATTATGTTAAAGGAAATGGGTCCAGAGGCAGAAGAAGACAGTTTTGTAATCTTAATGCTATAGGCAAATGATTATGGAATCTATCGCACGGTAAGAAAGCAGACATTTTTGCAATAACAGCATCTCAAAGTACATTACAGATACTTATGGTCAAGTGTATTCTTTTTGTAGACAAATGCACATTCATTTACACTAGCATAGAGTGACCAGTTAATTCAGAGAATTGTTGCAGGGTTTATGTGAGCAATGCAGAAATAATTGCAAGAACTGGAGAGAACCATTCCACATTCATCTTTTAGAATCTGCATTGTAAGCAGATCAACCTGAGTTATTACTCTGGAAGCTTCAAATTAACTTACCTTTAAAATCTCTCAGATGAATAGACAAGTGAAGATGGAAACAAAATAATGACCTAAGAACTACTGTATTTCATTTTAATTGTGTTCAATCTCACTAAAATAAAGGACAGGAAGGAAAATGGAAGCCCACAGTATTAAAGGGACAGTGGCAGCATGGATCCAGAACTGGATGGGAGACAGAAAACAGAGAGTTGTGATGAACAGTTGTTTTTCAGACTAGAGGGAACTGTACAGTGGTATCCACCAGGGATTGGTATTGGGATCTTGCTTTTTTAAATTTATATAAATGATCTGGACTTGGGTATAGGGAGTACCAAGTTTGCAGATGACACAAAGTTAGGAAATGTAGTAAATGGTGAGGAGGATAGTAGTCAACTACAAGAAGACATAGACAGAATGGTAAAATGGGCAGACACATGGCAGATTAAATTTAATGTGGAGAAATTTGAGGTGATGCATTTTGGGAGGAAGAATGAGGAGAGGCAATATGGGCTAGATAGTACATTCTTAAGTGGGGGTGAAGAAACAGAGAGACCTGGGGGTTCATGTAATTAAATCTTTGAAGGTGGCCGGTCCAGTAGATACGGCAGTTAAAAAAGCATATGGGATTCTAGGCTTTATAAATAGGGGCATAGAGTACAAAAGTCAGGAAGTTATGACTAACCTGTATAAAACGCTGGGTTAGGCCTCAGCTAGAGTACTGTGTTCAGTTCTGGGCACTACACTTTAGGAAGGATTTAAGGCATTGGAAAGGGTGCAAAGACTCGAGGTCACAGATTTAAAATAGTTTCCAAAAGAAACAGTGGGGAGGTGAGGAGAATTTTTTTTACGCAGCGAGTTGTTCAAATCTGGAATGCATTGCCTGAAAGGGTGGTGGAGACTGATTCGATAACAACTTTTAAAAGAGAGATGGATGGTTATTTGGGGGGGGGGGTTGCGGGGATATGAGGAGAGAGCCGGGGAGTGGGATTGACTTTGAATAGCTCTTTTCAAAGAGTCGGGCACCATCTTGATTGGTCAGATGGCCTCCTTTTGTGCTGAAAAATTATTTGAAACTATGACAGTGTTCTCCTGCATTCTGAGCTCTTATATTTTGTTATAATTGATCTTAAAAAAATCATACTGAGGCACCACCTACAAATGACATTCAGAACTATAACCAGATAATTCAATAACTCTTCTCTTTTCTCGTTACCCATTAAGTTGCATATTTGTATAGAATTTTCAATGTTGAAAAACACTCCAACAGCAACAAAATTACATTTGTATAGCACCTTTCACATCGGTCAACGTGTGTCAGCCTGGCTCACTTGGGTGTGTCAGCCTTGCCAATCAAGGTGAATTCCAAGTCTTGTGTGTTCGCAAACTTTAAATGAACACATGTTCACAAACTTGCACACCTGTCAGCAACTGTCACCCCAAGCCCCAGAGTTTCCTCATCAGCTATCTAACAATTTTTGTATTTTCAATCAAGATTTTTTTTTAATTGTGAGGAGTTGAACACATTCATCTATCTCCCTTCATTGCCTTCAGTGCAGGGGGAAGACCCCCATCCATGCATTTGTCACAACAAGGCTTGACTATGGAAACTCCCTCCTCGTCGGCCTTCCTGGCTCTTCCCTTCACAAGTTGCAGATCATCCAGAACTCTGCAGCTCGTGTCCTACCCTGCACTTGGCACCACGACCCCATCACTCCTGCTGACTTCCTATCAACCTGCCCGCCTCCTCTGCTCAGTGGGCCGTGGTCTGCTCCATACCACCCGCCCGACCCACCCTACAATCAGTGGTCAGGCTTTCAGCCTCTCTGCCCCCACTCCATCCCACACTCCCTTTGCGTCGCTTCAAGAAGCAGCAACAATTGGACGTGCAGGTAGTAATATTTTCTGTATCTCATTGTATTTTCAATCAAGACTTTTTTTTTTAATTGTGAGGAGTTGAGCACATTCACATCCCAGGGAGGTAAAGTTTGAAGTTACAGCAAAGGTCAGTTTTTCACAAAACTCGCATTGTTAAGAGAATTGCTTCATGTGCAATTGAACGGTCAACCTCCAGGTATGTTGCCTTGACAAAAGAAGCTTTGATTGTTATTTGACAATTAACTTAGTGAGAAACCACGCTGTCTCTGAAGTATTGTTCTTCACTATTCCTACAAATTTCACTTTCATGAAAGGACTCTTGGACACTTAAACAAAGCATAAACATGAAAGGGTATCAAATATGGATTTCTAAAAGTTGGCCAAAAAAAAGCTTTGCTGAATTTAAGCACTTGCCTCACAATTCTTTTCTATTTATTAATCTTTATGTCGATTGTATGGGCCTTAAGGTCAAGTAAAGAAACCAGCACTCTTAAATTCATAATCTTGCAGTGTGTTGCTTTGCAGAGGTGCCATCCATCAGATTGACCTGAGGTCCCATTTGCTTAACTAGTGGACGTTAAAAATCTCATGGCACTATTCAGAAAAATGTCCATTCCCTTTGATTGTGGGACATTTCTGTGCACAAATTGGCTGTCATTCTTGCCTACAAAAATAAAATCTCTGCACTTTACAGTGAACCCTATGATATTTTTGATCTGTCCTCCCAACATGAAAAGCAAGATATCAAATCCAAGGATTATAATTCCTATCATTATTTGCACACCTTTCCCCTCCCTACATCTTTCTGCTCTCACCCTCAGCTCACATACTCACCTTGCAGTATCAAGCACTTTGAGACATCCACCTTGTTAGATTTAGTTGAATCATTAGGTTTATTTTATGTTTAAATAAGTAAATCAATGTGTACAATAAATAGTGTAACATTGGAAATTTAGGTATAAAACTAAGAAGGCTGCAGAGTTGTAGAAACCAGCCCTGTCTGTGAAACAGAACTGAATGTAGCCAGGTTGGCACCAGTTGTGGTAGATATGATAAGTGTGAAAGAAGGAGAACAGAAAACATGTTCAGTTAAAGACATCAATATAGCTACTCTTTGTCTTCCCAAGAGTGGGAAGTTACCGGGTAAGCGAGGAAGCAGAGAAACAGGTCTGGGTAGATGGGGAGGTATTTTACAATAAGATATCTTGAGAAAACAGGAATGTTTGAGAACCACTCTGCTAGTCATGATAAGGAAAGGGCTCATGAAAAACAGGACAAGAATCACCAAGAATCACATGTAAAAGAGTTTTGATGTAGGGTAAGCAAGGCTGATGGAGAAGTATAAAGGTAGGAGGGAAAGAGTGGCCCAACACAACAGTTGGGGAATATCTCAAGGTAGAAGCCAAGATCTCCAGCCTGCCGCTGTTGTCCAGAATTACTAGAATGGATAACAAGACACAAAATACTACAGATGCTGGAAATCTGAAACAAAAGCAGAAGTTGCTGGTAAAACTCAGCAGGTCAGGCAGCATCCATGGAGAAAGGAAAGTGATTTAAAGTTTCGGGTCCACGACCAAATGGGTAGTATGGTTTCAGTTGTTCTGTTTTACAGGCAGGTAAGGGCCAGTTACAGAAGCAGGCGCCTGGTCTTATGCTCAAAGAATAGGCTAAATAGAGCATGAGATGGGTGCTGTGGTATGGTATATGTCCTGAGCTAGACAGGGTTGTTATCTGTGATTGAAAGGTTGTTAGCGTAAGTAGCAGATCCAGCCGAGAGAAGCTGTTGTAACTGACTGCTCCAAAACTGGTAGAACTGTATAAGTTTTGTTAGTTGTAGTGGCATTATTATTATTACTGGTTTTGTATGTATCACTTTGATTGATAAATCTCTATTACACCTCAATTGGATTGTTGGATCATATTTCGAAACTCGGGATCAGAGATCCCAACAACGTGACGTGAACAGTGTTATATAAATGTAAATTAGATTGTAATTATTGTACTGTATTAGGGTACTTACCCGAGCTTTCAGCCACAATGCTCTAAATCTGTGGACGGTCCTTGACGGTCTCTCCATTTTATCCCATCTTTAAATCAGACCTGAAGCCTTTCCTCTTCCCCCTATCCTCTAGCTATCTCCCTCCCTTTCCAGATCAGAGTCAAGCCACATGACTGTTAAGTGCTCCGTCCCCCTTTTTGTATGAAGGATGATTGCAAGTTGTTGTTGTCCAATTAGAATCACCCAGACATACCTTACTTGACAATCACACATGTTTTTTCCAGCAGTTGTCACTTGATAGTGATCAGGAGCCCTGACTGATTTTTCTCCTCTAAAGCCCAGGGGGAACAGCAACTAATTGTATCATCCTTACTTCAGCCCTGCACTGCACAAATTAGGAACAGAACCTGGGGACCTCCTAGGTTTATGTGACTGAATTTCAAGCTGATGATTGTTCTAACAATTGAGTCATCAAGGGAACTGTAGATATTTATTTTCCTATTTGTCTACAGAGATTTTCTTTATTTTATTGTTTTACCTGTGAGATATACCAGCTTAATTTTGGGTGGTTCAAATCAATCTAAGGGCTCATCTATAATGGTTATTGATCAGATAATATTGTGTTTATTGATTAAACCTTGCAAGTCGTGGTGGAATTACTTCTCCTGTGGTCTAGTTAGCCCATCTTTCTTCAGGATGTAGCGGTTAGAGTAAAGTCCCTTAGCAATATAAGAAGAATTAGGAGCAGGAGTAGGCAATTCGGCCCTTCGAGCCTATAATCTAACGCAATGGGTTGTATTATTCCCTGAACTGAATCATTTTGATTGACCATTCTGTTCACGAATGAGCAGAATGTGGAACTCACTCTGACTCCTTATTACCTTGTGTACATTGTAGAACTTATCAAAATAAAATTTCCCAACTTGTTCATAATTTAAATGTCTTTATCAACTTCTCCACTAAGATAACAATTGCTAGGACTCCCAGCCTTTCCTAATAGATCTATTCCTATCTATCTACATATCTACATATACTTATCCATTTATAATATCTTGTAGCCTAAGTTAGTAACTCTCCATTAAAAAGCAAGGCAATGCAAGACTAATAAGACATCTAAACCAATATTAGACTATATACAAAATTACTTTTTCTGATTGTGTATTTTGTATACACTTACCTGATTGTGTTTTATAATGCAACACTAATGGATATTCATATTTGGACCTTTCGAAGCTGAAACCATTAAAAATAAACCTTGAAACCTAATTTCCAAAGAACATGGACTACTTTTCTGCATGTTTATATTGCTTTTAACACAATGGTTTCCAGGGTGTCCACTGTATAACGAGAAACAAACATATTGTTTCAACAAGCAATATAAATTAGAGAATGCAAAATAAAGGCTATAATCTATGTCTGGGATTTTGTAATGTTAGAAACCTTTTAAATTTCATTTATTTATTTGCCTACAAATTGCCTACAGTCAGGGGAGAGAGCTGGGGAGTGGGATTGAGTTGCTCTTTTCAAGAGCCAGCACAGACTCAATTGGCCAAATGGCCTCCTTTTGTGCCATAAGATACTATGATTCACCAGTCTCCACAAAACATTCTGAAATACTTTAATGAGACTACCAACACACAAGGTGGAATTAGAAACTACAAAGTGATATGCAATGGAACTAGATAAGTTCAATTAAATATTATTTAAATAATGAATACATCAGAGGGATTTTGCAGAAAATTGGATGGGTCAGTTCAGTAGACCAGCCATGTTTGACTTTGTTATTAGATTAACTTGTCTTTTGTTTAGCAGCTGAATTTGTATCTAGTAAAAATCACTATCGTGGTCATCAAGATTATCAGTAAAAATTTCCCCTTTTTTTTACTGAAGCTGGATTTTTCTCACCACATAAAATGAATGAGTCAGACCTTTTGTGGTACTTAACCTGGTGCAAATCAATCCAACTTCAATATGGAGATCTGCAGCAGAGTGATCAAGCAAGCTTAACATGGGCACAGAATGATGATTCTGATTGCTATAAAAATGTCCTGGATACAATAAAACTGATGTGCATATTTATTGTGTGCGCTGCATGTTGCACATCGCACAAAGTAATTGTATGCTCTGGGTAGATTGCGCGCACTTTTCTAAATGAAGCGAAGCAAACAAATTAATGTATTTTCGATCATCTCGGCCAATATTACACATTGGGATATGGTTCGGAATCCCTAGTCTTGATTGAACACACAAATGGATACTTATTGAGCAACGACTAGCAAATTTACTCACAAATCTTCTAGCCTGTGGGGGAATTGTTGGTATGTGATTCAAAATGCCTCACACAAAACAGATGTACATGCATAATCATGACAATGACTGTCTCTAATTGCATGTCCCCGATGGAAAAAAAACCCACAGCTGCATGGTGTAGTAATGTGCCCTATGTGAAAAAAAACACATTACATGTAGCTCAAGCTGCTGCTTTGACTGTAGAGGGCCAAGAATGATTCACTCCACGCACCATCTCTGCTGCATTTGAATATATAATAATAATATAATAATCCTTGCATTTGCTATAGCGCTTTTCACATCTTATCAATGTCCCAAAGCGCTTCACAGAATATACTGTAAAGTGACTTGACTGTATGTTTGTGGATGAATCGCGGCAGCCAATTGCACACAGCAGAGTCCCACAAACAATCGTGGATTGAAATGACCAATTTTTTATTATTGTGGTTTTTTGGATGGATTAGGTGTGTGGAGTAAGGAAACTTGCCCAAGGTTTCGCCCTGACCTGCCTGGATTCCCAGTTTGGCCTCCCCAGCTTGCAAGACAAGTGCTCTAACCACTAAGCCAAAGGAGCTCCATATATGCAAGGCTATGGGCATTGAGAATCATCCCCTTCATTGTACCAAGCACTGGCTGGGAAAGGTCTTCAGCACATCTGAGGAACTGAGAATTCCACTAATTTCTGAAATCAAGGTTTGCAAACTATGCTTATTGGTAGTCCTCACCCATAGAGAATGAAAACTCTTGGGAGTGGAAGACCTGGTTTGAATGAGCTTGTATTGTACAACAAAGCATTTCTGTAGCTTTTCCTGATAGCAACTTCACATTGCTTAGAATGTTGCTGCAAATGATGATCAATAATCACAAATATATTTTTGCTCCAGCTGTGTTACTCCATTACATTCTTGTTCTGAAGCATTTGGCAGATTTTGAGAAATCGCTCAAAAATGCAAATTAGCGACAGCTATTACAGTCACCATGCTTGCACAGTCACCACACTTTATAGTGAATGGTGTGAAGCTTTCAGAGGCATCTTCCCAACATGATAGGCACTAAATGTAATGATTATTTAATTATTTAATGATCTGAGATTACTTTCTCAATCCAATTTAGCATTTTATGCTGTAATGGAGGTGAAGGTCAGTGCCTTGGGGTGTCCTCCCGACATGAAAGGAGCTATAACAATGTAATTTTTGTTGCTGTAATACTAATTGTAGAGATACTCAATGGTACTGGATCAGAAATGGTTAGATGTGCTGCTGAACTTCCCAATACTTATTCAGCAGTCAAACTGCCAGGTGGTGTAGCTCAAGATAAAGATTTATATTGCCATTCCCAACCCACAAGGTAAAATATTTGATAATAATGAGAGCTCCAAGAACAAAGCCACAGTCAAGATTGATATCGTTTTTTTGGTGGGAAAGAAACATTTTCCATTGGTCTATTCCAGGCAGTCCCACAGGTAGCACAGTGTGATGAAAGGATGATTGATGGAGGAAAATCCACTAGTTAAAGCTCTGTTGTCCAGACAAGTAACATGCAGGCCATCAGTCAACAAAGAACACATGTGGGAAAAGTATTTGACAACACATTATGAAGAAGAACTTACAGCAGCCATTCCACTCCTACAGCACCTTGGGGAGAATGTAAAGGAATGATTGGTGATCTTAAAAAAACACACACTAAATCAAATTCCTTTATTTAAAACTAAAATTAAACCCACTGCTCTTCTCAGTTACTTAGACAATCTAATCAATCATTATCCCATTCATCAAATCACCTCAAAGCAAAGAGTAGAGGTAATATATCTGTCACCGCTAGCCTATACCACTGTTTTTAGAAGTGGTGTGATGAATGAAGTGAAGATTGATCGTGAAACATGAAGAATAATTACAATAAATTAAACCTGAAATTAAACCTTTTTTTTGTCAGTGCAGACAGCAGAGTCCCCCAGTCAAAGTTCCCAATAACGGGTCACAGATAGATTCTTTCACACGTCTTTATTAGAGTTCCCTCTGGCAGATGCAACAGTGATTGGTGTTCTTTGAAGCAGGCCAACTACAATAACACACTCAAAGCCGATTCAACACACAAAGCCCATAGGGGTAATCTTCAAACTGACAAAACGTACAACACAGTTTTGTCGCACATACAGTATAAACAACTCGATTTACCTGAAACTGATAGCCCAACTGTGGTTTCTTTAGACAATGTTGTTTTCAGGTAGAAACATAAACCACTGAATCCTTAGGGTCCTGTGAAACATTGGACAACTGGGAAGTTAGACTTTCGACCTGTACAAATAACTACAAAGAAGAGCTGATCAAGTGATATGAACTCTCAAACTATGGTAACGGAACATACTCTGAGAAACTGGCTATGTGGAAGGCCAGTGAACCTTTGGGTTTGTACTGAAGGAGGGATGGAACCTGTAGCACATGAAGTGGATGACCGATCCCCAGAAACCTCTCTGTCTCTCTGGGACTCTGAGAGGGTCAGGGAATCAAGCGGCTTGAGGCCTAGGTTACAAGGCTGGCTCTGCAGTTAAAGGGCAACATGGTGGAGTATTTAACAGGAGGATTGCCAGGGCAAATGTGTGCAAGACAGGATACAATAATATTCTTTGCATATTGATATAACGCCCTATGTCTTCGAGATATCTCAAAGCGCTTCACAAATTGTACTGTAAAAAGTGAATTGACTGTATATTTTGCGGGTGAAATGCAGCAGCCAATTGTGCACAGCAGTATCCCACAAACAGTTGTGGATTGAAGTGATCAATTTTTTTTAAACAAATTACTACACCCGGTAAAGCAAACCATCAATCGACTAACAACTGGGTTCCTACTTACTGTTGGTTAAACAGAGACATATGGGGTAAGGAAACTTTCCCAACATTTCTCCCTGCTCAGAATCGAACAGAGGTATCTCACTTTGCAAGCAAGTGTTCTAACTATTGAGCTACAGGACTTGAATCAACCATGAACCCAGGTGCCTACTCTCTGGGTCTGTGCAATGATAGGATATGTGGTGCTGCTGAGATTTTTCCCCCTAATCCCCCTAAAAGTCGATTGATAGTTAATGAGCACAGCTAATAAAGCTGTGCTCATTAAACTGTGTGTTTGTCTACCTGTGTCAGTGTCTGCCTGGCGCAGGTGGCCGACACATACAGTATTCACAGGACATTATAAACGTCTTGGTGGATGACATTATGTCTGGCATTGCCCACATCTTTCAGAAGGTCCAGGCCTAGGATGAGAGAGGAGGCCACACTGTGCTGAACGCAGGTGTATGGCACAACTGACAGGAGGATCAGAAATGCTTTAACACTCAAAATATCATACATTAAGAAAAAAGACTTCTCTGGTTGATGCACACAATGGGATTGACTGATACACATTTAATAAACGCTTTTCTTTTTAATTATGTAATTAAGATTACCTGCCTGTATTTTCCCCCGTGAATGTTTATATATGGCATATAGTACACGTGTTTACACATGGTGCATAATAGATCTTCTCTAAAAATAAAAAAAACGTACATTTAATACAGCACCTTTCAAGTCAGAAGGACATCTCAAAGAGTTTTACAGTGTAATGTCTGTATTTTTTACTCTTACCCTGTAA
The DNA here is from genome assembly GCA_035084275.1 of Hydrolagus colliei. NCBI lineage: Eukaryota > Metazoa > Chordata > Chondrichthyes > Chimaeriformes > Chimaeridae > Hydrolagus > Hydrolagus colliei. Next base: position 13,127,814 of record CM068745.1, read on the forward strand.
CCTTTTAGAGTAGATCCATGTGATATAACCTTTTAGAATTTTAAAAATGCTATTTGATTCCCTCTAACCGCTTCTCTGTTCAAGTGAAAACAGCTCAAATTTTTCGAGTGTATCCTCATAAATATAATCTCATTCTTGTATCAACCGTGTGAATCTATGCTGTAACCTTTCCCATTGATACTTTCTATAATAGGGAGTCACATCAAAGTCCAGTTTTGGCTTGCCCAACATCAAACTTAAATATTTCATAAGAATTGCTAGACAAAAGAAAACCCAGGTCTATCCAGGTCGCCTTATAATAATATATGCAATAATAATCCTTGCTTTTGATATAGCTCTTTTCATGTTTTCCAGACATCTCGAAGCACTTCAGAGAATATTTTGTTAAAGTGAATTTGTATGTTTGTGGGCATAAAGTGGCAGTCAATTGCGCACAGCGGATTCGTCCCACAAACAGTCATGGATTGCAGTGACCACTTTTTTTTCCCTTGAGGGATTACTATCAGGTATGTGAAGCAAAGAAACCTGCGCAAGGTTTCACCCTGCCAGGAATCGAACCCAGGTCTCTCGCTTGAGAGGTAAGTGCTCTAATCACTGGGCTACAGGACTCCTCATATGTCAAAATATTACTTTTATCCTCGTCACTTCTCAAAGCAGCTCCTCATGTGGGCTTTGAACTGTACCAAACCCTGGAAAGCCTTCCCATAGTAAAGGCATCTTTCAGGGCATTTGTGATCTTTCTTCTGATGGGACCCCACATTGGTCACATTTATACAGTCTCTCCTGTGTGACTTTGGAGGTGCTGTATCCCAGTGAAACCCTCCGCATTCAGTACATTTATACATTCTGTCCACCAATCTGGCAGTCGCATGCTTGGATGTTACTTTTATGAACCTTTGTGCTTCATTTTGTGTCGCCTCAGGGGTGATTAATGTATGAAAATGTCCACAGTGATGCAACTGATATGTTCGTGCGATATTAAATAAAACGTTTAAAGTAATATTTCTCAGACATATTTGATGATGCAGAAAGATGAATTCTGTTTACAATCTAAAGCAAACATTTGGTTTATTATTTCTATATTTTAAACTTCAGCCTGTTATTATTGCACATCTTCTGAAGTTCAATTTGAATACCAGGGAGATAGATTTTAATATTCCACAGAGTGTAAAGTTGTCACATAATTATAGACAATTGGGTTTAAAAATCAAAGAAAATAAATAACATGCTTTAGAAATATTGTGCTTCAGATGTGACATTGGCAAATAAATTATTAATTCTGTACGGAATATTTGAGACGGTCAGATATTGAAGCTGCTTACCTGGATCTGTAATATATATTGTAAGTCCTTAGGGTGTTTTGCTCATTGACGTTTTCTACTTTGGCTGATGCAAAACAATTAAACCATGACATTTGTCCCATGTGGACAACCAGACAAGCTGAGTTTAAAGATGTTCCAACCTCACAACATAGAGAAGTGAAGAACGCCACAGGTAACAGAAATTATTAAAATATCTGTTGTACATAATAAGATTTCATGGTGGCTGAGGTATGCCCGTATATAATTTCAAAAAGATTCAACTGCAGAGTTAACGAGCTAAATAGATTTATTAAGCTAGGTGCTCAATTTTTACTTGTAGCTTCTAGTTTATCTGAAGTGAAATTGAGAAGTCTAACAGAAGTGCTGAATACTTTGTTTACGGTCACTTAGGGAGTCTCAAACAAGGCCATTGTGGTATTGAAATTCACTCTGTGCATAACAGCATTGATTGTGATATTTCAGTACTTTGAGGCAATCTGAGAAAAAGCAGCATAAAAAGCTAAAGCCGATCTCTTCATGGAAACCACAAAACCTCCTATTATGTAGACCAGTGAACCCCGAGAGAATAGCCAACTGTAATGTTCGAGCTGAATACATTTCAGAACAGGGAGCTTGGAATTTCCCTGGCAAATCCCGGTAAGTGATATCTGCTAATGTTTGTTTTCTATATCAAGATTCAGTTTCACTATCAATCTCTTTTAAAATAGGGTATTGGTATAACTGAAACAAAGGAAAGATGTTTATCGTATGCTAATTCAGCTAAAGGAAGAATGTATGCTAAGATTGGTTTAGATGAAGGAGGACCTTTGATCCACTTGATCTCATCGTTCCAGAACATCCACCCAACCATCCCCTTATCACAGTATCATACTGGTCCTAGGGTCTGCAAAGTCAGCACCATTCTACTGCTAGTATTATATTAACAACAATACTAATTCTTGCATTTGGTATAGGATCTTAGCACTTCATTGAGATGGTTGAAAGCACTGCATAGAATATATTTTGAAGTGAATTGACTGCATATTTTGCGGGCGAAATGTGGCAGCCAATTGTTCACAGTGGTGTCCCACAAACAGTCGTAGACTGACCATATCATTATTATTGTACAGTAATTATTATATGAGTGAAGAAATTCTATTTTCATTCCAGAGAGATTCACAATTGCTTTGCTTCAGAAATGGACCACTATCCTATTGAACAGCATTTCCTCTCTTTTGGGTCATTATCTTTATGATGTTCTTTGTCAGAATCTTTGTCAGTTCTTATCAACTTGGGAGCTTGAAATATGTTTCCCTGTAAGTTCTGTGCACTTGACTGGCATTTCCTATTAGACCGCAGTGCAGATCTTGCAAATATTTTCAAGTCATGTACTTGATTCATGGATTCAGACAGTTTTCAGCACAAGAGGCCCATTGTATTCCTGTACTCATGCTTGCTCTTCCTACCCTCTCTGAAACCCACCTATTGAAATGCCATTTCCCTGCCCCATAACCTTCATATTAATTTCCATCAAGCATTTATCTTTCAAAGTCTGTTAAAGCCTCAACTTCAGTAGTTACTTGTGGTAAGGCATTCACATTCCAATTGTCTTCTGTATCTCAAAGTATTTCTTTCAACCTCAACCCCATTTCCAACGCTTTTCACTTCAGGAGGATGTCTCAAAGCAGTTCTCTGGTGTAAAGTGGAGTGACTGCGTATTTGTGGGGCAAACAAGACTGCTAATTTGCACACCATATTGTCCAACCCAGAAGTCTTGTAGCTAATGGTGACGTCTGTTTTTGTGACTTTGGTGACATTGTGGGATTGTAAACTAGTGGGCTTTATTCATTGCGGATGAACAGAAACACACGAGTGTTCTTAGATGCAGATACACTATTGGACATACAGTTGTAGATGCACATGTAACCTTGATCATATAGGTGGACTTAGATGTACTGTACATAAATACAAAGGAAGTAGCCCTCCTTTATATGCAAGAAGCATTGCTTCCATTTTACGGTTGACCAATTGTTCCTGAAGAAAGCCAGTTAGACAGCATCGGAGGCCACAAATACTTTGTTTCTGCTTAGAAAGGGTCTCCAAGGATTACGGTTGACACCATTTTCCATGAATACCAATTGTCATTCATAGAAAATGATATCAGCCGCACTTGCTGAAATCCTCTTCCTGCAACACACAGGAAGTAACTCGATAGTGACCTGATAATCTTTCAGTTGGCCATTTTTTAGCACTTCATTTATAACAGAGCATCTAAGCTACCGAACTGGAGGCCACCATTATTACAAATCTCCTCTTTATGTTGTTTTCATAACTGTACTATGTACTTGTACTGTGTTCTCAATATACAGTACTGTTTAAAGTGCCATCCCTGCTAAACCCTATAGGAGTTCAAAGTGGGTACAATTCATCTGGTAGTAATTGAACTGTGCTTGCTATTCCAAACATATCTAAAGTGCTTTGATGCACAACTGTCAGATGGTAGAGTCCTGCATTTACACTGACTGAAACCTTGAAGTTTTACTATGTGGAGTAGGTTTTGTACAGGCTAATGGATATAGCAATCGTGTTCGCAATAGAGTTTGTAACGAATGAAAATTTTACAACACTCAATAATTGTTATATATAACTAGTTCTATAAAATAGCATAACATTTTTGGCAAAAATGCAGTAAATCCTGCAATAAAACAGATGTTCTCAAATAGTTCTCAAATGTCACTTAGGGAAATAGGTCAATTACTTCAAGACATTTTGTGGGACATCACTATGTGCAAACTGGCTGCCACATTTGCCTACAAAATACCAAATCATACAATAAAATTACATGATCACTCGATTAGTTCAGATGAAAAAGATCTATTGCATCCATCACACAATCGGGTTAGGTGAAGAAAGCCCTTTGGTCTGTCCAGTTTCATCTCTCCAGAACACCCACTCTATCGTCATCCTATCACTGCATGAACCTGACGCCTGTGCGCAACCTAGACCCCCAACTGTCCTTCCTCCCCCACATCCGGTCCCTCACCAGCACCGCCTTCTTCCACCTCCGACGGATCGCCCGTCTCTGGCAATACCTCATCCCGAAAGCCGCTGAAACCTTGGTCCATGCCTTTGTCACCTCTCGGCTGGACTATTGCAACGCCCTCCTCTCCGGTCTTCCCTCCACCACAATCTACGAAATCCAGATAATTCAAAACTCTGCCGTCCACATACTCACCCGCACCAAGCTTCGCTCCCCCATTACCCCAGTCCTTGCCAGATTTCACTGGCTCCCTATCCCAGAGAGGATCGACTTCAACATCCTCACCCTTGTTTTCAAGTCCCTCCACTCCTCTGCACCCCCCTATCTCTCTGATCTCCTCTCCCCCCAACCCAGCACCCACTGCCTTCGCTCCTCTGGGTCTGGCCTCCTCCATGTCCCTCGAGTCCTCCGCTCCACCCTCGGCGGCCGTGCCTTTAGTCACTACGCCCCGAGGCTCTGGAACCCCCTTCCTCACTCCCTTCGCCTCGCGCCCTCTCTTCCCAGTTTCAGGTCACAGTTGAAGACCTTTCTCTTCGACCGAGCTTTTGGTCACCTTCCTGCCCCTGCTCCTGGCTCGGTCCCGGGATCCGCAACAGTGAAGCGCTCTGAGACGCCATCTGGCATGGAGGGCGCTATATAAATTGAAGTTGTTGTTGTTGTTGTTAGTCACCTTTCTACCCCTGCGCCTGGCTCAGTCCCGGGATCTGCTATTGTGAAGCGCTTTGAGACGCCGCCCGGCGTGGAGGACACTATATAAATGAAGCTGCTGTTGTTGTTGTTGTTGAAGAAACTTTTTAAATGAGTCTAGTGTTCTGAGCTCAACCACCCTTCCTGGTAACCTGTTCCAGTGATTAATTACTCTCTTATTAATGAAAACATTTCTGGTATCTGGCCCTGATATTCCTGCGGCTCTACAATTTTGTCCTCTCATTCCATATACTTATTTACACTTTTGCCCACAAATATACAGTCAATTCACTTTACAGTATATTCTGTGAAGCGCTTTGAGACGTCGATAAGATGTGCAAACAGTATAATTATTATTATTATCCTGTGAAGTGTTTTGAGATGTCCTGCTGATATGACAGGTATTATAGTCAAACCTGTTAAAGCAAATTCTATTCAACAATCATCTGCGGTCATCATCTTGGAACAGTCCTGACCGATTTTCAATAATAAAACACCTTATTCAGCAACCTGTCTAACGCGACAGTAGTTACCCGTTTTGAGCTCAGTCAGTGTACAGACACACGTTTCAGCAGCTGCTTCTAAGTGAATTTATATGCACTTACCGGTATTATATTACCAATTTCAGCCATTCTATATGATGACTTCTTCCAGCACATTTACCAAAGCAGTCCATGTAATACCCAAAGCTTCCTGCCTCACCAGTGAGTTGATATTGATAAAAGTGCAGGAAGTCTAGTAAACCCACAAAATCGTGTGGTCTACAGAAGTTTTGTAAATATTATTGGTCAACAAACCACAAAATTCTTACTCAGAGGCCATCCCTTACATAAAGGCTACTTCAGTCCAGTCCCCTGATTGGTTACCAAAAACAAGTTTGACTGTACAGTATATCAAATGGAAGAAATACTATTATCAATTCAACACTTGACATGAAAGGGATTGTAAGGGTCATAAAAGGACTGGTTTGGGGATTCTCAGCTCTCATTTCTGGGCACTTTCAAAAGGAACAATATATTGTATATGTTCCTACGTAATGTTGTATCCGAAAATACTACGCAGTTCACCCATGATCCGCTAACTTGGGCTGAGTGAACAATTATGGAATATTAAAACACTTATAACTAAAGACACTGCATTGGTTGCTTAACAGCTGTCGGGAGAGCTTATATTGTATGCGCAAATGGCACAGATACTGAACAGTTGTAATAAACCTGTACAGCCAGACGGATTAATTCATTCAATGTCTATTGGGGAAGCAGAGGAACATTTGTCGATGATGGTTAAATTGCATTTTAAATCATTTACCAAGTGCAGTCTCCTTCCAATCTGTCCATTCGAAGTGCATAATGATTTACAAAAGTTTCTCACAGTTGGCGGTGATTTATGATTCGACTGCTGTCTTATTAGTCTTTCTGAAGCATACGACCCAGCTAATCCATTTGCGGTACAAGAAAATCTCTCTACAGAGACAAACACCATATCCTAGACCAAGAAAATACTGAACAGCAGATTTGTCCTATTTTAAGGGTCTTCTTCATCTGGACACCACTTGCGATCTTGCAAAAACCTGGTACGATGCAAAGGTTATTTAGCAGGGTGTAATCCATTGTTTGTATTCACTGTGGGCTTGTGAGTGTATCAGCCACACAGACTAATTGTGGATACATTTGGAAAGAAACCTCTGACTGTATCAGTGAATGACTAATTTATGTACAGCCACTTACACACAGATTGATTTTTTAAAGTTGCTCTTTTAGTGTCATTTGTGAATGAAGCAATGCTGCAACGATTGTACAATTATAGCAATTTGTTAGTTTATAACTTTAATTCTTTAATTCCAGACAGCAGCAGATACACTAAAACCATGACTGGCCAGTCTAATAGGGGGACAGGGTGGAGGAAGAAGATCTGGTATGTCAAGCTCAAATTTCCAGCTAAATACAACTATAATGGCGGTGACAACATTCACCAGTGTTTTTTCAGGTTGGTAATGATTGTGAGACAAGGTTTGCTATATCAAATGCAAGGTTTAATGTTATTTATTTAAGGGAAGACACTGGGGAAGTGGGCCGACATGAGTCCACACATTTTAAAATAGAAATTGTTTAAAATGTTTCCTTTTTGGGCCAGGTCTGATGAATTCAGGATACACTGAGTCCAGTAAACCAGGGGGTTTACAATTCAACACTGTGTAACTTTCTTCAAACAGCGTACACTTTCAGAATCTGGGTATCACAACCACGACGGTTCTCTTTTACTCTCAAAACAATAAATTTCCTTCTATTAACACCTAGATTATTGGAGTCTTTTCTGAAAAAGGGAATTGACTTGTGTTGCTGTGGTATTACACATTGAGAGCTAACAGCTGTAAATTCATAATGCGATTACCCTCAGTGCATAAGGACACTATCTAATATAGCTTTTAACTGCTTTAATACTCCTTCAATATTCTTTAAAGTTGATATGTTCTTTTGAGATCACTATAACCTTGTCAAGCTTCAGAATACTAGCTGTTGTAATTATATACCTTGTCATTTAATTGCACAGTATATTTTTTCAAAAAATCAATATATCATTCTTTCAGTGTTCAACACCATATGCCAGTAACAACGTTCTGAGAATATACAAGCTCCTTCGCCATCGTTTGAACAACCATCCAGACTCTGATAAAGATTTTGTTCTTATACCATAACAGCTGCACCCATTAGGAGGTAACATTCAATCTCACAGATGTTAAAAGGTTTGGTAGTCATTCAAGTCGTTGACATTGAATTTTCAGCTGAACGGGCAAGCTTTTCCATATACAGCTAGTGCTTTACGTGCAGTGGGGCTCGGTCTATTTTATGCCTGTGAAAACTGGAAGGTGATGAATGCATATAATTACAAAGTCATATCTCTAATAAATTAACAAATCAACAAATCTAGTCAAGGTGGAAAGGAATGTGACCGTTTAAGCGAGTGCCTAGGATGAATACCCTTTACCAGCACCTTGGGAATTCCTCCCGACATGAAAGGTGCTCTATAAACATCATTTTTTTGTTGTTGTTACTAAATTCCTAGTCTATTAACAGTAACATTAGAAATGTTGGTTAGAATCCAATCAACGTGTACAAAAGATGCACCAACCATTAACTGAAAAACATAATTGTTGCGATTTGTTGCTGAAAGCAACTCTATTAAAAATCCTCAGGCACCTGAAAGCTATACAGTATTTTCAAATGAAATTGAAAAGTTACACTGAGAATTATTCCATTTGTCTTAGTTGCCTTGTTTATGACCGTACAGCCATCCTGGCTCATCGGTAGGGCAGACCAGTCAATCACTGGGGGCAGGGAATCATCCCACTCAGCTCCTCTTAATTCAAAACCCCAAGTAGAAGGGTGGTGCTAGCTAGGAAATCAGTCAGAACGTGCTCTTAGATGCTACCCTGTGTGGAGGACACTATATTGTCGTCGAAAGTTTGCAAGTTGCCGTTGAAAGTTAGCTGGACATCAGTGGCAAGCTTTGTGGTTTTAGCTGGTTATACTCCAGCAGTACCCCACCCCACACTTTGGGGTCCCCAGGCCTTGGCTCTTACTATTCTACACCTAATAAATTCCACAATTACATAAGCAAGATGCGTCCCTCCCGGGAGAGAGTGTGCATTCCATTCCAATAATCTATCTCTGGGATTTCCATGTGTAAATGGGATGCAGGGAAATCTCAGCCTTGGTTTGAATACTCTTAAACATGGTGATGGGTTTCCACAGGTATCAAACACTTGTCAACACCCCACCTCCCCCAGCCCCAGAAAACTCCATCTATCTAGCTTTTGTAGGGAGGTTTAAACTTGAGAGGAACAAAATAACACAACAATAACACGCAATGTGTAACTAATTAGCTGATAGTTTAATCAGATAGCAAACTAACTGACTGGCAAACTAACAGGCATCAGCTTTGAATGAATCCAGTAATCTCTGAACATATCTTTCAATGGCAATAATAGGGCTGCTTCATACCAGCTACACATCAAATTATTTGCTGAAATGTGTACAGCATTTTTGATAGGAGTGCTCAGATAGGAGCTTCCCTCACATCCTACATTACAGTATTAAGTTCTAAAACTAAAGGTTAGTGGTTCAGCAGTGGTGGGCGTATTACGAAACCACAGACCGACAGAATGTTGCGTCAAACTCATCACAACTATTATTTCCCAAATATATCTGTTCCTGGCATATGATTTATTTATGTAATACCTAGCACTTCAGTCGGGGTTAGAAACATGGTACAGTACTGTAGTTCACAACGAGATTTATCAATAGTGACTCATAGGCATTGGTAACAGCAGCAGACAATCTTGCCGATAACAGTACTAGGTCATAGCTGATAAGCAGGAATCTTGCTCTAAAACATCAGTTCCTGAAAGTCAGCTGTGACTTGTTGCTGGTTACCGGCAGGATTTGCCCTTAGCACTTGCCTGCATTAAGTCCATCCCATTATCAGTGAGCCAGCTTTCACCCACCCTGGCTCTGGTTTTTGAAACACCTCCGCCTCATCTCTTCCCTCCCGCTTCACCTTTAAAGCCTACCTTACCACCCACCTTTGTGACAGCATTATAGACACCTTTAATATTAATAATCCTTGTATTTGATATAGCGCTTTTCACATCTTCTAGACATCTCAAAGTGCTTGACAGAATATACTGTAAAGTGATTTGACTGTACATTTGTGAGTGAAACTAAACCTTTCCCCTCCACCCACTGCAACTCATCATGTCCCCCAACACCAACCCCAGCTTAGACTCCCATTCAGTTTTGTGAAGCCCTCTGAGTCTTATTAATATGTAATTATAGAAATCTATACAAATCTAATTTGGTTTTGTCCTCTCAATGTAAAAGGTGCTAAGTAAATGTCAATTGTTGTCATAGCAACTCATTAGACATTATATGGCACCCTTCACACTAAACAGCTTGGAGTGCTTCACAGTGGTAGGGTTGGATACAGAGAAAGGCAGAAGTGGCCATAGGTATGGTCAAAGAGGTAGGTTTTCAGGTAGGATTTAAAGATAAAGAGAGAGTTGGAGGCAGAGATTTGGGGCATAGTAACTGAAGGCTGAAATGACCCCTATTCCAACCTCAAGGGCGCAGCTTAGACCACTCTCCTGGGTCTAAACATGGGGTTGAGATCGCTGTAATCAAGGATCCAAATGAGCCAGGCAGAAACTAAGAGACACATGTGCACAATTGACTCAGGAGAAAACCTCAGCTGCCTCCATTCACCAATAAAAACCAGACTCCAGCATAACTATCCCTGAGTGTGCACATGCCTGGTTTCCTGGTCAGTGTCCTGTAACCCTCTGACACCCACCTGCTCAGTACTCTAGCCTACACCAGTCTCTGCCGGCACTCAAACATGGTCTTGAAACTGATCGCCCAGCCATGTGGCCTCAACCTGTATATTCCCTGGTCCTTCTTCCAGGAGCCCCTGAGTGAGAAACAAAACTGGACCAATCATCTCAGCTACCCCCAAACCACTCCGCTAGATTAATCACCTGATTCCCCCACCAATGTTGGTGAGACACTGTTGTGTGCAAATTGGCTGGTTAGTTTCACCTATACAGTACATTATAATTGCTTCACTTCACATGTGCTTTCAGACATCCTCCTGATGAGAAAGGATTATTATTATTATTGTTAACAATTGCTGTCAGGTTCTTGTTGAACCAGGTAGCTGAGAAGATTCAATAGGAGCCCAACAGTTCAATACTGATTTGGGGGGGGAAATACTGCCTCAGCTCAACCTCAAAGGTACAATTATGAATAATAATTATTATCAATAATACAATAATCAGTATCAACATTATTACTGATTATTAATAATAATCTATAAACCATCATTTGAATGGATGTTATGTTTCTTAATAACTAATACTAAAAAATTAAAACCAACAAATTATATGAATGGATGTTACTTTTCTTAACATAGAATAATAGTACAGTAATAAGAATCCTAGCATTTGATATAGTACCTTATGGGATTTTACGGTAAGTGTATTTAGTGGGCGAAATTCAGCAACTAGTTGCGCACAGCAATGTCACACAAAAAGCCACGGAGTGAATGACCAGTTTTATTTAGGGGATTGTTGGCCAGGACACCACGAGAAACTCTGTCTCTTTTTGAATAATACTATAGGATCTATGTCCATCTAAGAAGGCAAACAGAATTTTAGTTTAACATCTCACCCAAAAGTTGCCACCTACAGGAATGCATCATCCCCCCCCCCCCCATTGGTGTGACTTGGAGTGTCAGCTTAGCTGCCTGTATTGAAGTTCCCACGTGGGATTTGAACCTACAAGCTTGGGACGTCCTCCCGACATGAAAGGGGCTCTATAAATGTCATTTTGTTGTTGTTGTTGATACTGAGCCAGTCTATATTAATTATTAACTAGCAGAAATCTCTGAAAAAGTTAATCTAGATAGAGCAGTGCACAGACCAAGAGCAAGGTGAATTAGAAGGAGCTAATGTGATGTAAGCAACAGGCTTTTGCGATTCAGGTTTGATTCAAAAGAAATTGGCAATGGCAATGGTTTCCTGATTAGAAAAACACAATGGCCACTGCAGAGTAAGGAATTGTTGAGGTTACAATGAATGGAATCTCCTGAGAAACAACGTGAAGATATGCAATCCCTTTTCTTAGATAACAAACTGTGAAAGTGTGCCATGATTTACATGGCAGAGAATAGCTTGCCTCCATTAGGAAATAAAAACAGTAATCCTTTATAAACCTTGCATTTGATGTAGCTCTTTTCACGTCTTTTAAACATCTGAAAGAGCTTCACAGAGTACACTAAAAAGTGTATCAGTTGTACATTTGTGGGTGAAATGTGGCAGCCAATTGCGCACAGCAGTGACACAAACAGTCATGGATTGAGTAATTAAATCATTATTGCTTTTTTTGAGGGATTCTAACATTTTTCCCTGCCAGGAATAGAACCCAGATCTCTTGTTTGCGAGCTGAGTGCTCTGACCACTGAGCTACAAGACTCCACAAATGAGGGTAGCTGGGAATTTTGCTCTGGGACCTGTGTGTTTTCAGGAAGATGCACTACCTTCATTTAATTTACACCTCGTGTTGGATCTCTGAGAGGTTTGATATTTGCTCATAAGGCAACTCTAACATTTATTTTGGGTCTAATAAACAAAGCTGCTCTAATCTACAGCCCGGTAGTAGCTTACTTTCTTAGGCTGCTCACAGATCAAGTACACACATGATATGGCAGCACTAGAGGGACACAATCCCAAGTGTTTCAGGAATTGAATTCACTGAGAGCATTGATATATGTTACAACACCAATGTGGTCAAACATTGCAATCTTATTCAGAATTTTTCAATATTTATTTTATTGGGGTATATTTGTTTCCCCCTAGCTTTTCCCTTAGGGAACAAGGAATCAGCTAGAGTTATGTCAAGACGTGAGGATGGCTTCTATATGAACACACAGTACCTGATTGTGGAAGGGAATTAGTTTCTGCTATGAATTTCTATTATCCAGGGAAGCCACCTTGATCGAAGCCACGGCATGGAGCTCATTTAAAAAAGAGCTTGATGCTGTAATAAGAGGATGGTGGGATAGGTGTATTGCAAGGATCAGATCAGATGGGCTGTTGGTTGTTTCATTCAAACCTCTCTATTGATTTGGTGAGGAAGTTGGGAAAATGTGTCAGCAATTGATTCCAGTACAGACTGCTTGACTGTCAGAAAATGAAACATAGGCAGAGGAGGGTCAAATTATAGTATTTTCTACATTTGATATACCTCCTGCAGTGTTGAAATCTCTCAGAGTACTTCAGAAAAGTGTAGTGACTCTGTATTGGCAAGAGAATGCAGCAGTCAATTTGTGCACAGCGATATCCCAATTTCATGAAGTGAAATACATTTGAATCCTTACATTTGATAGAGCACCTTTCTCTATGATTTGTCTGTTGGGTATCCCTTTAAGAGTTAAAGGACAATTAAGAAATTGCCAATGAGAAAATAACAGGAATTAGAAAAGGGAATGAAACAAATTTGGGAATGAAACAAATTTGAGTGATTATGGTTACTGGATTGAAGTGCTTTGAGAATAAAGGCATTTATTAACACATAGGCTTTGAATAGTACTTTATATCATTAGAGAGTCAATTGTGGCTTTCAAAAGGGAGGTAGATGGGTATATGAAGGATATGGGCCTGAAGGGGGTATAGGGAGAGTGCAGAGGGATTGAATGAACGCCTTCCTTGAGAGCAAGTGCAGAACGACCTCATCTTGTGCTGTAACTTCAGATAATTCGGTGGATTTTGAACATCCGCCTGAAGACGCAGATAGGACCTTGACATAACAAGAATAATATAATAATCCTTGCCTTTGGAATAGTGCCTTATACATTGGGTGGAATGTCTTGCCAAACAATGCATTATTCAGTTGTCACTTCATTATTACTATAAATTGCCCGAAATATGAAAAAGAAAATCAATTCTAAATAATCTAATGCTACTTGAGCCTAACTTCATTACCACCAACATTTCTTTCTTTTGCAGAATGTATGTGTTAATTTGTTCATTCGCAACATGGCCTGCATTAAAATGGAACTGACTCCTTAGGCATTTCTGCCTGATAAGCCTTCTTGACTTCTGCTTATTCCCTTCACTGTATGACGATCCTTTCGCATTTTGTTCTAGTATTTTTAACATTGTGCCCCTTCATGAGGTAATCTGCATTATGCAAAGTGCTTTGGTTTCAGAAACTGCAAGGCTTATTTTGCACTTTTCCTATGTCTGCCTGAGTTATTCCAGGATGCAATGATTGACTCTCTTCCAGCTTGAACCTCAACATTAATTTTCATCGCTGTGTCAATTTTAATCTTCATTTCCTTGGCATTTGATTTCAGGCTCTGGCCTTTGGATAACTAATTGACATACTAATCTGTGAAAACAGGAGCTAAACGTGTTTTATTATCTGATAGGTTCATGGTGTGAATTGTTGAGTTGTCATTGTCAAAAGTATGGGTTACATGACTGCTGCTGCCACCTTTAGTGCCACCTGCAAACAAGAGGTTACAAATTCCCTGTTTAAGTATATTTAGAAGAAATTTAAGAACATCACAATCAGGATGAGCCAATTCAATCATTCAATCATTAGGTCTGGGCAGAACTCTTAATCCTACACAACCACAGAAATGTTATGGCATAGAAGAAAGTAATTCAGCTAATAGTGTCTCTGCTGCCTTTTATAAGAACAATCTTTTCAGTCCCATGTACCTGACCATTCCCACATAGTTTACTCTTTTTTAGTTACAGTAAAAGCCTGTTTATCCGTGACCTGATCAACCGTAACTTCCGTATAATCGGCACCGCAAAAAGAAAGGTCCGCATTCGATTAACCGTAATTTATCCGACACAATATATATATATTTTTTTAATTTGTGTGTTTTTTCAGCCAAATATCCGGCACGCGCTTTAACCGGCATTGGTCAGGTCCCGAGGGTGCCGGGAACGTTTGAAAGCTAATATGATTCTACCTTAAGGAATTTCACATCTTAACTTCTCGTTGTGTGAAACAAAATTCTCTGCATTCGCTAACTATCTTTAATTGACTCACCAACCGGCCTTTCCATCATTCCCACTTCATACCTCTGCTACTCTACATTTTTATCCATCTCACTTTTACAAGTATATTTTGCTCTTTCTTTAAATATCCATCATTTCAATTCCTAATAAAATCCTATGAAGTACTTTGAGACATTTTGGTGACGTGAGAAGGTTCTGGATCATTTATTTATTAAATATCCCTATTGATTTCTCTAGCTCTATATCTTTTTAGGGCAGAGGATTCCACATCTTTACAGCCATTCATGTAAAGAAATGCTTTTGATCTCGGTTGTAACTGCCTTGGCTTAGTTTAACATTATGCCCCTTCTAAAGACTCTTCTACCAAAGGGAAGAAACATCCATGGTCTAGCCAGTCAATTCCTTTTAAATAACTTAATGAAATCTCCCCCTAACCTCCTCTGCTATAAGGAATAGAACCTTAATCTACCAAATATCTCACTAAAACCAGGAGTCAAAATTGCAGCAAGGAATTTTGCTGGTATTTCTTGCATCAACTGAAAATGGAATCAAAAACAGTCAATAGCCCTCTCTCTGAGACTATTAATAATAATCCTTGCATTTGATCTAGCGCTTTTCACATCTTCACTTCATAAAATATATTGTAAATTGAATTGACTATACATTTTGTGGGTGGAACGTGGCAGCCAATTGCACACAGCGGTGTCCCACAAACAATCATGGATTGAAGCAACCAATTTTATTATTTTTTTATCTTGAGGAATTATTATCAGGTGTGTGTCATAAGGAAACTTGCCCAAGGTTTCGCCTTGCTGGGAATCAAACCCAGGTCTCTCACTTGCTAGGCGAGTGTTCTAACTACTGAGCTACAAGACGCTTGTATGTTCCAAAATTATTCAAAGAATATATTTCACCCAGCAGTGTTGCACAAACAACTGTGAAGTGGGTGACCAATTATGTGATTATATGCATATATTATCTTATGTTGCGATTTGGGGCTCATACATGAACAAAAGGACCATACTGTAATGGTCCAATTGGTAAGATTGTTTGGTGTAGAACTAGCTACACAGAATGGGAATATTTTACATTAGATCTGTGCTCCACACTTCACAAAAACAATGGAATAAGAATGTAACATGTGGCCTCCAGCATCCCTGGGGTGAGGGATGAGAAATCTCCATCAGGGCTCGAGTTCCACTATCTCGTGCTATAAAATCTGGATGTTATGAGACATTTTGGTGGTGTAATAAGGTGCTGGATTATTTATTTATTAATTATTCCTAGTGATTCCTATAGCTCTACAGCTTTTAGGATAGAGCTTTGACAGAACCATACTGGCGTTCTGAGCGCTCTGAGACACCGTCAGGCATGAAGGGCACTGTATAAATCAAAGTTGTTGTTGTTATTGTACTACTTTTATCAAAAAGTAAGTCTTCTGAGTGTGATGGCCACAAATACTTGTTGTCAAGACTACGTTTCTTCCCCTTGTAGAGGAGTCTTAAAAGGGGACGTATTGTTAAACTAAAGCCAAGGCAGTTACAACCGAGATCAACAAGCATTTCTTCACATGGATGGCTGAAGACTCATATGAAGAAGGGCCAGTTTGGTGAGTTATAGGAGGTAGGTCAATTTCTAATGTGCTACACTCAGCTCTCCAGGGGAGAGAAAGGAGAAAAGATAATAATAAAATCTCAAAGAGGATATTTCACTGAATTTCATCTGACAGTTATTTAGAAAAGACAGTTTCAAACTCTTTAGGATATGTCATTTACTTGGAAGCAATTGATATAATAATATTCATCCCTACCTTTGGTATTGCCCCCTATAAAGATTTAAAAACGAGATTTACAGGACATCTCAAAGTGCTTTACAAGATTTACTGTGTGAGTACAGTGGCTGCATTTTGCAGGTGAAAGCAGCAGCCAATTTGTGCACTGTGATGTCCCACAATCAGCCATGAAGTGAGTGGTCAATTGTATTGTTTGGAGAATTGTTGGCCAAAACACTGAGAGAACTCGAATTGTGTCAATGGGATCTTTAATGTCCACTTAAACAGGCAGATGGGACCTAGGTTTAATATCTCGACCAAAAGACTATAGCTCCGACAATGCAAACCCCCTCCCCTCCCCTCCCCCCACCCACAACATTGCATCAGAGTGTAGACACACTCTAAACTGAACCAGACTAACATTGATCTGCTAAAAAAAACCACGCAAAATACCGTAATATGCTGGAAATCTGAAACAAATTGCTGGGAACACTCATCGGGTCAGGCAGCATCTATAGAGAAAGGAAAAGTGAGTCAACATTGAGTTTTGAACTGAGTTTTGACAAAGGGTCTTGGACCCGAAACATTGCCTTTCCTTTTTCTATAGATGGTGCCTGACCTGCTGAGTGTTCCCACCGACTTCTGAACATTGATCTGCTATTCCTTGCTAAGAATTACTACAATTTTGCAGAGGTAAATCTGAAGCCCGCAACACTTCATAAATAATTCAACCATTCTGCTATGAGCTTTACCTTTGATTACCACCAAAAAGAGAAGCTCAGAGGTTTCTACAAGTAAAATAACTGAATTTCTTGCAAGCAATGCTGACTGTAATTGTTTAGCGCTTATTCTTTTATCTTAATTAAACACTGAGGTAAAACCTGATATAGAGAATGGTAAATTCAATCTTTTGCTTGATTCTGTAATGGTGGTAATATGAGAGGCCCAATATACATGAAACAGAATACTATACTGTACACTTGTAAAAGTGTTAACTTTGTACACGCTCTGAATTCACATGGTTATAGATTGATATAAAATTACTTTAATACTGTACTACTTACATCCACAGAGAAAATATTTGCTTAAGATGAGGCAAAAATAAAGAATTATTCAAATTACCTTTCAGAGCAGACATGGAACTAACCTTCCATGTTATTTTTGTGTGATGCATTCAGCTGCTCACAGTCTTTTTCGCAACATTGACACAAAACCGAAGTTGTATTTGTCAGCAGTAAACCTGCTGTTTAGCAATTTGTTGGTGTATTACTGCTTTTATCAAAAAGTAAATTGGGATTCCATTATTTTGGCTCACTGAGAAATTGCCATGAAACCTATGTGTTCAGTATTGTTCTAGTCAAAACTTTCAACAATGATTTCTGCATTTGTGAGATAGGGGCACTTTCAGGGGTTTTACTGGGATTCAGTTGTGTTTTGATGCTGTTTTTTCCTCACAAGGCTTTAAATTGCAAGATTTCAAACTGATCAGTTAATAATGAATCGTACATATGATGTTTATAGCTGTAAGATGACATCTAATGATTAAGCTTGCAGTAATCCTTGCATTTAATTTAGCACCTTGAAGCAATAACTGTCCAGCGCCTTGGGACGTCCTCCTGGCATGAAAGGCGCTATACAAATGTAATTTTGTTGTTGTTGTTAAATCAAGAGAATGTCAAAAGCATGTCACAGATTAGAGTGTAATGTGTAGCAACTGGATATTTTGGTCAATTTTATGTGGGTGATGGTTGACCAGAACATCTGGAGAAACTCCATTCCCTCTTCGGGTTGTGCCAAGGGGTATAGTAGCATACAGCAGAATCAAGAAATTAAGAGACCCCAAAATAAGTGCAGACCACAACATCTTGGGCCCCAGAGATTTTGGAGAGTGATACTCTGCCATTGCCACATTGCCAAAGGAGCAAAAGGTCAATCCCAAAGACATCTAGAACCATGAGCAGTGGATTGTAGGACAAATAAGAAAGTAGAAACAGTTACTTAAAATGTAGGAGAACACAACATGGCCATTAATTCATCAAGTGTTTTTCCAATAGTTTATTACAGAGTGGTCTGAATTTTGGGCTGCTGAGGCATGGATGATGCCTTATTTGAGAAATGTCTGTGGTCTGCAGACAAATATTTTTGTGTTTCCTTTCCAGAAACATAACATAATATTTCTGGGTTATGGAAGGAGCGGGTATGTAAGAGTTCTCATCCCTTGATGGACATACACATTTTATTAATGCTTTCATACTGAGTGACCTCTACTTTTCTCCTAACCGGTGTGGTGTGAGCCTCTATTTAAAACTTGACTCAACCATGCAGTTAATCCCAATGGCCGGTAATTGGAATGTCCAATGTTGACAACTACCCTCTGAAGTGCTTAGTCCTTTTCTTGCTTAGAATACTACTATACTTAGAATACTCGAGGATACATTCAGTGGAAAGAACAGCTCTTTATGAAACCTAGCAACCCTAGGCTACCTTGCATGTAAGGAACACAACAATTTAAGATTTACAACAATGGAAGCAAATATAACAGTCAGACATACTATAACAACGGTAGCACAATACTACATTAGTAAAGGAATATAAAGAAACCCTGACTGCACAGTACTCGTAAGTATGTATCAGATGACAATCAATTGTTAGCGACCACAAGGAACACCAAGTATTGCTGTATATAGGCATGTGGTCAATGAGAGGGTTTCTTCCCATACTAGCGCCCACCTGTTGCTCTGCAGGCTGCTTTTTAGTGCCTGTTACCTGACTGTCAATCAAGCAGCTCTGGATTTATACTTTGTTGGAACTCTGTGCTGCAAGCACCTTCAGCAACTTGGAATCTTCCAGAATCCATTTCAATATTATACAGTTATATATACAGATGACTTATGCATCACAAAAGCCTGCAAGGATAGGATAACCATGACAGGTGGGCCAGATGAACTGGTGGGAATGGTGGGCGGTTTGATTAAAGCCCCACGGGCCGGATGCCGCCAGTTGGACCAGCGTGGTTTATCTGTTCTGGGCAGATCTTTTCATCTCAATACAACACTCTTTGCCATACCCCATAGTATCTCTACGACCCCAGTATTGATCTATCTTTCTTTTAAACATCCAAAGAGACGACTGAAGGATGATCTAATTAGCTCAGTGGCTGGAACACTCATCTTACAAGCGAGAAACCTGCGTTCGGTTCCTGGCAGGGGAAAACCTTGGGCAAGTTTCCTTTCTCCATATGCCTGCTAATAATCCCTCAAGAAAAACAAAAAAAATCAATAATTCTGTCTCTCAATCCACGACTTTGTGGGAAACTGCTGTATGCAATGTGTCCCAGTACCTTGGAATGTCCTCCTGACGTCAAATTTGTTGATGTTGTTGTTTCGCACACAAAAATATACAGTTAATTCACTTTACAGTAGGGTCCAGCGATATATCGATATATCGATAAAACCCGATATAATTTTCATATCGATATGCCGATATAGACATTTTTAAAATATCGATATATCGATATTTTAAAATCGGGATGCGAGCACACTGAACTACAAGACCCAGAATGCTCATCTCTATACACAATGCACAGACCGAGGTGCAAAGCCGCCATCTTGTATTCACGGTCCTCGAATACAATATACAGGTATGCAAGGGGTGGGGGGGTGAGAGAGATGGCTGGGGGTGGGGGGGAGAGGGGGAGAGAGACGGCTGGGGGGAGGGGGAGAGAGACGGTTGGGGGGAGAGGGGGAGAGAGACGGCTGGGGGGAGGGGGAGAGAGACGGCTGGGGGGAGGGGGAGAGAGACGGCTGGGGGGAGGGGGAGAGAGACGGCTGGGGGGAGGGGGAGAGAGACGGCTGGGGGTGGGAGGGGGAGAGGGACGGCTGGAGGGAGGGGGAGAGAGATGGCGGGGG
Organism: Hydrolagus colliei; assembly: GCA_035084275.1. Taxonomy (NCBI): domain Eukaryota; kingdom Metazoa; phylum Chordata; class Chondrichthyes; order Chimaeriformes; family Chimaeridae; genus Hydrolagus; species Hydrolagus colliei. Next base: position 13,148,110 of record CM068745.1, read on the forward strand.
GGGGGGAGGGAGAAAGAGACGGCTGGGGGGGTGGTGGGGGAGAGAGACGACGGGGGTGGGGGGTGCGAGAGAGAGACGGCTGGGGGGGGGAGGAGAGGGGGAGAGAGACGGCTGAGGGGAGGGGGAGAGAGACGGCTGGGGGGAGAAAGACGGCTGGGGGTGTGAGAGAGACGGCTGGGGGGGAGGGAGAGAGAGACGGCGGGGGGGGGGAGGGAGAAAGAGACGGCTGGGGGGGTGGTGGGGGAGAGAGACGATGGGGGTGGGGGGTGCGAGAGAGGGACGGCGGGAGAGAGAGACGTGAGAGAGGGGTGGATGTGATAATATACAGATAGATAGAGATGGGGGGGATGTGAGAGAGGAGAGAGGGAGAGAGACATAGAGACACACAGACAGAAAAACACAGAGATGGAGAGAGTGAGAGACACAGAGTGAGAAAGATATTTAACTCCTGAGAAGATAGGCCCCGAATGCGCGTGCACCGGGCATGCGCGCGCACCCGGGATGTGTGCGCACTCCGAATGCGCGCGCGCATGCGCAGTACGAAAACACTGAAAATATCGATATTTCGGTATATCTCGATATGAGCCCATCGATATATCTAATCGGAAAATTTTCCATATCGACGGACCCTACTTTACAGTATATTCTGTGAAACGTTTTGAGACGTATAGAAGACGAGAAAAGCTCCATATCAAATGCAAGGAATATTATTATTAATTTGACGTGTTCCATAGTCTCTGGGATCAAGACAAACTTCTTAAGAGAATTTCTGAAATCTTATTCAATATGCAATACAGTACTTAAGAGATCTACGGGAAAGGCTTTAAAACTCAGAAGAGTGCAAGGGAATAGAACAGTTTAGAATAACTTTACACAGTAGGACAGGGATGGTTTACATGTGTAGCATTTGCCAGAAAAGCGGATAGTATCGATAGTTTCCAATGGAAATTGACTCAGTTTTTGATAGTGAAGCGATTTGCAGGGTATGGGAGATAGGGAGCAATGGAATTTGTAAGTGAGACCTGACGATGCAGTATAAAACTTTATTATCACTTGCACATTCCTATGAAGTGCAATATTACAGCACCTTGGAATGTACACAATATTTGAGTTACAGTAAATATTTGCTTCTAATTTTGTAGCATTCTGTCAACATACAAACTGCTCTTGTGATATACAGTACTGTGAAAGGTGGCAAGCAAGGAATCGCAGCAGTTTCACAGGGTTTTGCTCCTTGAACAGAAACCTAATGAGTATTCTTGTGCATTGATTTTTTTTAAAAAGTCCTCAGATACTAGGATTCAAGATGATATGTGATCAAAAAGAAGTGATCTTCAACAACGGAGATTCAATTTAGTGCCAGACAACTTGACAAAGCTCTTTGGTTCCTGTAGGCAATGTCAACAGGCAAACTGCCTGCTCCAGGAACAAATAAGATAGCACACTTCAGTGTATTTTACAATTGTATGACTTTGACAGTGGATGCATTCAGTGAGCGAGGAAACAGTTGCGAGATATCCAGCAGAGTATGTGCTGTCAACCTGGCTCTGTTGGTAATACTCTCACTTCCGAGCCAGAATGTTGAGGGGTTTAAGCCCCACCTCAGGACGTTGAGCTCATGGTCTATGTCCTATGGATGAAATGTTAAACTGAAGCTCTGTCTGCCTGCTCAGATGGACGTTAATGATCCCAAGGCACTATTGTGGGGGGGGGGGGCACTATATTGAGTGCCCCCCCCCCCCCCACAACACACACCCCAACCCCCTCAACCCCCCAGCTCAGAGTCAGGCCCCACTACTGTTAAGTGCTCTGAGATGCTACTCAGAGTGGAAGCCGCTATATAAGCGCAAGTTGTTGTTGTTATTAGTAAGGAAATAATATTATTCCAAAACGAAGGACCAATGGGCTGAATAAAACAATACCGAGTCAATGTAATCTACATAACAAAACCCTAAAAGCACCACACAGATGACAGCCATCCAAATAATAAGAATCCTTGCATTTGACATCGCGCTTTTCACGTCTTCTAGATGTCTCAAAGTGCTTCACAGAATATACTGTAAAGTGAATTGACCGCATATTTGTGGGCAAAACGCGACAGCCAATTGCGCACAGCTGTATCCTACAAACAGTCGCAGAATGAAATGACCAATTTATTATTGATTTTTTTTGAGGGATTATTACAAAAGGTGATCAATGATTATTTAATCTCAAAGATTGTTGGTCAGGGCACAGGAAGAAATCTCTCCGAAGCATATATCTGAATCAGGCAGATGGAATTAATTGCAATATTCTTATGTTTTTATGCTTTGGATACTCTTTTGTATGGTGATGGGTTTCTGCATTCAGATGGACAGCCAAAACAAGGCAAAGTATGAACAACAGCAAAAAAAATTACATTTATAGAATGCCTTTCACGTCGGGTGAAAGTGAAGGTGAAAGAAGTTAGTCATGTGAACTGTTACACTCTAATAACTGAAAAGCTGTTACTGAAATGTCTTTGTCACTAAAACCCCTACTCATTATGCCACCACGGATAACACATTAATAGTTTATACTAATTGGATCAGTTGTGCACATGTCAGTAAGGTTAATGACGGACGGACGGACGAAAGCCACACATCCCATCATTAGAAAATACAATGAGTATCAATCAGTTTGCTATTCGGACTTCTATGTAAATCAATTATGTGAATTCAAAGTACCTGTACTGTAATTAGCATAGTCAAATGAGGTTCAGTTGAAATAAATGCTCTCATGGAGCTCAAAATATGTTAAGTTTAAGATGTTTAGAATTAAACTATACCAGTATGCCAACTAATACTATGGGGTCCCCAAGCCTTGACGCTTGCCAACTTGTATCCAATACTTTCCAGAATTAGGCAAGCAAGGTGCCTTCCCTCTGAGGAGAGAATTTACTTTCCATTATAGAGATATTTCCACAGATAGATGGCATACGTATGTGGATCTCTCAATCTGGTCTCGATACTCTTAAGCATTGTGATTGGTTTCCATATGTGAGACACCTGGCTGACAAAAGTCATGTGGACGTTAAAGATCCCGTGGCATTTTGTAGGATCTACTGCTGTATGCAAATAAAATACACTTTACATCGAATCCAGTCAAACACTTTGAGGCAGCTTTCTGATGTGAAAGGCATCATATTGAAATGCACGTTTTTAAAAAAAATTATTTATTCATGTTGGTGCTAACCTTTTACTTTGCAGGCTGACATGACGGTATGTGGATAGGAGAAGACAGTAATGTCACAGTCAGCTCACAAGCATCAGTGTGGGGACATTTTTGTTGCATTTTTATTAATAACATGAGACATGCAAATCTAATCTTTATGAAATATGAAGGACGTTTAGAGAGGTGTTTGGAGAGAGGCAGTGGACCTGGAACACACGGATTTGCAATGCATTTGGTTCTGGATTTCTTTGACAAATTTCTGAACATTAAAGGAAATCTCGATCAGTGGCAAAGTTAATGTTCTACTGCATGACTGCACCATCCTGTTTACAGAGTCGCTTAGAAGATCTGAAAACTATTTTACCAGATGGCAATGGACATTTACACTCATGCAGGTATCTTTCGATGAAAGGTGCCTTGATCGCCGCTTGGTGATTTAAAAATAAAGGGGATGGATGGGTGGACATTTATAGTACCTTATCATTAATATCTCAAGCATTTCACAGTTAATTTTTATAGGCAAACATTGCAGCCACCTGCGCCAGTAAGGTCCGATAAATAACGCTGAGGTCAATGAATCTTTAATCTGGAGAACTGTTTACCAGTAAATCAGGAGAAATGGGATTGTTAACATCCACCTGAATTAGAGAGAAAGGACTCGGACGAACATTTCACCCACAAAACAGCATCTCTAACAATACAGCTCTCCTCCAGTGCTGCACTAGAGTTTCATTCTGGGATGTGAATATAAATCCCACTAGGGGACAACCCACAACCTAGAGAAGCAAGTGCTACCAGCTGAGCTAAGGCTTTATATTTAGGGCTTCTGTAATCAACATACAGTGATCCTACATGGGAAGGTCTCACATGTCTTCTGTGGTGTCAGGTACATGCATGATAATTCACATTATACCTCTTCCTGCCAGAAACTGTTTGATCTGGTTAAGCCCTATTTCCACCAACCACTATGTTTCACCAGAGAATATGCATAAGGTAAATTAATTTCAATCTGAAGTGCCTATGAACCTAAATTTAAAATTACAATGTTGCAGTTCCTGAATCAAACCATATTACACGATGAAAGTATTTTTGTTGCAATTATTCACCTCTAGCTATTATTCTTTTCAAGGTTCTTTACACATTGTTGTAATAAAAAGACTGAACAATTTCAAAACCAGATCCAGTAACCACTGTCCATATGAGTGACAGGAAAACTGACTTGTTGGTCATTGGGAAATGGATTCTGCACACTTAATGCCAATGGAAAGAGAACAGTAAAATTGAGTTTATTTTAGATGTTGTAAGGATTTAACAACTCCAGGAGGTATTGAGATTGTCACATATTCTTGTTTGTGTGTCAGCTGTAATGTACATCGGTATAATGAGGCATATATGTACAATGAATCCTTTTGTATTTCAATCCTGGCTGAATGTGGATAAGATCTCCCCCGTGTAAAAGCCGTTTTGTTGTTGTGTAAATTAAAAAAGGTTGAGCCTGTTTAATATTCAGGTCAAGTTGAGTTAAATATAATTGGGCTCTCACAATAATGGCTCAGTGAAGGTAGGAATGAAAGTAAAAGCTTGAAGATAAAGGCAGGAACTGTGTAAAAATAACCAAACATTTCACATAGGTCTTCCATAAGTGATGGGATACATTTCCCATTAATTTTCAAATGATAGTTTACATAAATAATCATTATGTGCGAGGTATAATGGCTGTCAATGACAATGAAGAAAGAGTTACTGAACAGGTGTCTTCATGGTTCGCTGCTTCACACATGCATGATCTGCCCTTCAGTTATTGTGCATTAAATGATGTATCAAACATTATTCTGTTTGTGTTGATGAAAATGTAATCACATTATTCTTTCAAAGATGCATGGACCGTTACATGGTAGCACCGGAAATCACTGTTATTAGACTTTCATTAGAGCTGGAATTATGATTCAATATGTTTTTATTAGTGTGGTGTTAACTGTGGTGTTTCAGGTACAAGGCAACATTATGGAATGTCAAGGTTCTCCTTCCGGAGTTGAGCTATTTACAGTACTAGGGAAATCTTTATTTTCAGCAAATTAACCATGGTATTTGGGGAGTATCTCTGCTATTTTGCTTCTACTAGAAAAGAACTGAGTGACAAACATCAGGGTAGCTGTGTAGATATGTAGGTGTATATTGAGCTACAACAACTTGCACTTATATGGCGTCCTTCACGCCAAGTAGAGTTTCAGAGCGCGTAATGGTGGCGGAGTCTGACTCTGAGCTGGGGGGTGATGGGGATGGGGGTAAGTGCAGTCAAAAAGGAGGGTTTTCAGGTCGGACTTGAAGACAAGGCGGAGGAATTGAGGGCAAGTGTTCCGGAGTTTGGGTGCGTAGTGGCTGAAAACACGACCTCTAAACTAGTGTTTCTCCTCTGGGACTTTAGGCCTCTTGCTCATGTATATGTCTTGCTTTTTTATTCTCTACTTTTTAACATTTAACATCCTTATGCTGAACATTTTTTATTATCTGCAAATTATATCTGGCTACTCAAAAACATTGCCAACCTTGGCGACATATTCTTATACTGGAAAAGATACCATTGAAAGTGCATCCTATCAAGATAAGTAAATTTGTAGCTCAGTGCAGAATAACTTCCCCTGATATTACTTGAGAAAAAATAAATATAAATTGCTTGTATATTTTTAAAATAATTACAGAACATTTCTTAACAGATCTGACATGGAATATCGGTTTAGAAGCATCATAGTTTCCAATGTACTTAAAAGGCTGTGAACCTCCCAGCTTCCACGTAAAGTTTGGTCCCGTAGCCAGCTAGAAGGTGTTTAGGCATCAGCCTGGATCAGTAGTACTCTCACCTCCCCTGTGAGGGGAGAACATTGGGGGTTGGGGTCAAGAAATAGGGAAAGTAGGTTCACATCCCCAGCCAGTCTTTAGTAACAGATTGGAAATTGTAATGTTTCTTAACAGATTATGTTAATTTTTAATCTTGCCTTTAGTATCGTGCCTATCACATCAGGAGAATGTCTCAAAGCACTTCACAGGATGTAGTGTAAATTGTAGTTACTGTGGACTTCATATATGCAAATTTGACACATCAGTGTCATACCAGATGTTATCGCATTTGATGCCATGACATTTGGTAATAAATTAAGAGAAATTCACCCCACTTCTTTTTCAACCTTTACGTATTGCAGGGATTCAGTTTCGCAAACAATCCTATTCGCATAGACTCATCGATCAGCTGTTTTAACCTGCCTCACACACCCCGAACACCAAGTGAACTCAGAGGAATGTCTCAGTGCAGAATATAGTGCAATGACCGTCTGGAGTCATACTTCAAATGACATTACTGGGGTCCTTGAAAACAGTGGGAAGCTGGACATGATTCAATATTTTATGTACTTTTTATTAAAATGAAGCTCTTATTCATAAAACATCTGTTGATGTTCCAAAACCGTTTTGAACAACTTGTCAATACATGTCATTTGAGACCATTGGCTGAGAAAGACGCTGTGAACATATTGATGTTGCAAAGTGCTACATTTTACGTGATCGGCAGGAGCTAGTGAACAGCTTACAAGCAATCCTTACAAGCAAACAAGCAAAATTACATTTGTGTAGCATTGTTCACGTCGGGAGGACGTCCCAAGGTGCTGGACAATCAGTGTTTTGAAACTGAGATGGGGATTTGGAATGCGGGGATGAAGGAGGGTGACCAAAGGTATGGTCGAAAAACTGGGTTTTTAGAAGAGTCTTGAAGGAAGCAAGTGAGGGAGCAAGGCGGAGGGACTGCAGTATGGAGTGGCCGAAGGCCTGCCCACTAATGGTGGGGTGGGCAAGGCGGGGGATATTAAGCAGATTGGAGCCCGCTATCAGAGTGAGCAGGCAGGTTCCTAGGTGATTAGGAGGTCGCAGAGGTAGGGGTGAGCGAGGCCATGGAGGGCTTTGAAAGTGAGGATCTTGAACTGTATCTTCCATGTGATGGGAAGCCAGAAGAGTCGGGCATGGATAGGGATGATAGTGTCACAGAGTCTGGTGTGGAGAGAACATGGGCTGCAAAGTTCTGGATGATCTGCAGCCAATGGAGGGAGGAGTTTGAGAGGCCAAAACACAGGGAGATTGCATCCTTGAGCCTGGATGTTATGAACGCATACTTGAGGGTCTTGGTGGCCTGCGATGTGAGATAGTAGCAGAACCAGGCGATATTTGAAAGACGGAACCATGAGAAGGGAGATGCTGTCAGCGCCCAAGGTATGGAGGTGCTGATAGGAGCCAAGCAGGACAGCCTCAGTCTTGTTGACATTCATCTGCAGGAAGTTACCTGTCCATCCAGGACTTGATGTCTGGCTGGCAGTCTGTTAGATTCCAGTGGTCCTGGAATCTAGGGTGGAGACAGAAAGATAGAATTGGTTGTCATCCGCATACATGTGGAAGTTGGGACAATAAGAGAAGTAGGATTCAAACAAGGCTATGGCAGGACCATGAAGATTGAGTTGTACTGTAAGCAAATTTTATTTTAATTTATAGTTTGCAAATATTAAGTAACAAACATTGAAAGCAGGAGGGTCTTATTGTGACAGTCTGCATTGTAGAGGATTGCATCGGGTTAAAAGCAATTTCTTAAGATTTAAAGAGATAAACATGCTGGCAAATCCAGTGTAATACTGTACGTAACATCTAATTTATTTGTCAACTGCTGAAAGAATTCTAACAAGGCTCAGTTGGTATCAGACAGTTCATCTTTTTATGAATAAATTGGATAAAGTAAGGGTGAGAATTCGTACAGCTCTATAGATTTGATACAAGTAAGACTTTCATTAGAGCAACAATATTGAAAATGTTTTACACTGCAAAAATCTGTGTTGTAAAATTATTTAAAGCTTCTGAGACTCCTTCAGCTCGCTACTTTCTCTTGAAGGCATTATCAGTTAACAACAAAAACAATAAATTACATTTGTATAGCACCTTTCGGGACGTCCCGAGGTGTTGGATAGTCAAGGATTCCGAAGGGAATCAAGGATTTGGAAGAGAAGGTAAACGTAAACATATTTTGGTCATTTTCTTTTCAATTGTCGACAAGTCCACTCCAAACCATAGTGAGGGGAAGCATAGGTCCATTGTGCATGATTCCAGAAACAAATCCCAGGCAAATGGAGTTAGATTAGAAGATCAGCCATTATCTTATTGAATAGCAGGGCAGGCTCAAGGGGCCAAATAATCCTTGCATTTGATATAGCTCGTTTCATGTCTTTTAGCCATCTCAAAGCGCTTCACAGAATATACTGTAAAGTGAATTGGCCATCTGCGTTTGGGCGAAACCCGGCAGCTAATTGTGCACAGCAGTGTCCCACAAACAGTCATGGATTGAAATGACCAATTTTATTATTTTTTGTGTTTTGGGAGGGATTACTATCAGGCGTATGGAGTGAGGAAACTTGCCCAAGATTTCGCCCTGACCTGCCTGGATTTCGAACACAGGTCTCATGCTTGTAAGGCGAGTGCTCTAACCACTGAGCTACAGGACTCCAAATGGCCTACTCCTGCTCCTTATTCCTATGTCCCTATTTTCATTATGCCCAGGCTAGATGCTGCCAATTCTCTGCTAGTCAGACTACCTAACTCTTCCTTTCTCAAGCTGCAGACTAATTAGAACACTGGAGCTCTTGTCCTCACCCGCATTAGGCTCCACAAACCTATCATTCCCATTTTCACCCAGGTCCATTGGCTCTCCATTCCCCAGAGGACTGAATTCAAGATCGTCAACCTCACTTATAAATCTCTTCATGGTCGTGCCCCACCTCATATTAACCTTTAAATTCCCCAATGGTCTTGCCCCTCTGTGACCTCCCAAACCCTACAAACCCATCAGCCACTCTGCCCCCAACTACTGTAACTCCATCCCACAGTCTCTCCACTTCGTCCCCTCCCTGGCCTCCTTCAAGTCTCGCCTCAAGACTCTCCTCTTCAATGCACCCATTGGCAACCCCTTATCCCCTATTTCCCTCCCACCCCTGTCTTCAGCTCGGGTCTGAAGTAGTAACTGTCCAGCTCCTTAGGATGTCTTCCTGACATGAAATGCACTATACAAATTGTGTTATTGTTATTGTTCCTCAGCAGTCACTGAACCGCTTCAGGTCCCCCTCCCCACCATCAGTGAACAGGCCTTCAGCTTATCTGTGACCACTCTCTGGAACTTCATCCTGGAATAATTTTGACTTGCCTACTTCAAGGTCCGCCTCTAGACCTTTCTCTTTGACCTGGACTATCCAAAGATTTGGGATGTGCTATTGACAGGAAGACACCACACAGATGTTTTTTTTAATTCTGTGTTAGCTGATCAAAGACCAACAGTATCTCCAAAGCACACTCTGGAATCCCCAAGCTTTGGTATCAGGGTGCACCCTTCAAGGAGAATGAACACCAGGCCAGACAAGTAGAAATTCCCATATAGAGTTGTATGATTTGGATACTCTGAAACACGGTGATGGGTTTCTGTCTATGGCAGACACCTGGCTGACCAAAATAAAAGTAGTTTGTCACAACACATTTTCATGAATAGACTACCCCCCTTTATACCATTGAAATGCATAGATTTCAGATTTTAAAAAATTATTGCAGTTATTTCAGAGAACCCTCTACTCATCCAAAATTCCACTGCCTACATTATCAACCACACCAAATATGCCCATCATCCAGTCTTTGCCAGGCTTCATTGGCTCCTCACTACTACCTCCAAATTCCTTCAAGTGCTAGCACCTCTCTATCTCTCTGATCTCCTCCTACATTAATGCTCTGCCCACCCCATGCAAATGAGTAACCAAGCTTGCTGCATACTCCTAAACCTTACCCAAGCCACCGTCTAATTCTTAATTTTGATTCTCCTCCCCTAACCTTTAGATATCCCTGAACCCTCCATATCACTCTCTCTGTCTTCAAGTCTTGCCTAAAAACTTACTTATTTGTCTGTGCCCAAGATCCCTCTGCCCTCTTGCTCAGTGTCCCCTTCCCCACCCCCCCACCCCCAACTCTATCCTGCATTGTAAAGCACACTGAAACGTTATCTTACACGAAGAGTACTACATAAATACAAGTTGTGTACAAGCTATACAAGGTGACAGCTATAATTTCTAATTGAATCTTTATCATTTTAATACCATTTTATCACAATTATTATCATTTGCTATAAAGTTAGCAGTCAGAAAGGAGCATTTAGCATTATCAAGCAGTTACGATACTCCTTAGATTTGATACAATGCATATTACAGATAGAGAGTTGGTATAAAAGGTTACAGGTTTTAAACTTAAAAATGAAGAGAATCTTAAATCCAGAATATTGGTGTTTTTGCTTTAAGAAATACTACAGTGGTCCACTAGAGGGTGTAGTTAGGAATCTCTGGTTATTTGGTGGCCAGAAAAGAATTGGAGGAAGTCTGGAGTAGAGAATGCACATTCCCATCCTTGCAACCTTCATGTGGTTTCTTCACACAACCACGTCTGAATAAACAAAGCTTACTAATAACCTGACATTGAATTTGGCAATCCATCATCAATGGGCTGTACAGCACAAGATGCGTCCTGGCCTCGAACACCCTTCCTGGCAACCTGTTCAGATTGTCAATTGCGCTTTGGGTAAAGACATATTTCCCGGTGTGTGTCCTAAAATTGCCTTTGGCAACCATAAGTTGGAGATGGGGCAGTAGCTGGAAAGTAGGGTTGGGTCCAGCAAAGGTGGTGATGACAGCTGTTTTTAGAGGGATGGAAACAGTGCCAGTGGATAGGGAGAGTTTGATGATGTCAGTTAGGAGGGGCGCTAGGAGGAGGAGCTCGGAGATGAGGCAAGTGGTGGGGATATGGTCAAGGCAGCAGGTGGGGTGTTTCATTTTTCAGATGAGGGCAGGGGGAGAGAATGTTATAGGGGCTAATTAAAGCTACCAATAGGGATGTTTAAACAAGAGATAAAGAGATATTTGGGATGTATAGGCAAAATTGTTTAGCAAAAGGACAGTGAGACATGAATGGGTTTAGAGAAAGCACTGTAATCATTTATATCTATCAGTAGTCCATCACTAGTCCTGTGTGTCTTCCTCATTTGTTTGTACATATTTTTTTGTTCTAAGACATAAAAGTAGCACAACGGGAATTGCAGATTCATTTTATTGTATTAAAAAACTGTATTCAAACATCCTTTTATTGCTGAAAATTTGTATCATCTTGAAATATCTCAGCAATGTTGCAAATGGATTTATCTGGGATAGATTGCCTTATATTTATAAGTTTCCGTTTCATGAATTGTCTATTGTGTAAAATTCATTGTATTCAATTACTGAAGTTCCCATTGCTGCTGGACAAAGCCAAATACTGCACATGTACTTCGGCTAACCAAACTATAGTAGATGTTTTTTGCATGCCACATCAAAGATTGGAATTTGAAACAGATTTCTGCACAAAATACACAGCTAATTCACTTTACTATATATTCTGTCAAGTGCTTTAAGACATCTCAATGACACAATAAGGCGCTATATCAAATGCAAGGATAATATTATTACTATTATTAGTGAGGCTGGTTGCTCAGGTTCAGCTTTTCTGTTATGAATGGAGCAATTATCCAGGATTTCTACATCTGCAATGATACAACAATAACTCACAGTATAACACCTTGGAGCGCTTTACTATGGCAGAGCCAGGGAGAGAGGTAGGTGACACGATCACCAAGAGGAAGAGTAGTGGAGTGGGGTATAAACAGATCAGGGAGGCAGGGAGGAGCCCTGCAGGACATAATCATTGATATGCAAGTGTGAAGATTTTGAAATCGATCCCATCTGGTACACTTTAAAGATCCCATGATGTTGTTCAAAAAAGAGAAGGGAGTTTCTCCCGGTGTCCTAGCCAACAATCCACCAAATAAAATTGGTCACTCACTCCATGTTTGTGGGACACTGCTGGTTGTTGTGTTGCACCCACAACATACATAGTCAAATTCCTTTACAGTAAATCCCAGGAAGTGCTAAACCAACAACAACAACTTCGATTTATATAGCGCCCTCAAGACACGTCTTGATGACATGATAAAGCACTATATCAAATGCAAGGATTATTATTAGGATTATTATACAGACTCTTTTTTGAGGGTGACGACCTTAACCAGTTGTTCTTGATGCCTCTTCCTTCCAACCCTGTGGATTAGCTTCTGAACAGCTTCCGGGCAGCTTCCTGGCATCTCAATGACAAAACCATTGTGCAACATGCAGCCTGCCCAGACCACTTGAAGAGCTCAAGTATTGCTTCTGTGATCTGAACTCAACTATATTATGCAACACAGTTCAGTAACAGGTTTGGTTGTGTAATGTTGCTTCAGATTGTTTATACGAGGGAAGCGATGAGTCAACTGACACTCATAGATTTCTTTCATCTTTTTCCTCTTTCCCATCTGTGGTGGAAATGTGCCCACTGTATCAGTACCTTGCATTTTCTTGCATTGAATTTCCTTTAATATAATGCCTCATCACATTGTCAGCATCCTTCACAGGATATATTGTAAAGTGGAATGAATGCATTTTGAGTGCGAATGCAGCCCCAGTTAATGTCTCACAAACGACCATGAAGTAAATGACCAATTTTATCTCGAGGTTTGTTGGCCGGGACAACAGAAGAAACTCTTTTCTATTTCTGAATAGTGCCATGGGATGTTTAATGTCCACCTGAACCAATATACCAAACCTTGCTTTATGTCTCAAGATAAGGACATTATCTTACATTGACACTGCGTTCTTGGATAATGTGAACAAATGAGATGTGCGAGATATACAGTACAGTATATATTAATATAATCAAACTAAAGGAAATTATTTTTGATTACATTCCTGCATCCTTTACTTTTTTTGCATAATCTGCTACAAAAGTAATAAGTCAATTCAAACGTTGTAGTGTAGAATTTCTACTGTGGATGCAACAAACATTATACCAAGGCGCCTTGACAATATAAAACATCATATAAATTTCTAGTGATGAAGACAAGGTAAACATTATCCAATTCACATAACTTCTGGAAAGAAGAAATATTATATTAGAAGACAGACACTCAGCATTTTGTGAATCAGAAGTAAACCAGCAATCGGATATTCAATAACAATTGGATTTTGATTCAATTTATATTATTTTACTTCAAATTCAGGAATCACTCCTTTACATAAAGTAGTGCTCTATGTTGGCCGGTGAAACAATGTGTTAATTTAGATTTTTTCTACATTATGGAATTCTACTTTTGTGAGTCGTGGCAAAGGATTCACTCCAATCGATTTTGACAGAATGATGCCCTTGATGTTGATTCCCACTATTAGTTAATTCCTGATCTTAAAGGAGCAGAATACATTTTGTTAATTTAGCAAACTATTAAAGAGGAGAATGTATACAAGTTTCTCAACAATAGCAGTCCAGTGACAGATGAATTTATTGGAGTTTCCTTGGACACCAGCCATCCTGTGGTCAGGAAATGTATCCAAACTTCCCAGCAGCTCTGGGGTTGGGGAAAATGGATCTGAGTTTCTGGCACTAGTAGTCTTGTGGGCAGAGATATATGTCCGAGTTTCCTGACACAAATAGTTCTTATTTGTGGGAATAAGATAGGGGAGTATGTGCATGTTTCCTGGCAGACCTGTGGACAGGAGAATGTGACCAGGTTTGAAATTAGACCATACAAAAACTGCTGGTGTGAATCTATCTATAATGTCAGCTATCACATTTCTAATTTATTTAATCCTCTCCCTTCTGTGCATTGATGGGGGGACCAGAGGTGCCACTCTATGTCTCAACTTTCAACTTTCTGTCCTCATTTCCAATTTTTATCACTCATTCTTAGACTTTTGACATTTCCTGTAAAATGTCAATATAATGAGTCCTGGCTAATATTCCATCCTCATCCAAATTCTTCCTGAACTATCAGTTACTTACCTCATCATTCTTAACACTAATTTGGACATTTAATCCATGATTGTTTATGGGACACTGCTGTGCGCAATTGGCAGCCGATTTCACTCATAATATATACCTGTATCACAATTCACTATATAGTATATCCTGTTTCTAAGATGTAATAATGCCCTATATCAAATGTAAGAAGCACTGTTACTATTATTAATATTACTCCTTGTGGGCTTTGCTGGCTGGACTTGCTTAAAAAGAGCATTTACTATATTTCCAAGTCACTATCTCTTACTTAAATGCTCAGGGACATTTCCATGGAACAAGTTGCTATATTAAATGCAAAAATTGTTGCAGTATTTTTATTGATTAGATTCATAGATCATTAAAGGCAGATTTAACCATTTCAGTGACATGTATTCCTGACAGAAACTAATGCATGCCATAAATCACAAAGGAGGTTTGAATGAAAAAGACTCTGGTCCATTTGATTTCATCCTTATAGATTACACACCCTATTATCTACACACTTTGCATCATGCTGTTTCCTGAATGAGTCCAATGTCTTGGACTTAACCACTATTCAACCATAGATTCCTGTAGCGCAGTGGTTAAAGCATTTACCTCACAATTTCCTTATTCTACACACCTCTGTTCACCTAACAGTAGGAACCCTGTTGTAGGTTGACTGACAGATCACTTAAAATAATTACTAATAACTTGGTCATTCCATCCACAACTGTTTGTGGGACCCTGCTGTGCGCAATTGGCTGCCATGTTTTGCCCACAAAATATACAATCGTTTCACTATAGAGTATTTTCTATGAAAAGCTTTGAGATGTCTTGAATGCATGATAAGGCGCTATGTCAAATACAAGAATTATTATTGTACATTCCTGATCAAGCCTCAGAAATCGGTCATGCTCCCCTGATGATTTAGTTGACAACCACAGAATCTTTAATGCCCACCTGAACCTTCAGAACAGGCAGATAGGACCTCTGTTTAATGCATCATTCACATGACAGCCCCCTTTAACCATGCAGAACTGCCTCTGTGCTTCACTGGCCTGCCATACTTCAAACATTTCACTCTATGCTTCCAAACTTGTGTTAAATAATTCCCTCCTGAAAATGTAGCAGCTTAAAAATAGCTGGTGCATATGACTTTAGATCAAAGCAGAAACAAGGGAAATGGGATGAAACTCAGATACATTTTATCATAACTCTGTATCAACATCATGGGGATTTTGTGTCCCTGGGTGAACGATTCAGACTGATAGTGAATTATGATTGAAGGAAATGAAATGATTACTTAATGGAGTTAGTTCTGGTACTTCATCATATGGATGCAGTGACATATTGTTGAGTAGCTGGATACGATAGAGGAAGGGTCTCCACAGTAGGTCCCAGCATACTGAGTCCCTTCTCTGAATGGAGAAGGCATCACTAGCAGGCAATGGTTTCCTTGTGAAGCTGTGAGAGAAAACAGTGGCTCTCAAATACTTCCTGTCTTCTTCCTATCCTATCACACCAGTAACGATAGGGAGGGTTAGGAGCTTAGGGGAAAACTAATTTAGACGAGCAGAAACAAAAGAACAAATGTTAACATAAGAGATAACTCAAAGATCGTCGGTCTTTCTATCAACATTTATCATATAATGATAGAAATTTACATCACAGTCAGTCATTTAAACCAGCAACATTTAACCCAGTAACACTAGGCCCAGCAAGTCTTCAAGATATAAGATTGGCGGTAAATATGGAGCTGTGGGGGAAGAAATGTGAATATGATCTTTAACTGGGACACGAATATGGAATATATATAAAGTGGCAACAAAAGTCACACCTAGTCTGACACTATACAAACTAGGAGAACTACGAGTTATTATACCCTTGCACCACCATTACTAACTTGTGTATTTTGTTACATTCATCTTTAACCTTTCTCCATCTTCTCTTGAAGGCACTGTATCTTGTTGATGTACAGTTCTAATTGCTGGTGGCAGCACTCAAGACCTCATTCAAAGTGGTCTTTCTTCATGCCTGAGTCCATATTGTGAGTCTCTATAGGCTATTCGATGTTGTAGGGAGTTGGGGGATCCTTCTAACACATTGACTGGTCTCAAGTTGTGTTAGAAGCAGAGCGCCTCCCATCCCATCGTGGAGTATTGTAGCTCAGTGGTTACAGCAATCATCTTACAAGCAAGAGTCCTGAGTTCAATTCCAGGCAGGTCAAGGTGAAATCTTGAGCAAGTTTCCCTACTCCACACAACTGACAATAATCCCTCAAGAAAAAAAACTAATAAATTGGGCACTTCAATCAACGACTGTTTGTAGGACATTGCTGTGCGCCATTGGCTGCTATGTTTCACCCACATATATACAGTCAATTCACTTTACAGTGTATTCTGTGAAGCGCTTTGAGATGTCCAGAAGACGTGAATAGCGCTATATCAAATGCAAGAATTATTATTATCAGCATTCTAAGTAATTCAATTCAAGAACCCACCTGGACCCTAGCACTTTATGTTTATGAACTGCCATATTTGATTGCTGGTTAACTGTACTTTTGTTAATATATTAATATATTTTTAAAATATATTAAATATTATACTATATTGAGTATCTCTGTTGCATTCGACACTGTCGACCACTCTATCTTTCTGCCCAACTCTATCTTTCTGCCTCTACCATCGATTTCAGGACCTCTGTTGTCCTGATAGACTGCCTGTCAGACATCAACAACAACAACATTTATAGAGTGCCTTTCACATCAGGAGGACGTCCCAAGGTGCTGGATGAGAGGCCTGGATGAGAACTAACTTTCTACTGTTGAACGTGAATAAGATCAAGGCCCTCCTGATTGGCTTGTACCAGCTTCTTCACAAAACTGGCACTGGCAGCATCAATTTCGATGGCTGCACACTCCAACTCACCAACCCAGTCAGGTACCTTGTTTGATCCTCAAAGGTCTTTCCTCCCCTACATCCAAGCCATGAACTGCTCTGCCTTCCCTCGCATCTGCAATATT